>OX104065.1:73338852-73407574 GCA_944474145.2 Dicrocoelium dendriticum | reverse complement strand
CCATTGATTTCCTTGCCGCACTTGAATCAACGCTAACCCCATCAAACACCACAACTGAAGCCCAACATGCAAGTAGACACAGCATCCTCCCCGCTCTGAGTCACAAAGTGGAAACCAACATATTCAGTGAAAGCGAACCAAAGGCACTGACAAACCTCCGCAAAGACAAGACTATTGTTATATTACCGGCCGACAAGGGACGTCTTACTGTAATAATGGACAAAACTGACTACATGAAGAAAGCTCAAGAACTGCTCGGAGATGTGACCACCTACCAGCCGATAAGTGAACACCCTACAAAACGTCTGGAAAGGCAGATCAAACGAGCTCTTTAGAGATTGGAGCAAATGGGACAGATCACGAAGTTAGAACACATCAAGATGAAACCCGAGGATTCAGTGCTACCACGGTTCTACGGCCTACCCAAAGTACACAAAATTGGGGTACCGCTTCGCCCTATCGTGTGAATCCCCGGGGCACCGAATTACAAGCTGTCTAATGAACTTTAGAAACGGTTGAAACACCTAATACTAGGCTCAGAGCGTTCAAACCAGTCGGCAGAACAATTCCTTGAAAAACTCAAGGGAATAACAATAGAAGGAGATGAGACAACGGTATCCTTTGACGTTACGGCTTTGTTCACATAAATTGACACGACGCTGGCAAGGCAAACAATGAGGACTCTGCTTGAACAACACGGAGCGGTAAATACCAGCAACCGAATTGAAACCACAAAAATGATGGAGTTGCTTGACTTCCATCTCAAACACATTTCACTTTCAATGGTCAAATGTACAAACATATAACGAGTAGACCCATGGGATCACCAATCTCTGGAATGGTAGCAGAGGCAGTGATGCAAACTGTGGAACAGAAGGCATTGCCAATAGTGGAGCCCAAACTTTGGGTACGTTAGGTAGACGATAGTTTTGTCACCCTCAAACGCTCCAGACTACAAGGAACACCAACTAATCAACGGTATTTTTCCGGCGTCCATTTCACCAAAGAGGAAGAGAACAATGATCAGTCGCTATTCTTGGATGTGCTTGTGAGAAGACATGCTTCTGGGTCACTGGAAACAACAGTTTATCCGAATGCGACCCACGCCGATCAGATCTTAAACTATCGCAGTAACCATCCGACCATATATAAAGGAATTTGCGTGAGGACTCTTTTCAAAGGGGCCCAGACACACTGTAGCACATCTCAACGGAGAAGGCGGAGGAGGGCAACCTATTTAGCATGTTTCCGCGAAATTCGTACCCTAGAAGCTTTATTCTATGCTGCTTGATGTCGAAGAGCCAGTCACAACCCGCGTCCACATGTGCAACAGAAAGAAGAACGATTATCCTACCTTATATCCATGGGATTTCTGAAATGGCAGCGAGGCTTCTAATGCCTCACGGGATAAATGTTGCACACGAAGCAACGGAAACCATTCGAAGTAAATTTTTAAGGTAAAGGACTAACTGGGTAAAGAAGAAACATCAGGTGTAGTTTACAAAATTTCCTGCAAGAACTGTGACAAGTACTATGTAGGTCAGACTGGAAGAAAATTTGGCACAAGACTACACAAACATAGTCTGGCCGTTCGCCGCCACGATGCGAAATCCTTAATGTCAGTACACCTGGATGCCGAGGACCATGAGTTCGATCTGGAGAACGTTGAAATACTTGAAAGAGCAAGAGAACGCAGAACGCGTGAGTTCCTCGAGGCCTGGCATTCTGGCCGAAACTCAATCAACAAACACTTGGAGCTGGAGGGCGTCTACGAAGCTCTGCAGGTTGAGCCAGTAATAGGCACCAGATCGACGAGGAGAAGACGTGCTCACGTGAACCGATCGAAGGCTGACATTCGAAGCAGGTAACAATGGATAGTAATTCGGATCTGGCATTGGTTTGCGAGACTCCGCGAATCAGGACTGCATAGCCGCACTGAAGATGTTGCCTAGTTTGGTAACGAAACGTCTGCAACAGAAAAGCCCGGGTCGGAGAACAGGACAATGCTCTCATCCACACTCCGAGCTACAGGTATCCTCAATAAACTTCAGCTTTGTGCTCACCGTGGGATCCGCTTCAAGCGACACAGACAGTATTTTTTCTGTGCATCTAACCGGAGATGTTGCAGTTCCAAATGATGTCTAACCGGGTTTGGACGTTGCCTTTGGCACCGAGCTAAAGATGCTCTGAGCGGGTGGATTCCAATCAGTGGTCGACGTTTCATTCGGACGACCTCCGTTTTTCTTGGCAATTCACTGTCACATCAATATAGCTTTTCCGGAAGCGCGAGACCAACAGAAGCTAACGGTCTGCCGATTTTGTGTACTGCTAGCTCTAAAGACCCTGATAATAAGTGTTCGATGACTGATGGGTCATAGAAAACTCAACGACGGAAATCGCGAAACGAAGCTGCTGATGAAACAGTCAGATCAAGCCGAGCTTGAGGGCGCCCTCCTCCTGCAAGATCCTCTTCGACTGACAAAACAACAACAACAGTATATCAGACATTTGGACTGATGATTCGCTGCCATACAACCATGATGACTTAGGGACTAAAAAATAATGAGGAAGAGAAGGGTGACTTGCCGGAAAACCTTAAGGCAAACATTCAGGGTTGAGGCGCCCACACCTTGTGCCAACAACATATCGTTACAAACAGCTGGCTATCATGCAAAAATAAGGTGGCATCAGCGACACAGCTTCCTAGTGGCTTTCACTGCTCTGCGTCCTAATTAGCCATTACCCCGCAAATAAATCAGCATCAACCACACTTTAAACAGGCAGTCCGACTATGAGACGGCAGTAGACGTGCCACTGGTGTCGACTGCGAGCCATATCCTGTAAAGTCTCGAGCCAAACACAAGGCGGGTCAGGTGGACTCCAGCTAGGAAGGCGGGACGGACCAACGACACCAAGTTTAATAGTCAGCGACCTTATTTCACACTGCCAAGTCATTGTTTGTCCACCTCGAGCCTTGCGCCACCCTACATCTGGCAGACTAAACAAGGCCCTGCTAGGTAAGCGGTGACCGGGCATACGTAGTACGTGCCCAAGCCAACGGAACTTATTCCGTGTTATCAGTTGTTCTAAGGAACCACCTAGAGTATCCCTGCCTAGCACCCGCCTACGCTGCTGCCACCCGACACAAGCAATGCACCGCAGACAACGATGATCAAAGACTTGAAGGCGCCTCAGATCTTCAGACGAAAGGGACCAAGTACCACTCCACAGAGCAAGACGATCCTCATTGTGGCCTTGCAAACACGGTCTTCCAGACCGAGGGAAACTCGTTTCTGTCGCCAAAGATGTCGCAGGTTCAAGAAGGTAGTTCTGGCTTTTGCAATGCGTGAGCTGACTTCAGTTTATATGCGCCCATCGTTGCTGATGCAGGTGCCAAAGTAAGTGAATCGATCAACCAAGTCGAGTTCCTCGTTATAAAGGGCGTCAAGTGACCATTCGAGAAGCAAAAAGTCGAAATCTGGACCTCGATCAGAAATCCATTATTCATAGAACACAGGCTCACTTTATATCTCGAGTCAATTAAAACCACTAACATATATAGAACACATATTCCTGATGTTTCATTCTCGGCCAGCGTACGAGCTTCGTTCCCGTCGATCTAAATCGATTGCGTTCTATCCTTCAGTTCGCCTCTTGTAGCTATCGACCACCTTTCAGACTGTTGGCCCGAAATCCTTTAGCTCAATCGATGGCTAAACAACTGGCATCTAAGTGTGGCATCTTATCGCCACAAAGGGGTCATCGAGTGGTGGTGGTCGCGCAACCACAGTTTGCCCTTTGAACGTGTGAAGCGCATACAAAATAATGGGACCACTCTAGAAGCTATTCAGGATTGACTGGGCCGCCCCAACATCGCCAAAACGCAAGACGATATCGTCTGCATAATTATGATCAACTAGCCTTTCACCAGGCAGAGCCTCAACGCCTATAGCGCGAGATTCCGTGAGGGAACATTCCATGATGGAGCCCACGACGAAACTGAACAAAAACGGGGAAATCGGGCGATGCTGATGAACGCCACTTCTTGTCGGAAGGCTATCCGAAAGGTCACCGTAGACGCGGACGCGGCCTGTAGTGTTCGAGTGCAGAGCACGTAGGGTTTTGTAAAGATTCGTCGCAGTTAAACGCAAGCAGACAGCCATCTCACATCTAGGAAAGCGCTAGACGGCTGTTTCGTCCTACTGGGATTCGTCAGTAGCAGGCACTCACCGAATCCTGCCGGATTCGAACCCAGGATCTTACACTTGCGAGCCGGTGACTTATGTCACTGAGCCATAGCGACGGCAGCGGACCGCTATGACTGATATCTAACTGAGATATGGCACGGCTCATCCACCACTGTCATACAGAGGACAGGGCTGGTCCCCAGAACCACGACTTCCTTTGCAAGCCGCCACCAATCGAGGCGGCATGTAAGCCACTAAGGCGACTACTGGTTAGTTGCAAGTAGTAGGGGAAATTTACTGGATATCGTGTAAAGATTCGTCGCAGTTAGACTCAGTAGTCGCCCTGGTAGCTTACATGCCACGATTGGTGGCAGCCTCCAAAGGAAGTCGTGGCTCTTGGGGCCAGACCTGTCCTCTGTGGAGGATGAGCCGCACTATATCCCAGTTAGATATCAGTCATGGCGGTCCGCTGCAGTCACCCATTGCTCAGTGACATAAATCGCCGACTCGCAAGAGTAAGATCATGAGTCCGAATCCGGAGGGTGTGTGCAACTGACGAGTCCCAATAGGACAAAACGGCCGTTTAGCGCTTTGCTGGAACGGAGGTGACTGACTGCATAAGTCTAACTGCGACGAATCTTCACAAAATAACAAATAAATACCCTTACTACTTACAAACAAGCATGAAAAATGTTCACAAATGTCATGGGAACACCTTTCTGCGCTAGTATTTCGAACAGAATGCATCGAACGACAAAATCAAACGCACTTTTGAAGTCGAGGAACACAGTTGTTGTCGACCTGCGGTAGGAGTTGTGTCGTTCTAGCATCTGCCGCAGAGTGAATATATGGTCTACAGAGCCAAGTGCTGGGCGGAAACCTGTCTGCTCTTCCCTGATCCGAGATTCCCGTTCAGTAGTGAAGCGACGAACGATAATCGAGGGTAGTAATTTTGTCACAACTAACGTTAGGCTAATACCCCTATGATTAACAGCCTGTGCGACTGCCCCCCTTGTATATTGCCACTGCAGTTAGCCGGGACACTCCCTCCTTTCCAGATGTGTCCGAATAGAGAGGTCAGTGCTCTGCATAGGACCTCACCTCCATCCTTAAATAGTGCAGGTGGAAGGGAATCCGGGACAGCAGAACGAAAACGATTGAGGGCTGTGATCGCGTTCCGGACCTCAGCCTCCGACGGAAGCTATAAACTAACCGTCCATGGCTCTTAGTGCATCACCTGGGTAAGAGTAGGTCCGGGAGTAGAGGGCCAACTGTATCGACTTCGAAAGTGTTCTGTTCAACGAGTTATACGGCGCTCCTTATTGTGAATCAGTGCCCCATGCTGTCTCTGATTGCCTTACTGACGCCTGGTTTCCTGGGACCGGTGGTGCGGATCAGCTGGAAAAGCTTGCGGTAATTGCCTACTGCTCCTACCTCCTCCATTTCTTGAGCCCTACTGGTCCACCAGGCTTCCTTGTCATCATGCAGGCTCCGCTTTAGTTCGCGCCTAATAGTCCGTCTGGTTACGTTGTGCTCAGAGCCAGCCGGGAGTTTTCTTCTGAACTCCAACAGGCTCACCGACCTCTCGGATATCCATTGACTGGTGCGGTGACGACTGATAGTGCCACAAGTAGATGCTTCTGCGTCGTGCATGACGGCCGAGATCCTATTCCACTGAAGCTCAGTGTCATTAGGACAATAGTGTGAAAGTTCGGTACGCAGTGTATCTTGATAGGCTTGCCTGACCGAGGGCTGAGATAATTTCCCCGTTGTCAATCAGCGAAGACGCTTGATGCGCATCCGGTAAAGTTCATAAAGAAACGACAGCGTACCAAGGCATGATCAGAGTCGACGTAGGTATTCCAAAACGAGCGGCAATAAAGGATGGAACCATGCCACCTGTAACTTATGGTAATATGATCAATTTGGGTCCATCGCTGGCCAGCTACAGGAGGACGCCAAGTGGCACTTCGGCGCCCACTGTGCCTGAAAGCGGTGCTACAAGAAATAACTGGTACGCAGCACACAGTTGCAACAGACGCTCGCCGTTGTCAGTCTGTTCGGAGTTAAGCCCATAATCACCACCCAGCTGAGCTTCAGAAGAGCTCAGACGTCCTACTTGTGCATTTATATCCCATGAAAATACTAAGATATCTGAAAAAGTAGCACTGCGTAGTAGCGCGTTCAGTTCGTGATAGAAGGTATCATTGACATCATCAGAACTGCAGTCAGTGGGACAATAAGCGGAAAGCACAAACAAACAGCATATTATACTAATTCGTTGGTCAATGCCCTCAAACGGGCTGAACACAAACGGCTGTTCGCAAGAATTTAATCAACTAACGATGGCTCAGTTTTGGAGCTAAGAATGTTGCCTACCCCAGCTTGACTTGTGAGTGTTACATCAGTGTCACCAGATGCGTGCAATCAACAGCGAGGGGACAAGCCGGACGCAGTTAGTTCCACAACTCTATTAGGGTCATTGATCCTAGTTGCGGACACATAACACACGTCAATACCCAGTGTGTCCAACGTGGGTACGAGTGCAGCGTGTTGACCTAGTTGGCTTAGAGTGAAAACATTGAACGCCGCCAGGGAAGCGGGACAGCGCAGCCTTATAAGAGGCTGTTGCCGATAGGCGTCCAGTTAGTGGTGCGGGAAAATGTCTGCATATGGTTCCACTTCAGTGGCAGTTCGGCTGTTGCCAACTAAGCTTGGAATTATAGAAGGAAGGTTAGTAATGGGGGTCGGGATGGGAGTAAGAGAAACAGGTGAAAATGAAACAAGGGGGCTCCAGCAGTAGCATGTTTTCGCTTATCCGTCCTGCTGTATGCAGCAGATAAGGCGACCCTTGATAAGCTGCGCGACGGCCGATGCAAGATGTAATTAGAGTTTGGGGAAATTATCATTGTTGTATGTGGGCTGAAATACTGTCAGAGCGCCCAGAACGAGACAGGAGAATGATTAGGGTCCTCAACCAAAGCCATTGGCTCAAAAGCCTGTCCGCAAGGCAGCGGTGAGGTGGCAATGATAGCTTTACAGAAATGGACGCTATCCCTTTCAAACCCCCAACCTGGAAAACCAGGAGACTGAGTTTGTCTGACCTATAACCATTGACCAGCCCGGTAGGAGTAGATTTCAATGAGTCGAAGAGGTACGCAAACCGTCGCACCACGTTAAGGTCCAGTCTCGTTGCGACGGGGCCGTCGTTCGATTTGGAGCACAATGGTAGACCTCGACAATGCAATGATTGTGCTGATCTCTGGGTGCGCTTCCGTGGACGTTTGCGGTGATCTAGTGAGCGTGTAAATACGTGTCGACTGGCGAAGGCAGACATTCTGAACACGTGTCAAAGACAAGGAGGTCCGAAAACCGTCGCACCAGGTTAAGGTCCAGTTTTGTTGCGGCGGATCGACAAAAGACATTAAAAGCTTATATTTTTTACACCCCTGTGTACGCTGATCCAAGCGTTCTACACGCTATGAGCAGAGCCTGGGTTAGGACGCAAAGTGAAGCAAGTCATCCGCTTCGGCAAATACACCGCTGAGTGGGACCGACGTATGCGGGTAAGTTTTACTGATGAGACGAAGGTGCATATTCGCCCGGAAGTGGATTCAGCTGATCGACAGCACCCTAAGTGTGCCATCGTTTAGCTAAGGCAGTGAAGCGATGAAGGAGAAACGAACTTAAGCATTGCAAATTTCCGGGTGGTTACAACACGAACGCGAATTCGGGGAAATTCATGGTCCTCTCTCCTGGTCGACCCGGGGGTTCCTAGCGCGGCCTGTGTGTAGCCTTTACCAATGTATGCAGTCTTACGAACAAGCCTGATGAGATATACCGTTTCATCGTATCTGAGAGGTCAAAAGTGGTGGAACTCCCAGAAACGTGATTGAGTGCAGCGCCAATGGCCCAGTAAGTTGAGATTAGTGGCTACTCGTGCTTCTAATATGATTGGTTATGGAAAACCCGCGGTGGCGACTTGTTCCACATCCGGTCTTCTCTGTGTGGGAGACTTGTGAGCGTCTACCGAAGCGACGAGGACCTGTGTGGACAGCCGTGGTGCTCGGTCCACTTCAGGCACGGAGAGGTGCTCGTAAAAGCAGTTTATCAGAGTCCCTGAGCTGTTGTATCTCCGGAACCATATAAGTCGTCTCCATTCTCTACTCATTGACGATTTCAATTTTCCTTGAATACACTGGCCTGAAGTTCAACTTATCCCCGAATATTGTGGGGCCGAAATAACATTTAAAATTGGTGCGGCACAATAGATCTGCAAACCGACACGGAGAACACTGCGCTCGGCTACGTCTGGCCCATACTTGATGTTAACAAGCTGTGAACATGTGTATGACATTCGGATCCTGGCAGAAAGCGCCCACACAATTTTTATTGTAAAAGCAGAACTGCCGCTGCAGCATCCCCATGCAATGGAGCCAGCTTACAACTATTAGAAAACGGATTTCAACGGCCTGATTCGAGTAACAAGCCAAGTGGATTAGCCTGTACAGCAAATTACACAACAACAATTCCTTGACATAAAAGGTGCCTTCGATTCGGTCGACCGATGTGCCCTTTGGGACTGTCTGCTGAGGAAAGGTGTGCCTGATAAATATGTAAACATTATCAAAGCGCTGTACGCGCATAGTTCGGGCAGGGTGAGGGTTTATGGCAAACTCTCGCCACCCTTCAGTATTACCAGCGGCATGAGACAAGGATGCCCGCTGTCACCTTTCCTCTTCAACTTCGCTATTGATGAAGTCATAGAAACAGCGTTCGCTGGACACGACCTAGAGGATGTGGAGCTACTTCCTGGTGAGCGACTTCTTGACTTGGAGTATGCGGACGATATTGCCCTAATCTGTGACAGCCTCCAAACATGCCAAAGAGCACTGGACCGATTAGCACTGGCTGTCAATCGTTTTGGGCTATGCTTTGCTCCATCGAAATGCAAAGTACTTCTCCAAGATTGGCAGGGACCCAACCCTGCGCTAACGCTTGGTGGTGATCTGCTAGAAGTCGTTCAAGAATTCAAGTACCTGGGCAGCTATATTAGCACCCGTGGGGTTGAAGATGAGGTTACGAACCGCATAGCAAAAGCTCGAGGTGCTTTTGCCAATCTCCGCCACCTGTGGCGCAGACGCGACGTTACTCTCGCTCTGAAAGGCAGAGTTTACAACGCAGCCGTCCGTTCTACTCTCTTATATGGTTGTGAAACCTGGCCCATCAGGTCGACTGACATGAAGAGACTCATCACATTCGATCATCGCTGCCTTCGCAGCTTAGCTCATGTCTGGTGGGAACACCGCGTGAGCAATGAGCGTGTTCGACGTCGCGTATTTGGTGCAGGAAGAGCGAGTGAACCGCTCAGCACCATTATATCACGCACCAGGCTCCGATGGCTGGGCCACGTGTTGCGCATGTCAGCACACCGACTCCCGCGACGTGCATTGTTTGCGCGTTGTGGGTGAGGTTAGAAGAGGAGGAGGGGAGGCCAAGTGATGACTTGGTCGAGAGAAATGAAAACCCTCACTTCGAAGTTGGCGTCGGTTGGTGCATCCCGACTGCCTGGCTGGGGTCCTAAGGACGGTGAACACGTTTGGTTGGACACACTTGCTGATTTGGCTCGGAGCCGGCACCAATGGCGTTGTGTTGTGATTTCCTTTGCCCATCCCCCTCCTGTTTAGTATCCCCCTCCAATCACGATCTCACCTGTTAGGCATAATATGATTCTCTTTTTACGGCAGCCAGCTGTTAGCTCTCCGGAACGATGTCCATCTGTTAGTGGGGACTCAGCTGGCGTGCCACTGTTTGTTTTCCTTTTCTTTTCTTTTGTATTGCGGCACAATAGCTGAGGTGTTTTCCACCTCCAGCTAACGTGTGTAATAACAATAATAATAAAATTACACCATTTGAAGCTTGCTGATCAGTAATAAAGGGTGAAAATTTGATGCATGCTCGGTTCGTGGCTCGAAAGTGACGGAAATTCGAACCAATCGAGCCACAATGGTTTGACAAGGAGCAGGGCAAACTGGTTTGGCGGCACAGATTGTGGGACGAACTCTTCTCCGCTTCACCCAACGAATACGAAACGTACGAGAAGCAGCAGAATGTTTGCAACAGTGCGAAAAGAAATTAGCCCCGGTATTTCCATCAGCAGCGCGAAAACGCCGTAAAGAACATCCCGAAGCGAATCTTTGCTTAAGTGAAGCAAAGTATGAAGACAGCAGGTGACTTCCCAGTGCTAGATGACTCGGACGGACAACTCATAACCTCTACCAATGAGTGTGCACTCGCGTTGGTGGCGCATTTCGTGCCCGTTTTTGCCAATGTACGCGTGTATGTATCCACGAATGTTCGCTTTATCGAACTCGATAGTCTGCATTGTGGTGTTAGAGGGGTGGGTCAACTACTCGCCGGACTTGACGACGCCAAGCAGGCTGGGTCTGATGAGCCCCACCTACTGATCCTCAACTCGTTAGCGGCTACCATCTCGCCTGCCTGAACACCAGGTCCGTGTACAAAGTTCCAATGCCGATTGATTGGAAGTGATGGGTGGTAAGGCCGATTCCGAAAGCGATGGTTCCAGTAGATAAACACAAGCCAATTCGTTTGACACCTACGTTGGCTAATGTAACCGAGAAGATTGTGAAGAAGTGTTTACTACATCTGTCCCGGTCAAAAGCTCTGACGCCTGTTACATCATTGTTTCACTTCAGGTCATTCATGCACTGCCAACCTGCTGGTGACGAAGCATAAATAGTTGCAGGGAGTGAACTAGGGCAAGTTTGTCGACGTGTTACACAGATTGTAGCAAAGCGTTCTACAATTTGAACCTTTAAGTCCTCCTCCATAAGCTGCGAGTGTGCAACGATGGTAGATCACTGCACCAAGGGGTCCGCGGGTTTATTGTTAGACGAGTGGAGGGGACAAGTCGACAGCAATCTGACCGACTAGTATTCGTCTACAAGTGGCATTCCCCAAGATACGGTGCCGGAACCTAGGTTGTTCTTTATCTATATCAATGACCTATCTCAGCTTCTTCGGTCGCCGTGTGCCGTTTGCAGGCAACCTGAAGATGCGGAGAGTGACGAGCAACCCCAGCGACTGCGGCCTACTTAAGCGAAACCACAACCGCCCCTCCATGTGGTCTGTGGAAGTCCGCCTTCCGGTCAACTCAGGCAAGTCAGCATACATAAGCATGGGGAAGAGTGGTGACGGTCGAGCCTACATCCTAGATGGCCAACTGCTATACTCCATACTTTGCATGAAGGACCTAGGCGTACTTTAACGCCGCAATTTGAAGTCCGTGGATAACACGAGCTCTAACGGACTGCACATGCCTTGGGCGCTCAAACACAACAGTTGCATTTCGACTGAGGTTGTCACTCGCCTCATCATAAGATAAATGTGAAGAACGGTTGGCTCACCTGACCACCTGAGTAAAAGCGCATATCGAACGGGTCCAACATGTCGCTACCAAGCTCACCCCCCAATGTACAGGGTTAACAATACAAAGAGGGATGTAAGAGAGTGGAACAACACACTCTAACATAACGTCGGGACTGAGTCTACTACATCATGACCCAGCTTGTGCTACATTTAAGAGACTACCACATGCTCTCCTTAAGAACACTCTGCAGTACACGCGGACATCAGTATAAGCTGGTGGTGACAGATCTGAGAGGAGTTCCAGACTCTGTGTTTTAACAGGTGATTAGTAAATGATCGAAACAGTTTATCGGGGCATATATAAAAGCAAACTCAGAAAAGCGGTTCGAAACATTTATACGCTGTTAAAATTTCGAGAACGATCAAGCACTGACAATGATATGGCACATTCTTGAGCTTCAAGTTAATGAGTTGTATGCTTTTTAGGATAATACGTGGGGCTTTGAAAAACCATCCATTTTGATACGTCAAAAGTGTTGTTTTCAGCGTTTTGTTCATGTTTTGATGGAGGTGTACATATCTAAATTTCAACTAGCTCCCATAATGCAGTTATCAGTAATCGGATATGTGCCGCAAGATTGGCTGGCTCGTTCAAAGCATTGAAGTTACGCGAGGACAACAAGTGTCTACCTGTCACTCTCGTCGCATGAAAAGTACGGGTACTGTAGTGCTGGTTCACTGGCGATCTGCACGCTCATTGAAAAAGTGTCCTCTGATGTACTATTTCTGGCGACAAACACGGTTCAGGGTTCCGTAAGGATAACGGTGGGCGGTTCCTACATCTGTGTGCAGATGTTCCTTAATTTCTCTTGCACACTTACATAAAACATAGCAAATGTTGAGAGTGACAAGACGTCCATCGGCTCGGACCACCAGTCGTGGACGCCAATCAATCACACAGAGATCAGTTTCCATTAGAGTCGGCGTTCAGGTCCGTCCACAAAAAAACAGCAACAACAGTATATAAGCCATTGGAACTGATGCTTCGCTGCCGTACAACCACGGTGACCAAAGGAAGAATAATAACAGGAAGAGACGATGGGCCTAGCATACAACCTTAATGCCCTAAACAAACGGTCTGGGTCAGGGCGCCTAGACCTTATCAACAACATACCGTCGCAAAAAGGTGGTTGCCGTGTAAAGATGAGGCAGCATCAGCGGGACAGCTTCCGTGCGGTTTTTCCTGCCCCGTCATAAGCTAGCATTACAAGGCAGATAATAGCACCAAGCACACTGTAAACAGGCAGTCCTACTACGAGACGAGAGCAGACGTACCACTGGTGCCAACGGCGAGCCATGTTCTACAACGTCTCGAGCCAAGCACAAGACAGATCAGGTGGACTCCAGTCTGGAATGCGAGACGGATCGACGGCACCCAATTCGGTCGTCAGTTACGGCATTTCCCGCTGCCAAGTTAACTTTTGCCCCACTTCGGGCTTTGCGCCACCTTACAAAAGTAAAACAAAACAAGGCCATCCTCGGTAAGCGGCGACCGGGTATACGTAGCGCGTGCCCAAGCCAACGCAACTTAGTGAAACCTGTTGTTATAAGGAAGTAGAATGATTCTTACTGTATAGCACTAGCCTACGCACATCATCATTGCGGACACGCTGGCGCCGTCCAGCACCAGCAATGCTTTGAAGGCAGAGATGATCAAAGGCGCCGCAGGTCCTCAGACTGAAGGTGCCAAGTCTCACTACCATAAAGTAGGACGATCCTCACTGTGGCCTTGCAAACACGACCTTCCAGATGCAAATTCAAAAAGGCAGTTATAGCTTTTGCAATAAATGAACTAACTTCAGTGCTTATGCGCCCATTGTTCCTGACGCAGCTGCCAAGTTAAGTGAAGTAGTCAACTACCTCGAGATCCATGCTATGACGGGGTCGTCGAGTGGCTTGTGGTCTTGAAACAAAACTGCGTTCTGAATATGCGAAGCGTATGCGAAATGATAAAACCACTCTAGGGAGGTTATTCAGGATTGACTGGGCCGCCCCAACATCGTTAAACAAGAAGACAATATCGTTCGTATAATCAAGATCAACTAGGAAGATACTTGGAACCGATTAAAAAGTCCTAAGTTCAGAGAAGTGTGGGAAGAATCGATTTGTCAAGTTGTTTGATAACGTTTCGCTCTTGATACAAGAGCATCGTCAGACCAAATGAATCAGTGTGCAATTGAACTGGCATTTTATAACGAACAGGGACGATAACCACGATACTCGAGCCACGGTGACATTACCGTCACCATTCGCGATGTCACCTCAAATGGTTCAATCACAGCGGGAATAGTCCAGATGTTCCTTTGTGCGCCATGGCATTGGCGGATAAGCCCATAGCGATGACAATGGGTGTCGAGTTTCCAATCTGATTCACACACCGACGCTCGTCAGGCTGGCCGGCTTAAGATCGCTCGCCATGCACTGGAGAGTCCTACCCCCCAGTCGAAGCTGTACAGTCAGGAACAAGACCTCGCCATGGGATCGCCAATATCCCCTGTACTGGCGAACTTGCATATGGGAGACTACGAGAATAGGGAGTTAAGAAACATCAGTAACTCACCGAAAGTGTGATGGATATATGTAGACGACACCTTTGTATTTGTTAAACGGGATAAGAAGGACGAGTTACCGGATCAGTTAAACTCCATTGACAAGAGGATACTTTTTACCATTGCGTTGGAATCTTGTGGCGGTACAATACCATTTAATAATCGCTTAGTTCACAGGAATGGGGGAAATTTAAAGACGACTATATATCGCAAGCCAACAGATACTGACGGTTCTCCACTACACTTAGGGTTATCCGAAACAGTTTATGCTGGGATAGTAACAGCGCTGTTTTACAGAGCACAAACTGGGTGCACGATGGAGGAGGACAAAAAGGTCGCGCGGAAAATGGCAATGGGAAAACTATTAGATAGTGGTTACCCACGGCGAATAGTCAAGCACCAGTTACATAAAGCGTTAAACCAACAATCAGGACCCACAACGGAGTGGTTAGGGGCGGTAGGAATTCCGTACGAGGCACATCGGAGGCAACTCAGAGGGTTTTAAATAAGGATAATGTAAGGGTAATCTTCCAACAAAGTCAAACGCTACGTTCAGCACCTGTGAACCTGAAAGACCCCTTCACAAATATAAGATGACTGTGCTTAGAAAATGAAATGTAAGCACTGTACACATGTGTATATAGGCCAAACAGCGAGAGTTGCGCATACGAATTTCGGAGCACAGGAGGCGCATTTCAAAAACACCAAGAAACGAGTTTGAATACCAGGCAATAGTAATAGACTCGGCCGTGGTTGTGCATACATTAGACACGGGTCACCAGATCGACTTGGATAAGGTAGAGGTCATTAGGAGGGGTATACGATCAACGTCCCGGCGGTTGATTGCTGAGGAATTGGAACTTAGCAAATCGGACAGCTGTGTGAATAGAATGGAGGAAGTAGAACTCTCTACTGCATGAGGAGCGATCTTAAGCCGGGTCAGCTTGACGAGCGTGGGTGCGGGGGTCAGGTTGAAAAATGTAACTCCACTCCCAATGTCACCATTTTGGGCTTATTCGGCAATGTCATGACGCACAAAGGAACATCTGGACTATTCCCACTGTGACTGGACCATTTGAGATGACATCGGGAAGTGTGACTGTATTATCACCTTGGCTCAAGTTTCTGGTATCGCGGTTATCGTCTTTGTTCGCTATGAAATGCCAGTCTAATTGCACACTGATTCACCTGGTCTGACGAAGCTTTTGTGTCGAAAACGAAATATTACCCAAGAAAAATACCTATCAGTTGTCTCCAAACCACTCTGAACTCAAGATAAACGGCGTCCACCGTGTCTAAAAGTGGTGCTACTAAGAAACAGACAGCGTTCCGCACATAGTTGCGACAAACGCTCGCCGTTGTCAGTATGGTCGGAGTTAATTCCATACCAGCTGAGCTTCTGAAGAGCTCAAACGCTGACCTAAAGTTGAAATTATGCTGTGACATTGCAAGGTTGAAACAAAATTCGTAGACTTAGTACGTGAAAGTGGAGCAGCGCAACATCCATACCAGCCGACTCGGATAACGCTGCGCACAACTCCGTCATACCTGGACTTGGTGTTAACAAGCTGTTAACAACATGTGTATGAGGTTTAGGTCCTAGAGCCCCAAGCGGTGACTTAGTGCTCATAGCCAGTATGGATCTATCTTTACCGTATTACCGTCCGCTGTAGCCAGCTTACAACTACTGGAAAACTAACTTCGACAGTCTAACTCAAGCCGCGAGCCAAGTAGATTTGTCTCTACCGCAAACCGCATCTGTGGAAGACTGTTAGACTGTTATTAGAGAAAGACTGACATTACTGTGTTCTCAGTTTGTACCAATGAAGTGTCGGAAAGTTGGAACAGTCAAGCCGCATTGGTTCGACAAGGAGTATGGTTAAATGGCTCAGCGCCGGCTCTTTCAATGATTAGAAGGCGTATAAGACAGCGAAATGGTTACAATAGTGCCAAAAACAAGCAAGCGCCGGCATTTACAACACCAACTCACAACGGCCGCAAAAACATCTCCAAAAAATAGTTGCATACGTGAAGCGTCGCCTCAAGCAAGCAGTACTGGAGGGCTCGGACAGAGAGCCCCAAACCTGTAGCATTGAGCGTGCGTCTGCCGTGGCGACGCACTTCGCTTCCGTGTTTGCAAATGACCAGGTGTCTGTACCGAGTTCGTGTGTCGCACTTACCGAACTCGACAGTCTGAGTTGCGGTGTTGTAGAGGTGCATCAACTATCCAACAACCTTGACGGCACCAAACCTGATGGCCCTGACGGACTCCACCCCCTGATTCTAAAGTCCTTAACGGCCATCATCTCACTCGCTGTGACTGAGTTGCTCAACAGGTCACTATCCGAAGGTTCATTGCCGAATGAATGGAAATGCCCAGTGGTTAAGCCGATTCCGAAGGGCGGTGACCACAGCAAAGTGGACTACAGGCCGATTTGTCTGACATCTATTTTGGCCAAGGTTGCCGAGAAGATCGTGAAGAAGGGTCTACTACAGCTGCTCCATTCAAAAGATCTACTGACGCGCGCGCAGCCCGTTTTATGTTAGGACGCTCATGCATTACCAATCTGCTGGTGACGAGGCATGAATGGTTGCAGATACTAAATCGGGGGAAGTCTGTCGATGTAATTTACATCGATTTCATTAAAGCATTTGATAAGATAAATCATGGGATCATCCTCCACAAGCTGAGAATGTGCGGTGTTGGTGGATCACTGAAAAGGGGGATCCAAGACTTTCTCGTTGGGCGAAAGTGGAGGGTACAGATCGGCGGTCATTTATCTGATTGGTATCCCTCTACTAGTGGAGTACCCCAAGGTACGGTGCTGCGGCCCACTCTGTTCCTAATCCCCATCAACGATTTACCTCAGCTTTTCGGTTGCCGTGTGACCTGTTTGCGGAGGACCAAAAGATTTGGAGAGAAATTAGCACCCCAGAGTACTGCAGTCTATTTCAGCACGATCTCAACCGCCACTTCATGTGGTGTGTGGAAATCAGCCTCTCGGTTAACCCATCCAAGTCAGTATTTATGAGCCTGGGGAAGGATAGTGATGGCGGAATTTACACCATTGACGGCCAACCGCTACATCCTACACCTTCCGTGAAGGACCTAGTGTACTCTCGCGCTGCGATTTGAAGTCTGTTGACAACACAAACAGACTATATCGTAACGGACCGCGTATGCATTGGGCGATCAAACGCAGCTTCTGTACTTGGTCTGAAGAGGTCGCCACTCGCCTCTTCTCTTCCATCATAAGACCAATACTGGAGTACGGCTCACCTGCCTACGGCCCAATCACCCGAGGCGAGGCACAGAAGATCGAACGGATAAAGCACATCGTTACCAGGCTCATTTAAGGTTTAGGGGAATTATCGTACGAAGACCAGTGAGAGAAACTCGGACTCTACACGTTGTCCTATCGTCGGGTGCGAGTCGATCTCATCATGACCTACCGTAGATTACATCTCGGTGATTTCCCCATGTTGAAACCGCTGCTTCATTTGTGAACGCCATGCAACGCATGAGGACACCAGTACAAGCTTGTGATGCCGGATATAAAACGAGTACCACACCCATTGTGGTTCGAACGGAGAGTGGCAAATGTTTGGAACAGTCTGTTAGAACAAGTCGTGGAGGCTAAATATGTACAACAATTCAAAACGTTACTGGATTTACATTTCAGCCCCATTCGATTCAGAGAACGTTTGCACACTAGCAATGACATCTTGCATTTGTGAAACCTGTGAGACTGTAAGTTAGATATTCCAAAACGCTACATTAGAAATTGTCGAACGATTCGGTTATCACGGAGTGCAGACACTTTTATAGTATTTTCGTCTATATTGCGATGGAGTTGTACAGATTTAGATTTCTACTTGCTCCCACATACAGTATTCACAGCCCCAGCACCATCGATGATATCTGAACTGGTAACACCGCGAAGGAGCAGCGTCAGAACTGCAATCGTTGGGGGGATAAGCGGAAACTGTTGGGAGGAGCATCTTCTAACGAATGGATCAGTGAACCCAAATGATGTGCATGGCTGGACGCTAAACGGGTGCGTCCGCCTGCCGTAATTATTGATTGATAATTTGGATTGTGCGTTCATGTGACCTCGAGTGCCTCGCGCGTCCTGTCGACGCATTTTTTGAGACTGACCGTTACGCAAATAACCATCATATTACACAGCACTGTTTTCCCGTTTCCATCTGGCTTACCAACTGGAGACAGAGGTAACGGTTTGATTGGACACGAGGAACTATGTCGTTTTCAGCGGAGCAACTTACCGCAATACTTCAACATCAACAGAAGTAATTTGAAGAAAGCCAGACACGATTGCTCGAAAACATCTTTCAGCCTTTGCGGCTCAAGCAAGACCAACCAAAGAAAAGCAGCAATCATCAGCGGATGCAATTGCGAACAGCATTTGTGAGTTTCACTAGGACCCGTATGCCGGCCTAAGCTGTGAATCTTAATTCAGAAGATACGAAGATGTTTTCCGGTCCGGATTCACTGATGCTGACGACGAATAAATGTGCAGACTGCCTTTGCGGAAGCTAGGAACCAGGGTCATCACAAGTTCCCCAAATTTATTTTGCCAAAATGCCCCAAATATTTTACCTTTGAACCACTTGTACCTCTGCTAAATGACATTTTTGGTGAACAGTCTTCCTTATTCGGCATCAGATACAGCTGCATGAAGCTCACTAAGTGCGTGCCAAACGATTTCGTAACTTAAGCCAGTTCCGTCAATCGTCATTGCGAGCGTTTCAGGCTAAAAGAAATGTCAGACGACCAGTTCAAGGACTTAATTTTCGTTTGTGGCCTCCAAGCGCCCGTGGTAGTCGAAATACGCATGAGGTTGCTTAATAAAACTGAGCAGGACCGTTCAGCAATCTCATGTCCATCACTTCCGAATGCCAGCGGTTAATCAACTTGAAGCACGATACGAACATGATTGTCCAAGGCCACAGTCCATGTCCCGTGGATGTTTTGGCGGTATCAAACCAGCGCGGGAGTACAGCGACCGTCCAAAACTCATTGAAGTCAAATAGACCACCATCCGCATGCTAGCAATGTGGCGAATGGCACTTCGTCAAATTCTGCCCGTTCAAGAAGCATCTCTGTCACAAATGCAACAAACGGCGGCACAAGGAGGATCATTGCCTTGCAACCATTTTCAACAAGAACGCTTACATCAAACCTGCCAAGATGTTTGTATCCACCTCGTTAAGGAAACATAGACCTCAAATTTATCCTGTCTTTGCTACCTTCGATACAGGGACCGCAAAACGCAGGTTGGTAACAGTGATTGTGAACCAGGTGCCCGTACGCCTCCAGGTTGACACTGCCTCAGACATCACGCTCATTTCCGAGACAACTTGGAACAAAGTCGGTGAGCCACCTGTTCAAAGAACAACTCGGATTGCGACCAAAGCTTCAGGAGGAACGCTGGACTTGGCCAGTAAAATCTATTGTTATGTAATGTTCAATTGTTGTCAGTTCATAGGGATATGCTTCATAACGAGACATCCCGATCTAAACTTACTCGGTCACGATGGGATTGAGAATATGAAACTGCTTGATGTTCCCTTGAATTCCCTGTACAAAAAAGTAAGCGAGGCATCTGCAGAGTGGACGGAGTCTTTACAGCGGAAATATCCGCAGGTGTTTCAAGATGGTCTGGGATTGTACACGAAAACCAAGGCCAATCTTTCCCTGCGGCCAGAAGTAAAGCCAGTCTTCCGACCGAAGAGACCAGTTCCATTTGCAGTGGTTTCAATCGTCGACCAAGAAATTGATAGACTACAGTCAACCGGAGTTATAAAACCGACGAATTTCTCTTCATGGGCAGCCCCTCATTGTGATTGTCAAGAAACCAAACAGAAAGATACGCTTAAGTGCAGATTACTCTACTGGCCTGAATGCTGCCTTAGAAGACCACAAACACCCTCTACCCCACCCTGAGGACCTTTTTGTACGTCTGAAGGGTGGCAAGTGTTTTGTTAAACTGGACTTGTCTCCAGAGTGAAATGTCAGAAGAATCGCGTGAGTTGCTAACGATTAACACGCCTACCATTTGGCGTTAAGTCGGCCCCGGCAATCTTTCAGCAGATCATGGATACGATGCTACAGGGAATACCTTATGCCGCTGCATACCTGGACGATATCATTATCATGGGATCTAACCAGGAAGAACTACACCAACGAACGGAACTCGTGCTTGACAGAATAAAGGAGTATGGCTTACGCCTACGAATGGACAAGTGTGTTTTTCATGACCTCCATTAAATACCTGGGCTTTATCACAGACCAAAATGGACGAAGACCTGATCCAGCAAACATCAAGGAAATGCCTCCGCCGAAAGACGTAGCGACCTTGCAATCATTCCTGGGTATGGTGAGTTATTACGGTACCTACCTGCCGTCCATGCCCGGCCTACGCGGACCATTAAACCGGTTGATGATGAAGGACGTCCCGTGGGTCTGGACAACCGAATGCCAGGAAACTTTCGACAGCACAGAACTGATGCCAAGGCACTACGACCCAAAACTGTCAATTGTAGTGGCATCGGATGCATCCAGCTATGGAGTTGAAGCAGTCATCTCCTACATTTTCCCAGATGGGTCTGAGAAATAAGTCGCTCATGCAGCTCGTTCACTGACAGCAGCAGAAAGTATAGTCGAAGTGAAAAGGAGGCTCTCGCTATTGCGTTTGCAGTAAAACATTTTCACAAAATGTTATATGACCGTCACTTTACTTTACTAAGGGACCACAAACCGCTTCTTGCTATATTCGGCTCGAAGAAAGGATTTCCTGTATATACGGCCAATCGTATGCAGAGATGGACGACAACTTTGCTGGGGTACGATTTCAACATTAAGTACCGATCGACGAGCGATATTCGTCAGGCCAATGCGTTGTCATGATTGTTAGACGAACAGCACCAACCAGAAGACACTGTCGTTGCAAATGTCTCAAACGAAACGGAAGTTAACCGTGCACTCTCGGATACTGTGAATCAGTTTCCAATATCTTTCAGTGAGATTCGAGACGCCACCTTACGAGAACCGCTGTTGTCACAGGTGAGAACGTTTTACCACCCACATTGGCCTCGAAAATTTTCAGACGCACAGCTACAGCAATTGTTCCAGAGACGAAATGCACTATCAGTCGTCGATGACTGTATCTTGTTTAGTGAACGGGTCGTCATCCCAGCGGAACTTCAATCTAAAGTTTTACATCAATTGCCTACTGGACACCCCGATTCCAACAAGATGAAAGCTCTAGCGAGGAGTTACCTGTACTGTATATTTACAACAGTTTACGAATAGACATAGAGCCATCAGAAACCATGGGACTCAAAAGAAGGTACACAACACATCAAAGTCCATGGGTTTGTCAGAGGGCGAGATACTACCCGGTTGCCCAAGCCGAAGTAGGGTGTTGACTTAGGGGACACCACCCGAGCCTTTGGCTGAATAGTCTGCCCGCAAGGCAGCGGAGCGAGTGCAGGGGATCACGCCTATTGGGAGCCGGTGACTGATTGCTCAGTTCATACGCCTTTCGTTTGTTCCTTTGTCAAACAGGATTCTCAAATTGAGGAGTTAACATGTTCCTGTTCAAATTGTGCCCTAGCAGCAAAATCGCTACGCAAATGTGAACTGTTCTCCTGGCCAAAACCCATGAAACCATTATCAAGGGATCGCCTTGATTTCGCAGGACCAATCAAAGGACAGAACTACTTACTTATTATCAATGCATATAGTAAATGGCCCGAGATCTTCCAAATGTCGAACACATCAACGTCGGCTACGATTACAGTCCTCAGTCGGTTCTGCTTTCCGGAAACAGTAGTATCCGACAATGGCCCCCAGTTTAGCTCTTCACATTTTGCTGAATTCTGTGCGGTACACGGCATGCAGCATTTGTGCTCACCTCCTTATCATCCACAGTCAAATGGGTAAGCTGAACGATTTGTGGATAGTTTCAAAAAAGCTCTGCTTAAAGCGGAAGGAGACGAACCAATCCAAGAGGTCCTACAAACTTTTCTGTTAATGTACAGGATTACGCCTAATCCACAGACACCTGAAAGGAAGTCCCCAGCAGAATCACTCCTGCTCAGAAGGCCTCGAACGAAATTTGACCTAATAAGGTCGCCGGATAGACCCAATCCCGAAAGAAACTGGATAGTGGAGCATATGTACAACTCAGGAGCTACATCTCATTTGACAGAAGAGACGATGCCCTAACTACGCCTCTTGAATTACTTCTGAATGAATTCAAACTACCAAAAACAGAGGCTACTAAGAAAGATAAGCCTATCAACCTTTCCATCACCCGATTGTCGATCCAGAAGATGGCCCGATCGTTGCCGAGTTCCTGTCAAGCCGCTCCAGGTTAACCCCAAGCTGAAATCATATGACAGTGGACTTTAAACGGGGAAGTGTTAGGAGGGGCACCTTGTAATAAATGGATCATCATCATCATCATCATCGTACACGTTAGCTAGAGGTGGGGAACACCTCAGCTACTGTGTCGCAATACAAAGAAAAAAAGGAGAAAAAAAGAAATGCAACTGGTGCAAGCTGGCTGAGCTACCGGTAACGGATGGGCATCGTTCCGGTAAGCTACCAGCCGGCTGCTGTGCACCAAAAAAAGTTACTATGCAAAATTATATAAGACTAACCAATGAGATCGTGGTTGGAGGGGGAGGCTAAGAGGGATGGGGTGGGACAAAGAAACTCACAGCACGAACGCCACTGAGGTCGGCTCCTTGCCATATCAGCAAGTGTGTCCAACCAAACGTGTTCATCGTCTTTCGGACCCCAACCAGGGAGCCGAGACTCTCCAACCGAGGCCAGTTCCGAAGTGAGGGCCTTCATTCCTCTGGACCAAGTCATCGCTTGGCCACCCCTCCTCTTCTTCCATCCACACCCCCGGTGCGCAAACAACACACGTCGCGGGAGTCGGTGGGCTGGCATGCGTAACATGTGGCCTGATGCGTGAAATAACGGTGCTGAGCGGTTCAGTTCCTTTTCCTGTGCTATAAACAAGGCGTCGAACATGTTCGTTGCTCACGCGGTGTTCCCACCAGATGTGAGCTAAATTACGAAGGCACCGTTGGTCGAACGTAACTAGCCTCTTCAGGTCCGCTGCTTTAAGCGGCCAGGTTTCACAACCGTACAGTAGGGTCGAACGTACTGCTGCATTGTACACTCACCCTTCAAGGCAAGATGGATCAGTGAACCCAAATGATGTACATGGCTAGACGCTGAACGTGTGCGTCAGTCTGCCGTAATTATTGATTGATAACTTGGATTCATGTGACCTCGAGTGCCTCGCACGTACTGTCGGTGTATATTTTGCTACGCAAATAACCTTTTTATTACACAGCTCTGTTTTCGTCTGGCTTAACAGAAACCACCGACAAACGACTTCTAGAACTGCTTGCGAATCAAACGTAGTTGATATCGTTAAATGAGCTGCACAAAAACGGCTACCCACAGGAATGCAATCAAGCAACCGTGACACCCTTGGAGTTGAGAACGATGCTCACCCAAGCGCGATCAGTGGTTGTCGCATCAGCGTCTCCAGATGCGTGCAACCAACAGCGAGAGGACAAGCCGGACGCAGTTAGTTCCACAACTCTATTAGGGTCATTGATCCTAGTTGCGGACACATAACACACGTCAATACCCAGTGTGTCCAACGTGGGTACGAGTGCAGCCTGTTGATCTGTCTTAGGGTGAAAACATTGAACGCCGCCAGGGAAACGGGACAGCGTAGCCTTATAAGGGCCGGTTGCCGATAGGCGTCCAGTTAGTGGTGCGGGAAAATGTCTGCATATGGTTCCACTTCAGTGGCAGATCGGCTGGTGCCAATTCAGCTTGGAATTATAGAAGGAAGGTTAGTAATGGGGGTCGGGATGGGAGTAAGAGAAACAGGTGAAAATGAAACAAGGGGGCTCCAGCAATAGCATGTTTTCGCGTATCCGTCCTGCTGTATGCAGCAGATAAGGCGACCCCTGATAAGCTGCGCGACGGCCGATGCAGGATGTAGTTAGAGTTTGGGAAATTATCATTGTTGTATGTGGGCTGAAACACTACCAGAGCGCCCAGAACGAGACAGGAGGATGATTACGGTCCTCAACCAAGGCCATTGGCTCACAAGTCTGTCCGCAAGGCAGCGGTGAGGTGGCAATGATAGTTTTATAGAAATGGACGCTATCCCCTTCAAACCCCCAACCTGGAAAACCAGGAGACTGAGTTTGTCTGACCGATAACCATTGACCAGCCCGGTAGGAATAGATTTCAATGAGTTGAAGAGGTACGCAAACCGTCGCACCACGTTAAGGTCCAGTCTCGTTGCGACGGGGCCGTCGTTCGATTTGGAGCACAATGGTAGACCTCGACAATGCAATGACTGTGCTGATCTCTGGGTGCGCTTCCGTGGACGTTTGCGGTGATCTGGTGAGCGTATAGATACGTGCCGACTGGCTAAGGCAGACATTCTGAATATGTGTCAAATTACGCCAGTAGCTGGGTTGAAGACGAGTTCACTGAAAACCGTTAAAGACCACTGGATACATATTCGTAGACGTTACTAGCAGTAGATATGCCATCATGTGGTATATCCAATTGCCATCATAAGTGATAGATTTCTACACAGACGCGCGAACACATTCCACTTGTAAGCGAATACGATGGGACTCGCGAAAACCTTAAGGCACAGTTGAATGCTGGCATGAAGAGATCACGAAGTGTAGCGGTCTCGTCGTGAGCAGGAGATGGAAACATCCGCTGCTCTTAGCAATCGGTGGCGATTCCACATAAAACGGACAGCAGTAGTATTGATGCCAAAGAAAGCATGTGTGATAAGAGATGACAGCCTATCCACCACTAGTCAAAACTATCGGAGCGTTGCGGTGATTCCGCTGAAAAACAATGTTATCATAAGAGGATTGTCCTGTTCTCCGAGCCGGGCTTTTCTGTTGCAGACGTTTCGTTACCAAACTAGGCAACATCTTCAGTGCGGCTATGGAGTCCTGATTCGCGGAGTCTCGCAAACCAATGCCAGATCCGAATGACTATTCATAATTACCTGCTTCGAATGTCAGCCTTCGATCGGTTCACGTGAGCACGTCTTCTCCTTGTCGATCTGGTGCCTATTACTGGCTTAACCCGCAGAGCTTCGTAGACGCCCTCCAGCTCCAAGTGTTTGTTGATTGAGTTCAGGCCAGAATGCCAGCCCTCGAGGAACTCACGCGCACTGCGTTCTCTTTCTCTTTCAAGTATTTCAACGTTCTCCAGATCGAACTCATGGTCCTCGGCATCCAAGTGTACTGACATTAAGGATTTCTCATCGTGGCGGCGAACGGCCAGACTATGTTTGTGTAGTCTTGTGCCAAATTTTCTTCCAGTCTGACCTACATAGTACTTGCCACAGTTCTTGCAGGAAATTTTGTAAACTACACCTGATGTTTCTTCTTTATCCAGTTAGTCCTTTACCTTAAAAATGTACTTCGAATGGTTTCCGTTGCTTCGTGTGCAGCATTTATCCCACGAGGCATTAGAAGCCTGGCTGCCATTGTAGAAATCCCATGGAGATAAGGTGGGATAATCGTTTTTCTTTCTGTTGCACATGTGACGTGGCTCTTCGACATCAGGCAGCATAGAATAAAGCTTCTAGGGTACGAATTTCGCTGAAACATGCTAAATAGGTTGCCCTCCTCCGCCTTCTCCGTTGAGATGTGCTACAGTGTGTCTGGGCCCCTTTGAAAAGCGTCCTCACGCACCTTCCTTTATATATGGTCGGATGGTTACTGCGATAGTTTAAGATCTGATCGGTGTGGGTCGCTTTCCGATAAACTGTTGTTTCCAGTGACCCAGAAGCATGTCTTCTACAAGCACATCCAAGAATGCCAACTGATCATTGTTCTCTTCCTCTTTGGTGAAATGGATGCCGGAAAAATACCGTTGATTAGTTGGTGTTTCTTGTAGTCTGGAGCGTTTGAGGGTGACAAAACTATCGTCTACCTAACGTACCCAAAGTTTGGGCTCCACTATTGGCAATGCCTTCTGTGCCAAGGTTTGCATCGCTGCCTCTGCTACCAGTCCAGAGATTGGCGATCCCATGGGTCTACCCGTTATCTGTTTGTACATTTGGCCATTGACAGTGAAATGTGTGGTGAGACGGAGGTCAAGTAACCCCATCATTTGTGTGCCTTCAATTCTGTCGCTGATATTTACCGCTCTGTGTTGTTCAAGCTGAGTCCTCATTGTTTACCTCGCCAGCGTCGTGTCGATTGATGTGAACGAAGCTGTAACGTCAAAGGAGACCATCAGCTCGTCTTTTTGTACTGTTATTCCTTTAAGCGGAGGAACACCTAAGCACCAGGGAGCACTGTGAACGCGCTGTCCACCAAACCGCGCGATCCTTCTTGAGGAGCTGTCTGAGCTCAGCACTTGTGGTTCTGTGTAGTGCGTTGTACTCAACTCCTGCGGGAATTGTTTGACGACTTTCCATTAATTGGAGAGACTGCGGAGATCCAATGAGTAACAGCTCGTCTAGTGAAGCCACAGACCAGGGTAATGGACTTTCGTAAGGCGCTCTGGATCTATACCCAGTGTCTCAACATCGGAGGCTAATGCGCCGAGAACATTTGGAACTGTGAGCTTGTCTGTGTCAAACCATATCCGGCGACGCTGTTGAGTGCCTCCAAAGCGCAGAACGAAGTTATCACACACGAGCGCATGATCCGAAGTCAAGTAAGTGTTCCATATTGACTTACAGTCCGTTATGTAGCCATGCCAACGGTAACTAAGAGCGATGTGTTCAATTTGCGTCCATGATTGACCAGGCGCCGGAGGTCCCCAGGTGGCTGGTTGGCGTCAGGAATGTCGGAAATTGATGCTGGAGAGGAACGAGCAATGGTCGGCGCACAGTTGCAGGAGTCGACTTGACCAGGTGGGCTGGCAGATCGACATCTGCAAGCCCCATGGAGAGGCGGCCGAGATCAGGTCATCTATAAACAAAAAACAGAGCGACCGAATAAGCTGTGTTACTTTGTTGGTGTAGATCAGGGGCGAAATAGGCATCAGTACTGTGCCTTGAAGTATGCCACCAATAGGAGGGAAATCAGTTGGTTATATGGTCATTCACCTGTGCCCTCCATTTTCGAACAATATCACACATGAAAAGCCAGTGTATGAGGACCTCATGGTGCACATCGCCGAAAGCTTTACTAAAATAAAGTCCCATCAACTGACTTCCCCCTGCCTAGCAGTTGAAACCATTCATGCATCGTCAGGAGCAGCTCTGCGATGTCTGAACAGCCTTTCATGAAACTGATCTGTCCGGGCGTCAAATCTTTCGACTGTAGAAGCTGCAGACTATTATTCACGATATGCTCAAGTACCTGTGTCAAAACGGAGATCAGACAAATTGGTCTATTCTGATGGGGTCACCGTGTTTCGGAACCTGCCTTACCATCGAGCCTATCCAGTTGTTCGGAAATGAACCTTCGGAAAGCGACCTGGTGAACAGCTCAGTCAAAAAGGTGATATGGTAGTCAATAACGACTTGAGAAGCAGCAAGTGGGGCTCGTCAGGAAAGTTGGACTTCGCAATGTCACGGCTGGTGAGCAGATTGAGTACATATATAGCATTTCCCGCAAATTCGCAAAGAAAGTCCAAAATTTTGCAAAGAAAGTCCAAAATTTTGCAAAGAAGGTCCAAAACTTTGCAAAGAAAGTCCATAATGTTGCAAAACCCTGTGCGATTCGCCAGCCGCTCAGAGCCAATCCTCTGACCTTAAGTGTGTTCTCATTGGCCGGATGCCAAGGTTCGGTGCGTTAGTCTGGGGAGGTGAGCGCGCTGCTCGTTGACTGGGTGAGACTTGTGAATGAACCTTGGAGGAATGCACTTCGACGGTGCAACGGGCTTGTATGCGCCCCCCTCACGTCCGAAACGATGGATCACAATTGGTCTGAGAGCAATGAACAGCTGGAACATAAGCGCACGACCGAAACCATGTCTATGATTCTAACGTCGTCGGCATGCCTTCTCACGTTCGACAGAGTATCTCATCAGATATTCGTGACCGAGTTTTGGGCGCTTTCGTCAACGGTGATGACTGGCAGCTTGTGGCAACTGTGAACAACGTCAAATATCAAACAGCCTACTCCTGGATTCGTCGTTCTCTTGATCAGGAACCGAGTACTACGCAGGCGCGCGGTCGTAAACGGATTTTGTCGGAGGAAGACGTAGATGACATCCTGGATTGGATCGCAAGGGACTCAACTCTTACGCTACGGGAAATGCGAGTACGAGTACGAGCAGAAATGGACAAGGACATTTCGAAGTCAACAATTGCACGGCACCTAGATGGTCGATTGATAACTATGAAGAACATCTATCAGGTTCCCGAGGGAATGAACAATGAGCGAAACAAAGGAATACGCAGGGAATTCGTTCAGCAGTTTCTCCAATTTGAGAGCGATGGCAAGTTCTTCATTTGGATTGACGAAGCGAACTTCAACGTTTACTGCAAACGTACTCGTGGTCGGGCGCCCAGAGGAGTGAGGGCCTGTTGCAAAGTTGCCAACAGCAGAGGGCACAATTTACATTTAATCGGTGCACTCACGATGGAAGGGAAAGTGTCGATGACAACCCGGAGAGGCTCATTCACAGGTTCCCTATCTCTCGAATGGCTGCGAAGCTATTTAGACAACCTGAAACGGGAGATGGAGCTCCGGCAGGTTGTCGTGATATGTGATAATGCACCATGTCACACACGACTGGAAGAACTGTCGTCAGTAGATGGATCCGATGGAGTAACCATACTGAGATTGAGCCCATACTCTCCGTTCCTCAATCCGATCGAGAATGTTTGGCAGGTGGTGAAGGCCAGAGTGAAGAATGAGATGAGAGTGCACTACGAGGAACTTCTGGCCGGGGATCCCCAGAAACTCATGACGCAGATGGAATGGAGGCTGCAGTTCCTTGAACGCATTGCCGAAGCAGCCACCAAGGATATCAGCGTTGTGGGATGTCGTAATGCTATTCGACATATGCGTGTACATTTCACTAATTGTCTAGAAAAAATGACATATTTTGATCACTTTGCTGGCCTATTTTTTACGTATCTGTTTGTATGGCAGGTTACTGGCAGCGCGTAGGAACGTGTGAGTATTCCCAGTGTTTTCAAAATATGTTTGCACGTACGTAAGTTTGTGTGTTCGTACGGGGGTTGAAGCGATATCTGATGTCTAGCGCAATG
Organism: Dicrocoelium dendriticum; assembly: GCA_944474145.2. Lineage (NCBI taxonomy): Eukaryota > Metazoa > Platyhelminthes > Trematoda > Plagiorchiida > Dicrocoeliidae > Dicrocoelium > Dicrocoelium dendriticum. The sequence continues at coordinate 73,378,102 of OX104065.1, read as the reverse complement.
GAGTGACACGGGACCGACTTCCAGTGAGCCATGCCCGAGTGATATGTTCAACTTATGGTCCTTTTCATGCTGGTATTCGCTGCGCCGTACTCTTTCATGATCAGCCTGAGATAATGTAGATACAGTTTCTTTGTTCGGAAAACTAGGATGTTTGGAAAGCGCTTTGTAGGACCAAGTGAGCTTGCCGGGTGAAGCAACCGTCAGATGTATCACAGTATGGGATATCAGCGTGGATAGTTGAATAGTAGTGAATACGAAATTACTGCGCACGTCATGTCAGGCTTTTCCAAGAGTGAGAGGAACTGCTAGATGCGAGTTCGCAAACACGTCCATTGCCAGACAAGATGTTGTCATTGAATCTGAACAAATGAATCGCGTGTTTAATAGTAACCGTCTCTGTGCGATGTTTGTCCGCTGTATTTGAGTGTACTGGCGCGTTAACCCGTTACCCGATTGGAAGTTGGTCTGTCAAGTTCGGAACCCACATCAGCCGGTTCGGAAGCTGTACTTTAGATTTAAAAGCAACCATTCCTACAGTAAGCCCAATTTAATTTGCGTGCCAGAAAGGCGCGAATAGCTGTCCAGTAAGACTTGGATACAGTCTGGCTTGTTCGGACGATCCTTGTTTGACCCAATAGCGTGCGTAAGCAAATGCGGGGGTAGTTGGCGTGGGAATGTTTCTACGTTGTTTAACGTACTGACATAACATCAGATACAGACAATTGACATTTTAATGACATTACTACCATCTATCTCAGCTCAGGAAATGTGGCTTGCGAAACCGCAAATTTCGCACAATTAGGGTTTTCAGACTTCAACCATGCGAACATCAGAACGTTATAAACTACCCACTCTGAAGATATCTTCGACGCAATAGGATATGTAAATAATACTAATGCCGTTCACATTCACCATCGATCGACGTCTTTCGATCGAACTCCGCAGTCCACATCTGACCCGTTAAGGTTTAATTCGTTTTCCCGACTCTGACACTGATTCTAACGTTATTTTTGTAACTTGCACTAACCGGGCCACTTTTATTTGCTTAGCCTGTACACATGATCGTAATGGTCTGCGGATGAATCATTGAAAACAGTTGCTCACCTCGATAAGTAAGAAATGTCCACAAATTACTTAAAATGCTACAAACGCAACAAAAGTACCGAAGATAAGTGTAATTAGCGTAAGCAACGTGGCCAGTTAATAGATTATTCAGGCAGGCAGAACAAACCAAATAAAATGGAATGAAATTTATCCAGCTTAAAAAGACCTAGTTTAAGTGTAAGTTGGTTTAGTCCAACTGCGGTGAAGAAGCATCAAGAATGCAACATCAGCCTCAGCATGGGGCATATATATATATATATATATATATATATATATATATATATATATATATATATATATATATATTCTTCAACACAAGCAATATACAATTGGTAGAGTGCCACAACACATAGCAACAATAACAAAAAGGAGGATAACTGGTATTCAATGAAAGGGACTGAAAGGTCTACCGAGCCATTGTGTAAATGTAGGAATGAGCCTTAGTCGATTGCTTAATGCACTCCCTGTCGAGCAATCTTCTCGAGTGAGTGTGACCGGAACAGGTGTCTAGGTCATGCCTGGTATTTTGGTGGATTGTCGAGCTGCTCACCTACGAGTGTGGACAAAACTCACACTGCCCGTGTGACCAAACGCCAGTCTGATTATTGTCCTCAAGTGCTCAATGTGTTTATATATTGCAACACAGGCAAATTTTGGGCCTTGACTGTCAAAATTAACCATCGGTCAGTTGGAGATTTGGAAATTTAAGGTAGCTAAACCCTCCCAAGACTGAACTCCACTACAGGCCCTGTCCTTGAGTTCACTCTTCAGTTAGAAATAAAGGGAGCTAGGATGAAATATAAATCCAGTAGAATTAATGACGCACCGCACACAAGTGGTACGATGAATTGCGTACATAAATTGGGTGGGGTAGTTGCAGGACATCATCAGTTTGCCCCTTCATTAGGTCCATGTCCTGCAGACCTCATGCCTGTGTAAGGGAAAGTAAGCACTATATGGAGAATAAGGAAAAACGCCTATCCAAGCCATCAAAGTGCGCATGTTTCCCAAATGCCTTCAGTGGGTCTTCAAGCTAAGTAAGAGTGCAGTAAGAAGTAGCGTAGATGAAGAAAAGATTGAAGGCAAATCCCATCTATCCAACTCATGGACATGCCCATATTGTCATAGGTCACCACTGGCTCAAAATGGGGGGAACTAACCACAACACTGCAACCTGGAACGTTAATTCCATCAACATCAATGTTGCGGTTGCAACGTTTGAACTCAGCTTAACCCGGCCAGTCACATCTCTCACATAATATTGGCCTCTAGGACATTCCGGTTTGAAAAATGTGGCACCTTCTGTGTGCGACGCCCATGTATGTCCCTCCACCCCTTCCGTTGACAAGTGCATTCATGGGAATCGCGACGACCAAGGCTGGTTAGAGAGATTTTCATGGGAAGGTTGGACTAGGTAAATGAAATTGGGTTGAAAATACGCAGCGTATTGGGGCCGGACACCAAGTAAGGTGAACGACGTTGAGCCAGTCCAGAATAACACAGTCAACTTGTTCACCGCTGGCCGGGTTAAACTACGGTCAAATGTGGCAACCGAACTAAGGACAAAACTGCACACATCGCTGATGGAGACTGCGTCCTGTGTGCAGTGTAGACAATTGTCGGTATTGGTGTAAATGCAACAATATTTCCACAGTGAACCCAAGGATCAAGGGTGCGAGCTAGGGAATACACCACATGGTGAATGTGAACGGCATTAGTATTATTTACATATCCTATTGCGTCGAAGATATCTTCAGAGTGGGTAGTTTATAACGTTCTGATGTTCGCATGGTTGAAGTCTGAAAACCCTAATTGTGCGAAATTTGCGGTTTCGCAAGCCACATTTCCTGAGCTGAGATAGATGGTAGTAATGTCATTAAAATGTCAATTGTCTGTATCTGATGTTATGTCAGTACGTTAAACAACGTAGAAACATTCCCACGCCAACTACCCCCGCATTTGCTTACGCACGCTATTGGGTCAAACAAGGATCGTCCGAACAAGCCAGACTGTATCCAAGTCTTACTGGACAGCTATTCGCGCCTTTCTGGCACGCAAATTAAATTGGGCTTACTGTAGGAATGGTTGCTTTTAAATCTAAAGTACAGCTTCCGAACCGGCTGATGTGGGTTCCGAACTTGACAGACCAACTTCCAATCGGGTAACGGGTTAACGCGCCAGTACACTCAAATACAGCGGACAAACATCGCACAGAGACGGTTACTATTAAACACGCGATTCATTTGTTCAGATTCAATGACAACATCTTGTCTGGCAATGGACGTGTTTGCGAACTCGCATCTAGCAGTTCCTCTCACTCTCGGAAAAGCCTGACATGACGTGCGCAGTAATTTCGTATTCACTACTATTCAACTATCCACGCTGATATCCCATACTGTGATACATCTGACGGTTGCTTCACCCGGCAAGCTCACTTGGTCCTACAAAGCGCTTTCCAAACATCCTAGTTTTCCGAACAAAGAAACTGTATCTACATTATCTCAGGCTGATCATGAAAGAGTACGGCGCAGCGAATACCAGCATGAAAAGGACCATAAGTTGAACATATCACTCGGGCATGGCTCACTGGATGTCGGTCCCGTGTCACTCCATTGCGCTAGACATCAGATATCGCTTCAACCCCCGTACGAACACACAAACTTACGTACGTGCAAACATATTTTGAAAACACTGGGAATACTCACACGTTCCTACGCGCTGCCAGTAACCTGCCATACAAACAGATACGTAAAAAATAGGCCAGCAAAGTGATCAAAATATGTCATTTTTTTCTAGACAATTAGTGAAATGTACACGCATATGTCGAATAGCATTACGACATCCCACAACGCTGATATCCTTGGTGGCTGCTTCGGCAATGCGTTCAAGGAACTGCAGCCTCCATTCCATCTGCGTCATGAGTTTCTGGGGATCCCCGGCCAGAAGTTCCTCGTAGTGCACTCTCATCTCATTCTTCACTCTGGCCTTCACCACCTGCCAAACATTCTCGATCGGATTGAGGAACGGAGAGTATGGGCTCAATCTCAGTATGGTTACTCCATCGAATCCATCTACTGACGACAGTTCTTCCAGTCGTGTGTGACATGGTGCATTATCACATATCACGACAACCTGCCGGAGCTCCATCTCCCGTTTCAGGTTGTCTAAATAGCTTCGCAGCCATTCGATAGATAGAGAACCTGTGAATGAGCCTCTCCGGGTTGTCATCGACACTTTCCCTTCCATCGTGAGTGCACCGATTAAATGTAAATTGTGCCCTCTGCTGTTGGCAACTTTGCAACAGGCCCTCACTCCTCTGGGCGCCCGACCACGAGTACGTTTGCAGTAAACGTTGAAGTTCGCTTCGTCAATCCAAATGAAGAACTTGCCATCGCTCTCAAATTGGAGAAACTGCTGAACGAATTCCCTGCGTATTCCTTTATTTCGCTCATTGTTCATTCCCTCGGGAACCTGATAGATGTTCTTCATAGTTATCAATCGACCATCTAGGTGCCGTGCAATTGTTGACTTCGAAATGTCCTTGTCCATTTCTGCTCGTACTCGTACTCGCATTTCCCGTAGCGTAAGAGTTGAGTCCCTTGCGATCCAATTCAGGATGTCATCTACGTCTTCCTCCGACAAAATCCGTTTACGACCGCGCGCCTACGTAGTACTCGGTTCCTGATCAAGAGAACGACGAATCCAGGAGTAGGCTGTTTGATATTTGACGTTGTTCACAGTTGCCACAAGCTGCCAGTCATCACCGTTGACGAAAGCGCCCAAAACTCGGTCACGAATATCTGATGAGATACTCTGTCGAACGTGAGAAGGCATGCCGACGACGTTAGAATCATAGACATGGTTTCGGTCGTGCGCTTATGTTCCAGCTGTTCATTGCTCTCAGACCAATTGTGATCCATCGTTTCGGACGTGAGGGGGGCGCATACAAGCCCGTTGCACCGTCGAAGTGTATTCCTCCAAGGTTCATTCACAAGTCTCACCCAGTCAACGAGCAGCGCGCTCACCTCCCCAGACTAACGCACCGAACCTTGGCATCCGGCCAATGAGAACACACTTAAGGTCAGAGGATTGGCTCTGAGCGGCTGGCGAATCGCACAGGGTTTTGCAACATTATGGACTTTCTTTGCAAAGTTTTGGACCTTCTATGCAAAATTTTGAACTTTCTTTGCAAAATTTTGGACTTTCTTTGCAACTTTGCGGGAAATGCTATAGCATACAGTAAGATAGACTACTGTTAAAAAGGGGCCGAAAATGCCTAAGTGTGCACAGACACCTGGCCGCTTTCAGATGCGAAAACGATGTGCGTCACGAAAGTGGACGCACATTCAGCGCCAAAAGTAAGAGGCTGTCCGTCCGTGCTCTCTATCTAGGGTAGGTTACCTTCAAGTCTCAAACGCCGCTTCATGTAAGCAGAACTCTTGTTGAGGCCAGCTTCGTTGCGGTTGCAAGCTGCTCATCAAACTATCGACCCCGCAGAAGAAATTAAGCTGCGTCGTGTACACTTTGTGATCGTCAGCACAGCCAAGCGAGAGGAACATATTTCACAGTCCGCATCGTAGTCAAGCCAACTGACCATACTCCTTCTCGAACTAATTTGGTTTCACTGGCGCAACGTTCCGATACTGGAGGTGTAGAAAACGAGCGCACAACAATTTTACATTTTTTTTGTAATAGACCATCAGGGTTCAACAGATGAATCCCGCAGCATCAACCAGTCCACTTGGCTAGCATCTTGAAGGAGACCAACGAAGTCAGTTTTCAAGTAGCTGTAGGATGGCTCCAGCAGACACAGGTAGGGCGGCGGCACTAGAACCAGAACGTCATACACACGTTGTTCGAAGCTAGTTGTAATGAGATTAAGGCACGACAAAGTTGAATGCGGTGGTATGCGCATCCGCTGGCATATGTGCTGTGTTGACCAGTGTCAACTTTCAGTTCCGCGAACTCGGCCTCTACAACACCCGGAGAAAAGTCAGACTTCAGGCCAGAGTACTCGAGGTAGGCTGAAATCACCCATGAGCATGAAGCGAGGACTAATGTTGTTTTGGGGATGGAGCGACCAGTCCAAACAGCGACTTCGCGGATTACGATAGATCACACGCACGACCACATCATGTCTGATGTGCATCGAGCACTGTAGAAGCTCACATAGATCATCATTGCGTCGGTACGTGCTTAAGAGACCGACGCACAAATAAATGGAATGTGTGGCAACGAGCCAACCGGGTCGTTTGATAGTCTGTTGCAGCAGAAACGCGAGTAGTCACCGAGGTGGACTTCCTGGGAATCAATCCTGAATTCAACCAGGCTTTAGCCAGTCCTAGAACGCCAGGAGGCTGACATATAACGAAGCGGAACAACCAGTCATGTTTATTCAGCAATTGCGAAAGAGGTAAAGGCTAAGCACCCGCCGCGGTAGAAACCGATGTACACGCATGATACATTATCGATCCGAGTACACGAAAAATTGTAATTTATAGATCGGTTTCCCCCATCACGGAACGCCGCCATGATTCAATGGTAGCGGACTTGATCCCTTCCCGGTCTGTCGGATCCATACCTAGATGAGTAAAGATCCTCAAAGCTCTTAGAATACAAAGGCGGAATGGTATCCATCTTGGACGTTTCATCAACAAAAGTGATTCAGATAGACCCAGTCTTCTCGACACTTCGCGTTAAAAGCCGGATGATTCATTTCATGTTTCTTCAACCCCTCTTCACCCATGTCAAAAAGTTTACCTGCTAAACTCTGCAAGAATTCGACATCATCGTCACAACAAACCATCATCATCAACAGCAGTACATCAGCCATTTGAACTGATGCTTCGCTGCCATACAACCATGAGGACCTATGAAATAAAGAATAAGAGGGAGAGAAGGGGGACTCACCTGAAAACCTTAATGCCCTAAGCAAACATTCAGGGTCAAGGCACCTACACCTTGTGTAGACAACATACCGTCACAAACAGCTGGCTATCGTGCAAAGATAAGGCGGCATCGGCGAGACAACTTCCTTGCGGCTTTCACTGCCACGCGTCATAATCAGCCATTACCCCGCAGATAACTCAGCACCAAACACACTTTAAACAGACAATCCAATTAGGAGGCGGTAGCAGACGCGCCACTGGTGTCTACTGCGAAGTTTCGAGCCAAGCACAAGGTGAGTCACGTGGACTCCAACCCGGAAGGCGAGACGGACCAACGGTACCCAGTTTGGTCGTCAGTGACTTCATTTCCCGCTGTCAAGTCAACTTCTGTCCACCTCGAGCCTTGCGCCACCCTACATCTGGCAGACAAAACAAGGCCCTCCTCGGTAAGCGGTGATCAGGCATACGTAGTACGTGTCCAAACCAACGCAACTTATTCAGTACTATCTGTTGTTCTAAGGAACTAGCATGATTATCACTACCCAGTACTCGTCTACGCACATCATCGTTGCGGACACGCTGTTGCAATGCTACGCAGACAACGATGATCAAAGACTTGGAGGCGCCTCAGATGTTCAGACCAAAGGGGCCAAGTTTCACTACCATAGAGCAGAACGGCCCTCACTGTGGCCTTGTATACACGGCCTTTCAGACGGAGGGAAACTCCCTTCTGTCGCCAAAGAGGCCGCAGGTTCAAGAAGGCAACTCTGGCCTTTGCAATGCGTGAGCTCACGTCAGTTTCTATACGCCCATCATTGCTGATGCAGCTGCCAAGATAAGTGAAACGATCAACCACCTCGAGCTCCTCGTTAGCAAGCGTCAAGGGGTCATCAAGTGGCTGGTGGTCCTGCAGCAACACTTTGCATTTCGAAGGTGCGAAGTGCATACCAAATAATGGGAACACTCTGGATAGGCTATTCAGGGTTGATTGTGCCGCCGCAAAGCAAGACGATATCGTCCGCATAATCTAGATCAACTAACATTTCACCAGGCAGAACGCCTACATCGTGAGATTCCGCAAGGGAACACTCCATGATAGAATCCACGACGAAATTGAACAAAAACGGGGAAATCGGACAACCCTGACGAACGCCACTTATAGTCGAAAAGCTGTCCGCTAGGACACCGTAGACCCTGATGCGGCCTGTAGTGTTCGAGTATAGAGCACGAAGGATGTTCACATATTTCGTGGGAACACCTTTCCGCGCAAGTATTTCCAACAGAATCGATCGATCGACCGAATCGAACGCACTCCTGAAATCAAGGAACACAGCTATTGTCGATCTGCGGTATGCGTGGCGCTGCTCTAGCACCTGCCGCAAAGTAAATATATGGTCTATACAACCACGCCCTGGGCAGAAACCGGCCTGCTCTTCCCTAATCCGAGATTCCCGTTCTGCAGTGAGGCGACGAACGAGAATCGAGGCCAATAATTTTGTTACAACTGGCGTTAGGCTATTACCTATGTGGTTAGAACAGTCTGTGCGACTGCCCTTCTTGTAAATTGCCACTATAATCGATTCGCTCCAATTAGCCGGGACACTCTCTTCCTTCCAGATACCTTCGAATAAGAAGGTCAGTGCCTTGCAGAGGACCTCACCTCCATCCTTAAATAGTGCAGGTGGGAGGGAATCCGGACTAGCGGCAAGAAAACGATTAGGGGCTGTGATCGCGCTTCGGACCTCGGCCTCCGACGGAGGCTCTAAACTAACCGTCCATGGCACGTCCTGCATCACCTGAGTAGGAAGAGGTCCGGGAGCAGGGGGCCAGCTGAAATGAGCTTGAAAGTGTTACGCCCAACGAGCCCAATGGTGTACTTTATTGTGTATCAGCGCTCCCGCGCTGTCTCTGATTGTCTCAATGACGCCTGGTTTTCTGGGACCAGTGGTGCTGATTAGCTGGAAGAGCTTGCGGTAATTGCCTACTGCTCCTGCCCCCTCCATTTCTTGAGCCCTACTGGTCCACCAGGCTTCCTTGTCAGCACGTAGGCTCCGCTTTAGTTCACGCCTAATAGCCCGTCTGGTCACATTGTGTTCAGAACCAGCCGGGAGGTGTCTTCTTGATTCCAACAGATTCACCGACCTCTCGGATATCTAGTGACTGGTGCTGTGACGACTGATAGTGCCACAAGCAGATGCCCCTGCGTCGTGCATAGTGGCCGAGATCCTATTCCACTGAAGTTCAGTGTCATTAGGACAAGACAGCGAGAGTTCGCTACGCAGTGCTTCTCGATAGGCTTGCCTGACCGAGGACTGAGACAATTTCTCAGTTGCCAATCGTAGGGGACGGTTGATGCGCATCCGGTAAAGTTCATGGAGAAACGACAGCGTACCAAGGCATGATCAGAGTCGACACAAGTACTCCAGTACGAGCGGCAATCCAGAATGGAACCACGCCACCTGTAACTTATGGCTATGTGGTCAATTTCAGTCCATCGCTGACCAGCTACAGGAGGACGCCAAGTGGCACTTCGGCGCCCACTGTGTCTAAAAGCAGTGCTACTGAGAAACAACTGATGCTCCGCACACAGTTGCAGCAGACGCTCACCGTTGTCAGTCTGTTCGGAGTTAAGCCCACAATAACCACCCAGCTGAGCTTCTGAAGAGCTCAGACGCCCTACTTGTGCGTTCATATCCCCTGCAAGTACTATAATATCTGAACTAGTAGCACTACGTAGTAGCGCGATCAGTTCGTGATAGAATGTGTCTTTGACAGCATTAGAACTGCAGTCGGAGGGAGCATAAGCGAAAATCAAAAACAAACAGCGTTTTGTTTTACTTCGCGAATTCACCTTAGCTGATGTCGTCAAACGGGCTGCACATAAACGGATGTTCACCGGAATCCAATCAACCAACGATGGCTCAGCCTTAGAGCTTAGAATGATACCTACACCAGCTTGACCCGTGAGTGCTGCATCGACGTCTCCGGATGCGTGCAACCAATAACGAAAAGATAAGCCGGGTGCAGTTAATTCAATAACCCCGTTAGGGTCATTGATCCTAGTTTCGGACACACAACACACATCAATACACAGTGTGTCCAAGGTGCGTGCGAGTGCAGCCTGTTGACCTGTTTATCTTAGAGTGCGAACGTATCACAACAAACCTAAGGAGTTGGATAGGAGATATTATGAGATTGCAACATATCTGGTCATATGCGGCTGCTCTCTCCTTCTGTCTGTCGTTTCCATTGGACTTCATCACTTAGACTATCGAAAAGTGGGACGTTAGTTCCTGGAAGGATACAACATAGGTAGACCCGTTGAGCCTTCAGTAGTGCAGCTGATGAACAAGTCGAACACAAGTGTGGCTATGCGTCCGCTTGTTGGGATGAACCCACGGAGCTGCTTGCTATCTAATGTTTCGCACTAATTGCTGGCTCGCGAGAGTTCCCAACATTTTCAGGATGCATTTGCAACAAAATCTTTGGACAGAATCGCAGTAAATTGCGGGGGGAAGTTTAAATTAGTAAGTGGATACACGAAATATGGGAAACATGAGAATTCACACGACAATTAAAGCGCTTAACAGCATTAGCTTTCTGTCTAACAATTGCGGAAAAGCGCCACATGAAGATTGTTTCGTTATTACAAACAGTAAGATGGTAAGAATGGCGAGAGAAATGATACCGACGAAACGCGGACCGGAAACTTATTTACGATGAACAAATTTAGATTCAGAAAAGCAACCAGAATTGACTAAAACAGACGGAACCAATGATATGCGCAAGGGAACGCAAGAGACAAACCGGTGTTAAGCAGGGCGATGAAAAGCAACCAGGCAATGAGACGTGGTGACAGAATCAAATAGAATTCGGCGTGAGGCACGCGTGGTTGATTGCAGCGAACGGAACTGAAAGGGACTCCACTCAGTCTGTTCAAACAAATGAACGCATGGGCAGATAATAATAATAATAATAATAATAATAATAATAATAATAATAAAGAGAATAAGGATAAGAGATGGCATATCAATATACTTGTCAGTATTTCGAAGCAACTCTTTTCCGATCAGATTCTCAGCAGACGTTAACACCAAAGTACCGCGCGATTTATATCCCAACAGGCCCCTCTGCATATCTCCAAGTGCGTACTACCGAACACGTGCAAATATATAACATCATGAGGAGTTATCACAGTAGAGGCAGCAAATTTACCAATATGCGCACACCTAAAAAGGCACAAACATACGCATACGTAATCTTGTTAATTCGTCATCTGTCGACCGGCTTATAACCAGGGTAAAGCCAGAGTGACAAACGCGTCCTTCTGCACACACAAAATAGGACCAAGTTGCTTGATCGCGATCGCCTCAGCGTGTCACAAAACATGAGTGTTGTTTGACGGCTAGAATACACAAAATATATGCGCGGGGTCCACGCAGTATGTCTGTCAGTAGATGGTGAGCGATTGATGATGCAGACGTCTTGTACGGTATACAGCTTGCGTTCCTTGGCAACACACCTGGAGTGGTGTATCACATCGAGTAATCAGCAACTGTTGACCGTGGTCGTGTGTTGCCGGGTATCCCATATTCAGTAAACCGGAAAGGGCGGAGAGGTCAGGGTCTATCGAGCCGATAGCCCGATGTGCTCAGCGTGCTAAGGTAGGCACAGCAAGCAGTAAGAGTAAATGACCGAACGATAGTGATACAGTGCAAAACGATAAACAACCAGACAGCATGAGTTCAGAGAGGCTTGGGAACAATCGGTTGGCGTGTTTGTTAGGCAACATTACACATTCGACACAAAAGCTTTTTCAGACAAAGTAAATCAGTAAACAATTGGGGCGGCATTTTGTAGCGAACAGGGACGCCAATCGCTCTGAACTCATAACTTCTCGATCGGTTCCAAGTACATTCTGCGAGTTTGCATCCAGGTGGCAGTTTACTTGACAAAAAGCAAACAGCACCAAAAGATAGCGTGGCAGTGAATTACTAATGCTTCTTTCTTCTACTGCGCATAAGCATGGGGCCCCAGTACCTGCAATGATGGTGTGCACAGGCGTGTATAAGGTGGCGGTGGTTAGCTAAGTTCAGAAAACAGTTGAAACTGAATAGAATGTGCCGGTTCGGTCACGTGCCGTTCGTCGAGGAATTCGTTTTGGTTGCTGAATCCAAGGTGACGTAAGGCTCGAGGGAGGCAATCGTTGAAGCAGAAGTTGGAACTAAAACTTAGCTGTCAAACAGAGTGATTTCAGCCCTCTTGGCTTGAGGTACCGCAGGACACCAAACATCGTCACCTAGCTGGACCGCCTACTTAAGATGAGCCCGGTACCGTGTTATCTGCACGACAAAGTCGACTATGATGAACAGAGGAGAAAACCGAAGGAAAGCTGTTTGGCCAAATACAGCTCATCTTTCCACCGCAACCGAGGTAAAAATGAATAGGCACTCGGTGATAAGGGTCTCACACGGGGACATTTCTAGCCCCCTCCTTGCTGTGCATAAGTAGAGTTGTACATCTCAAATGGTTGAATGGAAATGAAGCATCAGAACGAGTAGTGTTGTTGATGATGAAATAAGCTACGTGAAAGAAGAACATACCCGCGAAGTGGGGGGCGGAGCAATTTCTGCATAACCACGTTGCGAGCATCCCGCCCGCGGATGTGGAAATTCTCTTGGTGCTCCAAGCTGCCCATATCGTCATCTTCGTTAAACCCAGACTGAAGGTGAGAAGCTGATTCTTGAGCTTCTATGTGGTCCCAAGACAGTATACCTAGGGACGTATGATAGAATATCATTCGATGGTCATACCTGGGGGAGATCCATTGGAATCCGGCATTCCAGTGGCGTTTATTGAACCGGGAGACTGAAAGCGAAGGAATTGATTTGATCAAACGATGCGAAGAGAATAAACGACTAAACGTGGCAAATACTAAACTGATACGTAGAGACGAGGACGATGAGAAAACTGGAATGCTGTTAATTACCGAGATGCTTTGCTCTATTGGTCGTACGACGCCCTAGCATCCGAGGGGAGTGAAGCAGCCTGATAAAGAGGGAGGGGGTTAAGAAGAGAGCTGCGAGAGGGAAACGCACACAGGGAGATAATATGCATCAGACGGGTTAAGGACGACGAAGTTACACGGGAAAGGGGAGGGGGAATAAAGGAGAAGAAATGCACCACGAGTACGGCGTTCGGAGAACAATCTTCGCGACCCATCAAGACCGCCATGGTGTCCCATCACTTCCAAAGCTACTATCCGAGCGACTTCACAGCCGAAGCATTAAAGGGGTTGGGGAGGCGGAAAGACAGAAAGAAAACTTAGTTATAAAGCTTTGTTGAGCAGTAGCCATAAGGAAAACTAATAATGCAATAATAAATACACACAAGTAACACATGCGACCAAAAGCAGTGAAACTGATAAAACAACTTATAAAACCACTAACCCGTCCTTTGGCCATGCTTTCAGTTTCCATGGCGATTACCCGGGCTGTAGCGGAAGCAGCTGCAAGTGCTGCAGCAGTCGGGATTCCAGAGTTGGAGGAAGTTGTGGTAGTGGGTTCGTCAGGAGGCGCGATAGCCTTGCATACTCTTAAAAACTGCCCTCCCAGATCGAACATATTCATGCTGGCTACAGCGTCATTTGCAGATTGCTCCGACTCGTATTCGATATAACCAAAACCGCGATGTTTCTGCATTTTAGTCTGATCAACATGCAACCTAAAATTGGCGGAAATTTGTGATCGTAAAGCACTACGTACTTGCAACTCATTATCTTTCCAAAAGCTTCAAACACAAGAGCAAGATCCTCCTCCGAAAGATCAAGATGGACGCCAGAGACATAAACCTTCTTTTCCAGCTTGTACTCGGTTACCAATTCGTTGATAAGAGGTTCAGCCTGCGGTAAGTTACTAGGGCGACCAACTTTAAGTTGCCTGCCCCCCAAGCTAGCATTATTCATTTGCTCGACAGCTAAATGAGCAGCTTCCGGATACTCAAACTCAATGAACGCGAACCCTTTGTGTTTCTGCGTCGCAGCGTCCCAACTCATCGTTACGGTCTTGATTGGACCAAAAGGCTGAAAAGCCACTTTAATGGAGTCTTCTTTTAGGTCATAGCTAATAGAACCGACGTAAATACGACTCAAAAGGTTGAGCGTCTGAGTTTTTTTGGTAAGAGGAGATTGCTGCAACTGCTGCTGGCGAGTTTGTTTAGCCAGGGCGGACTTGATGCTTTCCTCCATAGCGTATTTCTTCGCACGATCGACGGCTTCCCGTTGCTCGAGTTCAAGCTTCATAAGCATGAAGGGTTGGCGCTGTGTCAGGGAACCAGGGCCATTGTACACAGGGCCTGTCTGATCGTAGCCAAGTTTTAGGGGATTTAAAAGGTTTGCGGTTGGAAGCGACAATCCTAAACTAAGACCAGTCCCGATGCCGGTCAATCCGAGCACGGGAAGAGTACTGGCACTGATTCCATTCAAACCTATAAGCTAAACAAAAAAGGTGATCACAAACAAACACTTACCGAGGATATGTTCATCATCCGCCAAGATTATAAGGTACTCTGAATATAGAAACACCAGAGAACGATTAATACAGCAACCTTATAACAACCTAAGAAGACCTGCAGCTATAAATACTATGACAATCCTAGAAAAGAGCATAAAGACTTTGCTGATAATGCAATACCTAGTGAAAATAAAAGTGGGAGCCCGGAAAAAGGAAGCTAATAGTAAATCAGCGTTCGTATACTGTGCTTTGGTTGGGTTTGCACTTAGAAGGGATACAAACAAGTGCCATTAAAGAAGTATAAACTCAGAGCACATGCCACTGAGGCAAATCAGGCAGCAAAATGTGTTAGTAATTGAAACGAGGAATGAATAAACTTTAAACTGTATTGTCTGAATGCTGACTTGTGACCTGCATGGATAGCTAAAAATATTCACCAATTACGATATACATGACGTGTCGCGAAGAAATGATTCTTAGAGCACATAGCATATAAAAATTTGACGTGGCGGTGATATTGTAGACATATACTGAAAAGAAAAACAGACCAGATTCGCGAACCCTCACAAGCAAGATAACAGTGTGCTAGCCATACGCCTAGCAAAGTAGCGCAAGACATAAAGAGACAAGTTGAGCTCGTCAGTAAAGCAACGAAATCAGATTTCAATGACCTGCTACCAACCGCCAAAAAGCGCTAACTGCCGAATGGACTTGACTTATGTGTGCTGCCTCCGAAACGTACCAAATATCGGTGTCCTAATGCACCACTTGTATGACGACAATTGAAATCACCCGAATAGAGAATAGAGGCGAATTATGCGGTTCCGGAGATTCAACAGCCAATCTAAACAAGGGCTCAGGGACTATGATAAACTGCACCTACGAGAACCTCTCCGCGCCGGAAGTAGATCAAGCACCGCAACCGCTCACAAAGGTCATCGTCGCCTCGATAAACGCTCACAAGTTTCCCACACAGAGAAGACTGCATGTAGAACAACACATCGCGGGTTTTCCATAGCCAGTCATAGTAGAAGCACGAGTAGCCACTAAGCTCAAGTTTTTGGGCGATTAGCTCAGCACTCGACCACGTTTCTGTGAGCCCCACCACGTTTTGCTGCTCAGAAGCGACGAAACGGCATAGCTCATCAAGGTTATTCGTAAAACTGCATCCGTTGGAAAAGGCTACACACAGGCAGCGGTAGGAACCCCAAGGTGCGCCTGGAGTGAGTGAGAGTTGCTTGGGGGTCAAAAGACCGGGAATCAGTAAGTGGTTAGTGCTCCCACAATAATACTTTGATATTGATACTGATACTGTATTTAAGAGCAAGTAGAAAGGTTTCTGTACAACTCTATCGAATTACGAAAAATCAAAATTTACTTCTGAATTATCAGCAGTTGTGTCTGTTCCGTTAATCGTTAGATATTTTTAGGCTTTTCTTGGAATAGCTCATCGAGGCATTTTTCCCATGTGAATATAGAGATTACGGTAGTTAGAACAAAGTAATTGGTGAGTCTGCTTCTTAATGTTGCCACATTGTCACATGATCTGAGTGTTATTTGAAGTCTATTCCACAGATAGCTATATCTCACCAGGAGGAAATTAGAGCGGACATTCATTTTAGTCTTTGGCATTTTCAGTGTAAAACCTTTGTTGTGAAGTGCTCAAGTTGAAAAAGGTTGTAAATTGAGTGTAAGCAGGTCGGAACAGGTCTTTTTGTGCAGCGCGTTGAAAAGCAGCAACAAGTTGTGCTTCAATCGCCGAAGCCAAAGTGGTACGAGATGAAGTTCATTGCAACATTCTCGATAACTCATTGCAGTGTGTTTACCAATCAGATGTTTAGCAAATGACCTCTGCAGGTGCTCCACAGCAATTCTGTCACTCTTCATATTGCCGTACGTTATGGTGCAGTATTCGAGGATGGGGTGAGTGAGTAGCTTGAAAACCTCAACTCTAGCACGAATTGTGTATTTTGTTTGTAATATTGAACACAGACTGTCTGGCATGTGTTACTTGGTATTGGACCTGTTCGGAGAAATTGAAAGTAGACGAGTATTTAATTCCAAAATCCCGTGTGAACAGCTGTGCAGGGACGCGTTCATTATGTAGGGTGACAGATTCTTCGGGGATGCAGCAGTCGTAAGACATGATGCTTGATTTCTTAACCGAGAGGTTCATCACCCATGTGTAACACCACGACTCAAAGGAATGTAAGTCATCTTGAATGAGCAGTAGTGTCCCGTGAATCTCGTCACGCCGAAGCTGATAGACGATTTTGATATCGCCAGCAAAAAATGGTGTACCATGTTTTACAGATGTGGTGATACCATTGATGTAGAGCAGAAAGAGTGAGGGACCGAACAAGCTCCCTTGAATGACCCCACTGGCGATTGAGCGTGAAGAAGAGCGATAATCACCTAAAGTGACTACCTGATGATGACCACACAGGTATGACGATAACCAACCTAGTAATGGGTCCCGGATCCCAAAGTTCTCCAACTTTTGCAACAGTCGCTTGTGCGGTACTCGGTCGAATGCTTGGTGTATGTCAAGAAGCAGGATTACTACTGCATAGCCGGAATCGATTGATGCTGTAATGTGGTTAAGGTAATGCAACTGACAGGTGGTGCACGATCGCTTGTTAAGAGAACCATGCTGCAAATTATTGATCAGGACAATAGAATCAAAAAAGTTCACCATCTCCTTTCTGACCAGTTGTTCAAATAGCCGAGTGATTATCGGAGTGTGATGAATAGGTCGTTTGTTTGGGACCTTCTTTATGTCGAGACATAATAAATGACGTTTTCCATTGGTCTGGAAAGTGGCTAGATTCTAGCGATAAAGTAAACCTGATCATCAGGAGCAATGGTATATCAGGCCCTCCTAGCCTAATGGTGGTTGGTGAAGTGCCATCAGATCCCAGAAGATGGCTTGATTGATTTGATAACTTTGTGGATACCGTTGAGTGAGATATCGACTCTGCTTAAGAGGTTTGTTACTGTAAGCTGTGTGCACACAGGCACAGGGTCAGCTTCGCGACTCATAGTAGTGGCAAAAAAGTCACTGAATGCTTCACAGATTTCAGCTGGGTCATGGAGTAAGTGACCCTCATCATCAACAATTTCGGTAATCAGAGGGAAGCGGTCACTGGTTCCTACGATGCAGTATTTTGACAATCTCCCTAGCTTTGCAGCTTGTCCGTAGAGCTACATGTTCTTCATTTTTAGTGCGCCCGTGCCGCTCCTGATTGTCACGTAGACACATGAGCTCCCAGAACCAGTGGTGCAGACCAACTAGATGGGGCTGTGATAAGGGAACATAGCTTCTGTCTTTTCCGATTACTTCCTTATCAGCACACAAACGCTGTTTTAGTTTGCGCATAATAGTCCACCCGGTTGCATCATATTCGGTAGCAGCAAATGTCCACTCACCGGATTCGAATATGTATGTTGACATCGTGACTATCTAGTGTAAGGCAACAAGCAGAAACCCTTGCATCGCGCATGGCAGCGAAGATACTACGCTACTGAATTTCGGTGGAAGTTGAATGAGAATTAATACATACAGAACCCTGTTAAGTCTGTCCGATCGAAGTCAGAATCAGCTTCTCGAGTACCGATAGAAGAAAACGATTAGACTCCATCCGAGGCTGGATAAAGTCATTTATTCACTCCTTATACATGTTAGCTAGAGGTGGAAGACACCACAGCTATTGTGCTACAACACATGAGAAAAGAGAAAAACGCGCAACAGAACCGATAGAAACAGATGGACACCGTTCCGGAGTTAGCAGCCGGCTATTGTACCGCAACAAGTTATGTTAAGCGTTGGAAAATGAGATGTTGGCCTAGCCGTCGGAGCCTGGTGCGTGAAATAATGGTGCTGAGCGACCCACTTCTTCCTGTGCCATAAACTAGGCGTTGAACACGCTCATTTCTCACACGGTTTTCCCACCATATATGAGCCAAACTGCGAACGCACCGGTGGTCAAACGGAACTAGCCTTTATGCGTCTGCCGATCTAATAAGCCGTCTCACAACCGTACAGTAGGGTCGGACGTACGGTTGCATTATAACCTCTACCTTTCAGGGAGAGAGTGATGTCACGCTGGGGCCATAGGTGGCGAGGGTTAGAAAAAGCGTCTCGTGCTTTGCTATACGTTTCGTGCCCTCGTCTTCGGTTCTACGAGCGCGGACACAACTGCCTAGGTAGTTGAACTTCTGAACGACTTCCAACTGATCCCACCATGAGTCAGCGCAGGAGGCGATCCCCGCCAATGCTGAAGGGGAGCTTGGCACTTCGAGAGTGCAAAGCAAAGCCTGAAGCAGCTGACAGCCAGTGTTAATCTGTCCAGAACAGCTTGGCACTTTGTGAGCTATCACAGAGGAGAGCAATGGGGTCAGCATACTTCAAGTCAAGAAGTCTTTCATTTGGGAGCAGCTCCACACCTTCCAACTCATGGCCGATGAACGCCGTTTCCATGACTTCGTGCATATCGAAGTTGAACAAGAAAGGTGACAGTGTGCATCCTTGCCTTACACCGCTGGATATATTGAAGGGAGGTTACGGCTTGTCGTAGGCCCTTATTCTGCCCGAGTTACGGGCGTGGAGTGCTCAGATAGTATTTGCATATTTCTCGGGCACACCTTTCCCTAACAGGTAGTCCCAAAGAGCACACCGATCAACCGAATCGAATGCCCTTTTGATGTTGCGGAACACAGCATCACTCCCCCATACGATTGCCAGCCAAGGCAATCGTAGGTCTGCGCGCAGAGCGCTCAATATCGGGCCCTGGAACGTGCGCACTTCGCTCGACGGGGATACGAGTGAGCGTCCTGAGCGACGCACTGCACTGGTCGCGATGGAACTGGCACGCTACAACATCGATATTGCGGCGCTCAGCGAGACCTGGCTCGCTGAGTAAGTTGCATGAAGCTGATGCTGACTAGACGTTCTACTGGGTAGAAAACACCACCTCAGCACCACATGAACATGGGGTCGGATTTGCAATATCCCATCGTCTAAATGGTCAGCTGGTGCGTGATCCCACTGGCATCAGTGCGCGACTGATGACTGTTCGCCTACAAATCGGAAGAGATATATCTGCCACTATTACAAGCATGTATTATCCTGATGACACGCGTGATTAGTACTACACTCAGGTATCCGCCGTGATACGGTCTGTGTCGAGGAGCGACCGACTATTTCTGTTGGGTGATTGCAACGCACGCGTTGGGCGTGATGCACCGGTCTGGACTGATGTTATCAGTCCGAATGGCATTGGTTTAGCGAATGCGAACGGTGACAGGCTTCTTTCACCGTGTGCCACTCACGGCCTGACGAGCCCATCATCATCATCACCATCATAATCATCAATACACGTCAGCCGAAGGTGAGGAACACAGCGCAGCTAATGGACCGCGATACAAAAATACATCAAGCAATGTAGGTTTAAAAGTTATACAATAGTAACACAATGCTAATATCATGATTTTGATGGTTTCCAGAGGGGGAAGCCGAAGGGAAGGGGAGGGACAAAGAAATTCACAACAAAAACGCTACTGACGTCGAATCTTCGCCATATCCGCTAGTGTGTCCAACCAAACGTGTTCATCATCCTTCGATCTCCAGCCAGGCAGTCGGGATGCACCAACCGACGCCAACTTCGAAGTGAAGGACTTCATTCCTTTTGACCAAGTCATAGTTTGGCGTCCCCTCCTCTTTTTTGTATCCACACCCCCGGTGCGTAAACAATGCAAGTCGCGAGAGTGTGTGGGGGAGGCATGCGCAACATGTGGCCCATCCATCGGAGCCTGGTGCGTGATATAACGTTGCTGAGCGGTTCACTTGGTCTTCCTGCACCAAATACGCCGAACACGGTTATTGTTCACGCGGTGCTCCCACCAGAAATGAGCTAAGCTGCAAAAGCACCGATGAATGAACGTAACTAACCCCTTTAGGTTGGCAGGTCTCGCAACTGTATAAGAGGATTGTAGGGACGGCTGCATTGTAAACTCTGCCCTTCAGAGCGACAGTAATGTCACGCCGGTGCCACAGATGGCGGAGATTAGCAAAAGCGCATCGAGCTTTTGCTATACGGTTAGCGATATCTTCTTCGGTTCCACTGGCGCTATGTAGCTGCTAAGACCTGAAGCTCACGACGACTTCTGGAAGATCACCGCCAAGGGTCAGTGTAGGAGTGCGTTCCTGCCTGTCTCAGGGAACATAGCATTTCGATGGTGCAAAGCATCGCACAAAATGTATGACAAAGCTGATTTATCTAGTGCAACTTGACACGTTCGGGAGCTGTCACATATGAGCGCGATGTCGTCGGCATACTATGAGTCGAGAAGTCGTTCACCAGGGAGCAGCTCCACATGTTCTAAATCGTGGCCGACGAACGCCGTTTCCATGGTTTCGTCAATGGCGAAGTTAAAGAGGAAAGGTGACAGCGGGCAACCATGTCTCACACCGCTAGAAATATTGAAGGGCGACGACAGTTTGCTGTAAACCATCACCCTGCCCGAGCTACGCGCGTTTAGCGCTCGGGTAAAGTTACGTATTTCTAGGGCACACCTTCCCTGAGTAGACAGCCCCAAAGGGCACATTGATCAACCGAAGCAAAGACCCGTTTGATATCTAGAAACACGATTACGGTGGGCTGCCAGTAAACATGGCGGTGCTACAACCACTGACGAAGCCCGGCTTGCTCCTTGCGCATCTAGCTTTCACGGGTGCCAGTCAGTCAATGGAGGACGACAGACCCAAGTAAGTTGGAGGAAATGGAGCCCACACTGATTCCTCTATGATGGCCGCATTCGGAACGGGAGCTTTTCTTGAAAATTGGAACTATTACGGAGCGACTCCAGTCTGTCGGAACAGTCTCCTGCTCCTATGGATTCACTTAAAACTTATGTAAATCGTCCAAAAGTGCAGGTTCCCAAAATCTGAAGAGGGCTAAATGAAGTCCATCTGCGTCGGCGGCTTTGTGTAATTTCAACAGTCTGATCTCACGTTTGTTTTCTGCGCATGAGGGCGCACCCAAGGGGACGACCCAAGGAGTACGGCGCTCATTGCCCGATGGATAAACTGGCAACTCTGAGTAAACTGCTAGTCAAAGTGTTCGGTACAAGCGCCTTGACAAGGTGTGGATCGGCTGTCCACTCAGCGCTTATAGTCTCGCCGCCCGTTTCTCGTATCAGACGGAATAAGTTCCAATAGTTAAAAAGGGCAGCGGCTGTTTCCATCTCTGAATCACGATGAGACAACCATGCTACGTGATCTCTCTTCAGGCTAGCAAGCAGTTTCGCCCTGAGAGCTTTGCGAGTCTCATTGTGTTCGCTTTCAGCCGGCGAGCATCCGTAAGTTCTAGAGACTGCGTAGAGATCAATGTCCAGTTTGGCGATTTGACTTGCTACACGAAGACGACTGCTGCTAATAAGGTCCGGTGGATATGCGACCAGTGATCTACAACTGTGTTCAAAGAGGGTTTACTTAGGTCAGACGCCAGCGTAATTTGGCACGTGTTAGGTCGTCTGATATTTTCGCTATTCCGTATTAAACACTCAAAATTCTCCGCAAGACTTCTAGCCCAGCAGAAGCAAAGTCAGAGACCCAAAGACCTTGACCGAAAAAACGTGTTAACTAAAACGCCGCAAAAAGGCTGTACAATTGCTCCAGACCTTCGCCAAATTCATAGGTTGTTTAATCACCTTCGGCTTCTATAACACGGTCAACTGGCAAAATTAGTAGCTTCATTGCTAAATCTCCGTAGGCTGACGGTCACGCGATGGCATGGAAGAATCCAGAATTTTCGAAATCAATGCACAACCGAAATTAATAAATTAAATGCTGAAATAGTGGGTTTTCCTTGATGAGTTTACCTTACCCCGGATATCGCACCTGAGACGGCTGATGCGGTGTATGATGATTGTCTGAGGTTGACTTGAAGCTTCCAGGATGGTGTTCCATGCTGTCGGTCCATCGCCTTGGCTGAAATTTTCTGGATTCAATTGCCATGCTCTGCGATCTGGAATCATTCTGCCAAAAATGCTCTTCCATGGGCTCTTTAGGCAAGTTGAAGCTGTTTGCCAACAAGTCAAATGGGAGCTCCGCAGATTCCGTTGTTTGTGGCTGACAGCGCTGATCGCAGCTCGTTTGCATGGCGTACCCATACCTACGTTCCAACCAGCACGTTGCAAATGACGTTCCCGCGCTTGCCCTTGATTGTGTTTGGCGTCTATTTTGCGTGTCCTTCTCGGTAATCACGTACAAGTATTGACTGACCCGGTATAAACGACCATCGCTTGGTACCATACCGCCGATTGAAAGCACGTGCCATCTTGAGGTTCCTTTCACTAACTGTGGACTCTGAAGACGGCCCAACTGCATCAAAGGGCAGGCGGAGCCTTTCTCTTCATCACTGTCTCTGCTGGTGATACTCCATCCGGAGTTTGAGGATCTTAGTTGCATCGGTACAAGAGGAACCGGTCCATCAGCTCCTCTATGTACCCTTCCCTCCTTGATTGGATGAGAACGCGTTTGGATATATCCACAAATCTCTCCGCTTGGCCGTTCAATCGTGGGTGGAATGGTGGAGACCGCACCTGACGAGACTGGACCTTAACGTGGTGCGACGGTTTGCGTACCTCAATGACCCATTGAGCTATACTGGGTGATGCCTCCGAGCATCTTGAGAGCTACTCCTACTAGGTTGGTCAATGGTGAGAGGTCAGACAAACTCAGTCTCTTGGTCCTCCAGGTTGGGGGTTTGAAATGGGATGGCGTCCATTTCTGTAAAACTAAATCACTGCCACCCCGCTGCCTTGCGGACAGACTTTTGAGCCAAAGGCTTTGGATGAGGACCCTAATCGTTCTCCTGTCTAGGTATGGGCGCCCTGGCAGTATCCCAGCCCACATACAACCATGACATTTTCTTCAAACACAAACTTCATCCTGCATCGGCCGTCGCGCAGATTATCAAGGGTCGCCTTATCTGATGCATACAGCAGGGCGGATAAGCGAAAACATGCTACTGCTGGCGCCTCCCTTCTTTCTTTTCCACCTTTTCTCTTACTCCCATCCCGGTCCCCATTACTAACCTTCCTTCTATAATTCCCAGCTTAATTGACAGCAACCGAAGTGCTACTGGAGTAGAACCATCTGCAGCCACCATCCCACAGCACCTATCGGACGCCTATCGGCAAAAGTCCCTTATAAGGTCACGCTGTCCCGTTTCCATTGCGACGTTCAACGTCCGCACTCCAAGACAAACAGGTCAGCAGGCTGCACTCGCACGCACCTTGGATACACTGGGTGTTGATGTGTGTTGTGTGTCCGAAACTAGGATTAATGACCCTAACGGGGTTATTGAATTGACTGCACCCGGCTTATCCTCTCGTTATTGGTTGCACGCATCCGGAGACGCCGATGCGGCACTCACGGGTCAAACTGGTGTAGGTATCATTCTCAGCTGCAAGGCTGAGTCATCGTTGGTTGATTGGATTTCGGTGAACAGCCGTTTATGTGCAGCCCGTTTGACGACATCAGCTAAGGTGAATTCGCGAAGTAAAACAAAACGCTGTTTGTTTGTGATTTCTGCTTATGCTCCCACCGACTGCAGTTCTAATGCAGTCAAGGACACTTTCTATCACTAACTGAACCCGCTGCTACGCAGTGCTACTAGTTCAGATATTATAGTACTTGCAGGGGATATGAACGCACAAGTAGGGCGTCTGAGCTCTTCAGAAGCTCAGCTGGGTGGTAATTATGGACTTAACGCCGAACGGACTGACAACGGTGAGCGTCTGCTGCAACTGTGTGCGGAGCACCAGTTGTTGCTTACTAGCACTGCTTTTAGACACAGTGGGCGCCGAAGTGCCACTTGGCGTCCACCTGTAGCTGGCCAGCGATGGACCCAAAATGACCACATAGCCATAAGTTACAGATGGCGCGGTTCCATCCTGGATTGCCGCTCGTACTGGAGTACTTGTGTCGACTCTGATCATGCCTTGGTGCGCTGTCGTTTCTCCATGAACTTTACCGGGAGGCGCACAAAGCGTCTCCCCGGATTGGCAACGGAGAAATTGTCCCAGCCCTCTGTCACGCAAGCCTATCAAGAAGCACTGTATACCGAAATTCCGCTGCTTGTCCCAATGACACTTAACTTCAGTGGAATAGAATCTCGGCCGCTATGCACGACGCAGGAGCATCTGTTTGTGGCACTATCAATCGTCACCGCACCAGTCACTGGATATCCGAGAGGTCGGTGAACCTGTTGGAAGCTAGAAGATACCTCCAGGCTGGATCTGAACACAATGTGACCAGACGGGCTAGTAGGCGTGAACTAAAGCGGAGCCTACGTGCTGACAAGGAAGCCTGGTGGACCAGTAGGGCTCAAGAAATGGAGGAGGCAGGAGCAGTAGGCAATTACCGCAAGCTCTTCCAGCTAATCCGCACCACTGGTCCCAGAAAACCAGGCGTCATTGAGACAATCAGGGACAGCGCGGGTGCGCTGATACACAATAAGGAGCGCCGTATGGGTCGTTGGGCTGAACACTTTCAAGATCAGTTCAGCTGGCCCCCTGCTCCCGGACCTCTTCCTACTCAGGTGATGCAGGACGTGCCATGGACGGTTAGCTTAGAGCCTCCGTCGGAGGCCGAGGTCCGAAACGCGATCACAGCCCTTAATCGTTTTCGTGCCGCTGGCCCGGATTCCCTCCCACCTGCACTATTTAAGGATGGAGGTGAGGTCCTCTGCAGGGCACTGACCTCCCTATTCGAACGTATCTGGAACGAAGAGAGTGTCCCGGCTAATCGGAGCGAATCGATTATAGTGGCAATATACAAAAAGGGCAGTCGCACAGACTGTTCGAACCACAGAGGTATTAGCCTAACGCCAGTTGTGACAAAATTACTGGCCTCGATTATAGTTCGTCGCCTCACTGCAGAACGGGAATCTCGGATTAGGGAAGAGCAGGCGGGTTTTCGCCCAGGACGTGGCTGTATAGACCATATATTTACTCTGCGGCAGGTGCTAGAGCAGCGCCACGCATACCGCTGTGTTCCTGGACTTCAAGAGTGCGTTCGATTCGGTCGATCGATCGATTCTGTTCGAATTACTTGCGCGAAAAGGTGTTCCCACGAAATATGTGAACATCCTTCGTGCTCTATACTCGAACACTAGAGGCCGCGTCAGGGTCTATGGTGTCCTATCAGACAGCTTTTCGACTATAAGTGGCGTTCGTCAGGGTTGTCCGATTTCCCCGTTTTTGTTCAATTTCGTCGTGGATTCTATCATGGAGTGTTCCATTGCGGAATCCAACGATGTAGGCGTCGAAGTGCTGCCTGGTGAAAGGTTAGTTGACCTAGATTATGCGGACGATATCGTCTTGCTTTTCGACGATGTTGCGGCGGCACAATCAACCCTAAATAGCCTGTCCAGAGTGGTCCCATTATTTGGTATGCACTTCGCACCTTCAAAGTGCAAAGTGTTGCTGCAGGACCACCAGCCACTTGATGACCCCTTGACGCTTGCTAACGAGGAACTCGAGGTGCTTGATCAATTCACTTATCTTGGCAGCTGCATCAGCAATGATGGCGTATAGAAACTGACGTGAGCTCACGCATTGCAAAGGCCAGAGCCGCCTTCTTGAACCTGCGTCATCTTTGGCGACAGAAGGGAGTTTCCCTCCGTCTGAAAGGCCGTGTATACAAGGCCACAGTGAGGGCCGTTCTGCTCTATGGTAGTGAAACTTGGCTCCTTCGGTCTGAACATCTGAGGCGCCTTCAAGTCTTTGATCATCGTTGTTTGCGAAGCATTGCTGGTGTCGGATGGCACCAGCGTGTCCACAACGATGATGTGCGTAGGCGAGTACTAGGTGGTGATAATCATGCTAGCACCCTAGAACAACAGATAGCACTGAATAAGTTGCGTTGGCTCGGGCACGTGCTACGCATGCCTGGTCACCGCTTACCTAAGAGGGCCTTGTTCAGTTTACCTGGTGTAGGATGGCGCAAGGCTCGTGGTGGACAGAAGTTGACTTGGCAGCCGGAAATAAAGTCACTGACAACTAAACTGGGTACCGTTGGTCCGTCTCGCCTTCCAGGCTGGAGTCCACGTGACTCACCTTGTGCTTGGCTTGAGACTTTACAGGACATGGCTCGCAACAGACACCAGTGGCGCGTCTGCTGCCGTCTCCTAATCGGATTGCCTGTTTAAAGTGTGTTTGGTGCTGAGTTATCTGCAGGGTAATGGCTGATTATGACGCGTGGCAGTGAAAGCCGCAAGGAAGCTGTCTCGCCGATGCCGCCTTATCTTTGCACGATAGCCAGCTGTTTGTGACGGAATGTTGTCTACACAAGGTGTAGGCGTCTTGACCCTGAATGTTTGCTTAGGGCATTAAGGTTTTCAGGTAAGTCCCCCTTCCACTCCCTCTTATTCTTTATTTCATAGGTCCTCATGGTTGTATGGCAGCGAAGCATCAGTTCAAATGGCTGATGTACTGCTGTTGATGATGATGATGATGCACCTGACTGATGGGCGCGTTTGCAGGACTCCGTGTATGTGGCAGAAGTAAACCGTGTTCCGTTGTCCGTCACCAATGTTTCAGGACAGCCGAACCTGCTGAAGACTTGTCGCAACATTGAGACCGTTGCGCTGGTTTTCTTGCTGCTCATGAGGAACACTTCGGGCCACTTGCTGTAAGCGTCGACCACTATAGGAAAGTTCTGGACGTTGGTTGGGCCTGCAAAGTCGACATGAACACGGCTCCGAGGTTTCGTTGGTTTTGGCCACAAATGAAGTTCAGTCTTGGATAGTGCCCTTGAAGCAGTAGCGCAGGTGCTGCAACTTCTAGCTAGCTGCTCCAGCTGTCTGTCCATAAACAGCCAATACACGTAAGTTCAAGCAGGCGCTTCATTCGGTTGACCCATGGATGTCCTCATGGAACTGTCGTAACACTCTTTCATGTAATATCTACGGGATGACTACTCTCTCCGAAAACATGGTGCAATCGTTCACAACGGAGAGCGAATGTCTTAGCCGATAGAACTGCTTCATTTCGGCCGAGGAACACGAACGTGACCAGTTGGTTCTGTGGAAGTGTGTAAGCTTTATGATTGGATCTCGAAGCGTTTCGGCCCGAACATCTTTTACTATAACTTGCAAACCATGTAATGCCTCGCACACCAAGAATTTGACATCAGGTTCAATTTTAACTGAGGCTATGACCGTGTCATCGTGTTCTTGCTGATGTGAATCAATGAGGCGTGACAACGCAACTGCTTGGTCCATAGAAACCATTAACTGATAACGGTAAGGGCCCATAGTTGGAGTTGATTGGCTGTGTAGGGAGGGATGCCCTTTTTCGAGCCGAAAATGACCAAAAGCGGCTTGTGATCCGTTAAAATCTTGAAGCGGCGACCATACAGTCATGTGAAATTTCTTCACAGCAAACACTATGGTCAATGCCTCCTCGATCTGGTTGTAGTTCCTTTCAGCTTTAGTCAGCTCCTGGCGGCATGTGCGAACGCCTTCTGAGATCCATCTGGAAACGTAGGTGAAACCACGGCACCGATCCCTAGACGTGATGCGGCTGTGACGAGGACAACTTCTGGGGACGGGTGAAAGTGAGTCAGAAGTAGGTCTGAAGCCAGCAATGACTTGACCCACTGGAACGCAGTCTAGTATTCTGACGTCCAGTTCGAAGTTTAGCCCTTGCTAAGCAACTTGTTCAGCGGAGCACGCAGGCAATGCAGAAAAGCGCTCTGATGACTAATTAGGCCACAGAATGATCGCAGCGATTACAGGTCCGCAGGCGTAGGCATCTTTGTATGGCTCGGATATTTGCTGGATCAGGGTAATAACCGCCTTTCGCGAAAATGAAGCCGAGGAACTTGATGGCTGGTGTAAGAAACGTACATTTATCTTCACCGAGACGGAAACCAGATGACTCTTGACATTTTTGCTGTTATATTTATACTGCGTACAGCATTATGAGTGTTAGCCAAACTTACGAAACGTGTTCCTATATTTTACCATTCAAGCGGAGTTACAAACGAAGTTCGCGGCGGTTGGGCCTGTTATAATTGCCTATACCAGCGAGGTATTCGTAGTGCAACCACATTAATTAACTAGGTCCGGATCAATTTAAATTGCAATCAAGTAACGCTCGCAGTATCCTAAGCCCACATGCGACTGCTGATGGCTGCGCGGCAGCGAAGCGACAGTACTGCGTATCGGCGTACTGTTAATACCTTAATCAGTAGAGGCCTGCCGCGTACATTGTTCGGAGGTTAGCCAGCACGTGCAGTTACCGCAGATATACAAAGTACCCCGGCGTATGTGGAGGCCACCAAGCCAACGATTTTCCTCAAACAATAACTCAAATGCAGAATATCATCAGGGAAGTAATGCAAAAGCACGAGATTTTGTGTATTCGGTATGCGACTTGGTTCGTCGAGATAACCTGTTTCAGACACAATCATGGGTAAAGATGCCAATGAACATGTCATAAGGGACAAAATGGATTCAGTGGGTCGGTGAAAGAGATATTAATAAACCGTCGTATCACGAACTGACGTTTGACAAATAAATGCAATAGTACTAACTACCTTGATATAGAATTCTTATACTTTCAGGAAAGTTTTAACTGATCTTAACAAAGTATCAAGAGAGTCACTTCTATACTTGCACGCTGCGTTAATGATCAGAATGACACAACGCATAACAAATGCGTTTCCCGTTACAAGTCCACCGATATCAGTGAGTTTTGAACGGTGTCCGATCTCCGTCCGAGATCAGAGTGAAATCGGTGTGTGGGAAACGAAGGCTGCACATCATGAGAACAGTGTAACCGGGATGTCGAGAGAATGACCAGGATGATGCAGATACGCTTAACGAAAGTGTTTCCGACCACATAGTAACCAGTATGAGCAAGTTGTGATTTTGAGTGTCCGAGTTCCTTCCGATATCGAAGTGAATTCGGTGTGTGTGAGGCAAAGGAATGCATCAGCAGTACACAGGAACGCAGTTCCGACGCTTCTTTGCCGCACAACTACCACCGGTGGCACGTGGGATAAGCATCCTGCGAAGGTTGCCCTGCCCCTACGCAGGTTCGAACCCGCGCCAAAAGATAACAAGCTCATTACCTCTAGGCTACGGACGGGTGTGTGGGAAAGGAAGGCGTTAGTGTGGGACAAAAACGGTAACCCAGATGCCTAATTCCTGCCTCTTTTCCGCAGCTCATCAAGATGAGCTGCAGCCTTACTGAATTACAACCTCGGAAAATGACGATTTTGGGTACTACGAAGGACTTAGGTAGGTTTCTGCAGCAATAACTGGCGCGTGAAGCACCGATAAGAGACAGTAATCGGTAGAGATAAGGAATGGGAAAAGATGGAAATAATATTGGGGAGTGCGTTCCATTTTATTCTAAATGTCCGATTTGCGTCCGAAATTTGTCCCATCGTAGCTTTTTTGGGACAGAAATCAGTCACTCAGCGGACACTCGTGCTATCGGAGAAAATAGAGCAGTTCCTATTGCCAGATATTTTCTATTACTGTAACCCTATCGGGAAATGAATAGGGAGTGTGCTGCAAGAAAACTTCCCACAGCACTTTGACAGTCTGAATCATGTTCAATTGAGTACTGAATACTGTATTTTGGAGCAAGTAGAAAATAATTCTGTACAACTCCATCGGGTGATAATCAAAAAACATTAAAAAAATAAATAAACACGTCCGGTGTTTATCCTGAGATGGTTCAGCAACTCCTTCTGTAGCACACAAAATGCTTGTTTACACAGTGAGTCACAAGTGGGTGATATCGTTGTCAAGTGGCAACCGTTCTCTGAAACGTATGTCAGCGAAGTGTACATCCAACAAAGATTTGAATTTCTGCACAGATTCGGCCTCGACGACGTGTTCTGGCAGACTGTTCCAGGCGTGCACAACCCTCCGCTCGAAACACAGGGGGTGTGGGATTTTCTTCAGATCAGGTACCACGAGTTTGTACCTGTGCCCACGTGTGGTGCATGGTACTCGCAAGTGGAGTAACGACCTTAGCATGGGGAAATGACCGAGATGTAAAATACGGTAGGTCATGATAAGATCCACTCGAACACGGCGATATGACAAGGTGTAGAGCCCAAGTTTCATGCACCGGTCTTCATACGATAAGCCTCTCTGAGACAGATGACGGAGAAAACAGACAGACGAAAAACAGATCCAAGGCCTAAAACAAAACCACACCCAACGCAACTGAAGCTCAGTATTGACAGCTAGTCAACTTGAAAGACTCAGTAAAGAAAAGTTAGTGCCACAAAAGCCAGGTCTCTCAGGAGGAAACAAAGCATCTCGTGAACGTTGCCTACTAATTACGAGTGCTGCTGAATCCGACAGTCATCGGGAGAGGGGACTCTTGACGATCAAGCGGATGGTATCCATTCTATTCAATGAAGGTGAACAGGGTAGCAACATCATCAATCATCCATAACCGTTAGTTGAGGGTGAGAAATACAACAGCTAATGTACCACAATACAAAAAGATAAAATAGAAAAAAGTTACACCATGAAAAAAATTCAAAAGCAGGTAATATAATGTTAAATATATTATGCATTTCATATGAGATCTGAATTGGAGGGGATGGATAAAGAAACTCACAACGCAAACGCCATTGGGGCCGTCTCTTCGCCATACCAGCAAGTGTGCCCAGCCAAACGTGTTCATCGTCCTTAGGACCCCATCCAGGCAGTCGGGTATCAACATCGTCTATGCTTTTTGTCTAGACAGGAAGCAGAATGATCCATCCAAGACGCCCGCTAAAAGTCGTCTGTAAGAATGTTGCCGCATCCTCAGGCGTACCTCGTGCCTCAATGGAGAAACCTTTTTTGTCCTGAAAGGCCTTTCCTCCGAGGATAGAGGCAGAATGAGATAAGCCGTCAACCAGCTGCAAACCCGACGAGCGAACGGCAAAACTGATATTCATATAGTGAATTTTCGCGTTGTTCAGCAAATTCAGAGAACTTACTAAGAGCTGATCTTTCTGCTACCCAGCCCCCAAGTTTAAATAGCGGATTGAGAGTGATATTTGCCAATGTACGCAGACTAAAATATTAAGCTCGACGAAATTCCTCTTCTCATTACTGAGCATCAGCCAGATTTACTGGCTTTCACTGAGACTTGGTTATCTACAGAAATTCAAGGCGCGGAGATTAGCATATCATGATATCAACCCTCT
Source organism: Dicrocoelium dendriticum (assembly GCA_944474145.2). Classification (NCBI taxonomy): domain Eukaryota; kingdom Metazoa; phylum Platyhelminthes; class Trematoda; order Plagiorchiida; family Dicrocoeliidae; genus Dicrocoelium; species Dicrocoelium dendriticum. The sequence goes on along the minus strand of OX104065.1, from coordinate 73,346,360 downwards.
CGAATTGATCGCTCCAGTAGGCAGACAGGGGTGAAGTAATCCTCTACTCGAGGTCCTGACAAGGTACATGTTATCGAAGCTCTCTGTGACAATGACGGAGCCGAATTCATGATGGCTATCAAATACACACGGTCGGTCTGGCTTACAGAGCCCCACTGAGCTCAGGCGTCCGTCTATTACAATCAGTAAAAACCACTGGTAGAGGTAGGAACTGTCTACTAATGGGCGACTTCAATGCACCCAGTGTCGACTGGAACTGGATTCGTTCGAGGTCAGCCTTCTAGACCCTATACAATCTGATCTAGCGTGTCGCAACAACAACACGAATGATGCCGGGTCAAACACTAAACATACTGGATCTCGTCCTCACACTGACACTCTCTAATGTTTATGGTTTAAAGATTCTCCAACCACTCGACCGGAGTGACCACTTTACGATCTCTTTTTTGGGCATGCCGTCTTACCATCCACAATCAGGGAACACATCGTCGCAACTTCTGGCGTGTTGTCCAATCCAGATTACAAGAAGTGGCAAGCGCCACAGACTGGAACATTCCATAATCCCTGAACCTTGAAGAGGCATGGAACTTACTACGCAAGATGATGTCGGTAAGCTGAGGCTGATGTTGCATTCGTGATGCTTCTTCGCCGCAGTTGGGTTAAAGCAACTTACACTTAAACTAGGCCTTTTTAAGCTGAATAAATTTCATTCCACTTTAATGGGTTTGTTCTGCCTAACTGAATAATATTCTGTTAACTTGCACACGTTGCTTACGCTAATGCCCGAGTACAATGCTGCGAGTACGATCCTGCAAATTATCGAACGATATGCCTAACGTCTCTAATCCGTAAGATCATGGAAAGGATCGTCAAGCGTGCTCTCCATTCACTGCGAAAGCTTGTGCGCCATCTCCCCCGATCAACACGGATTCCGCAGAACTCGCTCCTGCATCTCTAACCTGCTTATCGCCAGAGAAGCATGGGTCAAAGCAGTAGACGGCCAGAGACACCTAAATGTTAGCAACATTGACTTCAGAAACGCGTTTGACAAAGTCCCACACAAACGACCTCCGATTAAACTCCAGATAATTGGCGTTACTGGAAACGTCCTCGCATGGGTTGCGGACTTTCGGAGAAATCGGACTCTTCTAGTAAAGGTGAACCAAACGCTGTCTGGCTCTGTGTCTATGACTAGCAGAGTCCTGCTAGGCTCTGTCCTTGGGCCAGAACTTTTCAAGCTCTACATTGATGACCGCCCTGCAGCTCTCCAATCCAAATGCTAAGTCCATGCTGATGATCTCAAGCTGCGGTCAGAAGTAGCTAGCCGAACAACTTCGTGGTGCCAGCTGGGTGGTTCGGGTTTACCCCGTTCCAGAAAATAGCTCGGCGACAGCGTTCCAGGAGGTGGTGGGTTTTTGCCTGACAACCGTTCTCTCTATAAAAAGTTACAAATGTTTGCTTAACAAGACTGTGACGTGGCGGTTGTGACTCGCCACCAACTAGTCATCCCCTTGCTTATCCGGACAGCCGCTTCGGGTCCACAAACAGCAAGCACCCCTTTAGCACTGACGACGATCAAAAGTGCAGGAAAGCATGTACAGATTCCACAAACACGACTACATGCACACATACATACATTCATGTATCAACATAAGTGACAACCCTATTGTTCCATTGTACTGATTACATTTGTACTCTTACCCTGATCACACCTGTGCAGGCGTGCCTCGCGTAATCGAGAATAAACAACAGGACAGTTACTGTGAGCTCATTGGCAATACGTCGCGCACTAAGCAGAAGTCACGTGTTAAATTCTGCACCTAATCGTCAGCCGTCGGTAGCTCAGTGGTAGAGCAGCGGACCGGAAATTCGTGGACCGGGGTTCGATTCCCCGTCGAGGCAGATTTTCGTGTAGAGTTTAATCGTGACTTCTGCCTTCTACGATATCTACGATATTTTATTTATTGATGATGCGGACAGACTCCAAACGGCGCTAGACCAGCTGCACGATTGGTCCATCAAGTGGCAACTAACTGTGAACCGCGACAAATGTGCTGTTTTCCCGATTGGTAACCTGAATTCGTTCGGTGCATACCACATCGGCGGATATCGATTTAAGAATGTCACGCACGAGAAGGATCGGGGGTTATTGTGACACATGATCTAAGAACATTCCAAGACACCCTGAGAAAGGTCGCCGCTGCAAACAGGGTGCTGGATGCTGTACGTAGGGCGTTCTCCCGCAAAACTCTGGCAATTTTCAGAATGGTATTCACATCACACGTTCGCCCGATATTTCAGTATGGGATTCCAGTTACTTATCCTCTCTTGAAATTTGAATGCGGCTTGCTAGAAAGGGTTCAGAAGCGTGGCACAAAATCAATCATGGAGCTTCGAGATCTTGATTGCCCTCTTCGGCTCTGAAAGCTGAACCTATTCCATGTGGAGTATCGTCGGTGCCGTGGGGATCTTATCTACACCACACGTATCCGAAGAAGGGAAATTGGGAGTGCAGTACAAAAAATTTTCGGCTCAACGTGCACAGCCCGACAGGAGGCCACAAGTTGAAGTTGTAATAATGATGATAACAATAATAAGTTGTCAGCTATACGCCGTAACGGTGCCTCGCTACCTTGCGACCGCTACTAGTCGCACGCGGGCTGAGTATACCGGGAGGACGCCCACCCGCACGCAGATTCGAGCCCGCGCCGTGAGATTACGAGACGAGTTCATTAACTCTAGGCTACGGGTCGAAGTTGTACAAGGGCCGAAAACCACGTCCGTCCGGAGGCTGCCATATAAAATTGGAACAGCCTGCCGGGGATCATTGTTGATGCACCGAAAGAGGAAATTGTCAAACGGCTGCTTGACTGCCATCCGGTGATTACGGCAGGGTTCTGCTGCTCTTACTGCAACGGCGACGATCCCCCAGAGGAAAGTCGCTTTGCTGTCATTTGAGTCAAACTTGCATTGAATATGAATAGACGGAGCTGACAAGGGTCTCCCCTCCTGCTCTCCACACACCAATAGGCCGCAGAAAACTAACAAATTTGTGTGATCCAAGCTCTTTTAGCGAGGCACATGCAGGTCAGGTCAGGTACAAAGGACGACAGAGGCCCTCGCCTAACGAGCGTCCTGTTCCTTGTGCCGGTAAGTGAAGCGGCCCCCGGCAGTTCGACGTTGGATTAACTCTCTTTGCCTCTGCAAAGAAATGAAGCAAGAAGAGCAATATTTGCACCTTCAGGTGTCAGCACCAAAATACACTACATATTCCAGTACAATTACAATATCTCAGTTGCTCATTTGTTCGCCGAGCTGCGAAATTGGTTTGCAAACGTTTCACCGTCATGCGAAATGTCACCTGCACGCTGATCACGGGTCGACAATTCAATCAGCGAGATTACACCCCATATCTCGACGCACTGATGATGCCGTCTCGCATGACGGTGAAACGTTTGCAAACCAATTCCGCAGCCCGGCGAACAAATGAGCAACTGAATTAGCAACCCGAGCTACCAGTTTTCCAAAACATTTTAAATTACTGTATCTCTTGGAAAAGGACAGATCAACATCTAATCCTCTTCTGAAGGCTTCTACAGACTCACATTCCACTAAATCAGAAGGAAGTTCATTCCAGATGTTAACTACTCCGTTCGTAAAATATTTTGCCATGATGTCCAAACGAGCTTTATGATGTTTGAGCTTCAGGCAATGCCCGCGCAGGTGGTCTGACATAGCTAACTTAAACAGATGGGTGGGACTAATACCACTAAGTTCCTTAATGATCTTAAACATCTCTATCAAATCCCTCAACCTACGCCATTCCAAGGAAGATAATCCCAAGCTACTTAGACGACCTTCGTACGGCTTCCCTCGTTGACCTTCCATCATCCTGGTCGCAAGTTTCTGAATCTTTTCTATACACATGGTGTCACTACGGAGATACGGTGCCCAGACTTGCACACAATACTCCAGATGTGGCCTACTCACTGCGTTATATAACGGCATGAACCCTTCCGCTTTCGTGTCACTCAGCGCCCTCCTATGACGAAATAACTTGCCATGCATTATTGGCAGCATGGCCAGACCTTGTTAAAGGCTGAAAATTGTTCGCTATGAGGACACCTAGATCGCGGGCTTCATCAGTACACTGCAATGATAGAGATCTCGCAAGAGACTGCACTGCAATTTCGCTACCACTATTGGTCAATAGTTGACATTTATTGGCATTCAGAGGTAGATTCCATTGGCTCGGCCAGTTCACCACAGTGTTGATGTCCTCAGCCAATGTCGCTCGGTTTCCCCTACTGACTAGCTCTAAGTCATCTGCGAAGATATAGCATGGATCCTCAAAAAGAGGAGCCAGGTCATTTATAAACATAAGAAACAACAATGGATCCAGTACCGAACCTTGGGGAACACCGCATGGCCCACAGTAGATCTCGCTTCCCCAAACCTGACTCTGAATGTTCTTCCACTTAAGAATTCAGACAGCCACAGTAATAGTTGAAGGTGCAATCCAAACCATGTTAGCTTCTCAAATAAAAATCGATGATTCACTGAGTCAAAGGCTTTACAGAAATCCAAATAGCACATATCTACCGACATCCCACTATCAAGACATCGGGTAATCTTATCTAAAAAGCACAAGAAATTGGTAAGACACAACTTCTTTTTATGAAAGTTATGCTGTTCCGCTCTAATTAGATTGTGCTCAGTCAAGTGCTCACAGATCCTATTTCTTATAAGCTTTCCAAGCACTTCAGCATGACGCTGGTCAAACTAACACGTCTAGTTAAGAGACACCGATTTAGAACCCCCTTTGTGGATGGCAACAATGGTCGCCTCCTTCCAATCACGTGGCAGCTTGCCTTCTTGAAGAGACTGGCTGAATAACTCCACTGAAGGATATCAGCCAGCGGCTTAACTATGGCGGGATGTACACTGTCAGGACCAGCTGATTTATAAGGGTTCAAACTGGCCAACACCGTGAAGACCTCTGGCACACTGAGAATAATTTCTCGCATTGTATAGCTACTTGAACAGTGCGGCTGCGATGACAAGGCTGACCCACTATCCTTCCGATGCAGGTTTTGGTAGACACGTAGCAGGGCATCTACTACGTAGATGTCGTCTACAGCCTGGCTGCCGTCCTCCATGGTTAGACAGCTGACCACCTCTCTTAGAGAAGCCTTCGATTGGACAAAACTCTAATAAGACCTAGGATTTGTTTGTCGCAAATTTGGCCAACCTAAGCTCATATGAGTACTTCGTCTGACGCTGCAACAATAGCCATGTTGCGACACCTTTTGTATTGCAACCAAAGTCGGAAGCTCCGAGTTTCTTGGTATTTTCTCCACCCAGCATTGCGCCTCTTTATCGCTCAGTCAATCTTTCTCCTCCACCATCGGGGTTTCCCAAGATATCTCCCAGGGCGTAGAGGAGCAAATTCGTTCAGTAACTGCACGAGTCCACTTTTGAGTAGAAGCCACCTCTGTTCCAAAGTGGCCTGGTCCTGTTCAGGGATCCAAGTGGTTTGAAGGGCTCGATCGCGCAGCTTCGTAAACGCAATAAGATTTAAATCCCCTCCCATTCGACGGTTCTCTACATGTCTCGGTGTGCTCAGACAAAAAGCCAAAACGCAACAATCACTCTTACCTATGGGTGGCTCTATGTGTAGGTCAATCAAGTGACCATGTCTAGTGATCACGAGATCAAGAGTTGAAGGCGCACTCCCAATACGACTGCTGGTCGGAACATCGACGTATTTCTCGAACGCATCTTCGTGCATCCAATCCACCAATTCCTTCTTCAGAATACCCGCCCTGTTTTTAACAAGCTACCAATCAGCATGGGGATTAGATCACCAACGATCAGAAAATTAGGTGCGGCAATCGCCGTCTGTCTTAGTAGCGTACCAAGATCCTTGTCCTCTTCTCGCGCTGTGGATGGGCTACGATAAACACATACTATAATCTCCAACCTACCCCATGCTCTTAGAAAGCAGGATATCACCTGAACGTTAGCAGAACTCATGGTAAATGGAACCTCCCAGTGTTTATATTGGCACTTTACAAGCAAGAGAACTCCTCCACTAGTCTGATACCCGGGCCTATCGGCTCTGTAGCACGCGAAGTCTATAAGTAGATCACCAATAAGGTCGTCTGGAGAAAAGCAGGACTCCGACACAGCAGCCACATCAACATACTCACAATGCGTCACTAACTCTCCGCATTGTTATGCACATTACAGCAATTAGTATAACACAAGCTTAATCTCTCCGGACGAAGTTGTTTCCCCTCGGACTTTACGCCCGATGGGACAAACCGTTTTTTTGTACCATTTTATTTCCGTCGGCTGCCTGAGCCGATGAATCAACGATGGGCTGCTGTAAAGCATTACGAGATAATCCCTTTGTTAGATTCGCCCGCTTCGGCTTGCTGGATAAACTCCCGATGGGTTTTCTCCCATTTAACTGAGTCGGCCTAACAGCACTGCACTTCGAGTTTTCTGTACGATTCAGTTTAGGTGTGGTAAGTTCTTCATTTTTCCTACCATTTTGTGAAATGGTCATATCAACCATGGACTTTGGTGCCACTGCTATTGAGCGCGAGACCTCAGTTGTTTTTTAACGCACCGCCTCCGTCGCAATGAGACTGAACCTTAACGTGGTGTGACGGTTTGCGTACCTCAATGACCCATTGAGCTATACTGGGTGATGCCTCCGAGCATCTTGAGAGCTACTCCTACTAGGTTGGTCAATGGTGAGAGGTCAGACAAACTCAGTCTCTTGGTCCTCCAGGTTGGGGGTTTGAAATGGGATGGCGTCCATTTCTGTAAAACTAAATCACTGCCACCCCGCTGCCTTGCGGACAGACTTTTGAGCCAAAGGCTTTGGATGAGGACCCTAATCGTTCTCCTGTCTAGATATGGGCGCCCTGGCAGTATCCCAGCCCACATACAACCATGACATTTTCTTCAAACACAAACTTCATCCTGCATCGGCCGTCGCGCAGATTATCAAGGGTCGCCTTATCTGATGCATACAGCAGGGCGGATAAGCGAAAACATGCTACTGCTGGCGCCTCCCTTCTTTCTTTTCCACCTTTTTCTCTTACTCCCATCCCGGCCCCCATTACTAACCTTCCTTCTATAATTCCCAGCTTAATTGACAGCAACCGAAGTGCTACTGGAGTAGAACCAACTGCAGCCACCATCCCACAGCACCTATCGGACGCCTATCGGCAAAAGTCCCTTATAAGGCCACGCTGTCTCGTTTCCATTGCGACGTTCAACGTCCGCACTCCAAGACAAACAGGTCAGCAGGCTGCACTCGCACGCACCTTGGATACACTGGGTGTTGATGTGTGTTGTGTGTCCGAAACTAGGATTAATGACCCTAACGGGGTTATTGAATTGACTGCACCCGGCTTATCCTCTCGTTATTGGTTGCACGCATCCGGAGACGCCGATGCGGCACTCACGGGTCAAACTGGTGTAGGTATCAT
>OX104065.1:73175464-73338353 GCA_944474145.2 Dicrocoelium dendriticum | reverse complement strand
AATAGCTGAGGTGTTTTCCACCTCCAGCTGATGTGTAATGATGATGATGATGATGAAGCAGTCTGCACCCAGGACATTCGCCTAGTTTGCGTGTTGGAAGAGGTCACTGCACTAGCTTACGATGACCAGTTGGGTGCTGTCACTATGTCAATGGAGTGTGACGAAGTTAAACTTTGCTTGTCCTTGAGAAGCATCCAGAAACCATGAGATGCACACCGTTTCATTTCGGGGCTAACTAAGCCAATTTTGAGAATGGGTGCGATCATCAAGTCCGTTAATTGTATAGCTATTGAACCACATCCTAGTAAAATGGTGGATTATTAATTTCGTTGCCGGGCAATGCGTTAGCGTTTTAGAAAGATACACAACGGCAAAACTGTACACAGTAGTCACGTAGCTATATAGGGTTGAAATCGTCCGCTGCACCTAACGCTTTTTGTACGTTACTCCTGGGTTTCCCTGATCTTACCAACTGAGTTTTGCAACTTTGCATTCTCGAGCGTTCCTCATAAATGTTCAGTGAGGAGGAGTTAAAATTATAATGTGTGCAACTGACCTCCGTCTATATCTGAAATACCTTGCGGATCAAGTGTTCATCGATAATCGAGCGACTGGCAAGCCTTTTTGCTCATTTAGACACGTGGAACTGCATGAATTTGGAGGGTCAAAATCTTCAGATCCGAAACAAGTAGTACTAAGCGGTACTAGTGCACAAGTAACCCTGGCCATTTATAACATCCGATTTTAACCGTTTGTCCTGACCAGGGCAATGCAATCTATATCACGAGCTGGAATACTTTTCTAGCCCGCGATAACGCTAAGCAAACTTGCCAATTATCCTCGAATGCACCTCATTTGACGGTGTTTAGTGGTCCCATGAAGAGGTGGGGATGACACACTTGGCATTCACGATAATGACAATAGTCAGGGGGCAAAGTGTCCCTTCAACAACCGCTTACCTTCGTGGTATGAACATGTATTTCATCCACTAATAATAATTCGTTAACTATGAGCAAGTGGTTCCCTGGTCAGCTGAATATTTGAATCCATTGTTTTGTAAATCACACGGTTGACAAGCCGCTTGAATTCCTTGTTAGAATTTCCCATGGAAATTTGTCACAGTTAGCTTATAATGTCATCGGACAATAGCGTCTGAACAACAGAAGTTTGCGGCGCATTATGAAAATGCGCATGGCAGTGAACGTTGATTACACATCATATGTCTCAGTCCTTTGCTTAGTTATGTCGGTTGTCGCCCGTCCCGCATGTGGTCGTAACCAACGGCGCGTGTACGAGAGTTCGCTGGTTCTACTCACACAATGGCTAAATGAAACGCGCATCGCTGACCATTACCGAAAAGAATAAACAGTCGCGCAGTGCATTACCGAAAGTGGCTGTTCAACTGATGGTGACTGTGACGAACATTGCTTTTATTTATTGCGTATTTAAGTAAGGCGGTGAGAAGATGAAACAGGACAGATAGGAAGATTTCGCATCGTCTCTTCAGTGCCAACACAATAACAAGAGAACTGTGGTCTACAGCTAGCGTGTGATCTAATAAAATAGAGACAGGTTGGAGGACTTATGTGACGCCCTACGTTTTTGCACACCGTGCCGACTTGGTCCGGTTGATCGCCACCGCCTCGGTAAAACGCAGGAAGTGAGTGTTGACATGCCTCATCAAGGTCGTAAACATTGCGGCAGTGTCAAGTGCATGATAGGTGGCCAATAAGTGTCTACCAATGGCTGAGGTAGATGGAGTTCGTGGACAGGTAGTGGATGATTTCACACTGCATCCACAAAGACACATCTCCCCTCACTCTGGAATTCAACATCCTTTCGGTTAGGCGTACGTAACTTCACAAGGATTGTAAAAAATGTCCAGAGAAAACAGATTAGGTGTTGACTTACTGGAAAGAGGCTGATGGTTGCTGCATTAGAAATACAATTGCGATATTTTGTTTTGCCATCATCTGAGTTTCACGGCACCGGATGTTTATCCGTCTGACGATAAGGCTTATTTATCAACACTGGCCTGAACCCTTGCTGCGAGATAGCGTGTTTCACCGGAGACCTGCAGTAGACCGAAGTGGGTGCCATTCACAACATTTCAGGTTGTCTGGGTGACTAGATCAGTCGGAAGATATGATAACCGGGGCTCCCGGTATTTCTTATTAAAACAGGGTGGTATTCAACTGATAAATAAAAAAAGTAAATAAATGGTATATTCCTCAGCGATGCGAGGTGCAGTCCAACTATGTGGTCTGCTCAATGTGTACGGCAGGATATCAAAAAGTAATCAAGTTTTTCACGCTCTTCACAATGGATCCAAAACGGGTATTAAAGTAATTGGCAGGTTTAAGGTATTAAAGAAATTAAAAGGCCAGGAACAATAAGAAATGCAGATTTAAACAAATGTTCAGGTAAATTAATACGGCCACTCGTGGAACCGTCCCCAGGGGACCTGCTTCCATGCAAGGTATTCCCTCGAAAGGTTTCGCTCGCACTTCCATGCTATACCTAGCCGCGTGCCGGTGCGACATAGTGGCATATGACCCATCACCTGTTTATCATAGGTTGTGGTTTTTTAGGACTGTTTTATACATGTATTATGAGCGATGAAGCCTCAGCCCAGTCCGTCATGCGGATTATTCCATTATGGCACTTTTTGATACGCCAGTCAGTTGGTGACAATGTGCCTTGCATAGGTAAGATCTTTTATAATCTGGAAGATATAATCCGACTCCGCAGGAGATCAGCCCAGTCGTGGCCAACAATGAAATAAAGAAGAATGTAGAAAAGAAGAATTATATTAAAGAGGTACTATATCGTTCATGTAAAAAATAGGCAGGTATGTTTTCTAAATCGGCGTAGAAATGGATCGAGCCGATCATACGATCAAATTGTGCGGCGTGACAGCCGGAGACAGATAATTGTACGAGTGGTCTATAGACAAAAAGTCAACTAGGAAATCCGTTATTGCCGTCACTGAATTCCAGTATATGTTTCTGGACCGTTAATTCCAGAAAACAGGGGGAAATGATTAGCATTGTAGATATAAATGTAGGGAAGGGAATCACAGAACAATATTACTAATTAGTCAATTTGTGGGGAGAATTACGTAAATAGTTCCTGGCCCCACACCAATCAATAATTTTGCGCTCAGTTTTGAACAAAAGACAGTTGGTATGAATTAAGTTTGAAAAGAGTAAAACCGCATAGGATGTAGCGTAAAAGAATAGCATAAGAAACGGTTGTAACAGCTCATCCTAGATGCTCATGTTTGCTTTGGTGCATTTGTTGGATTTGTTTCGAGTCGATGTTCTCCGGTATCATACATGATCCGGCCCTTCTTCATACAGCGTTTCTTCATCAAGTTGAATTTTTAAAATCCATTTCACTTTATCAGTTGACAGATAAACCTTTAACATTTTCTTGAACATGCAAAAATGTTCAATACATCTAATCTCTTTTGACAGCATATTTCAAATGGAGCCATACCTAAGAAGGTAAAAATTTTGCCTTAGGCTGGTCTTGAATTCAGGTAAAGATAATATACATTCATTATCTCCAAGTTCATAAATGGTATTATCCCGAAAGTGCAATGGATAGGTTCCAACATATGCTTTCCGCCACGTGAGTTTGTGGAGGACGCACAGATTTAATTGCACTCTTCGTAACCACAGAGGTTCAAGATTCAGCTCCTTCCACCTATCTCTGTATGAAAGAACGCTTGAATAACCAAATCTTGCGCTTCTTAAAGGTGCGTTGAACGTCTTCAATAGCTCTCGGCACACACTTACAAGTTACTGAAGGTAATAGCAATATTCAAGCAAATGTCTGATACTGATTTTGAAAGCAATTAGTCTGGTGACATATGAGCCCGAACAACTGCTTAGCCTCTTTCACAAACAATTTGTGTTTTCTAAAGTTTAACGAACTAGAGCATCTCAAACCTAAATCACGAACAGACTGCCTGATACGAATGACTTCGTCATGAAGCCTGAACAAATCTGCTGCTATCTGACATACATACGCTAGAACACTACACCTCGATGTTGCAAACGTCATCTGCCACATATCAGCCCATCTCTCAAAGCTTTCATGTCACTTTGGATATTGTTAAGTAGAGCGGCATGATGAGAACCTGGGAACGTGTAAACTACCTTTAAATCAGCAGCAAACAAATAAGGGTTCCCAAATTGTATAACAGAAACAAGGTCATTTATATACAGTAGGTAGCGTAACGGACCTGACACTGCCCTGTACCACTCCTTTGGTGACCAGACGAGGTGAAGAAATGTAACCATAGAAATCCAGAACTTGCGACCGTCCTACTTGGTACGATTGGGTCCAAGAATAAAGCGCATTTGTAACACCGTACTTACTTAATTTACATAGCTGCTTCTTGTGTGGGACTCTGTCAAACGCCTTTTGCATGTCGAGGACGATGACATTGCACTGAAGACCTGAGTCAATTGCTTCAGTTAGACATATTATTCGACACTTGACCAATATCCACTTGGTAGTGCCACAACACATAGTTAACAGCAACAAAAAAGTGGGAAAAGCAGGTGCTCAGTGAAAGGATTTAGAAAGTTTGTAAGGTTGTGTTGTGTGGGCAATCTTCCCGGTTTCCCAGGCCGAGGAAGAGGGTTGACTTAAGGGACCCCACTCCGAGCCTTTGGTCTTAGTACCTAACCCGCAAGGCAGCTAGACGATTAACGAAAACCGTTGACATCCGGGTGGCTCATTCACCTTCTTTGTGTTCAGTAGCAGTCCACAGAGAAGCTGGTGACCAGCGAGGTTGTTCATCCACTCTCCGTTAGATACTCACCTCTGGTTACAAAAGTGTGGTCAGCGACCCTACAGCCGATCACACTGGCCTTGACACAGCGCCGTACGAGCTCTTGTGGTATTTGATGGAGAACCAGGTGACCAGCCCAGAACTCCCCACGCTCTGAGACGCTGCGGCTGATTGTCCGCGACTGCTTATTCCTCTCGTCTGCAAGGCAAACAGGACTTATTCACAGTTACCTCTACAAGAAGGCATTCCCCAATCCGCCACCTGGTTAAGGAAGTCAACTTGAGAGGTAACACACAAGCGGACTTCAGAAAGCCACGCTGTGAAGGTGAGAGAAGTTCGTGTGATAATAGGAACGAAACCAAATATTCCTTAACAATTCTGTCTAGCATACGTGATAGAATGGCTGTGTGACTAATGGGGCGGTAGATCCGGATGTAAGTTTTCGACCCGGTACAACGGTAGCCGTTTTCCGACGTTCGGGATATTAATCAGACTGGACAGACAAAGAGCAAATATTCAATAATATAAGAGGGAAATCATCTCCACCGTGTTCGACTAAAGCAGAAGAGATCCCATCGGGGCCAGGTCTGTAGGATGGTCGTAGACAGGTAATCATACGTTTTATCATAGTGACACTAAGCTCGATCGCTGGGACTTGTTCACAGAAGTCAAAAGAGGTTGATAATTCTAGGGTTTCTTTTTCAAGGTTAAAGGATTTAACAATGAGTTAAAAGCTTCTGCCATAGCAATGAGGTGAATCAACGCATTCCCCTTCAGGCATGACGATGTAGGAGGATAGATCAGTTTTGCCGCCTCTCCTTCTCAATAATACAATCAACAGTTGACTAGTATTACTACTATTTACAGCCTGTTGTTCTTTCTGCATGAGAAGGGTGTTGTGTTTCATATCTGTCTCCATTGTAAGTCGGTGGCGTCTCAGTACTAAGCTGAAATCGTGATACGTCCATATGTTCGAGTTCGCACTGGTATTTTGCGCTTTTCCTTTGCGTTGTTAGCGTACTTAGAAGAGGCTCCCATATTATCACGGGAGGAAAGTATGCTTACACATAGTCATATTGTCATAGAAGAGGTCAGAGACTCCATAAATATTAGACGTATGAAGAAAATGGTCCCAAGTTTGGACCCTAAGCAGAGCGGGGAAATCTACCCAATTAATATCTTGCAGCAAGTGTGGAACCACCGTTGACCTCACATGCGACGACTCAGCTATAATTTTACATCCGACTATTTTGTGATCACATCCAGCTAGACCGTTAATTACATCAGTAGCTAGCGGGGAGGTGTCTGAGGTAAAAAGTAGGTCTGGTATATTTTTACCCCCGGTAGCCACGAGAACATGCTGCTCCCAAACACCAGTGATGACGGAGGTTATGAACTCAGCATGTTTCGCGTTTGTTACTTTGACCAACAGATATCCGGTAGGTTGAAATCGCCATCTACAACTTTATCAAAAGAACCAAGTTCTGTTATGTAATTGAAGATGTCAACCAACTGGTTCTCATCACTGAAGCTGGCCCCGGGTGAGCGGTATATACAGCCTACAAGAGTTCGCTTATTACCGAAGGACAAGAGTAACCAATCGGAAACAATAGTGGGGCATATAAGTGGAAGTGTGAATTCAGAGACAAGGAGGTTTCGTGAGTAGTAAATTATGCAACCCCCTTCTCTTCTTTGCTTTCGATCAGTTCTAATAAGCTTGTAACCTTCGATAGAAAGCAGCTGGCTGGGCATAGAATCATGACACCAGGATTCAGTGAGTAAAATCATAGCAGGTTTATTCAGGCATATGAATGTGCGGAGTAAATGAAGCTTATTCAACAGAGAACGGATATTAATTGTCATCAGTCTTAAAAGTCCTGGCGGTGTCCATCATTCCACCCAGTATTTACTCTTACAACCACATCAGTTCTACAGCCTTCCGGAATAAATCCTTCACCGTGAGATTCTCCAGTCCTATCGGGATTAGAGCGGGTGGGAGAATGGGTGAGGGAATGCAAAAAGAATGCTGTGGTAATTTGGGGCGATTGAGTTTAAGTGGATAGGGTGTTATTGCCTAAAGGCTCGCAGAAGGCATTGTGAGAGGTGGAGGCGGAAGAGAGTATGGAGAGGGGCATAAATAAGTGGTCTGTGTTCCAGTAAAACCATGGACAGGCCTCCCAGAAGAACAGCCTTGGCACATCGCCGGAACAATGGGGAAGTGTGGCTCTGGGTAGCAGCATTATTATTCATGACTGTCATTGGGACAAGGAGAGTCACTTTTCCAGCATGAAGGCCCCTGTTTGTTCTAAGACGCTTTGGGCGTGGGTCATGGCCACCACTGCTTGTATGTGTAGTCACAATGTCAACGGGCCGTAATGCGCCTTCACTGGAGCTATCGATAACCCTATTGGGTGTTTTTGGACTTGTACCTGTTTCAATCGCGGTATGGGGACTGATACCAATCCTTACTTGTTTGTCAGAACATGGTGCATCGAGTGAATCGACACCATTTCCTATGTCCACAAGACTGATGTGGTGTGGAGGCGTGAGCATCTCAATTTCCGCTACGCTGGCGCCAACGTTAGCATCGCTTGTGTGGAGAGTGGACTTACCAACATTATCTGTGTTTTTAGAGGGGAGAACCGAACACTGTTGACTGACCTCCTTCTTGTCACTACAGGAGGCGCGTATAGAGGATGACTCAGCTTCGGCTCAAGCGAGAGATTTGTTGCAGTTGAAATTCACGTTGCAAAGGTGACCTGTCTTCGAATAGAATAACTTTTCAAAATTTCGGAACAGATCTTATTTTGACTTTTGATAAACGCACTTGCGAGACTTTCGCTACGAAAGCTGAACAAAGTCGGACAAGGAAAATGTAAAGATTTTTTTCTTAATCTTCTACAACTAATATCTGTCTCAACGATGTTGCACGCCCTAAAAACAATATGCCTAATATTGTCACTCGCGATATTCTCAGCTATGTTGAGGGCGATGATGTTTTTTCCCCTTCTGCACCTTTGGATAACCTCAGAGGCGACTGCATTTAGGAAGTTTAATGTTCCGATTTTGTGCTGGATTAACCAGGGCCTGAATCATATGTGCAACTGATATAAGGATATCCCTGAATGAGTCAAACAAGTTTAGTTTCTCGTTTTGTTTCTCCAACGTCATTATTTTGGCTGAGAGTGGAGATGTAAGGTCGACAACACTAATTGAACTCTGTCATTTGTCCTTTTGACTCATTTACCTGCTGTTGTATCCCAGGCGGCACGGAATGTGTGCAACAGGGCACAGGCTCCTCGGCACTGGTGACCGCAACGTTACTGCTTACCGTGGTGACTCGGTTTTCCGCACTCTTTTCCTCATTGCATGAGTGTTAATGGCAGTCAGCTATCTTTTAAATAGGAAGATAAAAGCTATTTAGTATATGCTATAACCCAGCGTGAATTCTGGGGTAACAATGTCGTTAATGTCCAGTGAATTATCTATTCAAGTCGCTTCCAATAGGGCCGGATGGAGTGGTGGTAAGGAGCTGTCACGTGCTCTGAGATGAAGCGCTGCTTGATGCAGGTCTATACAAGCTTGGATGCGACTTATCGATCAAGCTGCGGCTGTTACGTTCACTTTGCAACTGTGTGTTTGCAGACTGTCCTCTCTAGCGTGTCAGTCGAACGGTGTAAAGATTCCACAATAACATGATGGTATGGAGCAATTGTATATTCACTACAACAGTGGTAGCAAGAGGACGCACCGTTATGACTTCGCTTCACTTTTCGTTGCTTAGCAATCGGCGCTGGTTTGAGGTCAGAGTGGTCAGAGGTGTCGCGTCCAGATGAGTCACACGTCGCCTAAGGCGACGTGCGTGCCGGTAAGTAAATTGGCAGCGATTCAGCGTAGGATTGAGGCAAAGCAAGATAACTTGGAAAATACTGGCTAATGACAACAGGGGTTGTTCCAACGGCGGATGAAATCGACAACTACCACTTTGTACAGCGACTAAAGGCAATGGTAGTAAGATGTTCGGGTGACTATTGAAATGATCTTTAAAATAAGACCATAATATTTTGTGCGACGAGAGGAAAATAACTTCTCCGATAAGATTCAAGCACGGTTGCATTCGAAATTGCAAAAGCACAGTTTGCTGGTGTTTCGCGGATGACAGATACAAACGATGAACGATGGTAGCAGGATCCCGCGGAGCCAAATCGAATGATAGTAAGTCTCCGTGAGAATCAATCCGAAGATTTGAAGGCGAATAACGCAGGAGGACACTTTTTTGCGACCGCTTGGTAGACACAAATGTTTGGCGTAAGAAGGGAACATAACGTCCACTAGTGTACATAAGGTCTTTTGTTAGGAATGTCGCTGATTCACTGAATTGTGGGTGTGTCCATGTAGAATGTTTCCGTGCACTTTCCACTTCTTTGCGCACACTAACACGTTGCTCTGGTTGTGGTGACATTGGCCTAAACAAAACAAATGCATCCAGAGGAACGCGTAAAGGATTCTTTGTGCTTAACCCGTTTGGGGGTATAACGATGTTTGATGTGGTTCATATGACGCGTACTTAAACGAATTTGACATTCCAGTTTATACATGACGTCTTCATTACTTGCTTTAACAATTTCTGGAATCCAAGGTTAATGTGCATCCCTGAAGATGTGCACAAAAGTCACAGGGATGAAAACATCTCAAACGCGTACCGTGTTTATGTTTGAACTGATCTGCCATGTTCCGGTCACGTTCGATAGCCTTCCTTGTCAGAAACTTGGCATCTAACGATGTGTGTAAATGTCTACGGGCAAATGTTCCCACAGCAATTGTTGATTTCAAAGAAGAGGAGTTGGTGTTAAACGATACGCGCGTAAACATACATCCGAGTTTGCGGCGATATCCCCTCTCCTTTAAGTTAAGACAGAGCGCGTTTGAATGTATCAATAAACAACTCAACTTGTCCTTTGGACCTGACATAAGCAATGGGGCTGTATATATCTTAAACCCCATGGCTTGACAAAATCACGTGAACTCGTTCGATGTGAATTGTGGACCATTATCACTAACGAGTGTTTTTGGGCAGCCTAACTGTGAGAACTAACGACGAAGGGCTGCAATTGTTGAAGCTGTCGTTGGCCGAGTGAAACAAACTACTTCAACCTATTTTGAGTATGAAACATCAAAAACAAGAAAATATTGACTATCAAGCGGGTCTGCATAATTCACATGAATCTGCATACCAGGGGCAGTTAATTTTGGTCAAGGATGAAGGTCAACTTTGATGGGAGCTTTCACTGCCTGTGCACACTTGGGACATCTACGTACAATGGAACAATGAATTTCTCACGGATAGGAAAACAAAAGCTTAACAGTTTTCGCTAAATAAAGCGTGAACTCAAAATTGGATGTGCCGAAACTAAAATACGCGTAGCGGTGAAGTTAATGCAAATTTCAAGTGTGCACATTGTTTGATTACGTAGTTGCGTGTCCCAGTAAGTGGGGTAACTCATGTAAAGCATGTGGTGTAATGCGTCAGGAAGTCGAGTTTCGAATTCTGACAGCGTCGGAGTAGATATGACAAAATGCGGAAGTAACTTCCACGACTGGGATACATGAAAAGAGAAAAAGTTTCGGTGGCATTCCAGCCGGCTTTTCGGTGTCGCTAACTTCAAATGGCGGCAGCTCGGTGATGTGTTGTGGTTGAGGTTCAGTAAGATTAGGCATGAATGTTAGAATCCTTGAGAAGCTGGTAAACAAATATGAAATCATCTCGCAGACGAAAACATTGTTAACTAAAAACTCCCAAAGTCTTTGTTCTCAACCGGTAATGGAGTTACAGCAATCCCTCCAAATTTTTGTCGTCCATCGTTGTGGCCTCTAAAGAGCAGTGAGGTCATGTTTTTGCCAGATATGTCACACCTGAATGACATATTCAACCTGTGAGCTCACGTAACCGTTGGGCGTTTGAGAAAAGAAAGTGGAAGCAAACCGTCCAAATGCCCTCCGCACTAGGCCCAATTGTTGTAGGGCTTTTTCACTTCCATTTCGGCCTGTTTGGAGCATCCGAGATCGCCTGGACGACCACCCAGAGATCGCTTTCATGAGAAGCGCACTATTCTCCCAATCGATGTTGGTAGGTGCTCTGATGGCGTATGCTCATTATTTTACACTTGGCAGTTAAACTCAAGTATGTTCTGGGTCGACCATTCGTAAGCTCTATCGAGATCACCTTGTAGTGCTATTTGGTCGTCTGCTAGTTTGATTGTCCTCCAAATCTTGCGGCCATCCGCAAACATTAGAAACTTCAACATTAAAACTTCCGCAAGGACTTTTATGAACACGGGGAATAAGCTTGTTCTCAGTACTTGGCCATGAGGAATGCGACAATGAACCTCTATTGGGTTGGAGAGGGTGCTACTAACCAACACATTCAAGCGTCGTTGGAGTAGGAATGGATTAATCCAGCCAAGGATACGTCCACCGATCCCTTAGCTTCGAAGCTTGTGAAAAAGAATCCGATGATCAAGTCCATCAAATGCCTTCGAGACATCAAGGTAAGCGGCATCGACTGCTTCTGCAGCATCGACGGATTAAGTCTAGCTAGCACAGGCTAACAAACGATTTGTGGTACATGAGCGGTTTTGGCAGGATCCATGCTGCTCTTACACATGACATGGGACTTTGCTAGATATCCGCTAAGTACATCTGTATCAACAGATTTCATGAACATGCCAAGTACATGAAGAAGAGTAATCGAACGGTAATTTGCTGACACTGCACGATTTCTTCCTTTGTAAATGGGGTGACTATTCCACGCATCCACATCGTTGAGACCTGCATCTCGTCGAGAGGGCGTTGGGAAAACTGAGGTAACAGTTCAGCCAAGCTATTGGTGGCTACGATAAATGACTTGGGGCAAATGCCATCCGGACCAGGTAAACGGTACTCGCGAAGTGATATTGTAGGGAGGCGGAAGACAGGGGTTGCCCGGAGGACAGAAAGACCAAAAACGGGAGCGGACGGAAAGGGAAACGGGCGCAATGAGGGGGAGCAGACGGAACAACACTGGCCTGACGGGACAAGACGGAAACCGGGCACGAGAGGTACCCAGTAGTGAGCCTGAGCCAGGCAAAACGGGGAGAGTATTTATCGAGAACGTGATAAATCGGACAAAACAGCAGTTATTGCATCCTCCCGGAACAATCACAATCAGAGCAATACATCCACGTCCAAGCAGAGCAAGAGCTATGGAACGAATCCGGATCGGTCAGAATGGGACGCGTGTAAGCGGAACAACGGGAGCGATATGGACATAGGATAGTTCTTCCCTAACTCAGACTGCATGGACGTGTCTCGAGCGAAAGCCAGGAGGGATGGTGCAATGGGGGCAAGAAACATGACTCATTAATGTATGCCTGTGTGAGTGGGGACATAGCTTGTGGTCGTGCCAATTAAGATTGCGCTTCATTGTCGCGTCATTGTCGCCACAATATCAGTCAGTTCAGCAAATCGGCGGCTGTGAAAGTGATGTGGCTAAGTTCTGACAAAGATGTGATATGTGTGAGAATGATATTAGACGGCGATGATTACTGGAAAGTACAAGCGAACTGATGTCCAATGGCATGAACTACTTCCTTGAGCAGTACGTGCTTGCCCACAGACGATTTTTAGAGGAGGGATGTCAAGCTATATTGTGCGATGTTTGTTAACATGCGTGTACAGTAGCTTAATATTTGTCGTGTTCAAATACTTTGTTTTGTTTTTGCCCTCGATTCGCTTATCCTACTCACACTTCTATTTAGCACTCGTTGGCCCAGCATGTGATCTTGCATTTGATTGGTTGCAATGCGAACCTCTTTCGATTTAATTGTACTGCGCGTGTGTGCGGACAGTTTCCTCCATACATACATTCCGGTGATGCTATGGTCTGCTGCTTTTTCGCGGCGAACTTCTCCACCGACTCTTGTTGGTGCTTCAATTCCTCTTCGTAGACCAGTTTGACACAATGGTTTTGCTCAGTTACGTAAGCTTGCCAGTTGCGGCGTTTGTATTGAATTCGTAAGCTTTCCAAAGCGAATCTCTCATGGCCATTCGTTTCTTGCTTCTCAGAATGAATTTTTCTTTTTTAAGCTAAGGATCCTAGTTTCTGGACCGTTTGTTAATAAGGTGTTGAACTGATTAACAAAGTATCCCCAAACGACAGTTGAGTGCTGTTCCGCTTGAAACGACCAATCAGTGATGTTTTGAGGTTGGACAAAATGTTATGATGTCTTATTATGCAGACTTGTTCGATTTCCATGCTGAACTGTTCGGCACACAGGTGCAGCGGAAAAGCTGAGTTGCATAATCATGGCGCCCCAGGGGACTACTCACTGTCACTGTGTGCATCAGAAGTTTCTCTTTGGTGAAGCCTGAGTCCAAAATGGCCGGCTAATTCCCCGTTGTGAATCTCATAGGCGTAGTAAAGTGGTTATGGAGTGGGAGGCCAGCGACCAGTTCTAGTAATTTGGTTTTAAACTGCGCTCCGGGCTGCGATAGCTCGGCCACGTGTTACGCATGCCAGCCCACCGACACCTTCGACTTGCGTTATTTGCCCACGGAGGTGTCGATGGAAAAAGAGGTAAAGTGGCTAAACGATGACTTGGTCTAGAGGAATGAAAGCCTTCACTTCGAAGCTGGCCTCGGTTAGAGCCCTCGGCTCCCTGGTTGGGGTCCGAAAGAGGACGAACACGTTTGGCTGGATAAACTTCCTGATATGGCTAGGGGCCGACCTCAACGGCGTTCGTGACAACCACCCCATCCTTGTTAGCCTCCTTCTCCAACCAAGATCTCAATTATTGGCCTAATTTTTGCTGCATCTTATCCGGAACGATACCCATCCCTTACCGGTAGCTCAGCTGGTTTGCACCTGTTGTATATTTTCCTTTTCTTCTTCTAGATATTGCGGCACAGTAGCTGACGTGTTTCCGTCCTCTCACCAAAGCGTCTAATGATGATGATGCTTTAAACTGCTCTCCAGGTTAGGTCGGAACTTCGAGTGCATGTAAGTTGAAGTCATATACAAGGAGAACGTGTGATTAAGGCTGAGCCGGAAAGGTTTTCAGTGCAGAGATTAGACGATTTTCCATTTCCTGAGTCTATATGGGAGGACGGTATACGAGGACAACTTAACATGTATGCAACAATGGAACAATGGTATAATACGAAAAGAAACACAGGCTTGACAAATCCTGTGGGATGGTCTGTGAGAATACGGTTACTTCAGTGAAGGTACACAAAAGTGAAAAACACATCTGTGGACTCACCGTATTATGAACGTTAACGTGGGGTTGGTGTGCACAATGTTTGTCTGCGTCTTGTCGTCACTCAGTGAATAGAAATCAGCACATAATGTAAAGGATGTAAATCATCATCGAGTCGTCTTTTCAAATGCGTAGCGTGGGCGTGGAAATGACAAAAGTAGAAACAGTGTTCCACGGTTGACAAACTCGAAGGGAAAAATAATTCCGGCGGCACTCAAGCCGACCGTCTTGGGTGGCAAGTTTCAATTTATGACCCCTCAATTATGTGTTGCAGCTAAGGTTCAAGAGGTGGCGGCAAACGTGACCCGAATTTTTCAAAATCTGGAACGCCAGGATGAGGTCACTTCGTAGAGGGCGATATCTTCCCGGTACACTTCTAGGGCTTTCAGTCGCCTATGGTATTGCAGGTTGAGCAAACCCTTCACATTTTTCGTTGCCCGTCGCTGTGCGGTCTCCAGTGAAAACAGTTCGCGTTTTAACCAGGGTTGCCAAACCTGGATCGCATACTCTACATGGGGTCTCACATACGCGTTGAGCATTTCGGGGAAGATGGAGGGGTCGAAACTTCCAAACGCCCTCATTAACAGAGCAACATGTTGGTTCGCAGTTTTGGACGCCTTTAAGGACTGCGCTACACAGCCGAAGTCGTCTTGGATTACCACACCTAGGTCTCGCTCTTGTGTGGCGGTGTTCAGCATATCGTCTCCAACCTTATATGCGTACGTGGGCTTGTGGCGGACATGCAGGGTATTGCACTTGTCCGTGTTAAGCGGAAGTAGATTAAACTTTGACCATTCAAAAGCACAGTCTGTCTCGTTGCAACATAACGTGATTTTCATGACGGTCCGTTGCCCCCTATGTCTTGCTGTCATCGGCAAGAAGCAGGAAATTTTACTTGATGATATGCGCAGGTCGTTAATGAATAACAAAATAACCGCGGCCCCAACACCGACCCTTGCGGAACATCGCAGTCCACACCAATTGGATCAGAAAATGAACCTCGAACTCGCACCTGAAGGTGCCGCTGAATGAGGAAGTTTCCGATCCATGCAAGGACAGGGTTTGCAACTCCGTATACTTGCAGTTTTTGGAGAAAGATGTGGCAATCTATATTGTCGGACGCTTTGAAAGATTCTCGGTAGATGACATCAATGCCGGTCCCACTGTCGGCTATCTCGGTCCAACTGCCACGAGCAAGCAGTAGGTTGGTAGTACATGACCGATGATGACGGAATCCGTGTTGTTCCGGTGCTATGATGTCAGACCTTTCAAAGTAACCCATTACAGCCTCAGCTGTGATCGATTCCATCACCTTAGAGAGCACCGAGAGGAGAGTCACTGGGTGATAGTTGGCTGGCTCTGAACGGCGATAATCGGGGTAATGATGCCTTGCTTCCACATGTTAGGGACCTGCTGTTCGTCCAACCATTTTTGGAAAAATCTCGTTGGTGATTCAGCTACCCTCGTAGCTGCCACCTACAGTGCTTTCGCGGGAATGTTGTCAACTCCGGAGGAACTATGGGTGCGCCACGATAGCAGCTTCCTCAAAATGGTCGCTGAACTAAACGTGACGTGTGTAACGACAGGCATATGGGAGATTGAGGCAAGTATGTTACAAATGCTTGGAGCACGTCGGAGAATCGGAGCATATTGTAGCCGTAGAAGGTTGACTCAATCCTCGGCGGTTTGAACACATCCATGCGTTGATATTAGTGGAGGAACATCACGTTGCACATTCCGGGGCTGTTCACATATCTGTACAGAAGCTTTTTGTTAACACAAACTTTACCGCTAGACTCAGCTGGTGTACTAACTTGTCCTCGCGCACAAGTGTGGTACAGTGATTACGATGCACAACATGGTTACTCCAGTTGTCCTGGCAAGCGTTCGCTCTATACACATGCCACGCAGCCTCTCTTACTCTCATGTTTTCGAGTTCTACGCCGAATGAATGTTTGTGCGCTTGTAGAACGAAGGGGCTTGTTGACCGATGCAGATTTAATCAGAACACTGAGCTTGCCAATAAAATACAACAAAGCACTGTCAATGGAACAGCCGATCAGAAACTCCCTGCTGGTATCTCTCAGAAGTTTTGCCAGTATGTCGCAGTGGGTGATTGTACGAAACAAGGTGGTATGTTCTGGTAGATCCTCCGCTTAACACACGAAGTCGTACATTATGGTTACGTGGTCTCATCGCCTTAGAGGGCTCTCCAGCCTTGGTTTCTCAACCATGAGCTTTTCGTTCGGGCACACTAAATCAAGCACAGGTGGTTTATTTCCGGCACTGAATCGGGTGGGTGAACTGACATGGCCGAAGAGCGGACTGCTTGCAATATACTCTTGCAGGGCGGATTTAAATTGTCCGTTGGGGATGCCGCAACTTCCAAATCATAAATACTGAACTCACCTAAGATGAGAACATGACTGTATCATCCTCGTAGGACCTATTACAAGTATAATGCCAGCTAGCCTCCATTTCTGGGGTGGACATTGGGGACAAAAATAACGGCAAAACGCAAGTGTCCTTCCGTCTCAGTCGCAGACTTCACCAGAGTGAGTCTATGATCAGCGTTTCCGGATTGGCCACCGGTTCTCACTGCAGGTAGTTGTGGTAGTATAAGATTACCCTCCGCCTTTGCTAGGCCGATTGTTTCGGAGAAGGGACATACCATTTATCGCAACTTCGGTATCGATAATTTCTGAGTACAACCAGGTTTCCGTAAGGAGTATGAGGTCCCAGGCAGTTCAGCAAGCTTGTTCAGGAGACCTTGTGCATTAGTGTACATGCAGGAAAGTTTCTCTGATTTTAGTAATGAATCGTGTGATGGGTGTTTTGGATAAAATGTTGTGCCGACCGGTAAAAGGTAGGCAACTAATCGTTTTTTGGGTGGGGGGTTGACGAACTCATCTGTGTCGGATTCAGGGGTCTTACCATTAGCTCTTTGTTTCTCTCTTTGTATGTAATGTATAGAGTGTGTTTGCCAGTTTCGTTGGCTAGTTGATTGTATTTATCCGAACTCTTGTCAGTAAGTGGTCTGACTAATTGGCTGCTCTCGTGTGTTTGCTTAGCAGATGCTGCTTTGATCCGGAGCTCGGAAAGAAGGCTGCTGCGACCTGCATACCATCCCTCCACTACCATTGCTGACATTTGTCTAGATTGAAGGACCACTTTCACAATCCTCGGGCCACATCCCTTGTAGTTTGGCGACCGGCGCAGCCTCGAGATTGATTGCGCTATGATGTTTTTCAGGGAGAGTGTCTCGCAAATGTACCATCATCGTTCCTGGTCGTGAGTGGTCGCTTCGTGCTCATCATGTCTTATAGCCTCGGGAACACCGTGTACAAGGATGGTCCTGGCTACAGATTCCTTCCAGTTTTCGTCCAAGTAATGCTTCGCCTGTCTGCGCTCGCTCCACGGAATATCCGGGAATAGACGGATGGAACATGACCCATTTCGGAGATGAACTGTCGATGACAGTACTACTTCCGCTTCATTGGCAGAGGTCAGCACAACTCGGAGAAGTCTTGGTTCACCGTAGTGCTGTGAGTTTGGGTGACAGGTAAAGCGTGGCAAATTTACGGGCTCAGTTACAACACCTATAATGTCACCTACGGAGTTCCACTGGCTTACGTCATCCAGTTGTTTTCCTTTTAAGGAAGTTGACGTTGTTACCGAGGCCCGTCCATAGCAGCCATCGAAGCTCTCTCTGTCTCTGCAGCCGCCCGGAAAATATTGGTGATGTGCCGCCTGTAGCCGATTGGCTAGCCAAAGAGAGTAAGCCAATGGTATGGTTTTATCTTGAAGTGGACCAATCGGAATGACCTTCCTTGAAGCCCTCCAGTAAGCACATTACTTGACCAGCCAACAAGCGAGATGTTGCGCATCTAGTACTTGCTATCGTCAGGAACTTTCACTTAGGTCTTTCAGGAAATATTTATTTTGACCACATATAATGTTGTCTCCCGATTGCACCATACAAGTTCCGCCATATACCTTTTTCTTCTGATTTGGAAGGTGGCTGTATCGTGACCAGAGTGGCTGCATTGGTTATCCGTATTATCAGTGAAAGCACAACAGTTTTGGCGACGGAGATGGGATTTATGCAAGATGTCAATCTCGGCAGAAGACTTGAAAGCTAGTTTGCTTCAACAGCAGCAGCAGTGCGAGGAGGCGCAGCTGCGTGTGATCGAGACTTTCACTCGAACACTATTGCTCAAGTTTACATCAGTCCACAATGCTGCGAAGCCTTCAGTTGATGTAATAATCAACCGTGTCAGTGATTTTGTTTTTGATCCTGCTTCAGGACTGATTTCCCATGCATGGTTCAGACGTTAGGAAGATATTTTCAAGACCGAGCTGGTAAATATTGATGATGTGTCAAAAGTATTGCTGTTGCTACGTAAAATCGGGACTGTGGAGCACGACAGATACATCAATTACCTTTTGCCAAAAAGTGCTCAAGATTTCAGCTTTGATAAAACCGTTTCCCGACTTACGGAGATGTTCGGCGATCAGGCATCGCTGTTCAATAATCGGTACAATTGCCTTAAGCTCTGCAAGAGGAACAGCGACAGTCTTATTGCCCATACAGCAACAGTGAAGCGAGAGTGCCAGAAATACAAGCTGAAACCACTTACTGAAGACCAAGTTGAGTGTATGAGTACGCAGCCTCTAATCTCCCAAGGATGCCGCGATCCGAACCCGAATACTTGGGTTGTTAAAGCGACACCCGGACGTCACACTGCAAGCTGTCATTGCAGAGGCCCAGAGAATCATCAATTTAAAACATGATACAGCTACGGTCGAGGATAGGAAGACGCATTCCAGTGATTTCGCTGTTCAGCAAATTTAGAGGAACAAACTTCTGGCCACTAATCACAAGAAAACCCTCAAAGTAATCTACCATCAGCATGTTGGCAATGCGGCTACTCGCATTTTGTTAGATGGTGTCTATTCAACAAGCATATCTGTCAGAAATGTCGTAGACGTGGGCACAGAGAAACTAATTGCAGATCCAAGCCATGTTTCAGACCGCTTCATGATGCACGAAATAAAGTCTAATGTGTTTTGCGAGGAGAGTGAACGCTAATTTTACTGACGATGTCAGAGATCGTAGAAAGTACATTAACATTAACATCAATGGAAGACAGGCGCGTTTGCAGATAGATACGACCTCGGACATTACGAACATATCAGAAAGGCTGTGGAGAACTGTCGGGTTCCAGAAATCAAACTCACCAGTCAGCAGGCGAAAAGTGCATCAGGTGCCGAGTGGCAGTTGATTGGTCAAGTCGATTGTGAGTGCCGTTATGCTGACGTAACCGAATAGGGAACGATTCTTGTCACGAACCACCAGAATTGGAATCTTCTGGGTCTGGACTGGATCGGGCGTTTCTACCTACTTGATGTTCCGATCAACCAGATTTGTGCAAGTATCCAGATACACAAGACAACTGCTCCTCTAACTGTAGCTACTGAGCGCCTAAGGGAGAAATATGCAGCAGTTTTCGGGAAGGCCTCGGTAAGTGCACGAAAGTACAAGCTTCACTATCCCTTAAGCCCGATTCTGTTTCAGTGTTTTGTACGAGACGCCGTGTACCTTACGCAGCAAAATCAATGATTGATCAGGAGCTGGATCGCTTAGAGAGAGCAGGGGTTATCCACCCGGTGAACTACTTGTCTTGGAAGGCACCCATTGTGGTGGTCAAAAAACCAAACGGTCAGATTCGAATATGCGCCGATTTCTCGACGGGTCTAAATGCTGCATTGAAAGCCCATCAGTACCTTTTATCGCTCCCAGATGATTTGTTCGCGCAATCCGTGCCGGTCAACCACAACGAACCGAGCTCCTAATGTGTCAACAGATACAGTGCTGCTACACAAACTCTCAGGGGCTCAACTCTAAGCTACCTGAATTGCGCCATCGACATAACACAATCAATTGGGATATCATAGCTGTAACTGAAACCTGGCTCTCCAATGACATGCTCGACACGGAAATCGAAATCAGTGATATGTCAGTTATTCGCAATGATCGTCCATCTCGCGGTGGCGGCGTTGCTCTGTACTATCGGAATTGTCTGAGATGTGAGGCTATTAACGAACGTCACCTTGCTGTCTCCGACGCTTTGTTTTGCCGAATGCAGCTAAATGGCCGAGGTGGTGAACCTTCGAAGAAGACGTGGGATGCTTGTCTGTTGGCAGTTGTCTACAGGCCACCGAACTCCACCGCAGACCGAGATGACATCCTGTTAAACGCGCTTCATTATGCAGTTTCTCAAAAGTACTCACATTGTCTAATCATGGGCGATTTTAATGTACCCTCAATTGTCTCAGTGACTTCTAGTGGTCTTTACTTTAAATCAAAGATTCTCGAGTTTATGGATACAGCAGCTCTGTACAACCACGGGCACCGACCAACTAGACACCGCGGTTCAAATAAGCCATCACTTCTGGATTTAGTCCTAACCAACGAAGAGTTGATGATTGAGACAATTTCATACGATCCACCATTAGTGACCACTCAGTGTTAAATTTTGCCCATGTGTGTTACGCCAATACTACTGAAATCAGACATGAAAACCGACGAACTATAGCCAACTATTCCGTGCTTCACAGCCTAGCGACAACCGTCAACTTGGACCTCAATCTGCAGAGCAAGGCAGACGACGCGTGGAACGAACTAAAAGACAAAATTAGCTGTGTCACGCAAGCAGCCTCTAAAGTCATACCATAACGAGTGCCGCGCCGGACCAACACCTGGATCCGAAGCAGAACGCGTAAATGGATTAGCACCAGAGACGAGATCTGGAGACAATACGCGCTGAACAATTGCGACGCCACCTGCGAGAATTACAAAACAGTGAGGAACTATTGCACATCACTGATTAGAGCCGATAAGTACGAATGACAAAATAACATGGTACTTAAATTCACGAACAATACAAAACTGCTGTACAGGTACGTGAACAGCAGAAGGAAAGTTAAAACAGGAATACCACCACTCAAGACGGATGGTGGCCTAACGACTACTGCTGTGGATGCTGCGAAGGCATTACTTCTGCAGTTTGGCACAGTGACTGCAAACGCCATAGAACCTTTGCCAAACCAGCATTCACCCAACATGGTCGGCATATCAACTGTCACTTTTACCTCAGCAGCTGTCGCTAGCAAATTACGGTCTCTAAGAGAAAATAGCGCTCCGCAAGTCGACAAGATCAGACCCAAAGTTCTTAAAACTCTTGCTCCCACCATAGCAGCACACCTCGCAAGCTTTTTCCAAAGTCTACTCAATTCCCAAACACTTCCGTCTGAGTGGAAAAGCGTGATAGTCACTCCGATTTACAAAGGAGGTAAGCGATCGGATCCTGCCAACTACCGACCCATTACTCTCCTGCCTGTTTTATCAAAAGTAATAGAATCGTTAGTTGCAGATGAAATTACACGATATTTTTGAGAGTCTGAAGCTAATTTCTCACCTCCAGCACGGCTTTAGGCGCAAACGATCTTGCCTCACAAATCTGCTTCTTGCTCGGGATTCATGGACCAAAGCGCTTGATGAAGGATCCCCCCTTGATGTGATTTACCTAGACTTTTCGAAGGCATTCGACAGAGTCAGTCACTTAACTCTGCTTCATAAGCTTCGTACCTACGGTATCCATGGTTCCCTACTCATCTGGCTAGCAGCATATTTGCATGACAGAAGGATCAATGTCAGAGTCGACGATGTCCTATCGGAAACCCTCTGCATCTCCAGCGGTGTTCTTCAAGGATCCGTCCTTGGTCCCCTCCTTTTTCTGGTCTATATTAAGGACCTCCCGGATAATATTCAATCCTCGATGCAAATTTTTGCAGATGACGCAAAAATCTGGAGAGTTATTTGCTCAATATCAGACTGTGCCCTCCTCCAGAATGATTTGGATCGAATCAACAAATGGGCAGATATAAACCACCTCCCCCTGGATCCTGCCAAGTGTCACCTACTGTCATTGCGCAGCAATCTTACCAACACGTACCTCTTGGGGCAGTACGTTTTACGGCGCGTGACCATAGAAAGAGACTTAGGTATCATTGTGCAAGAAAGTCTGGGGAATTCGCTCCAATGTTTGAAAGCAGCAAACGTGGCGAACATGAATCTGAGACTTTTGAGGCGAGCTTTTGGTGTTTTTGAACGACGGTTGGCACCCATGCTTGTCAACTCCTATGTCCGTCCCCACGTCGAAAATGCCGGCCAGGCTTGGTGCCCATGGTTAAAACGGGGCATTCATCTTTAAGAGCAGCCTCAACGAAGAGCTACTAAGGCAACACGCGGATTATCTGGTCTCCATTATGAAGTGCGTCTCAGATTAATCGGAATGTTTTCTTCCGAATACCGACGACTACGCGGAGATCTCATTCTCGCATACCGGATATTAACGGAAAGCGATCACCCGTGCAAATCGCTGCTCACCCTAGCCTCATATAAGCGATCGAGAGGTCATAACCTCAAGCTGATAATCCAACACTCCCGATTAGACTGTAGAAAATATTTTTACTCTTTTAGAATCTGTTCACAATGGAATGACTTGCCAACGCATGTGGTGAACGCTCCGAACATTACAGCCTTCAAACAATTGTTAGACATTCATCTGAGTGACAAACAACACATTGTGGTGTGACGTACTAGGTTTAGACTATTGGCATTTCAGTTCCATGTCGGAACCTAATGATATTTATTTATTTTGCATTTAATATCCTATGGGTCTTGTAAAGCCAATGCTTTTCATCCAATCATACACTACTGAACTATTGAAGTATCACCGTCTCCCGTTTGAAGTCAAGTGTGTACCAGCTATTTTCCAGCAGATCATGGGCACAATGCTGACAGATGTGGATGGAACCTGTGGTCCAGTGTGATCTTCCAGGACGATAGTCTCTGACTAAAACACTGTCCTGGGTGAACTAGACGTACTTGCGTCCTGTGCCGCTGATTAAAGTAATTTTCCGTTCACGCGTTCCTCTGTTGCGGAGCGATAAATTTTGCAAGCAGCAAGGGATTCAGAGTACAGAGCTTCCTGCCCATGAACGTTTCTGCTAGAGACAACTGCTTTGGCACCTGGGGCTTCGGAGTTTATTTGTGCAGTAGAAGGAAAACATCAAATATCTCTTGTGTACTAGTCACAGGCTCGATCGACTGCAGACTTAGACAAGTGTTGGAACGTTGGTGTAGATTACAGCAGGTATACTAAGTGCAAGTCTGTTTGTAGTTAAGCGACCAGCTGGTCTTTATACAGTCCATGTAGGCTGTTTGGATCCAGCTTCGTTTTCTTCATTTACTATGGGTCCAATGACGGTGGCCGAAGATATAGGTTTCCGGTCACCTATGTCGGCCACCAAGCTCCAACCACCACTGGTGTCCAAACCCTTCTGAATTTTCGGAACCGTTTGGATAGTCGAAGGGGCTCTGACCGTGCTCATTGCAATCGGACTGGCGGTGGTTGTTTCAGGCTTGTTTGAGCAACTGATGGTATTAGCGTTTAATGTCACAGATGATGCATTTTTAGCGCGCTACCTAACCTTTTTCCTCAGTGTTAATGTGGGACCTGATGGAAATGATTGGCATTTACTCTCTGTCACGTTTTCTTTAAATGAATCGCTTTTTGTGCTTCTCATTACTTCAACATTACCACTGGTCTTTCTTACTTCTGTGATAGTTCATGTACAATCTTTACCAGTGAGATGACTGTACACACTGAGCAGAACCACAGTGAATTCGGTTTACTATTGTGTAGCTTAAACTGGTTCATTGTGAGCTTGGAATATTAGCGATGGAACTTGCCTCGGCAACTGCTTCATTGAATACCGATCCGTACATTTTTATGGCATGAAGGAAGGCCATGAAGGAAGACTACTGTTGACCTAGATGCAATAACATAGGCCTTTGATGTGTAGACACGATCCATTGCGTCGATCGATGGTAATCCCAAAGAGGCCCAAGGGCTTATGGTTTCCTGCCAGTCGCGGGTGCGCTGAATTGTCTACATGTTCAAGGTCATCAGGTTCTGTCCGTCTGGCCCAAGGGGGCAGGTTTAAGCGGCTAGATCGTTCACGCGATAAACAGCGACAGAGCGATACAGGCACAACGAGTACGGTAGCTACTTTAATGAACAGGCCACAGCTGTAGTTGCTGATTTGTCAGATGAAACGTGTAGTTGGCGTTCGTTTGAGATCACAACAATTTCTGTGTGGTTCGTGATTCGAAAAATTCCTCTATTGTGTTTTGCAGGAATGGCACATGAAGCGCAATGTGGAGCTAAAAGACGATCCACACAAGCTAGATCCGAAAGATGGAGTGCACTAGATAGCGAAGATGAATCTGTGTCGAATAAGTGTGAATACAGTTTTGTGTGACAAAATGCAACTTAGAAGGGCGGCAAAACAAAGTGTTCACAGATGAACGATTGGTACTGCACTGATGAGCGATCGGTATGACCATGTCTTAGTTGCAGGTGGCACCAAAATGAGCCTACAAATTGAAGCTCTGGATCGTCTACTACTTGGAGACGTACATCAATGCGGTGGCAAAAAATTACGCCAACTCCCCAGCTAGGTCGATCTTTATGTGTGATGGAGATACCAGGGGGTGCGATCTCCGCCTCTGTGATTTCGTCATTCAGCCACGTCTCATTTAGTACTACCAGGTCCACAAACATTGACGCTTGGCGAGATTGAAGATCTGGTATATTATTTCAGAGGCCCTGGGCACTGGCTTACATACAAGAGAGTGTTTCAGAAGTTAGAGGTGAATCTGAGGGTACGAATGATAAGTCCTAGCTTTCGCCGACGCTTGTGAGGTCGGCACTTAATCTTCTTTTGTGTACTGCTGATACTGAACTTTTAGCCGCTACATATTGATTGAGAGAACGGTCACAGTATGAGGTTCCGGTTTCAGTAAGTACTAGGAAAGTCGCTGCAGCTTTAACAGTTGTCTGTGCTCCGCAGTTGACTGTTTCGCAACTAAGAGTTACTGGACTCACTGTCAGATTCCGGTGACTTTGATCTCCCCCACTCGGTCAGCTGGGGTCTGGTGTTGAACGCTTTTATTCGCAGACCTAAGGGAAGCATTTTACGCCACATGCGCTGGTTTTAGGTGCATTTTCCCTATGAGCATAACTAACCTCACCTTGGGGCCACATCCTTTGTACTTTGATGATTAAGGCAATCTTATAGTTGATTTGACGATCACACTGTCAAGTAAGAGCACTTGACTAATGTAGCGCCATTCCTCCCAGTCATGGGCTTGTGGTTCACAGCCATCAGATGGTCGAAGCTCCGGTGCATCATGAATAAAGATCGAATTCTCGTTGTTCCGATAGTGTCAGTCATCAGGTTTCCGTTTTCTTTGCTGACGCTTGCTCAAACTGACTTGAGCGGAAAATCCGAATTTCTCATTAGTCAATCCGAAGGCGGGTAGCTGATAAAGGAGTCGCCTCAACATCCTTTGCTCATTGTAGCGTCACATGTAGTAACTGTAGTTCCCCTTAATGGGTCGAATTTTGATGCCGTGCAGTGCGTACCATGCTAGCCGGTTAAGCTTGGACGCCTATTAGCAGACATGTGGAATCCCACTTTGTTCGGTCATCCAACAATGTATGTTTTACGGAGTTGGCTTTAGATTCATGAGCATTGGAGCATGCGATCGTCAGCGGCTGGTGGGCTAGTTTTGAAGTAGCCAGTTTGTGAAGGAGTTGAAGTTGAAACTTCCGTGGAGTGATGGGCGAATGCGTGGCACTTCTGGTGCACTATGTGATCGCATCACGTGTAGCCATAAAACTTGCCCCTGGTGCTTGAGTACCAGCGACGGACGCGTATACAGTCACGCCTACAGCAGTAGCCAGTGTGTTCGCATGTGTCGGTATAATATGCTCCATAGAATTGTACTCATGCAATATCGACTGGACCAGGATGGGGGGTCGCATTAGTAGGTGGAACTAGGTTGTTTGCCTGGTTTCGCATTGGAGTAATTCGTTTGTCTAGCTTCACAGTTTTACCCTTACATATGGTTCGGCCAGTATGTTTAGCTATGCGAACTTGGGTGCCGAGTCCTACTGCAGTTGAATCCGATGGGTAGCATATACTAAGCTTAGATTCCTCGAGTATCGCCACTAGTTTATCGCATTTCTGCACCAAAATGACTACGTATTTAAACGGTGGGAGGGCCATACAATTAGTGTAGAACCAAAAAGCCTGTTCTATTCTACTTCGTTTCCCTGGAAATTAAAGAAGCACACAGAATACCAGATCGAACCTTCTCCCGAAGCGGCAAATACTGCTCGGCGGAGTCTCGCTACGCTTCGTCATGAGTTTGACGCCTTTTCTTGTCATGTTGGCAGTTCTGTCTTCAATCTCCTTATCCATATGTGACCAATAATTATAACAGGCGGCGAGTAATTTCATTCGTGTGATTTACAGCAAACCGCATTTGAATCATTTTTACACTGAGCTTTCTAGGCGTTACAATTTGACCTGTCAGCATTAAACATTCGTTTACTATTGATCGGCGATTGCGAAGAGAACGCCTTGTAAAAAGCTATCAATTGCCGTAGAATCACGAGTATCATTGTGTGTAACCGGTACGTTCCGTATTGATTCTTCAAAGATGGAGTTTTTCTCCGCATCACATTCAACGGAGGAAAGCACAGTATATCCATGGGGATACGAAGTTGGTCTATTACCAATATGCCGCGATAAGGTAACAACATAACCAAAACATTCCGAATGGATGTGATTAACGGTAAAATTGAATTCGGTTTGTATTGTCGCCCAATGTTGCAAGCGGTTTGCAGTGGGTACGGGAATAGCCTTCTTGGTACCAAATGTAGACAGCAGGGTCATGTGCTCAGTGCAAAATGTGAATTTTCCACCATGTAACATCTTACGAAACGTTTTAACCAAACGCGATTGCCAAAACTTTTCTAATGTAACTGTACTTTCGTTTAGCTGTCTTCAGTGTGCGTGTAAAAGGTTTAACCTCTTTTTGCCCGCCGTGCAAAAGTGCGGCTCCAATCACATACTCAGAAGCATCAGCAGCAAAATGAATCGGTAGTTTCGGGTCAAAGTGTGTCAGTGAAAGATGCGAAGCTAAAATGCTTTCTGTTTCGTCAACTGCTGACTGACAAGCTTGTGAACATATCCAATTTGCATTACTTGTAGAGGTTCATTTAGTGACATCTTTAGAGTGCAGGTTAGGGACAAAGTTGTCATAACAGTGTACTGGTCCCAAAAACGACGGGAGTGTTTTCCTGTCCTTCGGAACTTGTAGCTCTTCGACTGAAATAATTGTTGATGGATTAAAATGACGACAAGTGAGATCGATGATTGAACCAAGGTACAAGATTCGGGACATGAAGAACTATCATTTGTTGCTTCATAGTGTAAATTTGAAACTTCTAACCTTGCCAAACGCTCCATTCATCTGCGCCTGAGGTGACTCAACTAAAGGGATACCTTAATTATGTCATCCAAGTAAACCATAGCGAAAGACAAACCGTATAGCATTGTGTCCATTACCCGTTGAAAAGTTGCCAGAGCACTCTTACTTCCTTTGGCAGTTGGTTGTATTGTTATAGATCCCTATGAGTATTAATGACAATAAAGTGTTATGATTTATAGTCAACTTCCACTTGTATAGACGTATCATAAAGCCCACTTTTTCGAATATTATTTACCACCATTCAACTGTGCAAACAAGTCATCAGAAATCGGCAGTGAGCGTTAGTGAATCTGATGTGCATCACTTAGTCTAGTGGAAAAATCACCACAAATACATACTGTGCCATTGGCCTTCTTATCTACCACAATGGCAGAAGCCCAGGTTGAATAATTAGCCTTGGTCAACAGGCCCAATTGCTCCAAGGGGTTCAGTTCTGCATCAACTGCTGAGTAGCATAATGACGTTTCAGGGCGGAACGCTGGCTTTGCTTCGCGTGCGACTTACAAGCTAGCTCGAATTTTTTGTGCAAAATTCAAATTCTGGCTTTTAAAAGCTAGCATATTTCTCGCAAACGAAAAAATATCATCTTTCATTTTTGCATCAAAAATTACGGTATCAGTTGAAGACATACTTTACATTTTCTGACTTTGTGAGTCAAGAACTGAACTGATTACTACTTTCCTTAACTGTAGCTCATTTATCCATTCAGTACTTTACAAATTTAGTTCCTTTGCTGCTGCAATCTAACATGTTCCTCGGAATTTATTGTTTCGAAATGCAAACACAGTTTATTCATCCCAAAGAAAGAAATTGGCTTGCCAGAAGCGTTCCCATCAATGCTTTTAGTAAGACAATACTCCGGTCCTCCAACGCTGTTCCTATTGCAATGTGAAATGGTTATTATCCCAGAAGCTGTGTCGATTTGTAAGAGAACAGGCAAATTGTCAATTCGTAATGTGCTAAAATTCGACCGTGCTTCCCATGTGGACTGCATGTAGTGGACACCTTCTGAATAACCGACATTTATGGAATCGGAAGTCACAAAAGCATGCAAAGTGCCAGACGCCACAATCTCAGTAGGGTTATGGTAGTCTTTGGGCCATCTCCTTTGATTCCCAATTCGGTTCTGTTCCACTTTGGACACGGTGATTTTATCACCAGAAGTCATACCAGAATAACCGTTGCTTGACTTGTGAATCACATTTCAGGTTTATTATTCTGTTTTCATCGTTCGATCATGCTTGAAAATGTCGAAGCTGGGTCCATTTTTGCCAGTAGCCTCGTTCTGATATCCGAATCTGCAGGTTATGTTAAGCCAGACACAAAATAAATGCCTTGCATTGAGTATCTGAGATGCTTTAGTATTTAAACATACCAGTTTCTATTTTCACTCTTTTCCATATGTCACAACATCGTTAAGCAATTATAACGATCGTTAAAGGTAGACGTCTGTTATCAAAATATTTCCGTGAGCTTTTCCACCGTTTCTTGCAAACTGTCATTTCTTGGGTGTTTTCGTAAAATATAATTGCAATAATTTCTGTGTTCATATCATTAAAGATTCTAAACTAGTTGCCGTACCTTTGCTGAATCATTCACTGTGGATACGTAGACAATACAAATACCATAATATCTCTTGCATCAAGCTCAAAATGTGTTGCAACTGTCCGGGTTATATCTGAATTCTTGAATTCCATGGGCCAATTTAACTGAGTCGTGGATCAAGAATGATGTCTAGAACCCGTGATTTGTAAGTTGTAATCTTTGCTGCCAGCATGTGAAATAAGTTCTGCTGTTGTTAACCCAGTTGCCATTTCTGATTTCGTCACCTTTGCATTAAAATGCTTTGATCAACCATCTCCGTCACCAAACGGTTATACCTTGCCTAATAGTAGAGAGATAAGACTGACACAGTTTTAAACGCTTACTAGAACATGCGGAAATTATAACTGACCCAACTAATATTAACTCACGTACAAACACGCGCGCTCGAAACCACTTGCCATCTGATTGGCTGAAAGTTTGACGCCGGTGCGCGCAGGCTATTTCCCTAAAAGAAATAATTGAAGATAGGCTTAGATCAGACCGGTACGAAGCTAAATATATCAACGTGTCCCGGAATAAAACCCAAAGGGAGATTAAAAGAACGAATTCCCTTCCGAGACACAAGTAAAATAAGTGACCATAGGCATTAACTTCTGAGGATGATGGATAAGTTCAGACCACTTGGCCGGATGTTTGTATAGAAAAGCAAATCAAGTGGTAATTGCACCTCAAAGTACGACCCCAATAATCTTGAGATAGGGTGCGAGTAGGCAAAACCAAAACACAGGAGAGGCTGTAGCGGGCACATCAAGTAACCCCGCAAACTTGTGCCACAAAATTCGGCGCGTGGGCTACGTGACGCAGAGTTCAATTCCTGCCACTTGGAGTCGGGGCACAACTGGGCTAAAGTGAATAATGTTCTTTCGTAGACCTCCAACCCCACGTGGCGATTCATTTCCCCCAAAAATTGAACCATTGTGACAACTATGATTCCGCCTTTGTGGGTTGTAAAAGAACTCTCCGAGGTCCGCTTCGTCTTCTCTTGTGGGTGGGCACGTGATCGTATGCGCCGCTCTAGCCGTGTTCCGTCTGCGTCCAAGTCGCGCGCGTTTAATCCCGTTTGTTTTCGAGTACTCAGCGTGGCACACGAATAAGTGCGTGAATCGGGACCGTGCTCTGGTTACGCGTAACTTTCATCTAAGTCAACGCGATCAGGTCTGCGCAAATCCACTGCATTGTCGACGACGGAGCTTTTGAACCATGACAGACGAGTACGCTGACTTGAAATTTATGCTGCAGTAGCAACTCAAACTGATGTCCGTGTTAACCGACAAATTTTCTATTTCTTCACTTCAAGCAGGTCAGGTTGGCAATTCTCAATCAGTGGACCACGTGATCACGTACGACGCCAAGGCTGGAGTGTCGTTCGATTCTTGGTATAAGCCGTACGAGGACCTGTTCATCGTTGACCTGGCCTGCCATGATGGTGCATGGAAGGTCCGGATGCTTCTGCGCAAGCGAGGTACACTCGAACATCAAGGCTATATCAATTTCATCTTGCCGAAGTATCCACGAGATGTTACCTTCAACGACACGGTCCGAACGTTGTCCCCGATTTTAGACAGGCAGTCCTACCTGTTCAATGCCCGTTATCAATGTCAGCGACAGGCCACGCGAGACGCCAACGATTTCATCACGTACGTCGGCGTGGCCAACAGTGAATGTGAGCGTTTTCAACTTGGTTTGCTCACAGAGGACCAATTCAAATGCATGACCTTTCTCTCTGGTCTCCAGTCTGCACACGATGCCGATATAAGGAAGCGCCTTCTTTCCAAGCTACAGAAGGATGACACTGCCACAGTCCAGAACCTGGCCGAGGAGTGTCAAACGCTGCTGAACCTGAAGGACGACTCCGCCGTGATCCAGAACGCCGCCGCCCCTGGTATGGTCCGGGCAGTCACAGCACCTTGGGCGCAATCGTCCGTGCGCCCCACCCAATCCGACCGAGCGAAGTTCCCACCATACGAGTGCCGGTTCTGTGGTGTCTGGCATTTCCACCGGGACTGCAATTTCCGACGGCACCAACAAGCCGTCCGTTCCGCGTGCTAGGTTGGTCAACAAGCATTCAAACTGCCACCACACCATCCGCCAGTTCCTTGGCAACCGACAGGAAAACCGTAGTCTCAAGTGTACATCGACTATGCTGGTCCGATCGTTGACACCTCTTACTTGGTCTTGGTCGACGCCTATTCCAAATGGCTTAAAGGGGTCGTCGTCAACCCAACATCCGTATCCGTCACGCCGGGTTGTTTACAACGAATCTTCAGTCAACATGGCCTTCTTGACGTTTTGGTATCCGACACTGGCTCCCAGATTACGTCTTCCATGTCCGAAGACTTTTGTCGTTGGCATTTCATCCAACACCTAGGCTCACCGCCCTACCATCCCCAGTTCAATGGTCAAGCGCAGATGTTTGTTGACACCTTCAAAAGGGCACTTTGAAACATCGTGGGGTGGGGACCGTGGATGAAGGCCTTCAAGCGTTCCTGTTATCTTATCCGTTCATACCTAATCCAGCCGCTCCAGGATACCAGTCTTCAGCTGAAGCATTAATGGGCCGCTAGCTGCGCACCACAAACAAAACGCTCATCTCCACCGAAAATTCACCAAGTCAATCTACTGCCTGCACAAAGCACAATGAATTCGTCGTTTGAGCTCCGATATACGCTCGCGACTATCGGGCAGGTAAATCACGCTGGATTAAAGCGTTATTGAGGGCCGTCGAGGCGAAATGCTTCACGATAATTTCGAGTGTGATTACATATGGGTCCGCCATCGCAATCAACTTCGACCGCGACATGGAGAACCCACCACGTCAGCCAGTTTTCTTGTGCATTTGCCGTTGCAAATCTTGTTGGATACGTTCGGAATGGCAACATAACGGGAGACCACGGTCGAAGCCGCCCTATCGCTGCAACATCTCGAGAGCCCTCCTTACTGACGAACTGGAAGAATCTGGATATCAGGGAAATCCCTCCATGTGACTCCTTGTTAGAGGCGGCACACATTATCTTTAAAGGGAGGTGTTGCGAGCATGTCAAATAAACTTGCAAAATTGCGCCACAAAACCGGCTCGTGGGCTGGGTGACGCAGAGTGCAATTCCTGCTCACAACGTGGGAGGATCCAGCCTTTCGGAGCCGGAGCACAAATAGGCTGAAGTGAACAATGTTCTTTCGTAAACCACCAGCCCTATGTAGTGATTCATTACACCCACAAAATGAAGCGTTATGTCAACTGTGATTTGGTCTTTGTGGGTCGTAAAAGAACTGTCAGAGATCCGTTTCATCTTCTCTTGTAGGGAGTTTGGAACCGCATGGTCACGTGATCATGTACGACACGTTGTCTGTTTTCGGGTAGTCAACGTGTCACGAATACGTGTGTGAATCGGGACCCTGCTCAAGTTACGCGTAACCTTTTTTATCTCAACGCGATCAGGTCCGCGCAAATTCATTACAAACGCTGATGGCACTTTTGGCAACTAAATTACTGGCCTGTGTATTGGCTGCTTTTATTTTACACGGAAATGTATGTGGCATTATGGTCCAAATGGTTTGTGCAACGGTTTGACAGTGGCATCTCCACGCCCCTCCAACACGCAAGCGCGGTTCAACTCCATTCGGCGAAATGAGAAAGAGCATGAAAATGCCGTATTTTATTTTTGAGCTCCTTTTTTCTCAGAGACAATTTCACTCTTTTGTGAGCTTCCGGTTGAGTGCTTCATGTACATGGTTCACTCAGGAACTTATAAATCTACCAGTAACCATGGCCAATTAATTTATTCCCCTTAAGGGTGCATTGGGGCAGACAAGTGTGGCCGTTAGATCAGCGAAAGGTACTCTCAGAGCTTCACGACGGCACCAACGATGTTGTTCATCTGGTTTAACGTGTGGCCTCGTTGCTGTGTGTAAAGGCCATACACACGGAGTTCGACCGATAAGTGTGAGTCTTTGGGCCATATAATCTAACACTGAGGTTGCACCCAGGGTATGGTGCTCATTTTACCCCGGATCGCAATTTGGTTTGACCGGCTTGTCCAGTTGCACGGATTTTCTACCGTCATTGTATCACTCATCGCTAGCAATGCGAGGGCATGGAATGTTGCAGCCAAATATGACACATGTTGTGTCACTGCCTTTGTCCACAAGGCATGGATGTGTGTAGAATGCTCGAACGCTTCCCGACAGCTCAGCTTCCTGCGGTCATCTCGCAGTATCGCCAAAGCTGTATCTGAGTTCATTTATAGTTTACGCCATTTGGCCATTCATGGTCCAATATAATTTGGTAATTCTAAAGATCGCTGTCATGATGCTTGTTAAGCCATACTTGCTCGCAGAGGCCTTATGTAGCGCTGGGTCCAGCTCTCCCTCCGAATAGACTTTAACTGTCCATGAGACAGCGGATAGGATGAATTATTACACCTAACGCACTTGGGCGCAAACTGAGAGATTAAAGGTGGTATTTTCTTTGGCAATTCGTTTAGTAAACGGTTAATCTCTAGAACACTTCTTCTTATGGTCGTCTGTCCTTAGTAGATAATGAGAAAAACCACGCTGTGTGGCCAATGTCAAGATGCGCTCCGTGCAAATGAGACGGACTTTTCGTCAAGGTACAACCCAACCTCGGATTTGAACACTGACTCACCAGGTGAAGGCTACCACCTGATTTTGGTCTCAGCTCATCCATAGCTTATTTTCTTTAATTCCAAATGTACGCATACGCATGCCTGTTTATTGAAAGTGCAGAGTTGAAAAGCCCACTGAATGCAGCTTAATGATTAGGGAAAGAAAACGAAATGGGCATCTCCAAGCATAAGTACAACGTTGCCGCACAAACACAAAGTATCTGGGGACTGATGAGCAAGTCAAATGAGTTTCTGCACCGGAATCTCAACAACCAGTCGAACGACTAACAATTCACAGTTAAGTGAACGCGAAATACAAACTGACTCTATTTGATTCAGGATTGTTTCTTACAAAAACGATAACTTGGGGTAGGTTTAAATGCATGTTGGAAAATTTTTTATCACAAACTGTGTTGTTTGATGGATTTTGTTAGCGACGGTTTGGGTTTGTTGCTTTGGCTTTTCTCTGCGCCTACACAGGGCCGGGTTTCCCTGACTGTGGATCTGACGGAGTATACGTGCAATGAGCACAGTGCCTACGTGCTTGAGAAACCAGCGGCTGGTCACAAATTTTGAAGCCATAAATGGTCGTTGTTCAGCTGAACGAGAAAGTACTTGGTCGAGTGAACGATCCCAAGTGGTCCCGATCAGTGAGATGCAGACGCTTTAACTACATACTTTCCCCAACAAAACTTCCCCTACAGAAAGTGTCAGTCTCATCTCCGTGCGATCGCACTGTTTTTGTCCTCTTATTTGACCTGAATTAGCGCCCTCGAATCTTATCATAAACTCAACTGCTGCCACTCATTCGATCGGACTCGGAGTTCGCTTTGCAGTGAAATCGGCATTTCGGATAAATTCTCTGTTGCTTACCAGCTGCCGTCACTGGTTAAAGTTGATCTATTCTCAGCGACCACTCACGCGCACAATCACGTAGTTTTTGGACCTTATGTTGCGGGCTCGTCAAATATCCCCTCAAAAACGAACCACAAACTCTGGCGTAATGGCTGTGGAAAGCGGGGTCCAATTTCTCCCCACAACATAGCTGTTTTCAGCCACACCGAGAAGCGGCACAACTGCGCACCTGTTGACAAAGTACTTCTACAAACCACCACCCCGTCGTGGCAGTTATTTTCCCTAATTTAATGACCCATAGCATTGGCTGGGAATTGCCTTTGCTTGGTTGTAAAAGAGCCTTCAGAGGACCACTTGCCTTACTCTCCCTTCGCAGTTAGTTGGGCGTCGGTCAGGTCACGTGGTTTTGTGCGCGTCGATAGCCAGGCAACGTTCGCGTCTAAGCCACAAGCGCGCGTCTTCCGTAACCCCCTCGTGTGCGTAGCCTCGTCCGTTACGAGGGCACAGCGTCTACCCGAATACGTGCGGCCAGGGAAGTTCTCACGCTCGCACAATTTCCCGTCTTACCAGCGCGTACCCCGGGCGAAGCTAACGCCATCACGTCAGCGCAAATCCGTTCGATTGGCCAGCGTTTCAAGCCGTTATCGTGGGCGTGCTCAAATCGCGCCAGTGACAACCTTATCATGCGTTTCTCAATCTTAGCACCCTATAAAACTAATTTTAGTTTTATTTGGCAGGCAATTTCAAAGTCTACTTAACCATACCGCACTCGATCCAACCGGTTGCTTCATAAGCCAGTTACTACTGAGTCTTTCACCGTCCGTCGCCATTTTAGCTGTCTGGGACCTGTCTGTAAACCGGAATAGAATCGCATACGACTGGCTTAAAGTGCACCACCTGGCTTGATCGATATCTTTGGTGTCCAACGTTCAGAATCAACCTTGACTTCTACTCCTTGGATGAAATATGTGACGGAACGTTTTGGCAACCTGCCCCACATATTCTCACCTGAACCTACATGGGCCTACATCTTTTCTCAGACAATTGCATCCATAGCGTTCTCAAATTCCTCCTTAAGGAAATCATATTCCTCGGACTCGTCAGGTAGAGTGCTTGGGAGCTAACTTTCATTAACGAAACCTGCTTGCACCTAGAAGTTGTGGATGCTGACGTTGAGATAGCAGGAATGTCACTCATCCGGAACGACTGCTCTAACAGAGAATGTGGGGTCCTTCTCTACTACCGCAATGACCTGCAATATGCAAATAGTTGGTGATCGGAAAACTCATGTTACCGATAAAGCAGTTTTTGTAACAACCGTTTACTAGCCCTAATGTCCACTCCTGAAATGGACAATAGCTTGATATGTGCCTTGAATAGGGTAACACGCCCTAGATACGTCCACATTCTCATCGCTCGTGACTTCAGTATACATGATCAGGAGGCAACTGTATCTCCCAATGAGCAGCTCAAAACGAACGCTTGACCTTATCCCTAACGCTCCATTATACAATCATGCCACCTCCCCCACTAGATTCAGGACAACAAACAAACCGTTCGAATTGGATCTTGTGCTCAATAAGGTAGAGCTCATTCTCGATAAGTTATTGATAGGGAGTCCGTTAGATCTTAGTGACTAAGCAGTTGGCATATTTGGTTATGTTTGACATGCAGATTATCCATCATGACACTCGGAAATAACCCATACAATCACACTCCACCACGTTCTGAAAGAATCTGTCGAGGTATCCACTTGGGGTTCTCTATCAACAGTCCACTCAGCAGTGTGGACAGATTTCGTTAAAAGGTTCGGTGATCTGGTTAACAGAGCATCAGCAACCACGCCACTTCGTTCCACAACTGCGAATTCACTTCTCAGTAGAAGGACTCGGAATGCATGACAATGAAGGATACATGACGTGCATACAGGACACCCCAGAAACCTGGGGAATTTCTGGTCCGTGTAGGCAAAGTAGCTTATAAACAGTACCTAACAAAAGTGTTTTTGGCAGACAACGTACTGCGTACAGGTGTGTCGACAACTTTCGTAAAATAAAGCATGTCATCTTTCCACCTTTCACAACAGACGGTAGTGTACAAAGCGCCAGCGAAGCTGCTACATTATTTCATAATTTTCGAGTTCGTAGCCTATCCCTGTCATATACGCTCATCCACTTTAAAGACTCCAACGTTTACACATTAATTGTCAACCTAGCAACTATGCTGAAAACACTGCCCTTGGGGTGCGATTGTAGCTCTCCAGCAGCCGATAATATTCGCTTGAAAGCACTGCAGGCTGCGGTCGTTAGGTTATCGGAGCTTCGATGAACAACAAGTCCCCACTATGTGGCAGCATTGCATAATAACCGAAATTTCTATAGGCGGTAGTGGTTCAGACCCTGAAAAGAATCACTCAGTGACTCACATCCCT
The DNA here is from genome assembly GCA_944474145.2 of Dicrocoelium dendriticum. Classification (NCBI taxonomy): domain Eukaryota; kingdom Metazoa; phylum Platyhelminthes; class Trematoda; order Plagiorchiida; family Dicrocoeliidae; genus Dicrocoelium; species Dicrocoelium dendriticum. Next base: position 73,301,263 of record OX104065.1, on the reverse strand, counting down.
GGGCTCTTCAAGGTGATGGAAGCGGTATTCGCTGAGGCCCTAGTAGACTAGGTGGAAAAATACCACCTCTTGGCACCGGCGCAGCATGGCTGCCGTCAATATCAGTATTTAAACATCTACATGCTGAGAGCAAGAGGTATTTGGTTGGAATTGGCCGATGGTGGGGCCGGAGTCGACTTTTTACATGAACTCCTCCAAGTCATTCAGACTTCTGGATCAATGCATCCAACCCCACATGCTACCGAGCTACGGAGTCGGAGATCCTGTTCTTGCTTGGATTGGCAGCTTCTTCAAAAACGCAGGCTTCAAATGCGTGTTAGATAATAGCTCTTCAATCTATTCAAGGTGGTGTGGTGCTCCACACCACTTGCTGCTGGTACCGCCCTTCTTCCTGGTGTTTATCAACAACAACGCCAAGTTATCTCCTTAGCTGCCTGCACTTTGTCTATGACGTTAATATATGGCGGACGAGTAATGGCAACGAAGACAGTAATTTCTTCCAATATGACATGGATTGTGTTTGTGAATGGTCATCGATGAACTTACTTCAGTTTAACACAGCTAAGTACAAGGTGATTCACTTACGTTACAAGCCGGTGAGTACAATGTTGGAGACCATATGTTGCAGATGGAATCTTAGGAGCGTGGTATTAGTGTACTGATACTGTATAAACGCGGCTGTTGGAAGCAATACGAAGAGGCCTCGAGAACCAGTACTCAACACTTTTGCCCCCGTCGCAGAGTGTTCGCTCTGTTTGACCTTACAATCCTCCAACCAATGTTTAGCTCCATCTACTTGTGGCATCAGTGGCAGAAACATGATCTGGTTGCTCTCGAGACTCCTCAACGAGGGGCAACTAAGAAAGTTAGAGGCCTCTTCCATTTGACAAATCAGCTTGGACTGAAATCCCTAGAAATGTACCGCAGTCACTGTTGGCCTTTGCGGTGGACCTCATAATGGTTTAGCAGATTTGAAGAACCCAAACTACATTTGCCCCCCGCTGCTATAACTGAATCCCGCAACCAGCCTAAGAGGTCATGCTTTGAAACTGACAACGCAGTATGCCGTGGAAACATCTTCTCATTTCGTATGCACCAGAATTAGAACGCTCAACTTATGTCATCTCTGTCTCCAAGCTAAAGATATATTTAAAAACTGATTTGAGGAATTATTGTCCCGTTCGCATTTTATTTTATAGCCTGTGTGAGCCAGGGGAGTACATAACGCAACGAAACGGCATGCTTCCGAAATTACAACTACTGGATTTATACATTTAACACACGAACATCTCGGCTTTTCTACGCGTGTCTATGGCGAGTCCATCAACATACCCTTTGTTTATCAAGATATGTTTTATTTTGGCAGTAATTTCCATCCCACGGGACTTGTTAAGCATTGCTTTGTTACCATTAAAGCACCACTGTTCCATAGATCTCTCAAGAAATTCCTTAACGCTATCAAACTGCGTCTAACCGGCGCAAAGTTCTCTAAAAAGAGTTACTGTTCTTTAAGTTACCAATCCTAAATCAGCCGATAGTCTGACAGATGGGTACACAGATTGGCATGCTATTTGCTGATATGGAATTGGTCACTCCGTGAAGGGGACACTCGCGCCCGCTGGAAACAAATGGAAAGCGTTAAGTACCCTCTTGAGAGATAGCTGAAGAACATGGTTTCCTTAAGCAGTAATTTGAACGTGCCGTGGATGCAGTTGACTGAGAAAAGACATAAACTCCAGGTTTCTAGCTGCACTTCGTTTACCATCATAAGGTTAGCGGTTAAAATCTGGTTAAAGTAACCATGGCAAGTAATTGTGGTGTCTGCGGTTACGCTCCTGTTATATCCTCGTCCAACTCAAATTTATACTCCTTGGTCGCTTGCAAATATCCAGAAAAATTTTTTCAGCTTATGACGGCCGTAAACAAGCATTCCATGAGAAAGAAAAGTTTCACCCGCCAAGATGCCGCGATAATAAGTGCAACCGCGGCTACAATAAGCGCTAATAATCCCATTTCCTGCAACGAAAAGTGCAACAATGGATGTGCAGTGACCTGGGGGTTTCTCCAGATTGTTTTCGGGTTGTCGTGTAAAATATTTATAAAAAGATAATTTTACTATGTACCTGGGGACATAACTTGCTTGGTTGTCTGAATGTCGCTCGCTTTTGTTTGAGTTAACTTAAGCTCGCGCCTTTCCGGTGCGGAACGCCATCTGCTGCCAGCGGTTATCCTCGCATTCTGCACGCACTTTCCTCTCCTCTAGTTAGCTCCTCATTTAATGCTTCATGTTAATCGTAGCCAGGCCATCGCCCATTAATAAACTATAAACTACCTTATTTTTTGTTTCCTTACTCTCATCCACGGTTGGCCGTTTGTTTGCGCGTCGACCTCCACGCATAGTTAATTATCCTGCTGCAAATGTGATGTGTCCGTTGCTAATGTTTCTTTCCAGATTTGGCCACCTATTTTCCTTTTTTAATTGTCGTTTCTAATTTTGTTTGCTCAATACCTTTTCGTTGCAAAAGTTGGTGATGTGGATACTGACTCCCAGGTCAGTAGTGTTAGTCCCTCTATTTCCTTTTTACATGTAACTAATCCTATGTTCTAGTTCACTCACATGGAATCTCGGTCCTCATTGAGAGATATTAGGTTTCATAAGATCTGCACTCTCTCCATGTGTTGTTCATGACATCGACGATCTTCTGGATCCGTCAGAGGAGCAGAGATCTACGAAGCAGTTAAAATAGTTGTTCTGAAAAGAACTAGCACGCGTGGTCGAAAACTCGTCAGTAAAGGTTTAAGCGAAACCGAACTTGGCGATCTTAAGCCATCTTGGTTATTATGGAAAACGCAGCGCCTAGCAAAACCCGCGACGTCAGATGATGCGTTTCTTCGGAATATGTGACAGCGCTGATTACCCCTAGAGATGTGCACGTTCTCTCTGCCAGTGCGGATGCGCCGCTTTCCAACTAGCTGACAAGGTCGATCGAATTTTTGAATCGTACATCCAGATTTCGCTGGTCTAGTCGAACTCTAGTGGCAATTTAGTTGCGTTAAGAATTCAGCTTGCGGCCCTAACCGAAAACTAGAGGAGTTTGCAGCTTCGGGAACGGATAGCTTGTACCGTTGTAGAAGTTGCACCCTTACAAATTCGGAATCTTTTTCATAGTCTCCATCTAGAGGACCTTATTGCTGGTACCACCAGCAATCTAGCCAGCAGGCCAACTTGTGTTGCCCAGCCTGCTCATTCATAAGCAAGGCGCAGGGAAGCGGGCCGACCAGCACGCAGGAGCGACGGACGAAGTTGCCAAGTGCGATTGCCTTTCCTTCGTCACCAATCGCAAAACGAGAATACACTACCTCGTTTATACCGGTAAAATAGTCATCGTCCCCCTAGGTGATTCCCACGACGTTACTGGAAAATTGATTGGCTCATTGCGCATAGTTAACGGGACTATCCTTCATGTAAATGGTCAGCGCTAGCGCAAGTACCACCTTGAATTATGACGCTCCGACAAGTGGATATTTCTCGTGCTCGATGTTTAGATCCTTATCTACGGACTCCATTTTCCGCAGCCATACCATTTGTTTGTGAACACGAAGCAACACTGTCTAATCGACCGCCTAAATATTCTCGCCGTCATTGAGAGATTGAACGACACGTTGTCAATCAGCCTAGACTGCGCGAATCAAATAGAACAATGGAGCAACGGTTTATGATGTGCATTAAAGCAAACGTTTGATAGATACCGTAAGCTGGTTAGGGTGAAAATCATAAGATAAACTCACTGTCGGTAAGGAAACGCGCCAAATACATGATTCACCAGGATATTTTCAGTAGCACAGGTATGAAGAATATGAAACCGTCACCCGTCTGCATTTTGTAAATACAAAGATCGATCCCACGGAGGTAAATATAGCCACGGTAATATCTCAACCAGCCAAAGGAAGCTCTGACTTTAAGGCGAAGAGAGCTAGATGCTCCAGAAGCACTACAACCTCGGTGTCTATAAATCCACCGGGTCGCCTCACACCCACAAGCGAACATGCTTCAAACATGCCTGCTTCCACTCCTCCAACCATAGAAAATTCACTTGGAGATTCAGCCACAACACCCACAGCAAAGAGCCGGAGGTAATCCGGCGCAGACAACAAGCAGGTAACGTACGCATTGATGGCCAAGACAAACACACCAGGAGCGACACACAGATCCACATTCTGTACCAAGCATATGTGGAGCCACACAGATTTTCCCGTCAATTCCAGTGGTGCCTTCTAAATAGCCCAAATTTCCAGCAAAAACTATAAAGTCAACGCTCGCTAGAAAAACCCACGCTGCGTTACCTTGTGTACGCCAAACGTTCCCGAGTCTAAATCTAGCACATAAAAGGCAAGTTGCAAGACGATCGCAACCAGTGGAATTCCATCTGCCATGCGATCGGTATTCGGGTTGAGCCTGCAATGCTGCAACATGTAGCGCGTCACCCGACCTCAGTGCACCCTGGTGAACCTCGAATTCTTTGAGTAACACTAAACCCAGCAGATGAGACAGAGGCTGTCCGACTCTCAGCAGTTTGTCATGGCAATTCACCGAGCGGAGTGCGCAAATTACGCGACCTCCCTTGGAAAGATCGCCCAAAAGAAGTAGGGGATCAACGTGGCATTCCTAATAGTGATAGCAAGAAAACAATATTTGTTCATGGTGTTCCCGAGCTTCTGCATCCTTCTGATCATGATGCGCAAACACACGCCCGAAAGCAGTGGTGCTACATCCGCGAACCACTCTCTGTTGACAATGTTATTGCCAAATCCTTGACAAGAGTTCCGTCATCACCTAAATACAAGGGCTGCGGTCCAAGACTAATGAAAGTAATATTGCACTCCGAGGGAATGACGCAAGTTCTGTTGGATAGCTGGTCAAAGTTTCGAGCTAGGTTGTCAACAGAGATTCGGCTAAAGGCAGCAAGCGAATGGCAGAGTCGGAAACAATACGATGGGAATTGCACGTGCTGTAAATTGCATGTAATAGCTGGAATGAAACCGCTTATGATAGAGCAAGAGTCAATGTCCTCTACCTGAAATTTTCAAAAGCGTTTCATCGCTTAAACCATCGAATTCTCCTACTGAAGCATTGCTACTACGACACTGGCGACCCAATCCTGTGTTGGATTAGCAATTTTCTACATGAACGACGGCTAGCGGTGAGAGTTCGAGAATCATTGTCCGATGCAATCGATGTGGTGTGATGTACTACAAGGCTCAGTGCTTAGACCTAGTCTATTCTTGGTGTTCATTAACGATTTGGCGAGAGCAATTGTCTCCTATTCCCTATTTTTCGCGAATGATATCAAGATATGGCGAAGGAGCAGAGGACCGGACGACCATGAACGGCTCCAGTGCGCTCTTAACACAGTGTCGAACTGTTCAGTTCAAAATGCCCTGCCATTCAAGGTAGACACATGTCGCGTTGTACAATTACGCCATAGACATAACTACACCTTTTAGCTTGGGACAAACGCATTGCAGAACAGCTCCTAAGAACATGACCTTAGTGTGATCGTACGGACCAACATCAACTGTTCAAAACAGGCTGAGGTAGCTTCGAAAAGAGGCAGCTAGCACGTCGGCATGCTGGGAAGGGCATTCGGGAGATGTGACCCATCACTCTTTCCAATGATGCACAATTCCTACGTGCGTCCGCATGTTGAATACTGAGTAGTGAATACTATATTTTAGAGCAAGTAGAAATGAATGCTGTGCAACTCTTACGAAATATGGTGAAAAACGTTATAAATGTTGTCATCTCTGAATATCGTCGTCGTTCTCATGTAACATATAAAATATCTGACTCACTGTATTGCAGGACTCACAAGTGAGACGTCATCGTAAGTGTGCAATCCTTCTCTGAATCGAATAGTGGTAAAATACAAATCTAACAACATTTTGAACTGTTGCACTGATGTTGTCTCCAACACATGTTCGGGCAAACTGTTCCAAATATTTATCATTCTCCGTCCAAAGCACAGTAGATTGGGCACACGTTTCACATCCGGCACGACAAGTTTGTATCTGTGTCCACGTGTGCTTCATGGCCCTCGTAAGTGCAACATTAACATCAGCATAGAGAAGTCACCGAAATGTAGAATACAGCATGTCATAGTGAGATGGACTCGCACCCAACGGTAGGACAAGATGTTGAGTTCTAGGTTCTCGCACCGGTCTTCAAATCCTAAGCCACGTAAATTCGGGATGAGCCTGGTAGTATCATGTTGCACCCGTTCGATCTTTTGTGCCTGGCGTAGGGTAATCGGAAAGTAGGCGGGTGAACCGTACTCTAGCATTGTCTAATAGTCGGCCGGTGACCGAGTTGTCTGCGCGTTTGGTTTGCAACCATAATGTTGCCGGTTCTAATCTGCGTAGGGGTGGACCTCCTCGCGGCATACTCAGCCCGCGCGCGACTGGTAGTGCTCGCGCGGCAGCGAAGCGCCGTTACGGCGTATAGCTGACACACAATGGTCTAATGATGGAAGAGAAGAGGCGAGTGGCAACCTTTTCAGACCATGTGCCCAAGATACGTTTGAGCCTCCAAAGCATGCGCAGTCCGTTACCATAGAGCCTGTTTTCATTGTCCACTGACTTCACATCGTAGCACGAGAGTACACTTAGGTCCTTCACGAAGGGGGTGTCAAATAGCGGTCGGCCTTTAAGGGTGTAGGTTCGACCATCAGCATCCTTCCCCAAGCTCATAATTACAGACTTGGCTAGGTTGACCAGGAGATGAACAATGAACAATGATTTATCACTGGATAAAAGCAAGTGCTTGACACGTCCCGTAGGATGGTTGGGGTGAATATGATGAAACCAAAATATATCTGAGTCATCTCCCGAAAGTTTGCCTAGATGAATATTTCGATAAGCAACATCAGTGTAAAATTAAAATAAATTATCCAGCGTAAACGTTCAGAAAGACACTGGGGTGCAGTGATCGTTGAGGTAAGGAGTGAGAAAAGTAAAATATGGTCGCTCACTTGGGTCCATTTGATACAGAAATCCTTTTGAACAACCTGCTTGGCGTAATCCACAATAGAACAGTTTAGGCAACAAAATGCTGGGAGCTAAAAGCAACATCTAATCGTTTTTTGAAAACATCCAAGGTAGGAGAGGATATAACTGAGTCTGGGAATGTGTTCCAGGATTGACAAACCCAAAGGGAAAAGGAATTCCGTCGACACTCTAGACAGCTATATTGTCCCTTCAATTTTAAGCAGTTATCCCTGAGCTGCATGTTGTGGCTAAGTTTCAGCAAATGGTGGCATACGTGGTTTGGATCACTAAGTATCTGATACTCTAATATGAGATCACCGTGTAGCCTTCGATAGCGTCCGCCGGAAATTCCCAGCAACTTCAGTCTTCGGTGGTAAGAGTGATAGCGCCGGCGCTTTACATTCTTCGTTGCCCTTGGTTTTGGTGCCTCTCACGCCTATATGTGGCGCTTCAACCAAGGTTGCCAAGCTTGGATAGCGTATTCAACATGCGGACGCACGTAGGAATTGTGCATCATTGGGAAAATTGATGGGCCAAATCTCCCGAATGCTCTTCGTAGCATGTCTACCTGCTGGTTGCCTCTTTTCAAAGCTACCTCAGCCTGTTTTGAACAGTTGAGGTTGGTCTGTACGATCACACCAAGGTCATGTTCTTAGGAGCTGTTCTGCAATGCGTTTGCCCCAAGCGAAAAGGTGTAGTTATGTCTATGGCGCACTTGTACAACGCGACATTTGTCTACCTTGAATGGCAGGACGTTTTGAACTGAACAGTTTGACACTGTGTTAAGAGCGCACTGGAGCCGTTCATGGTCGTCCGGTCCGCTGCTCCTTCGCTATATCTTGATATCATTCGCGAAAAATAGGAAATGGGAGACAAGTACTCTCGCCAAATCGTTATTGAACACCAAGAATAGACTATGTCCAAGCACTGAGCCTTGTAGTACATCACACACCACATCGATTGCATCGGACAATGATTTTTGAACTCTCACCGCTAGCCGTCGTTCATTTGGAAAATTGCTAATCCAACGCAGGATTGCATCGCCAGTGCCGTAGTAACAAAGCTTCAGTAGGAGAATTAGATGGTTTAAGCAATGAAACACTTTTGAAAATTTCAGGTAGAGGACATTGACTCCTACTCTATCATAAGCGGTTTCAGTCCAGCTATTTCCTGCAATCATTATTACATGCACGCTTTTGACGGAAGCCACGTGGTTCTGGGGCTATTAATTTGTGGTTTTCCAGTTATTGCATCAGGGCATCCGCGATGACTGATGGATAGGGAATAAAGTCATTCGGCGGTAGCTGGTAAGGTCTGTACGACTACCTCCTTTGTGGATAGGATTGATGACCCCTCGCTTCTATACTGGTGGAATATGGTTCTCTTCTATATCTTTAACGAGTCAAATAGATCCATAACGGGATCAAGCTCCGCTTTAACGATACTTAACTGAAGGCACAAGCGTATCAAGTTGAATCTAAATTGGCGCATACGCACAAATGCGTGCCCATCGTCTTGACCATTTGCAAATCAGTGCAGGAGTACTCAGAACATCTGCATCGGTTGGTGCAGCGGTTAGACTGCGCTCAGCCAACAAACCACGTGATGCACACGCGGACGTGAAAACAACACATGAGCTCATTCACTGTAGGATGCGGTGCGGACTAGCACGCGGCATCTATGGGATGGTTGAGGAAGTACTGTAACTCCCACCCACTCACTTATGCGGCATCAATACACACAACACAGAACTGGGGGGCCGGAGATATTCCATCCGCGTTCATAGTGCTCACTGTTGCGCATAGACGACCGGACATGAAATGTGCTCCACAATGAGACAGTATCGATTGCCTTCACTGAAGGTAGCTGCATGCAATCTAGCAGACAAGTCCGTTAACCTCACCTGGTTTGACCTATGCTTAGCGGTGTCTACGTGTGATCGATTGTGGATAATATTGCCTAGGTGAAATAATGCGTGCGGTGCTTCACTACGCGCTATCATGGAACAATGCGTTAGTAATCGGTGGGTGTGGCCGAATTACCTATTAACTGCAGTTGATCGGCCTTAATGATGAAGTTAGCATCAGCATCTGCACAGCAATGCATGATGTACTGCAGTGAGCTTTGCGGAAGTGTACCGCGTAAATTGTGATAACGTTACCGGGTTGGCAACAGCTTGCATTTACTGGTCTATATGCAATCGTTAGTATATTGCAGCCGTTGACATGGTGAACGAATACGTTTGTAAAGAAGTGTCATGAGTTCGTGTGAAACGAAGATGAAACGATGATCTATGGTAACGTTAGCGTACTCCTCACCAAGGTGCCAAAATGCGACGCACTGGGTATGGTGAAACGCTGTTTGACCGAAGAGAATAACCTAGGGAGTGGCCGAAGCTTAAGGTGGTTGAAACAACCGACATTGCGCCGTATATTGTTTTAGCTCGGGTTTCAGTCGGAAGTAGGCACTCAAGAACATGGTGTTATCATTAGATCGTCAATGTCCACTATTTTGTACATAATACTGGCAAACTCCAGTAAATGGTCAAAAGTTGTTGGTATCAAGTTGATGGCACATTTTGAACATAAAAGTGGATAAGAAAAGCTAGTTTTTGAAGAATCTGAAATCGCTCACCATGGAGTTGCACATCGCCATTCCTTGACTGCTCTGTTTGCAAGAATGATTAGCTTCCAAACCGATATTTCGTCAACCGGCGGATACAGATGGGACACAGCACTACAATTCCGATCTCTGTGTTTCACAGATAAGGCCATGTGCACAGAGAAGGAAGTTGGGAACGCCGCTTGCAAGTAGACAGCAATGTAACTGTTGAATAGTGGACACCCGAAACCGGTAGTGAAACACACGTTTCACAATATGCTAAAACCACATTGAAAATATACGGCGCAATGGATTGGGACGATAAGAATATTATAGGTAGAGGGAAGTTCCTTTTCCTTTCCGACGGCACTAACCAAGGAATAAGATTCCGTATCTGTTCAACAATGGTGTATCTGAAAGACACACTTTTCGTAGGTAAGATGACTAACTGCGTTCACAAATGTATGCACAATAACTGTGAATATGTGTGTATAGGAGATACCGCGAGCAAACTGCACACAACGCTGCTAGAACACCTGAGGCGCAAGTCATGCCGACGTCTAAGTACAATGCTCTACTGTGAGATTCAGCGGTGGCGACGCACGTGTTAGGTACAATGCATGTAAGGTGGCCAGATTATTGGTGAGCCAAAGCTAGGCGCTTCCAGATTTCTTGCGCGCCAAACCGGGACACTTAACCTACCACCGTTTGTTTCCGCATATGCTGACCGTACAACAAGTTTAAAAAATAAATATCTATATTTATTGCTTCAATGCACTAACAAAAAGGACTTACGTTATTAGTCAGTACAATGGCTGCGCTACTAAAGTTATATATAAATAAATAAATAGTATATTCTCGATAGGAGGCACACAAGTGAAGGCATGATCAAATATACCTACAAGCATAGCTGCTTTGGAACAGTAAAATGTGTTGTTAAAATAAAGTAAAACCAAGATTTTCGTAGTTTATACACTTGAGAAGTTCGTCAGATAATAGTGGAATCCAGGAACATTATGGCGCTGGTTTGCGAAAAAATCAAGGTTATTACTATGGTGGCAATAGCCAACGTTCGGCGTGATTGCGCCATGTTGTAATCCATGGTTTCATGAGTACATGAGCCAAAGTAAAATGTCAGTACATGTGTTTCCGATTAAAAGTTGATGTGCTGCTTGACATGATATTATCTGGAACCACAGTTATCGAGCAATACTGAAATAAAGAAAGAAATGTTTTATTCTCGACAGTGCGAGACATGCCTGCATTTGCATGATCATGGCGACACAACAAGGACTGGTTAATGTAAAACGACACAAGTTTATAAGTAACATATGGATCCATGTGTTAAGTGTGCATTAATGCATGTAGGTAAGAACGAGCGTTGTTGTGTTGCTTGAATTTGTGAATGTGACGCCGTATTTGTGATTGTTTTCGGTCAGGCGTAGGAAGAAGAGAAATGAACTCTTCGTATTGGATGACCCACGTCCGTGGATTGGGTTAGATCATCCAGATATGTAAGAAGCAGTGAGTTTAGTGAGCGGCGAGTCACATCCGGCACGTCACAGTGTTGTTAAACGGATATTTGTGGCGTTTTATAGAAAAACGCTTGCCAGGCGAAAACCCACCATGTCCTGAAACACTGCCGCTGAACTATTTGCTGGAAGTGGGTAAACCAGAACCAACCAGCTGACACCACGAAGAGATTGTTCGCCTAGCTAGATGAATGCATTTTTCGTAGTAGATCTGGGCGCTGCATCAGCATGTCGTGAAGTCGTTCGCAAGGATACACGGCACTCTTGTCTTCAGAACTGCATTTCACCATAAGCATCGCTTTCAGTGTTTAAACGCTAAGCTGCATTGTCCAGAATCTACTTCGATTCAATTTGGACAAATGTAGAGTGCTGCATCTGCGGCACAAGTTCGTTCATTCCTACAAACTCGGCAACCAGGAGCTTCAAACGTCTTCTGGCGAGAAGGATCTGGGAGTTTTGTCCAGGTTGACCTTGGATGTTCGAATCAGACTGAAACGGCGTCAAGGAGGGGCATCCAACACGTGGGCCTCCTGAAGCATGCAGTCGGACGATTCGACCCTTCGATTTTTCCACAACTTCTCGGCTCATACATACGGCCACATGTGGAATACGCAGTACAGGCTTGAGAGCCATGGCTGAGGAGAGATCTCACCGTCTTGGAGATACCCCAACGCCGGGCAACCAAAAACGTCAAGGGTCTGTATAATTTGCCGTAAACCCTGTTTTGCTAACAATTTTTTATATTTTGAATTTTCACCATAACCATCCTACGGGACCTGTTAAGCATTAGCTTTTTTACCCGTATAGAACCATTGTTCCATTGGCCATACAGGGATCATTTGGGAGATGATTCATCCAGTATGTGCATTAGTCCCAGGGAGACGGAAAATAAATTAAATACTTTTCGTACTTCTTCCTATGGGACGGAGTTGGTCTGGAAATGGGAAAACACTTCTACCCACAGTACATCAACCTATGTTTGTTTACAGTTCTAATCGAAAATTTTGTCCGCTGATGTAAGCCTACACACGTTTTTATCTTCGTCAACCAGCTCGTTGTCCTTGATTTCCAGGTCTGGGAGTGTAAATCCAAAAAGACTGACGCTTGCTTCAACTTTCTCCCAGCACGGTGGTTGGTCCAAGGCAATCCAATGAAAGCCACTCAGTTCCTGAAATCGGTTCATTCTTTCCTGTAGATAATCGACGCAATTGTCGTAGAAACTTGTGATAATATTCATCAAACTGTTTTGTTGACGAGACCCGCTTGTTCGAGTTGGCCAATTGGAATCTTTACCTCGTTTGGAACAAAGCTGTTTCTGCTCTTGTCCCTGCAATTCTGCAGGAGTTCGGGCATTGCAGACGACACTTCCAGTGCTGAAATATTTTGTTCCTCAATAGTACAGTAGCGTGGAAAATGACAGATGTTGTGTATAAAGAAGTGCCACAGCTCTCCCTGCTTTAGGCCAAGGTTGCCATTGACACTTGGGAGGGGCCTTCATTGCAAGTTGACAAGACTCACACTGTTGGCGAAATTTTTCAATTTCCGAATCCATTTCGGGCAGTAAACAAAACTACGTGCCAAGGCTTTCATGCGGCTGGTACCAGGGTGCCCCGTGTGGAACTGCTGCAATATTTGACTCTGTAATTTCTTTGGCACTACCACTCGATCTTCACGACTGACAGGGATCCACGTCGATTGTATAACAGCGGCAACTCCATAGGTCTGCCTCCATTTGGCCAACATATTCGTACATACTGCATCGCTTTCTCTAAGATACTGTCCCATGATGTCTCCATACGAATATTGTCGGTTGTTACTGGGAGTCTTTTCACATTATCAGCCAGGATTCGTTGAACTTCTGATTCGAAACTGATGGCTGCAAACACACAATCATCATTCTCCTTTGGGTGTGAATTGATAAGACGAGACAGGGCATCCGCTTCACCGATTAGTTGCGTAGGTTTATACTGTATAATGAAGTCGTACGCCAGTAGTATGTTTGCCCATCGTTTCAATCGGTTTGCCGTAAAAACTGGAATTCCTTTCTTTGACCCGACTATCGACAGAAATGGTTTGTGGTCAGTCAGGAGTGTGAAATGTCTGCCATACAGCATCTTGTGGAACCGTTTCATTGCGAAAACGATCGCTGGCAACTGACGAGCAACGATAAACTGAACAGTCAAGTACCTACGGTTAGTTTACAACGATAGTCAATTGGATTACAGTAGAGCATGAAAACAGTGTGGTTGACACGATATCGTAATTGACGCGAAACCTTTATCCGGGGAGTAATCAAAGAGAAGGACGGAGCGTTTGGCATCATGTGTAAGTGTTAGACGCATGGTTACCGGATGGTTCTGGTGAAGGTTAGGCGAGCGATTTGCTAAAGCGGTGCTTCAATATCGTTTATACGAACGTAACAAGCCAACTTTCCGGGGCGCGTGGTCAGTCTTAACGACAATTGGTTTTAAGTTGGCATTGTTTACTGACATTGCATTAAACGTTACACATTCAGCAAAGTGTTTGCCGTCAGCATCATCGTGCGCATCGATGTCAACCGTGATCCAGGTCAGGCGTAAGCCGTTTGTTTTTGAGTACGCTGGGGTCTGGTTTATGGGAGCGACTATTCATAACAGAGCTAGGATTTCGCTCACGGTCGCGTGAAACGTGTCCTCTCAGGGGCTGTTCACTTCTGAAACAATCTCGGCTGCGTCGTAACTACGTTGCTTCACACAATTGGGTGGTTGCAGCCGAAGGTATACCGGGCTCATTTTGCGGTCAGTCTACGGAAACCAAAATGATCCGGTCAATATCTATGCTTTACCAGTTTCATACTGATGGGCCACAAGCGTTCACTCGTGAAAACCTTGTTAACTCGTGCCAGGCGTATCTGCTCGAGCGATTGTCTGACTGAGGAGACAGAAACGATAACCGGAACACTCATGGAAGTCTTTTACCCTAAGGGCCTCATCACGAAGCATAGCTAAATCAGACCGCCGAAAGAAACGGTGTTGACGACACCTAAGGAAAATGTATTCCTCGAGCTCCCATTTAAGGGTAACAGCGGTTCAACGAGGGCAACCAAGCGCTTCATCTCCGCCACTCAGATGATCTAATGCGCTGCAGATGCTGTGGTGATCAACAGAATCCGGAAATTGTCGCTACTTTCAGTATAGGAAGTTGAACCCATCATCGCCAAATCACACAATATTCACTAATCCGATTATCCCTGCTGCGTTAGTTAGATAAGCAAGAATGAGGGGGCTTTGGATTCCAGAGTGAATGAACACCGGACAAAATGGGTTCAAGGTGAGGTCAGCCATCTCTCGCCCAATATTCCGTGTGCACGCAAACGCAAACATGTTTTATTGACCCGTTATCGGCTTGACACCGGCTCCGCATTTCGGCTACTATTACGTAATCCCAATCCACGCTTATTACGGTTCGCCTAAGCCGTGACGACAAGCTAGCTAAGACCTGCCCTGTGAGTGCAGAGACAGTCAGTTTTTGACCTACGGATACCCCGGTCCTAGGACGATTGCCGCCGTTCATCTCATGGCATTTGACTGATTGGGAACACCCTTGGGACTGCATAAGATAATTACTAGTTATTGTATTGGTACTGATGAGACAATACGAAATGCGCGCATTTACCAGTGATCGTCTTCTCATTGTGTTATTCAAACTATAGAAGGGAACTAACTGTTAAATAAAAACAAATAGTTTATTTCTCGGCGGTGCGAGAGACTGCGACGGCATAGGGACAAATCAATGCTGACATGAATTTCCTGAGACCGGTCACACATGCAAGTGTAGTGTCCCACTGACGCAAACCGAACTTTGGCGAAGTATGTGAACCGATGGTGTGCATCCGTTCACACGTGAGTTATACTGTGCGGCCAAATTCAGCAACACGTAATGCCCCAGTTACAACGCTCGCATGTGTTCACCTGTGGCCACGGTACGCTATGCTACGTAAGGACAGGCTCTCAGCGCTTGTAGCAAGTGTCCATTCAGTTGCACACGTGGCCACTAGCTCTTTTCGCTACTTAGCCCCTGCTTCAGTCGAGCGGTGGATCAGGTGTCTGTCGCCACCGTGACAGTGCAGTCCACCATTGCTGACCCCGCACGTACGTCCGGTCTGTGGCTGCGGAGTACGAGGCTTGCATGCATGACCTGCCGGCCTGTTAGATCAACCCGCCTCACCTTCGATAGCTACACCTCATCCAGTCTGTTCATATAACCATTGGCTTTTGCGATGCACACTGGATCAGCGATCAAAACTTCGAGGGTTGACCGTAACTCCTGCCTACTTTCCACGACAATATCCGGGTAAATCACATGCACTCGAGGTGGCCGTACGTCCCGATTTAGGCGAAACAGTCCCGCATTTAAAGCTGCTGTCCCGCTTTTTTGAAATGCTGGGTGGGATGTACTAATGTACCGATTTGAGGTCGTACACCTCAGAATGTCCCGCTTTGAGCATGTAGAATTAAGTGAAACAAACCAGAACCAAACAGTGGCGGTGCGGGCACACCATAATGTAGGGAGGCAGAAGGCAGTGATTGCCCGGAAGACAAAAAGACCACTAAAATGGGGACGGTTGGATACCCACTCTTTGAGTGCGCAGGGATTCTGCTGCCCACAATACAACCATAGCGATCTTCTGCTGAACCTTGTTCCGCAATGATCCCAGCAACCCTCGCAATGTCCGGGAAGTGACGGAGCTGACATAGGAACTTCCTTCTGCTCTCTACTAACCAATGAACCAATGAACCAATGAAAAGGAACTAGCTCAATGAGGGAGAGCAGACGGAGCTATACTGGCTTAAGGGTCGGTCACTTAGTAGGACTGTGCAGATAAAGAATTTGCAACGTTTACAAGTTCCATCGAATTGTTTCCGACTCTGCCATTCGCTTGCTGCCTTTAGCCGAATCTCTGTTGACAACCTAGCTCGAAACTTTGACCAGCTATCCAACAGAACTTGCGTCATTCCCTCGGAGTGCAATATTACTTTCATTAGTCTTGGACCGCAGCCCTTGTATTTAGGTGATGACGGAACTCTTGTCAAGGATTTGGCAATAACATTGTCAACAGAGAGTGGTTCGCGGATGTAGCACCACTGCTTTCGGGCGTGTGTTTGCGCATCATGATCAGAAGGATGCAGAAGCTCGGGAACACCATGAACAAATATTGTTTTCTTGCTATCACTATTAGGAATGCCACGTTGATCCCCTGCTTCTTTCGGGCGATCTTTCCAAGGGAGGTCGCGTAATTTGCGCACTCGGCTCGGTGAATTGCCATGACAAACTGCTGAGAGTCGGACAGCCTCTGTCTCATCTGCTGGGTTTAGTGTTACTCAAAGAATTCGAGGTTCACCAGGGTGCACTGAGGTCGGGTGACGTGCTACATGTTGCAGCATTGCTGGCTCAACCCGAATACCGATCGCATGGCAGATGGAATTCCACTGGTTGCGATCGTCTTGCAACTTGCCTTTTATGTGCTAGATTTAGACTCGGGAACGTTTGGCGTACACAAGGTAACGCAGCGTGGGTTTTTCTAGCGAGCGTTGACTTTATAGTTTTTGCTGGAAATTTGGGCTATTTAGAAGGCACCACAGCAAGGCCTATCTAAGCACCCACCTTGATGAGTGTTCTTTTCGCTATGCGGGACGCACAATCAGGTCAGTACCCTCACACGTATTGGGAGTTATTCAACCGCACCAAGTTCAGGCGGTTGAGGCAGATGGCGATCGTAACGCGCAGGCTGTCGGGTTCAGCGACCGATCGACTCGCAGTTGAACACACACACACAAGGCGGCAGCGTGTGTTAATCGGCCAGCTATAAGCGACGATGCAGGTGGAGCGCTGATAAGCGTCCCTAGAGCTGCTCAGTTGATGAGCGGAGCAAAATGCTGTAGCTTTGTTATGCTGCAACTTGCAGGGATGGTTGCCGCGTAGTTTGGGAGCCATCAGCTTGCACTTTCGAATGAGACCCAAATCCTTTCCGAAAAGCCGGTCTGATGCAGCTACACAGGAGGAACTTGGCAAAAAATATGCCGAAAACCGGGAACTGGAGCACGAATATAATTCACGCAGGTTAGATCCAAGAGTTGGGAGGCACTGAGTAGAGCTCGTCAAACTGGTTCGAACGAGCGCACAAACAATATTATGTGGGGTGAATTAAAGTGGCCACAGAGGGTAAATCGAGAGCCCAATTAAAGTGCGGCAGCACGGTGTGATGCCAATCCCTGAGCTTCTGCAGACCGTGTGGATATGCGGTTAAGGTCTTGCTGAAGTAATCAACGGTCATTGGGAGCGTCAAGTGCTCTCCAGGTCTTCAGATCGTCCGGAAACAAGGCACCCGGTGACTGGAGAAGCGGTGGTAGCTCGTTGATGTGGATCAGGAACAGAGTGGGCCCCAGCACAGTGCCTTGAGTCACGCCAGTCAGTTAGATGGTCTTTAACCTGTACCCTCTACTCTCGTCCAAAAAGCAAGTCGCGGATCCACCGGTGCAGTGAACCACCGACACCGCACATCCTGAGTTTGTGAAGGAGAACCTCATGGTTGACCTTGCCGAATGTTTTAGTTAAATCGATGAATATCACTTCGACAGAATTCCCCTTGCTTATTGCCTTCAAACACTCATGCGTCGTCACAAGCAAGTTTGTAATGCATGAGCAGCCTTGCATAAAATCGTGCTGTGCGGGCATCAAGACCTCTTTTGACTGTAGCAACTGCAGCAATTTATTCACGATATTCTCAGCAACTTTTGCAAGATAGGTGTCGGACAAATTGGTCTGTATTTGTCTAGTTTCCTAGGGACGCCGCCTTTCGGAATAGGCTTCACCACCGAACATTTCCAATCAATCGGCAACGAATCTTCGGACAGCGATCTGTTGAAAAGGTCAGTCACGACAGGAGAGATGATGGTAGAAAGTGACTTGAGAATCAGTGGATGAAGCCCATCAGATCCGATAGGTTTGATGCCGTCAATGTTGGTGAGTAGTTGACATACCTCTTCAACGCCGCAATCCAGACTGTCGAGTTCGGTAAAAGCGGTACACGTCGGACTTGGAACAGCCACCTGGTCATTTGCAAATACGAAAGCGAAGTGCGCCACGCGGATGCAGGCCCAGTGCTGGAGATTAGAGGCTGTCCATCTGGGCCACCCAGCACCGGCACATCACCTGCCGGCTTCAGGCTTCGCTTCACATAAGCAAAGATTCTCTTTGGGGCGGTCTTCGTGGCGACTTCGAGCTGTTCTTCGAATAGTCGGCGCTTATTCCTTTTTGCACTGTTACAGAGGTTCCGCTGACTTTTATACCCTACGTAATCATTGGCAGATTAGTCTTGTACTGACTTCATCCACAACTTTTGATCACCTTGCTTTCCAAGACTGGTAATTTGCCTTACTTTTACCGAGTCCTCAACAGCGTCGAGAAACCCGTCAATTAGACTCTGTAAAAGCTCAACATCCTGATCGTAGCGCACTTGGGGCGATGAATCATTGGACTCCGGCGCGTGGAAGATCACGAGTTTATAACACCTCTGGTAGGACGAGGTTGACCTTTGTAGGGCGAAGTAGATTATCAGACTCACGTGCTTTGGCTAGCTGTTGACTTATAGAAGTCAAACGCCCAATATCCCTTCGTAATTTCTTTCTTTATTCTTTCTACTGGTTTTAGGCAGTCAGACTTTCACCTGCTGGGACACCAGTGCCCGTTGAACACAACGAAGATAAACAATTAATGCCAGGTTAAACTGGGCTTCTCATGACGGCTGGACTTCGTGTCGGTGAGTTTGCAGGGGTAGAGGAGGAAAACTGAACTGAAACCTGAAGGCTCTTCGGGCTAGGTTGTTGGGCCAAACACAGGGAGCTGTTCGCAACGGATTGATGACAACTACACGTCGGCATAACTCTTCCTGGCTGTATTTTGTTTCGGCAATGTTCACGTAAAGTTGGAAAGAAATCGTGTTGGATTTCATGAAGACGATGCATATACTCAACTGATAATCCAACACATGAAATGTGGTATTTACCTTGGCACAAAACACACGTGAGGGCATTTCCACTGTATCCGACTACCTTGGAACATGTACCACAAGGTGGCTGCTTCGGCATTGTGAATAATCCGAACACAAGATGGTGACCAATTGCTAGGGAAAATGGCCACAGCAAAGTCGCCGAAACCAAGCGATGAACTCACAAGTATTTCTGGTCGGAAAATTCAGAATCAGAAATGAAACTGCATGTTGAATAGGCTATCCAAGCTTGGCAACCTTGGTTGAAACGCGACCTAGAAGCGATAGAGGCACCACAACGAAGAGCAACAAAGAATGTAAATGGCCTGCGCTATCACTCTTAGCACCGTAGACTGAAGTTGCTGGGAATTTTCAGCGGACGGTATCGAAGGCTGCGCGGTGATCTCATATTAGCGTATCAGATATTGAATGACCCCAACCACGTATGCCGCTATTTGCTGAAAATTAGCCACAACACGCAGCTCAGGGATAACTGCTTAAAATTGAAGGAACAATACAGCCGTCTAGAGTGTCGACGGAATTCCTTTTCCCTTCGGGTTTGTCAACCCTGGAACGCATTCCCAGAATCAGTTATATCCTCTCCTACCTTGGATGTTTTCAAAAAACGATTAGATGTTGCTTTTAGCTCCCAGCATTTTGTTGCCTAAACTGTTCTATTGTGGATTACGCCAAGCAGGTTGTTCAAAAGGATTTCTGTATCAAATGGACCCAAGTGAGCGACCATATTTTACTTTTCTCACTCCTTACCTCAACGATCACTGCACCCCAGTGTCTTTCTGAACGTTTACGCTGGATAATTTATTTTAATTTTACACTGATGTTGCTTATCGAAATATTCATCTAGGCAAACTTTCGGGAGATGACTCAGATATATTTTGGTTTCATCATATTCACCCCAACCATCCTACGGGACGTGTCAAGCACTTGTTTTTATCCCGTGATAAATCATTGTTCATTGTTCATTATTTCACCTAATCCACTACCTCCAACACTGATCACCACACGTACGATTGCTCGCCACCGCAGTCGTCTGCCTCCGCACAAATTGCTAAACGTCGGGTGCTGGAACGCGCACGCACTACTCTACCAGAGGCAATTCGGAGGGTACTAAACAATGAAAATATAAGGGTGCTTTTCCAGCGAAATTGCACGCTCCTTTTAGCTCTGTTACACTTGAAAGACTCCCTCCCCAGGGATAGGAAGACTAAATTTATTTATATAATTAAATGTAAGGGTTGTACACGTATGTGTACAGGCTAACCAGAGAGAGAGTTACGCACACGAATTTCAGAGCACAGGAGGCACATTTCAAGACCACCGACAAATGCGTTTGAATACCAGGCAATATTAAGAGACTCGGCCGTAGCTGTACATGATTTAGACACGGGTCACCAGATGGACATTATAACGTAGAGGCCATTAGGAGGGGCATAAGATCAACCCCCCAGCGGCTGACTGCCGAGGCTTCGGGAATTGCCAAAGTGGACAGCTGTGTGAATAGGATAGACAGTGTAGAACTCTACTGCGTGGCAAGCGACCTTAAGCCGGCCAGCCTGACGAGCGTGGTGAGTGGGTCAGATTGAAATGTGCAACTATTCCCACTGTCACCAGTTTGGGTTTATTCGTCAATGGCATGACGTACAAAGGAACACCTGGACTATTCCCCCTGTGATTGAACGACCTGAGGGGACATCATGAGGTTTGTCTGTATGATCGCCTTGTGTCAATTCTCTTGTAACGCGGTTATCGTCTCTGTTTGCTATGAAGTGCCAGTCCAATTACATACTTATTCACCTGATCTGACGAAGCCCTTGTGTCAAGAGGGAAAAGTTGTCAAACCTGTCTGTACTCGACCGGGACTTAAGTAAGCATCCCGAGCGACGCACGACACTAGTTGCTATTGAATTGGCGCGCTACGGGAGCAATATTGCGGCACTCAGTGAGGCACGGCTCGCTGACTGGTGCTGGCTAAACGTTCTAGTGGGTGGGAAACATCACCACAGCACCAGGTGAACATGGGGTTTGTTTTGCACTATCCGACCACTTAAACGGTCATCTAGTGGCAGAGCCGACTGGCAGCAGGCTATGCGAATTGAAAGAGGTAAAGTTGCAACTTCTATTTGTTCATGTGGTCCCCCTATGTGTTATCCGGATGACACAAGGCATCAGTTTTACACGCATGTATCCTCCGTGATAAAGTCTATGCCGTGAAGCGACCGGCTAATCTTGCTGGGTCATTTCGACACGCGCGTTGTGCGTGATGTCACTGTGTGGGCAGATGTAATCGAGCCGTATGGTACAATGAACAATGATTTATCACGGGATAAAAGCAAGTGCTTGACAAGTCCCGTAGGATGGTTGAGGTGAATATGATGAAATCAAAATATATCTGAGTCATCTCCCGAAAGTTTGCCTAGATGAATATTTCGATAAGCAACATCAGTGTAAAATTAAAATAAATTATCCAGCGTAAAAGTTCAGAAAGACACTGGGGTGCAGTGATCGTTGAGGTAAGGAGTGAGAAAAGTAAAATATGGTCGCTCACTTGGGTCCATTTGATACAGAAATCCTTTTGAACAACCTGCTTGGCGTAATCCACAATAGAACAGTTTAGGCAACAAAATGCTGGGAGCTAAAAGCAACATCTAATCGTTTTTTGAAAACATCCAAGGTAGGAGAGGATACAACTGATTCTGGGAGTGCGTTCCAGGGTTGACAAACCCGAAGGGAAAAGGAATTCCGTCGACACTCTAGACGGCTGTATTGTTCCTTCAATTTTAAGCAGTTATCCCTGAGCTGCGTGTTGTGGCTAATTTTCAGCAAATAGCGGCATACGTGGTTGGGGTCATTCAATATCTGATACGCTAATATGAGATCATCGCGCAGCCTTCGATACCGTCCGCTGAAAATTCCCAGCAACTTCAGTCTACGGTGCTAAGAATGATAGTGCAGACCTATTCCATTCTTTGTTGCTCTTGGTTTCGGTGCGCTAACACTTTTGGTGGCGCTTCAACCAAGGTTGCCAAGCTTGGATAGCGTATTCAACATGCGGGCGCACGTAGGAATTGTGCATCATTGGAAAGAGTGATGGGTCAAATCTCCCGAATGCCCTTCCCAGCATGCCGACGTGCTGGCTGCCTCTTTTCGAAGCTACCTCAGCCTGTTTTGAACAGTTGATGTTGGTCCGTACGATCACACTAAGGTCACGTTCCTGGGAGCTATTCTGCAGTCCGTTGGTCCCAAGTGAATAGGTGTAGTTATGACTATGGCGTAATTGTACGACGCGACATTTGTCTACATTGAACAGTATGGCGTTTTGAAGTGACCAGTTCGACACTGTGTTAAGATCGCACTGGAGCTGTTCATGGTCGTCCGGTCCTCTGATCCTTCACCATATATTGATATCATCAGCGAAAAATAGGAAATCGGAAGTAATTGATCTCGCCAAATCGTTAATGAACACCAAGAATAGACGAGTCCAAGAACTGAGCCTTGTGGTACTCCGCACGCCACATCGATGACATCAGACAATGATTCTCAGGCTCTCACCACCAGCCGTCGTTCCTGTGGAAAATTGTCAATCCAACTCAGTATTGGGTGGTCAATGCCGTAGTTCCGAAGCTTGTGAAGGAGAATACGATGGTTTAAGCGATCAAATGCATTTGAAAAGTCCAGGTAGATGACCTCGACTCCTACACCATCATCAACAACTTCAGTCCGGCTATTATTTACAATTAATAGGTTAGTATTACACGAATGTTTTTGACGAAAGCCATGTTGCTCTGGGGCTATTAAATGGTGGCTTTCCAGGTATTCCATCAGCGCTACTGCGATGCTTGATTCCATCACTTTGGATAGTACTGGAAGTAGTGTTATTGGACGGTAGTTGGCAGGATCAGTGCGGCTACCTCCTTTATGATTAGGAGTGATGACCCTTCGCTTCCATACTTTTGGAATACTGTTCTCCTCTAGACACGGCTGATATAAAATAGCCAGTGGTGCTGATAGATCACTAGCTACTGCCTGTAGAGCTTTTGGTCGGATGTTGTCAGCTCCGGGAGAACTGTGGATAGGCAAGCAAAACAACTTCTTCAACACAGCTTCCGCAGTGAAGGTGATGTTTTCTAAATCAGATGGTGGAGTAGTAGAAATGAGGAGAATGTTTATGCTCGTTACCTCCTGGATAGTTTGGGAGAAATGAAGCCGTAGGAGATCAGCTGATTCCATTGCTGATCGCGTGCACCTATCAGCCGTGATTAGTGCTGGAACCCCTCGCTTTACCTTTCGAAGCCCGTTAACGTGCCTGTACAAGAGTTTGCGATTCGTGCAGAATCGATTCATTAACTTCTGCTGATGCGTGACCTTGTCTTCGCGGATCAGTTTCACACAGAAGTTACGATGAGTCACGTATGCAGTCCAGATTTCGGCATTCGGGCAGTCATGGTGATCTCGCCATGCCAAATCCCTCCGGGACATACATTTACGTGTCCTGCTCCTCAGAAATGAATTACGCTTGTTTTTAGGGTGGAAGGACTTCTGCTCTGATGCGTGCGCTACCAGTGTAATAAACGTCCTTGTAAATGTTTCCCAGGTAACATCTGGAGGGCATTCGGTTAAGAAAGTCCAAGATGTATCCTTAACCAGCTTAGACAACACATTGTAGTGTGTGACAATAAGCACTTTATCCTCCTCCTTTTCAGGGTACTCCGCCTAGCATATATAGTCAAAGAGTAGAGTAACATGATCACTACGAACCAGTGGTGTGCTTGTAACTATCCCGTTAACCATGAGTTCTTCTTTAGTAAGCACAAGATCCAGTATCGACGGCTTGTTAGCAGTTTGAAATCTGGTGGGAGAGGTTACGTGGTTGTAAAGAGGTTGGCTAGCAATAAGCTCTTGCAAACAGGCTTTAAACTGCGTAACGTTGGTTGCCGGCGTTTCTATGTCATGCACGTTAAAGTCTCCCGCGATAAGAATGTGGGTGAAAGACTTGTTCAAAGCAAACTGGAAAACGTGGTCCAGTTTGGAGTCCATTTCTGAAGTTGAGTTTGGTGGGCGATAAATCACGGCTAGTAGGCATGTGTCCTTGTTTCGCAACCATAGGTGGCACCAAAGCGAATCGGGAGCTCGGATTTCAGGGTGGTCGATAACTTCACATCGGAGGTTTGTATTATAATAAAGAATCACACCGCCCCCTTCCGGTTCTATCGGTCCGAAGCAGTGACATACAGGGTAAATTTATCTCAGAGTCGGTTATCTCAGGGTTTAACCATGTCTCTGTAATCATGACGAGGTCCCGCGGTTGTGAGGCATGGAGTTCTCTAAGTTCTGCCAACTTGCTTAGAAGGCCTTGGGCGTTTGTATACATGCAAGATAGTGTTTTTGTGGTTAGGAGTTCATTGGTGGATGTCAAGTTTGTGTTCCCTTTTAAGCCGACCGTTAGGTGGCCGGCACTTAATCGTTTTTGTGTGTGTATGTATTTCAGTCGTGTTGCATGGCATTATTAAGCGTTTCTGAACAGAAGTTTCACTGGTACTGCGCTCGGTCTTCCTGTGTGCCGTGGGCACGGTTGTGTTGGTCTCTCCGCAGGACTGTGCAGATAAGGAATTTACTGCGTTTGCAAGTTCCGTTGAATTGCTTCCGACTTTTGGTCGTTCGCCTGCTGCTTTTAGCCGGATCTCTGTTGACAGCCTAGCTCGAAACTTTAACCAGCTGTATTAGTACGTCAAAGGGAACAATGACCTGCTGCTCTCACTGTGCGGTCTGAGGAATCAGGAACACCCGGTTTGCATTGGGTGAGAGTGATATAGCCACTCGGAAGCGCCCACGGAGTGGTGACGCTCACCTGCGCGACTATGTTATCGTACGCCAGCGTGACATGCGTGAAGTGCGCATGACAATTGTATCGCGTGGAGCAGAGTGTGGTAATGCTCACAAGTTGGTGCAGACCAAACTGCACATATAGTATCGTAAATCTGTGTATTGCTTGCCTGCTGTGAACGGAGACAAATAAAACATCATTTCTCTAGGTACTACTGGGACGGAAATGGAATTGGAGAAGGCGAAGGCCACGTACTTTGTATATATCAAATCCATCGCTTCAGTGAGTGACCAGTGGTACCACATCCGTGCACAGGTGACAGCTGCGGCCGACGAAAACATCGGGCTCGCAAACTGTAAATAGCCCGGTTGGTTTGACGACAACACTGCAACCGTTAGCACATCAGTGTTGGGGAAGTATGCAGCGTTTGCTGTATTTGTGGCGGACCCGGCTGAATGCAAGAAAGGGAGTCATTTTCGTAAAATTCGTAGGTGACAGATTTGAGAGCTGTGTCGCATTGAGAATGCATACTAGATGGAAAAAGCGAAGTAGATGGAATCCTACGCCGAATGCCGATAGCACAAGCAATTCTTTGACTCCTTGAAGGCGGTGTATGGGCCGAGGTTGGAGCCGCTGAAGACGCTGCTTGATGGTAGTTCAGTCACTGCCTGCACACAGACTGCAGACATAATGCAGCTCTGGTCTAAGTTGCACGGGCTGCAACAGCAAGATATAAGCAGGTGTCTTGTAGTCACGCCAACACTGTATGCGAAGCAGAGCACATTTGCTCAGCTGTGAAACTGTAAGTGCACCGGTGCCGACTGGATACGGCCAGCAGCTTTGAAACTCGGTGGACCTGCTTTAATGCACGCGCTGCCCTAACTGGTGCAAGGTCAGTGGGCTGATGGAGGAGTGCTGGCAGACTGGTAGGATCCCTTTTTGCTACTGCTGTATAGAAGCAATGGGAGTAAAAAGTTGGACCCGAATTATCGTGGCATCAACTTGCTTGGTTGTGTGGGGGAAGTGGATGTTTGAATCCTGCTCAACCGCCTTGTTACACAGGAACTTGGTGGAAGAGTAATGTCGCAGCACCATAGACATGGGGTTCGCGGCTTTTCAGCTGTCGAAAAAATGCTACCAGCGAAGCCAGCCACGGTACTCGTTATTGGTAAACTTCACCAAGGCATTTGCTACGATGAATAGCGAGGCACTCCGACTGATATTATATAAGTTTGGTTATTCGAGTAAGTTTGTAAGCTTGATTGAATGTCAGGACGGTGGTGTGCGGGCGAGTTGCAGCTGAGTGGACAAAGATCGGATAATTTTGATGTTGGCTCTGGTGAAGATCAAGGCTGTCTTTGCCCCTGCCCTTTTAATAATTTACCGAAATGCCATTTTGGATTCCGGCGTCTGTGTGGAGCACCGTATTGATGATGAATTGCTGAACACCCGACGTTTCGGAGTGAGAACACTAGGGTGTGAGCTAACTATCCGTATGTTGTTGTTTGCAAAATGTCACAAACTGTCGCCGCCCTTTGTTTATTTCACCGGCATTTGATACGGTGAACCACAAGACATTGTGGCTTGTGTTGGGTAAGTTTGGTTGCCCGCCTAAGTTTGTAAGTTTAATTGAATGTCAACACAGTGGTATGCACGCAAGGGTGCAGCTAAACGGAGAGAACTCGGATGACTTTGCAGTTATCACTGGTGAGAAGCAAAACTGTGTCTTAGCTCCTGCACTGTTTACTATTTATCTTCATGAAATATTGTCTTGTGCTTTTGATGCGGCTTGTGCTTACGGTGTTCGTGTGGAGCACCGTATTGATGGTGGGTTGCTGAACATCCGTCGTTTCGTGACGAGGACCCTAGTCTTTGAGACAACAATCTGTACGTTGTTGTTTGTCTACAACTGTGTGTTGTTTGCACACAGCGTAGATGAGTTGCAGCACATGACCTAGGCTGGCGCTTCAACAGCGGCTAAATTCGAGCTTACCATCAGCACGACCAAGACTGTTAATCTTTGCAGCTTTTTCATAAATGGAAGCCATTGGCCAGTCGTACATCTTCATTGGTGCTGAGGTTTTGTAGATCACCTCGAGATTCTGCTACTTTGGGAGCCTAATGTCTACCAGTCTCCAGTTGATGATCGAGGTGCGTACACGCGTGTCGAACGTGGTAGGTGCGTTTGGCAAACTGGAGAAACCTGTGTGGAACAATCATCAGCTCATCGTTGGGACGAAGCTACTAGTATACAAGTCTGTGTTGCTTTGCTTTCTTCTCCGCAACAGCGAAATGTGGACAATGTACCGGAAGGATTGCAGATACCTGTAGCAGCTCCATCAAGAGTGTCTGCGACGGATTCTTCACATTGGTTAGTGCAACAGTGTTAGATACTCGGACGTGTTGCACCATAGTGGCATGTATTTTGTGGACTGCATACTTCTGATTTGGCGTCTGAGGTGACTCAGGCATGTTCGCAGCATGAACATACCGCGGATACTGAAACAGTTGCTTTATGACCAACTGCATGCAGAGAAGCTTGACTTGAAAAGATAGGAATTAGGGGACGACGACATGATCAAGTTGAGTTTAACACCAACCAATGTGGATTTCAGGTGTTGGGAAACGATGGCAATTGATCGGTGTGAATGGTGGAAGCTGAGCAAGTGGGAGGTTGCCCAGGTGCGGCAGAACTCACAAGTACACGCGGAGGGAAAACGCCGGATAAAGAAGCTCCAGGCGCCGATTGTGGATAGCCCTTCGACGTCGAGTGCATGGTGCTGCAGCACGTGCGATCGCGTGTGCCTTAGCCGAGCTGACTTAATGAGCTACCAGCGGCTCCACGTGGGTTAACATCTAAGAGAAGACGAGTTAGCTAAATATGTAATTGTCATTAGTGTAGCCCGCAGTAAGCACATCGCTTCCGCAGCAAACCAATTTATTAACCCAAGTGATTAATGCGCTTGATATAGTACG
Source organism: Dicrocoelium dendriticum (assembly GCA_944474145.2). Taxonomy (NCBI): domain Eukaryota; kingdom Metazoa; phylum Platyhelminthes; class Trematoda; order Plagiorchiida; family Dicrocoeliidae; genus Dicrocoelium; species Dicrocoelium dendriticum. Next base: position 73,273,242 of record OX104065.1, on the reverse strand, counting down.
TGTGCTACATTATTGCTGTAGTTGGTCTGTAGGTGTGTGTATGTGCCTGCGTGTTGAGTTCCTTGCCTTTTAGGTGTTCGTTGTTGATCGATATTCCAGGTGTGTCTGCGCTCGATGGAACGTTTACAAGACGCTTACTTTCCTAGCACTCTCCGCCTTGATTACTGGCTTGGGGAACAGTGTGCACGGTCCTCGCGACCGTGATAGGCTCAGAGATTGGATTCATGTATCCAGTGTGAAGAGGGCTACGACCCAGCCACCGCCTTGTGTACATCTGGTACGGATGATTCCCCACATAGATAGATGAAAATGCTATAGTTGTGCATGTTGAAAGAGTATGGACGGGCTCCGTTGATTAAAAGTGGCTCCCATTCACATGCCTCTTGGTCTCGTTCCTTTGGGTTTATAGTGGGTACGGCGGGTGTGGATGGGGCTGTAGGTGTTACAGCGCAAGCCACCCATGATCCCTCTGTAGGCGCAGGTTTCTTATGCCTGTTCCCATGAAGGCCGCAATGACAAGCAGTTTTGCAACTGAATGCAGCCAACTAAATGTGTCAGGGTAACTCTAATTGCATTTTTAATTTTGATATGGTAGGATATTGAAAGCCGCTTACTTTTAATTCGCGACGCTTACAATCAATGGAGCCCAACTACAGAACTTTCTGTGGAAAACTGCTGGCTGTTTACCCGAGTCTCCGACTCTTTCGACAAGTCCTCGAGGGTAACCGCTTTATCAGCTCTACCAATCACGAGACGCTAGGGTTCGCCTTTGGGAATCAATCACTTCGATACGCCTTACGAGAAATTCGTTAGTTAGGTTAGATCGCCTAATTTCTGGCTGATATTCAACATACTACTTTGCAACCTGTGATACTCTGCCGTGATTATCCCCAATCAACGCGGTTAGCCAGGCGATCGACCTGTTTGTTATGGCTGCAGTGCAAACAGTGTTCGGTACTCGTTGATACTTCCCTGAACACTTCATCACATTCTCTACCGTCATCCGATGGTACAATTTTGTGCGACAATTCTACTGGACGATCTCGACTCATCGTTCCAGAAACCATTCACCTTCTCGTTTCCGAAATTTAGCGTAACATCTCTCACCCAGACACCAGGCCCACGGTCAAGTCCGGTATGTAATGCAATCTTAAGCATTTGGTACGAAGCTGTTTAATCTGCTAAGATACAGCGGTAGGTGTCCGCTCCACCTAATCGCTTTCAACCCGTTTCAGCTCGCTTCGCCAATGTTCATCTTGCCACTGGGCCAATCTAAATGGTTGGTATATCTTGTGACTACGACCAACCATTGTACCCATTGGCCAGAGGTTGCTTCCATCCCGGACGTAGCTGCGGATATCGTATCGCGCTTGCATCATTCAAACTCAAAGTGCAATCCACAATGGAGTGCTGTACCATCATACGTAGCTACCTGCATATGACAGAGAGAAACGCTTTGGTAAAAGCCTAGGGCTCATTTACCAAAACAAGCATGGGGCGCTCATCAACGCTCACCTATGATGAACAATGTTCTTACCTCTAGCTCGACCCATTTGCGCTTCCACTGCTGGAAAGCAATCTCACTCTACTTCAGGGATGTAAAACATGCGGCCCGCGGGCCGCATAGAGCCCGTTGCAAGCTCCCCTGCGGCCGGTACAAAGGATACTGTAATTTGGTCCTCGAACTGCTAAAACTGCATCTTTATAAGTTGAACTGGATAAGTGTGTCCTCCACAAAAACTGCATACTGTTCTTATTCAGGATGTCATTTGCTCTTGGAAATAACCAATCACCGTTTAATCGATTTCGAAGCACCACATAGGCAGGAATGCAACTTCGAGGCATGCCACTTGACTTTAAAATAGTTATGTTTTTTAACACTCCACATCTATGCAGTAGACATGGCCTAATCAAGTTCCTCCCTCTGGAGTTTGATTAATTCCATTAAAAAGCGCGTCGAGATTATGCCTATCCCACGGGGAGTTTGTTGGTTGTCGGTCGTGCACGCACTGCTTGTTGTGTACCGATTAGGTGTGACTGCACTGACTGCAGGCGAACCGATAGCACCTTCGTTCTTTCGTGCAACTTTTGTGGTTGTTTATTATAAACTGAGTGAAATAGTTTCCTTGCAATATAATGAACACCGTTTGGATTCCACCGAATCTGTATGACCGTCAGTGCTAGCCCAGCTAAGAGCAAGTGGGCAGTGGACGAAGAAGATCGATTGTTCCAAGAAAACGGGGAATTACGGGATTTTTCACAGCGGTGAATAGATCGATGCATTGTGTAATTAAAAGCAGCATCATTGCCACACCGAAAGCGTACAACTTGTAAAGGCATTACGAAACGAACCAACAACCTTATTATAAATACGGAGACTTAATGCGTGTCTCAAAACTCAAGGAACTGATGGGAAACTTGAGATAGCAACAGACCCGTGTTACAAAATCTGAGCAAGAGAATGCCGCTTCCATTACTGCAAGTTATGAACTCAGTTGAATGATCGCGCTGGGTGGGAAATCTTACAGCAAAGGAGGTTTTCTGAAGCAGTGCGTTATAAAAAGGGCTGACCTTGCGTCTAGAGAAAGCCCACTTATCCAAGCATACGGCATTAAGCAGAAACACTGTTGTTGAACGAATTTACGACATGTCATTTGAGTTGAAAGAACAGCTGAAGGCCACATCATTCGGTTTTGAACATTTTTCTATTGCTATTGATGAGATCATTGACATCACTGTACTAGCCTAGCTTGCGGTTTTCATCAGAGAGTGTGAAAGCTAATTTAACATTTATGAGGAACCTATTGAACTGATTCCAATGCACGATACTACAGGAAGTCAGGACATCTTTCAGAAAGTCAAACAGCTTCTGTGTGACTATGGATTGGATTCGAGTAAACATGCATGCTTACCTAGCGATGGTGCTGCGAATATGGTTGGTAGACATAATGTTGTTGATGCCAGGTTATGTACGTAAATTGAAAAATCGCATCCATATTAATTATATGCACATTTGCACTGCATTATTTATCAGCAAAATGTCTTCAGAGATTTTAAAACTGGATCATATGCTCAGTTTGATCAAAAAGACAGAGACCGTGCTCTCAAGTCCCGTCAGTGCAAACAGTTTTCGGAATACATGGATAATCAGTTTAACGATGTTCCATCCTACACAGAATTTCGCTGGTTGTTATTTCACAAAGTACTAAAGAGGTTTTATTTGAGTGAACAAAAATAGTTACGATTTGTAGTTGAAAGACGAAGACAAAGAAATCATGAAGGATGCAATTTGGCTCCAAGGTCTCGCATTTACTGTGGACATTACTACTCAAGTTACTGATCTTAGTTTGAAGTTGCAAGACAAAGACAAACTTATCACTCAGTTGTAAGGTGATATTGAGTGCGTCGTTACAAAACTAAACTTATAGAAGTCTTGGTTGCTAAAAGGAACTTTGGTACAGTTACCTTAATACAACCAGTTGAACAACACTGTCAATACTGAATCGGCACTTGGCATTGCGAAGTACGATACTCACCTAGAATTGTTGTCGAATAAAATTCAGGAAAGTGATGGTGATTTCTCATCGTGAACGCCAAATTGCATTATTCTCAGAACCATACACCAAGGTGGAAGATAAAACTATTAGAAATGCAGTTTAATTCGACAGTCTGAGCAAAGTACTTGAAAATGGGGTTCCTGGTTTTTTTCATATCTGAAACATGTTAAAAACTCCCGAAAGTTTACAACAAGGGTTATGGCAATGTTCTGTTCTATCTATGTTTGTAAGTATATCCCTTCGTGAAAACAACAAAAGCTTCTCAGTGAACACGACTGACTGATAAACACTGGTAATCCCCGATCATACTCTGAACTGCACAAGCATTACAGCCGGATATAGCATGCCTCAAGTAAAAACACCATAAAAGTTGATTCTGAAATTTTGTAATGGCTGTGCGATTCATTTATTACTGTTACATACAAGTTTTATAATACTCCAAAAATTGAGTTTTGACCCTAAGCAATCCACGCGTGCACTCATGGAATGCAGCCTGAGAAACATGACAACATTAAGGCAGTTGAAAATTGAGTGTTACACGCCCGCAAACATTACACCCAGTTGCCATCTGCTTTGAGTACGGTCCCAGTGATCACAGTGACTAACGTTCAGTTCAATGTGAATCACGGTCCATTACATTGAGATTGCGAATCGCAATCCAATCACACAACGTGTAGTCCAAACTTGACTCCCCAGTGACAACGTTAACTCTCTAATATTGCTACTTACTCCACAAAAACATGGCATCACTGTTCCATAGTGAAGGCAGTTCATAAATAAGTGAGGACAAAACTCGCTTTACAAGGAATCGTTTCATAAGACGGAATGTATTCCGCTCTCAGGGAAATATATAAGTTATGTATCTAGGTAATTGAAAACCAACGAAAGCCTGCCTATATTTAGATTTCATTAGAAACCTTTTCTTTCCACGGCAAATTTGGTCAAGCTTCTTGACTTCAGAAGATATATATATATATATATATATATATATATATATATATATATATATATATATATATATATATATATATGGTTAGCGGCATTCTGCTCCGGATTCGCCAGTCACTACGGCCTCCACGGGAACAGTCATGCGACTCCTGCACCTGCAGAGGTACCATGGGTGGCTTGCGTTGCGACAGCCACAGCTCCATCCACACTCCGACATCCGGTGTAAACCCTAATGAACGTGACCGGGAATCATGTGGATGGGAGCAACGATTCATCAACGGAGTTAGCCCACACCCCTTCAACTAGCAGTACAGAAGGATTCCGGCCTTATTAGGAAATCATGCGTTCCAGATGTACACAAGGCGGTGGCTGGGCCGTAGCCCGTTCCACACAGGATGGAACCACTCTTTGAACCTAGCACAGTCAGGAGGACCGTGTACTCCGTCTCATCCAGCAACGACCAATTTTCTCCTGAAGCCAGTGGGGGCGGGTTGGTGGGTAATAGACAGGTAGGCTCCTTGTCAACACTCACATCGGGCGCAACCACAACGGAGACCTTAATCAGCATCTAACCTCCGAAAAGCAAGAAAATTCAACACTCAAGTAATGCAACTTAATATCTACTCAGTAAAAATATTGCATCACTGTGCCATATATACTGCAGTTCATAAATGTAATGAGGACGAAACTAGCTGTCCAAACGATCGTTTCAAAAAAGGGCACGTAGCCCGCCTGTCGGGAAACATAAAATTTATTTATTTGAGTAGCTAGAAACGGCGTAGGCACCACCATAGTTAGCTTTCATTAAAATGCTTTTCTTTCCATGCCAAACCTGGTCAAACTTTTCGACCTTACTATATATATATATGTATATATGTATATATATATATATATATATATATATATATATATATATATATGGTATGGTGCACCACTTGGTGCAACGCGTGTGGATTGAGGAGGAGGTGCCTGCTGAGCTGAAGGATGCCCTTGTGCTACCACTGTACAAGGGCAAAGGTAGCAAGCAATGTTCCACGAATTATCGTGGCATCAACTTGCTGAGTTGTGTGGGCAAGGTGATTGCCCGAATCCTGCTCAATCGCCTCGTGAGTCAGATTATGGAACCAAAGGTGGCGGAAGAGCAATGTGGATTCCGTTCGGGTCGCAGCACTATAGATATGGTGTTTGCGGCTCGTCAGTTGCAAGAGAAGTGCAGAGAACGACACCAGTCCTTGTACTCGCTTTTTGTTGATTTCACCAAGGCATTTGATACGGTGAACCGCGAGGCACTGTGGCTGGTGTTGGGTAAGTTTGGTTGCCCGCCTAAGTTTGTAAGTTTAATTGAATGTCTGCACAGTGGTATGCGAGCGAGGGTGCAGCTGAGTGGAGAGACCTCTGATGACTTGACAGTTGTCTCTGGTGTGAAGCAAGGCTGTGTCTTAGCTTCTGCCCTGTTTAATATCTATCTTCATGCAATGCTGTCTTGTGCTTTTGATGCGGCTTGTGCTTACGGTGTTCGTGTGGAGCACCGTATTGATGGTGAATTGCTGAACATCCGTCGTTTCGGTGCGAGAACTCTAGTCTGTGAGACAGCTATCCGTAGGTTGCCGTTTGCTGACGACTGTGCGTTGTTTTCACACAGCGCGGATGAGTTGCAGCACATGACTAGTGCTCTGGCTTCGACAGCGGCCAAATTTGGGCTCACCATCAACACAAGCAAAACTGTCTGTCTCTTTCGGCCTTCACCGGAGGTGCAATCTTCAATATTGCCGCAAATCAGCATTGGTGCTGAAGTATTGGAAACCACCTCCCGCTTCTGCTACCTTGGGAGTGTGATGTCGACTGATCAGCAACTACACGTTGAGTTGCGTAATCGCGTATCGTAGGCGGCAGCGGCATTCGGGAAGCTTGAGTACCGAGTGTGGAACAACCATCAGCTTAGCATTGGCACGAAGCTGATGGTGTGAAAATCCATGGTACTGTCCGTTCTTCTATACGGCAGTGAAACGTGGACGATGTACCGGCGGGATGTGCGATATCTCGAGCGGTTCCATCAGCAGTGTCTGCGACGAATATTGCGGATCGGCTGGGGCGCCAGAGTTGCAGACACGGAAGTGTTGCGCCGAAGTTGGATGTATGCAGTGGACTGCATACTTTTATTGAGACACCTGAGATGGCTCGGTCATGTGAGCCGTATGGATTCGACGCGGATACCGAAACAACTCTTATACGGTCAGCTGAGTATTGGGAAGCGGCATACTGGGAAACCAAAGTTACGTTACCAGGACATGATTAAAGTGAGCCTCACACGTTCTAATGTTGATTGCAGATCATGGGAATCGAAGGCGGTTGATCGTGGTGCATGGCGCGATCTAATCACGAAGGCAGTTGCTGAAGTGCGGGAGAAATCCCTCATGCATGCAGAGAAGAAGCGGCAGTTGCGGAAGGGGCAAGCACCGATGAATAGTACTCCATCGACATCGAGCGCATTGTGCTGTAGAACATGCGGTCGTGAGTGCCTTAGTCAGGCAGGCCTAGTGAGCCATGAGAGAGGTCACTCGGGACCACTGGCGAAGCGACGACGCGTGCCGCAGTGAACGTAGGCAGCACCGGCGCAGCGTTTGTAGGCATGCTGAATTCGATTTACTAACCGCGTGCTTGCATGCTAAGTCTCTTTATTTCAGGTGGTGGGTTTACAGTTTTTACCTTCATGCTTTTCTTTCTCATATAAATATCTCCCTGTACTCTATTCCATTAACTTGCGCACATCGCTTCAGCCAATTGTATTTGATTTCCATAACATTTTTGTGTTTGTGGCATTCCGTGAACTATACTTCCTGACCTCGTGCACTTAGCTAGGATTTGTTTGTAAACAACTTATTACGTATGCTATTTAATTAAGATTTATGTCACCGTTTCCTTATGCATTAATCGAGTTTTTCTCTTTTTCTTTCTCTTTCTCTTAAGTGTTTGGCTGTTGTTTGATATCCTTGGTGTGGCTGCGCTTGATTTGCATGTTGACAAGGTGCCTACCTGTCTATTACCCACTACCTCGTCCATACTGGCTCCAGGAGACAGTTGGTCGTTGCTGGAGGGGACGGGGTGCACGGTTCTTGTGGCCGTGCTAGGCTCAAAGAGCGGTTCCATGCACTCAGTGTGGAGCGGACTACGGTCCAGCCACCGCCTTGTGTGCGGTTGATTCCCCAAATACAGCGTGCTTGTGTTTGCCTGTGAAGGAGTGTGGGCCGGCTCCGTTGATGAAACGTGGTTCCCATCCGCATGCCTCCCGGTCTTATTCCTTCGGGTTTACACTGGATATGGGGTATGTGGTTGGAGCTGTGGGTGGTGCAGCGCAAGCCATCCATGGTCCGTCTGTAGGCGCAGGCGTCCTGTGGCTTGCCACAGTGACAGGCAAATCCGAAACCGGATGCCGTCAACCATATATATATATATATATATATATATATATATATATATATATATACATATATATATATATATATATATATATAGGGGAATGTAAGATCTGATCAGTATCATACACTCAGTTTGTCGAGTTATAAAAGCAGTCAAGTATATTTGGGTGGAATGCTGAGGAGGGGTTTCGCATATTTATCTAAGGGCTCTTAACTTTCCAATTTCATCAATTGCTAGTCATAGTTGGGCCTCACTGATTTAGTAGAGCCTTTTATCGCGTAGATGAATATAAGCTTATTCGAACGTAGAATTCTCTCACAATTTACTTCAAGACAAAACATGACTAATTCTTCCATCATGTTTATACTGAAGCAGTTCGCTTTCACAAGAAGTAGCAAGATGCGATAAGTAGCCAGTTTGCTCCTGTGCCTCGTAATGGATCTCCTTTTCGAATGAAGTATCCCAAAGCGGAAATATCGATAGCATGGATATGATGTTTTGCACAGCGAGATATTTCCTGATGGACATTTCAAACGCAGGTGATTTGCCTTTTCTTGATAACTTGCGGAACTTATTCTAAAGCTTAGATTAAGCAAACGCAAAAAGTTTTCTCTCAGCTGTGTTTTTGTCTTTGAAATTATGAATGCGGCTTAAGGCACGTTTGGGATATCTGCTATTCCGCGTCATACACAGATTTGCTCCCGCGGTGTGAGCACAGTTATGTATGACCCTGAAAAGAGCACACCAACTTAATATCATGCTTCGCAAGCAAATGGGTTGCAGTCCAAGGATAATACAGTTTTGTAAACTTTCAATATTTCTTTGGATAAATCTGCATTAAATGAGCATAACAATCATTTTTGTCGATTTCTGCATGCTTGTGCACACCATTAAACAATATGAAGAGGTTGGCAATACGTAGGGTTTTACAACCCGAGCCGGAAATCAGGGAGTGAGAAGAAACGATATATAAATCCAACGGTTTTTCTCACCTTCGATATTTGTGCATCATATTGCTCTGCTAAGTTGTAAGTGTGCGAGGAGCGCAGGCCTCAAACGTGAACACTTGCGCATTGAGGGGTGTATATACCCCATGCATAGTAAAGCTGCATGATGGACTATGACCCTACACGCGACAATATTTTGCGTTTATTCGCGACAAAAGGCATTTGCCACAAATGACATCAAGTTTCAAGAATGGTAAAATCGTATGAAGATGTTGTAAAACCTCTGCGTGTTTGTATATATGTGAGAATAAACAGCTTTTATGTCATCTGTAAACTAGGCAGCAGTGACCTGTTTCAAAATGTTAAAGATGTCATTTAGGTGAAAAAGAAACAGGAAATGAAAAAAACCATCACTAGTATTACTCTGTTAGTGACTGATTTATGGAGTGAAATACCACTGTCTATTTCTACACTTGCATAGTAACGGGGAAGCATGACGAAAGCCAAGTGAGCGTTGGTCCTCTAATACCAATGTATTATAATTTGTTTAATCATCTAAGATGGGGAACTGGGTCCAATTCTTGGCGCATATTGAGATATATAAAAACAACTGAATTTCCAGCATCACCAGTCACTGTCGAGCGGTTAAGAAGTTCCAGCTGGCATGTCGCACAGGACCGGAATTGTAGAAAACCAGATTATGCTTTATTGATAAGAGTTCCCAAGAAGAAGAAAATAATCATCTCGTTCGTAATCATACGTTCAATTATTCTTGTTATGAATGGAGTTTGGCTTATCTGTCGGCAGTTAGGCACTGCATGATTTGACCCACTTATGTGTCGAGGAGTGATAACCGACATTTCCCATTGTGCTGGTTACACTCCATTACTTAGAGATAGTGTAAACCAGTTACGTAGAAGCAGATGGAAATCAGTGTCATCTCGTTTAATCAAGCCTGGGAGTATCCCAACAGGTCACTGGTAACAGGATGCGTTAAAACGCAAAATCTTTTTTATCACTTCCACAGTATTGAATTTTACATAACATAAAGGTGCAATGTTGGACAGGGTAGGCATCTTTGGCAAGCTTGTAGGCTCATGTACTAAAGATTCAGCAAAGTAATTGTTGAATGCTTTAGATGTAGCTGTTGGATCATCCACACGCACGAGTGACATGCATGCTCCTGGGTCATTTGGATTATTCCTCTCTATCCTCTCTCTATCTTGCCGCAGCGCTGTCACTGTACGCTGCTTAAAACCGGATTTACCAGTCCTGCACAGTGATCATACGTGGAATTAGTTTCTACGAATAAAGTTCGTGCCATCACTAACCGTTTTTACTGTCATCCGTGATTAAATGCAAGCGGATAACTCAAGCACCTTGAGCCGATTCCCTTCCAGTGTGACATCATTTGATACAGAATTCTTAAGGCATTCCGAAAAGCCTAAGCTTATTCCCATCCGGCGTTTCTCAACACAGTTGTGAAAAAATTTGTGAACTCTCCATCTGTGTCCAGTGTTGTGTTCAGATTCAGTTAGCAGGTTCCAGTCACTCGCTATTTCTTGTGAGCTTGTCAGCCAGTGCGCCTGCATAACCCATCACACGGACCGCGCGACCACGCTGACCGCTCATTTGACCTTGCAACCACAACGCTCGCCTGACCGATGTGCGCCACTCTCAAAGCTGGAAAAGTACAGAACGCCAACCAACCCAATGGGTCAGGTAACGACACCACGTTGAATGGCAGAAATGCGAATCCGAAAAGGCTCCAAGCGAAAGGCATTTGCGGGTTAGGAGAATGTCATCGAGTAGTTAAAATCGGTCTGGCTTGCTCGCACTGTTTGGAATGGTATCATCTGAAATGTGCAAACGTGTCCCAACAACAGGTACGAGAGCGAAATAGCTCCCAAGATGCACTTTGGTTCTGTACTGCGTGCTCCACCATCCCACTCGTTAAGTGCTTGCTTATCCTAGCTCAGAAGTGCGACCGGTTAACCGCAGAAGCCGAGCAGAGGATAAACGATAAGATTACTTCAATGGAAGCGAGTATGCACCACGGAAGCGTAGCGGATTCTAAGCAACGGAATGCTGCACAATCCGCTTCCCCTGAACCGCAATCAGCCACGTCCCCATCTCCGTTGTCTTCTCCAACTTTGGTAGAAAGCCGGGCGAAAACAGACCGTACCTACGAGAGTCAAACAGTACTCACGGCAACGAAAATCAGGCACCACTCGAAACGTCTGGTTAAGCAAATTCCACTAGACCTGACATCTAGCATTAACAAGGATGAAGCAGCCGAACACCAACCCTCGGTACCTGTAGCTCAAATGTCTCTTGTCGAGACAAAGCCTCCCGGAACATCAGTTACATATGCAGAGATTGCTGCAAAGGTCCGCCGGGAGGCCGCCGTTGCGGCCTCTTCTGTTGTAAACACCGTTAAGGCGAATAGAGGGACAAACAGCAAACAATCAACACTTGTCAGCAGGTCAGGACAAACGAGTACCATACCTTGTAGATCAACGAAAAAGGGATCCAACAATAGTGCCCGGACTGTTGTATGCTCAAATGTCCCTGAATCTACCGCCATCACATTGCGGGATAAGTTATCGGACGACCAAGACCAATGGAACTCATTGTGCGTGCTGATGAGTGTCAAAGCCAAGCCCATAAACTTATTACGAATTACTCGTCATCCGAACTCGCCACACTATGGAGAACCCAGACTTATTCGAGTAACACTAGAATCCTCCACCGACGTAGAAAACGTTTTGCTCTCCGCAAGCGCGCTAAAACACGGATCCTGTGGGATACGCATCTATCCTGATGTCCCTTGGAGCGCGCGACAATCAAAAAGAAACACCGAAGAGGGACACAGCAAGCAAGACCGCCTAAACACAATCTTCATACATGGCGTGCCAGAACATCCTTCTAACGATGTTCAAGAGACCGGAAAGCACGATTTAGAACAGTGGCGGTTCATTCGTGAAACACTTTCTTTGGATAATATTGTGGCGCTATCGCTCACCAGGATACCTCTCTCACCAAATTATAGAGGATGCGGCCCTAGAATCCTAAAACTTGTGGTTCAGTCAGAGCAACAAGCAACGGATGTTTTGGATCGATGGCGGAGAAATCGGAAACGTCTTCCTTCTGAACTTCGGTTAAAGGTCGCAGAAGCTTTGCACAGCTCAAATATTAAAGCACCTGAAGCAGCAAGCATACCGACGAATGTACAGAAGCGTAACTTGACTGCTGCTTTAATTGACTCTGACGTAGGTCTAAACGAAGATTGGGACGCACCTTGGCCGAATCAAGTTGCAAACGAGGTATCATTATCCCATCAAAAAAGCGAGTAACTGCCGACCTCCATCGGTCGGCATTCTCCCACACTTGACCCTTCACCCCTCTGTGGGCTCCTAGAGACCGAGAAACTGGCCTGCTTGTATACGAATGCTCAGGGTCTTTTTAAGAAACTGGCCGAACTGAAAGATCGCCAAGCTTCCGGGTCATATGATGTCATTGGTATCACCGAGACGTGGTTGCACACGGGAATGACGGACGCTGAAGTTTCGCTACCGGGCATGTCGCTGATCCGGAACGACAGGCTCACAAAAGGAGGAGGGGTAATCCTGTATTACCGAAGCGACTTACAGTGCGAAGCCGTGGAGGATTCAGACTCGCAGTTCCCCGACTCTCTTTGGTGCCGCTTGCAGTTAAAGGCAGGGACGCTTGCCTTATTGTCTTGGTGTACCGCCCCCTAACTCTACACCCGAAACCGACTGCCACCTAGCGGCTGCTTTAAGATGCAGTTTACAGCGAAAGTACACTCACATACTTATCATGGGTGATTTCAACGTACATTGTGTAGAAACTCCTGCCACGATCGGAGAACAATTCAAAGCCGATCTACAAGATCTCGTAACCACTGTTCCTCTTTACAATCACATCACTTTGCCCACTCGGTTCAGAACAGGTAACAAGCCATCTGTGCTGGATCTTGTGCTTACCAACAAGGAGCATTGATTGATGCGTTGGTTTTAGACTGCCCGTTGGGTCCCAGTGATCAAGCAGTCATCACTTTCAACTTCGTCTGCTATGCGGAATATCGAAATGAGAATGACGAGACTGTGCGAACCATCACAAGCTACGATCGATTAGCCCACCTCGTCAGCGCTACAACTTGGTCGTTCCTTGCCGAAGAACCCCCGTAAGTCGCCTGGCTCGAGTTCGTCAACAAATTCAGTCAGCTGATTGCAGAGGCTTCAGAGATAAGTTTGCAATAAGTGTAAATCAGTTTCTTTCGTTAGGAGCAGAACTCGAAAATGGATGACAGTACGCAACGCAGCATGGCGAGTGTACAGAGAAGCTCCAGCACCAGAAACTTGGGACAACTACGTAGCCCAACGTAACCACTGCACTCAACTGCTAAGAGAAGACAAAGCCGCCTATCAGCAGAACATCGCAAAAACCTTTAGTACTAACCATAAACTAATGTACAAGCATGTCAATAGCCTACGAAAGGTGACGCATGATTTCTCCCACTCAGGACGGCCGAAGGCCCAACAAGAACGGCTGAGGAAACAGCAAACGTGCTGCAGATACAATATGCCCTCATGTTTCAGAGGGTCTCGCTACCAACCGATCTTCCGATCTTTGTCGTCTTTCCACCAAGACTAACCCACATCACTTTTACCGCGGAGAATGTATTGCAAAGCTGACCACTCTACGCAAACGCAGCTCGCCGGGTGTCCACACCATTCGTCCAGAGACACTGGAAGCAGCAGCATGACAAGTTGCAGGACCTATAGCACAGTTTTTCCAGCGCTGCTTAGAGCAGAACCGAGCTCCGGCCATGTGGAAGCTTGGAATAATGACCCGATTCACAAAGGTGGAAGTAGAACTGAGCCCTCTAACAACCGCCCAGTATCCCCTCTTCCTATAGTCTCCAAGGTCATGGAATCCATAGTCACCGATGCACTGGTATGTTATCTGGGAATCTGTAACATCATCACGCCTGAGCAGCATGGATTCTGTCGCTAGCGGTCATGCACAGCGACTTTATTATCGTACGCAGTAGATGGACCGAAGCAACTAACGCTGAAGGAGACGTTGATGTGAGCTACCTGGATTTTTTGAAGGCTTTCGATTGTCTAGGCCATCGGATACTACCATCCAAGCTGCAGCATTACTGGATCGGCGAAGTAATTTTAAGCTGGATTGCCAACTTTTTACTTCAACGGCAATTAGTGGTCAGAGTTCGGAGCTCTTTATCTAACCCCATACAAGTCGAATTTGTGTGCCACAAAGCTCAGTGCTAGATTTACCTTTATTTTTGGTGTTTATTAATGAGCTTGCACAGGAAATCGCTTCAAACTTGCTAATGTTTGTCATAGAGATAAAGCTTTGGCACACTAGCCAGGTGAACACCAACTGGCGTCTGCTTCAGAGTGACCTAGATACGGTATATCAGTAGATAAACCAAAGTTTACTGTATTTAAACGTCATCAAATGCAAGCCACTTTCCATCCGACATGTAATCAGCTACTCATACGGCTCGGAACGTACGTACTGCAACAATCAACTGTCGAACGTGACTTAGGTATCCCGGTTTAAGATTATTTGGATTGCCCTAGGCAATCCGAAAAGACCTCGAATACTGGGAAGCAACACGTCTGGTTGTTGCGACGAGCGTTTAGATAAATAAGCATCTCCATATTTCGACAACTGCTCAGTGTGTATGTTCGCTCCCATGTCAAATACACCATTCAAGCCTGGCATCCATGGCTGAAAGATGACCTTAATGCACTGGAGCAGGCACAACGTCACGCATGTAAGAACGTAATTGGAATGCGTAATCTTTCATACAAGGAGAGGCTGAAACGATTGGGGGTATTCAGCGGAAGCTATCACAGACTACGACGCGACTTGATTATGGCATACTTGAGTCTTCAAGACTTACATTATGTGTGTCACTCCTCACTGCAAGTCAGCATCCATACAAACCTGAAGGCCCACTCATTAGAACTCGCAGAACAGTATGGTCGTATGGAGTGCCTCAGAAATTTCTTTTCTTCCGCGTCTGTCCCCCTTGGGATGCTCTCCCAGAATCGGTTATCTCTGCACCAAAAATAACAGTATTTAAATGCCGGTTGGATGATGCACTCAACCACTTACACTTTATCATTTAGCGCTACGTTTCCATCCCACACCTGGAGTTTACCATGCATTTATTCGATCTTAACTTTGAGTGCTGTGAATCTAACTGGACTACAGCGGAGCAAACGATAGATCCTTATTTTCATATTTAAGCACTAACTGTGTTATTATTATTATTATTATTATTGTTCTTTCGTTATCCCCACCAACTATCTAACGAAACTTGTAAAGGAACGCTTCTTAACCCGTATAAGTTCGTAATGCATTGTTCATTGTCCTGCAGGACCACCTATTTTAGAGGACTGGACCAGTCATACATAAGATTATGGAGATAATTGCTACACGGGCGATCTTTTTCCTACCATTAACAGCTTTATTGCTTTTCTGCTCATTGCTGGCTCTCAATCTCTGTAAGATTGCAGGTTTTTGCAAAAGTAGAGAAAGTTGACGTACGCCCATACTTATCTGTAATTTGATGAAGCTTACGCCTCAATTGCAAGAAATAATAGCTCACCTGCTTATAAGGAAGTGCCTACGTCGGGATGGTGCGAATAGTTTGATATAGGGGATCGTGTTATTATAAAACAAGTATCACATTCGCTATGCACAATCTGAGTGAAAGAATCCGTTCTACTTTATCGAGCAAATAGTATGATGAAATGAATACGCATCCATAATATGGATAACACGGAAATAGGCAGCAGATACGGTTTTCTTCATCATCATTATGTCGTTGCACTGTACCAACCGATGATAACTTCCAGGCAAGTAACAGCACAGTCACGTTAGGATTTGGTATACCACAGGAAAAACTAGTGCAGGTATATTGTCGTCACGGATGGTCTTATATACTTGTGGTGCAATATCCTAAGGCTAGTTTGTAGCTAGGAGGTTGAAGACCCCAGCAACTAACTTGTGTTAATATGGTAATTCTGATTCACCTTTGAGGGTTTGTGCCAGATGTGTAAGTTCATATCTTTTGGGACTTAGAGGACTGTGTACACTACCTAATAATAGACGTTCCCGATGTACAGGAATGGTAGGTCATACTGAATCCTCTGTATTTTGCAGTGATGGATAATCAGTAGGGGTTCCAATAAAGGAGTGATTTAGGTCGATCGCGCAAACGCCTCCCCTGCGGACCAGATGATTTCTCAGGGAGCATTCTTACACATCAACGGCAAAGTCTCCGTATATGGTATCCCCAGTACATCATAACTCAGTTATGAACATGATGTCTGAATTGAAAGTACATACAAACGATTGGAAACAGTGCATATTCTAGCAGGAACTAATTAATTATGAGGTATAGTGTGATGGATCAGATACAAGTGGCTACTGGTCAAGGTAGCACTATGCAGCGTATAATCAGAAACCGTGTATCTGACCACCTGCCAGAATTTTATGGATGAATGCCTGCATTCAGGTTATTGCCATGGTATGGACAAAAGGAGAGCACGGAGACGGTGGCTGAAACTGTGTATGGCCAAACAGAAAATGGTAAGGACAAAAATACATTTAACCTGGCGGGAGATTTATAGGATGAGTACAACTGCCAGGGTTCATCTCATCATTTTCACCGTAAAAGAGTGCTGTGGAGTGCAGATAAGCTTGTGAATTTCCGCCAGCAAACCGGTTTTCATGTGGGTAAATCTCAATTGACCTATTGCCATCATCACAGCTAGTAAACCTTAATCGTGCTTGCTTATCATCTTCACTGGAGGTTCTTAACTGATACAACATGCCGCTCTTGGCAAGGCAACGACGCCCTAGTTAAACCTGAGGCATGTGGTTCACGACTGCGTTGCCCATATGGAATCACAAATCAAATAGATGTGGAATAATAATTCGTGGAACTGATAACACTCTTTTCACTGTCGGTGCGTTTCCTCTCCAGCTTCCAAATACAGTTTTAAGACTAGTTTTATCGTGTACCTAGCGCAATGGTCCTTGACTTTTGAGGAGGTTACTCAAAAAGCGATTTCCCTATAAATAAGTTCCCCCAAAATTTTGAGTTTAAAATGCTAAGTATTTTATTAAATATTACACTTTTTCTTTAAAACTATTCTTTAAAACTATTCTTAATTACTCTGGTTCATGCAAAGAAAACACCTATTTTTGAGCAAATTTTTATTAACTCAAGTGATGATGTACATTAATAGACAATTGATATTGCTTAGTTCTAAGAATTTTCGGCATATTTGGTGCGAACTCAGATATTACACATCATACGTCGTGCTCCAAGTTAATCAGATTCACTGCTTTTGTTACCATTGAAAGCATTGTCAAAATTCACTTTCACAACTATAAGTTGTGGCGAATGGGACCAGACATTTTGCGATAACAATGGCTATTCGCCAAAATCTTTGTCTAAATGTTGCTGGTTCTGTTTTGAAAATCGCTTTTCAGTGTATTGTCTTTGCAGAGTTCAAGGAATTGTGCACTTGGCTTCAATTTCAGTATCTGGAAATATTGCTTCATCCACTGAGAATAGTCTTAACACCCAAGCATTTACATGACAATTTTCCAAATCAGAAACATTTGCTGATAAGATGTATTACTCGTGACAAGTAGAAAATTTTCTGTCTGCCAAGGTAAAATTTCCATTTCCTCTAAGGAGCACCATTGTGGTTATATATATATATATATATATATATATATAGATATATATATATATATATATATATATATATATATATATATACACTTGCAAGCTAAGTCGCTTTATTTTAAGTGGTGGGTTTTCAATTTTGTCCTAACGCTTTTCTTTCTCAAATAAATGTCAACATGTACGCTCTTTTATAAACTTGCACACGCGCTTAAGCCTGTTGTAGTTAATTTCGATAACATTTTCGTGTTTGTGGCATTTCCGTAAAATATACTTTCCGACCTCGTGAACTTATCTCGGATTCTTTGTTGACAACTTATTTCATATGCACAGTAATTTAAGAGTTTTGTCACGTTTCCTTATGCATTACTCGATTTAGTTGCTTTGTTAGATTTCGCTCAAGTGATTGACTCTTGCTTGATATCCCCGGTGTGGCTGCGCTTGATTTGCATGTTGACAAGGTGCTTACCTGTCTATTACCCACTACCTCGTCCATACTGGCTCCAGGTGACACTTGGTCGTGGCTGGAGGGGACGGGGTGCATGGTTCCTGTGGCCGTGTTAGGATCAAAGAGTGTTTCCATGCAGTCAGTGTGGAGCGGACTGCGGTCCAGCCACCGCCTTGTGTGCGCTTGCTTCCCAAATACAGCGTGTTTGTGTTTGTCTGTGAAGGAGCGTGGGCCGGCTCCGTTGATGAAACCTGGCTCCCATCCACATGCCTCCCGGTCTTATTCCTTCGGGTTTACACTGGATATGGGGTGTGTGGTTGGAACTGTGGGTGGTGCAGCGCAAGCCACCTATGATCTCTTTGTAGGCGCAGGCGTCCTGTGGCTGGCCACAGTAACAGGCAAATCCGAAACCGGATGCCGTCAACCATATAAATATATATATATATATATATATATATATATATATATATAACTTCAACTAAAATAATAGCGGAGATGACAGAATGTGGAAGCAACTTTCAAGACTGGTATACACGAATGGAGAAAACATTCCAGTGGCATTCCAGCCAGCTGTTCTGTGTGGTCAAACTCAAATGGTGGCCACTTTGTGAGATGTGGCTGAGTTTCAAAAAGGTTTGACATACCTTATTTTGATCCTCAAAGCTCTGACACACCAGTGTGTGATAACCTTGCATAACAATATATTGTTCTCTGAAAAATCCTAAAGCCTTTAGCCTGAACTGGTAAGGGATGTGAAACAGGTCATTAGCATTTCTAGTCGCTCTTCGTCGTGGATTCAAGAGCATTGAGGTTACGCACTCGCCAGGTGTACCACACCTGAGAATGGCATATTCTTTATTTGACCTCATGTGAGTGTTGTGCATTTGGGAAAAGTTTGTTTGATCGAACAGGCCAACCTCCCTTCGCTGTAGATCTAAGTGTCGCTTATCTTCCTCCACTGTCTTTTCGGACCAAGGATTCGTGATAGTCTTGCACAAGCACCCCAAGATCGTTCTCATGAGAAGCGCGCTGCGAAATGTGTACTCCTAGTCGATATTTGTAGGTGCTCAGACGGCGTATGCTGAATATTATACACCTGACAGGGTTAAAAGCAAATGTATTTTCACCGACCATTCGTAAGCCCTGTCAAGATCATTTTGTACGGTTATGTGGTCTTGTACTGTCTTGAATGTTCGCCAAATTTAGAGCTCCTCCCAAATAGTAGAAAGCCTGAGGTGAGCACTCCCGTCAGGTTGTTTAATAACACTAGGAATTACCAAGCCTTGAGATAAGCCTCAGTGAACATTTATCTCGTCAGGCAGAGCGTCACGAACTCGAAAATTCAAGTGGTGTTGGAGTAGGAGTGGATAGATCTAGTCCAGGTCAGGGTCATCTATCCCATAGCCCCGAAGCTTGTAAAGAAACGCGTTGATCTTACTCATCAAAGCCTACGAGAACTCAAGGTAGGCGCCGTCAACCGCTTTCTCAGCATTGACGGATTTCGTCCTGTTGGCACGGGCTCACAACAGGTTGGTGGAACATGGACGTTTTTGGCGTAAGCAGTACTGCTCCTACTCGACGATATTACATCTTTCTAAACAACTAATGAGTGTTTCTGCAACGACAGTTGACATGAGTCTACCAAGTACCGGAAGAAGAGTAATTGAACGGTAAGTTGTGGGCAATCACGATTGTCTCTCTTGCAAATAAAGGTGACTATTCCACGCTCCCCCATAGTTAGAAGCTGTGTTTCCTCGACAGAGTGCTAGAAAGACTGAGATAAAGGTCCAATTAACCTCGTGGCATCTACCTTCAATGTTTTGGGGCCTGGGTCTTCCGGACCAGGAGAACTGTACTCGCGCATTGACATCAGTCGCTTTAGCATATTCGCAACTATGAAGGAGATGTAGCCATATCATCGTGGTGCCTTGGTCTGTGTGAATGGTAGGAGATAGTGGTACGTTCTGGAAACTACAAGAGAACTGATGTCTAAGAGTGCTAACTGCTTGTTGTGCAGTTTGCGCTTGTCCCTGGACAGAGTTTGGGGGTGGGATGTCTCGCTGTACTTTAGGGGGTTTGCTAACGTGCCTGTAGAGTATCTTCGGATTGTGGCAGAACTTCCTCGCTAAGCTCTGTTGGCGTTTCATTCTGTCTTCACGAACCAGTTTGACACAACAGATTTGTTTGGTTACGGAGACATTCCCCTTTTCGTCGTTTACATAGGATTTGTGTGGTTGGCAAAGCGCGTGTCTTAAGGTTATTCGCTTCCGCATCCTGCTCCTCAAGAAAGCATTTAGCTTTTGTGGCTAAGGATCATAGTCTTTGGTGATTTTTATTTGGATGCCGTACTGGTCGGCGATAAGCCTCCAAAGCGACACCCAGGGGCTGTTCAGCTAGAAACGACCAATCAGTGGTCTTGAAGAGGTCGGATATAACGCTGTTATGCGCTACTGTACGAATCCCTTCTATGTTCCTGCGGAACTGTTCTGTGTAACAGACGCAACAGTAGGGAAAGGTTGCTTGATCACTGCGCCCCAAGGGGTTACTCACCAGTACTGTGGCGATCATAAGTTCCTCGTCTTCAAACAACTGGTCCAAAGTGGCCGGTTAGTTCCCCTTTCTCAATCTGTTATTGGAAGTAACATGATTAGGAAGTGGTTGACTGGTGACTAGTTCTTGCAGTTCGGCCTTAAACTGCTGACCATGGGAGACCGGAACCTCTATAGTGCGTGCTAGTTGAAGTCCCCTAAAAGGCGAACGTGATATGTAGGTTGAGCAGAGCGGTTTTCCGTGCAAAAGCTAGACGGTTTTCTATTTCCAGAGTGGATATGGCAGGACAATATAGGAGGACAACTACGTATGGGTCACCGCCTTTTAGTTGCTTTGGGCACCAAAGTGAGTCCACAACTTGAATCTCTGAGTTGCAAACGCTTTGATGATGTAGGTGACTGTGATGGTGAAAAATTACAGCACCTCCCCGACTACGTCAATGTTTACGTAGGACGGAAGTGCCTGCTAGCACAATCCCCACATTGCTTATTTCAGCGTTTAAGCAGATTTCAGTTACAATCATCAGGTCCATAGACATCATGACTGAACGAGAATGAAGCACAGTTAATTTGTTGCAGATATTCTCGTACTGGTAAATATAAAGGAGAATGCCTGGATTGGCAGAAGCATATTTGGCTGTGCAATTGTCAGGTACGAGCTTTTGAAGACACATGTAAAGTCGTCATTTAGTCGGTTTTCGGAGACTGCTGGTAGTGAAGTTTGAGCCGCTTCGTATTTGCTTGTAGAATGATCACAGGATGGTTGGCGTCATCCGGTTTCGGATTTGCCTGTTACTGTGGCCAGCCAGAAGACGCCTGCGCCTACAAAGAGATCATAGGTGGCTTGCGCTGCACCACCCACAGTTCCAACCACACACCCCATATCCAGTGTAAACCCGAAGGAATAAGACCGGGAGGCATGTGGATGGGAGCCAGGTTTCATCAACGGAGCAAGCCCACACTCCTTCACAGACAAACACAAACACGCTGTATTTGGGAAGCAAGCGCACACAAGGCGGTGGCTGGACCGTAGTCCGCTCCACACTGACTGCATGGAACCACTCTTCGAGCCTAGCACGGCCACAAAGACCGTGCATCCCGTCCCCTCCAGCCACGACCAAGTGTCACCTGGAGCCAGTATGGACGAGGTAGTGGGTAATAGACAGGTAGGCACCTTGTCAACATGCAAATCAAGCGCAGCCACACCGGGGATATCAAGCAAGAGTCAATCACTTGAGCGAATTCTAACAAAGCAACTAAATCGAGTAATGCATAAGGAAACGTGACAAAACTCTTAAATTACTGTGCATATGAAATAAGTTGTTAACAAAGAATCCGAGATAAGTTCACGTGGACAGAAAGCATATTTTACGGAAATGCCACAAGCACGAAAATTTTATCGAAATTAACTACATTTGTCTTAAGCGACATGTGCAAGTTTATAGAAGAGAGTACATGTCGACATTTATGTGACAAAAGAAAGCATTAGGACAAATTTGAAAACATACCACCTGAAATAAATAGACTTAGCATGCAAGCACGCTGTTAGTAAATCGAATGCAGCGTAACTACAAACGCTGCGCTGGTTCTGCCTACGTTCACTGCGGCACGCGTCGTCGCTTCGGTAGTGGTGCCGAGTGGCCTTGCTCTTGGCTCACTAGGTCTGCCTGACTCAGGCACTCGCGACCGCATGTGCTTCAGCACCATGCGCTTGATGTCGATGGGGAACAACCCATCGGTGCTCGCCGCTTCTGCACTCGCCGCTTCTTCCAAGCATGTATGAGGTCTTTCTCCCGCACTTTGGCAACTACCTACGTGATCAGATCGCGCCATATACGCCGATCAACCGCCTTCGATTCCCATGACCTGCAATCAAGATTAGAACGTGAGAGGTTCACTTTGATCATATTCTGGTAACGTAACTTTGGTTTCTCCAAATGCCACTTCTCAATACTCAGCTGACCATATAATAGTTGTTTCGGTATCCGCGTTGAATCCATACGACTCACATGATCGAGCCACCACAGGTGTCTTAGCAAAAGTATGCAGTCCATTGCATACCTGAGTGCTATGGTTTCAACAGGTATTGGAGAATTCGCTTAGCCCTCAACAGCCGGTGGTTCTACACAATGGTTCGTTTCGGTAAGAGACTTACTGGATTCGCTGTGGACCCACGTGATCTTGCTCTGTATTGGTTACTTGAGGTTTGGCGTTTAAGTCCTCTAGGCGTATGTCTGAGGGGAGCTTGTTACGTCACTTGCGCCACGTTAGAAATGTGTTTGCATTACAGTACAATCTTCATCACCTTGGTGTCACACGCTTAGCTAGTCTTATGATCGATTTGGTGATCACTTGGCCGAGTGAGAGCGCCTGACGTAGGTAGCGTCACTCCTCCCAATCATGGGTTTGAGCTTACGTTCATCAAAGGCTTGACGCTCCGGTCCACCATGAATAATGACTGAGTTTGCTTTTTCACACGGTGGTATTCTTGAAGGTACTATTTTTCTTTGCTGGTCACTCCAACTGACGTCAAAGAAAACCTGAACGTTGCAGGAGTCTGTCAGGAGTCGCGAGACTGACAAAACTCGCCTCACCATCTTTTGCTATTTGTAGCTTCACCCGTAGCAACCGTGGTTCACCGTAATAGGTCAAGTTTGGGCGCCGTACGATGCGCACCATGCTAACCGGCTTTACTTAGACGCCTATTGGTCGATATGTGAAATCTCACTACTTTCGGTCGTTCATCACCTTATCGTTTATAGTATGCGCGCTAGATTCAGGAATAATGACAGGTACAATCGTTAGTAAATGGTGAGGTCCTCTAGCATTAGACGGTTTGTGAGCGAACGGCTCTCAGTTCTTGGCGGAGTGATGAGAATATGTGTGGAACTTCTGGCTCCCTGCATTATCGCGTCAGGTGTAGCCACATAATGGGCTGATGGTCCTTGTGCAGGGGAAACGGATGTGCGTGTAACCACGACCTTGAAATTACCGCGTGTTCACGATCGCTGGTATAGCTTATTTCCTAAACTTGTTCTCATGCGATATCGCTTGGGTCAGGAAAAAAATAGCCGTAGTAGATAGAACTTCGTGATTTGTTTGCTTTTGAGTTCAGTTGTCCGTGTCCTTAGCTTCACGGCTTTACCCTTACTCCTGTGTTGCAGAACTCAATTTCTCAAGGATAAGCATTGATTCGGCAAAGTCAGAGCAGTGCAAAGTACATCACGTTTAGCAAGCCAAACGCTTCGTTATAAGTCACACATTCACATCCATAGCCAACGACCTTACTGAAGCGATTTCTTCTTCCGACTCAATTAAGCAAACGATGATTAACTCACACGAAAGCCGGCCAATCCATGTCCAAGAATCAAATCCGTTACGCCGGTCTTCCATTGGCTTTCTGGCTTGCTCGGTTGGCCCATCCGTTTAATCTAGTATGTTCAGCATTTGGGCGTTTGGCACCGATCCCAGCTGTGCTTGAATCAGAAGTGAAACCTTTTCTAAGTCTGGGTTCCTCGACGATCGCCCATAGGTTATCGTATTTCTGTGCCAAAATAGCTTCGAATCTAACAGTGGGATAGCAATGCAAACAATGAAGAACTAAAAGTAGCTAGTTTTATCGTTCAGCTCTTTCTTTTCCTTCATTTTTTCAAGCAGGCTTGGCTTGATAATAGTTCCTACATACAAAGCCAAAAATACCACTTGGAACCGTATTTCCGCTGCGACAAACACTGTTCGGTTGTGTCTAGCTAGGATTTGTTTTGTGTTGGACTTCGTTTGGCGTCATCTTCTTAGTTCGCTCTAGCTCAGAGATCGAGTGGGACAGCTGTCTACACGCCCACACACGCACAAGTACACGTTCGCACACGGGATCAGGCGACAAGTTCTTTGTCCATGTGAGTACCAGTAACAATTCCGTCCAATTTTGCCGTAAGTGGATCAAATGTTGAAGCGTTGAGAACATTCGTACAAGTTGATGTCTGCTTTGTGGAGCTGATCAATCCGACGAGGTGCTGCAAGGTAGTGGGGAGGGGGGATAAAGGCGCAAAATATCATGAGCAGTGAGATGTTGTGACTGCACGTTCCGATGAATCATGCCGGAGTAGTAGCTAGACCATCACTATTTGAATAAACAATTGCCTGGTTTATTTTTTATATTCTTCTGCTCACCTACGGTCGTCGGTTTGGTTGGGTGCTAGAGATATACCGCATCAACTTCCGCACTACAAATGCTCTGGTTTACAGGATCCAATATATGTGTTTGAAGGAGCCATGAGAGAACAAGTCAAATCAAAAAATTCTTTAGGCACCATGAGCGGGTGAACATTCGGCTATAATCGCAACAATGTACCAAGAGATAAATCAAGTACAATACAGTACTTAAAAAGCCGTTTGAAAAAGTAAAATCTAAGGTGTCACCATATTGCCAATCGGCTGGTTAATTCTGGAAAGACAGAGTAAGTGTCTAGCAAAAGGGCGGCTGATAAAGGGTGGCCGAAGAGTGGTAGACTTGTGAGCGAGCATAAATCAACCTGTGCTCATGCCTAGTATACGATGTTGACAAACAACCAGACGAAGCATTATGAAGGGGATGACTTGTACCACACAGTATCTTCGATATCAGTTTCTTATAAAAAATGATATGCGTAGTCAGAAGTGTTGGCAAAGGTATGGAGCCGGAATGCAGCTACACGTTATAACTGCTTTATCGACTTGACAATTAAGTTAAAGTGCCTAGTTAGCAGAAAGGAATATCAGCGAGGAGTAATACGTTCAATGGAAATGAACACAAGCTATGACAAAGGGCAGTATCAAATCACGAGAGGAAGAGAATGCTCTCACTAGACAGGTATAGAACGACTTTGTGAGAGTTGTATTTACACGAAGCGTCTAAAATAAATCCTAGTTCAGTGCCACACCTAGAAGCTCTAACGATGTGGAAGATAGCCTTTTACCGCCGTCTATGTGGAGCTTGGGGTACTGCAGAAGTAGCAGCTCTTACTTGCATCCTTTTAGTAGCCAGAAAGACGTCATAACACTTTGGTGGGTTAAGAGACAGAATAGAAAACCTGGACCAAACAATGAGATCGTTCAGAAGGTTTTTCAACCGGACTGAACAATTGGTGGCTCAATGATTGATACCCAGGAAGATGTCGTCAGCATAATTTATTATGGTCGCTTCTTCAGGGATTGGTATTGAGCTGACGTAAGCAGGGGAGAGATAAGGCAACTGAATTTCTTCCTGAACCACACTGGATTGGGTGATTAGTTGGGAGGGCCACCTTCCACTGAGTCGGACAATCTGCATGCGTTCAGCAAAATAATCACTCAGAAAGTGAACGATGGAGGAAAACCTTCACCAAATAAGTAGACCTTTCTGCAACACTTCGAGGTTAGCGCAGCCAAATGCTTTGATATATTTTCAAATAAGGTTAGATGCTTTGGCCCCTGGTTCCTAGTATGGAATCAATTTGCACGTAACTAGCGAACGAGCCAATCCTTCATTCTAGCACCTGCGTATCCTTGACAAATTTATTTATGTGACTTGGGCAGTAGCAACTGAACTCATGATCCGTACACGTAATGCTATACTCTTAAATGTCCCAGATTGGTTACCTCTTAAGAAGGTGATTTAAGTGCCGTTAAATCTTCCTGGGCTTAAGATTAAACAGTGCTTTGTCGTGAGTCTAAAAACTACTCCAAGTATACTTACGCAGCGCTACTTAGATACAAAAATGCTGAAAAGGCAAAAATGTTAACACGTAATATGTGGGTTATAGGAGCGACAACTAAACATACGAATGTAGCAATAAGGTCGGCTAAAACGTAGCTTGGTCGGATGTATGTGCCTGTTCAAAAGTGGCAGCCTTATACATCCGACCGTTCGCAAGCTGCCTTGGGAACGGCAAGCGATGGCGGCATCCACTCAAACGTTCACTGCGCATCTGATTAAGATGACACCGCGGCTACTGTTGACTGCTTGACAAAGAACCGATCTTCACTAGCTATGTCATCCCTATCTAGACGTCTAGTACCATCACAAGTAGTAGTGCTTCAACGAAATTAGTGCTAATTGTGACATTGTCCACAGACCTATATAAATGCCAATCAACTAATCTGCCTGTCTTCGCAGCAAATTGTGCCAACCTACACTACAAGATCAGTACCAACGTCACAACGGATGCAACTTGGAAGCTGATACACAGGAAGCGAATTTGTGCCTCAAGTGACATGCGCTGCGGTTTTTCCAACACCAACAGAGACTATGAGATCCATGCTCAGAATAGTAGGTGACAACGGTATATACTCCTTGACCTTTGACTCCACCTTTCTCTCACGTTTAGGCTACTTTGGCGACGTATCAAGTGCCTATATGAAAACAGACGCACTTATATACCTTAGGGTCCCATTTTTATCTTCATTCAACGCTTTCTTTTATTTCGCCAGTTGTTTTCACACATCATATATTTTTCTTAATCTCAGGCATATCAAGCTTGGTGCTTATGATGGGTAACACCTGTGGTGCAGTCGCTCTTCTCGGTTAAATCATCAATCGTCTGGGCAGAGGAGAGGCTTCATAGCGATCTGCTGGTCAATATCGTGTATGTCTTGTCTGTCTGGGAGATTATTCGGCTCACATTCGGTCAGACGACGAGTGGATCGACGCACACCAAACATTATCGTTCATGGAATATGGTGGGAAGGAATTCCGATTGATGCACACGTTGGTAGCGCTTCCATGATAGATAGCCATAACGATTGGACCCCTAGCTGATTAAGCCTCCTTTGTATTGACAATAGGGAGTAATAAACGAGAAAAGCTCAAATGGATGGGATTAGCTGGAACATAATAAAGGAAACCGCCAGCGTGCTGTGGGGAAACTGGTTTGACAGAATGGATAAGATGACGTGCATTAGCATACTAAGTGGTCAACACAGTCGAAAAAATCTACAAGCTCAAATGGGTGAGTGGTGCCCAAGAAATTAATAAGTTGGGTTACAGAACACCACTCCTCTTCCATCAAGGAATCATTGGTGATGGAGCCGTTTCGGACGTGCTGTTGGAAATCTGAGGCATTCACAGCATTACTGTTCTCAACTCTTGTCATTCCAATTCGGATAGCCTGAAAAGTTACGTTGTGGTATTTCACAACCTAGGCAGCAAGCTCATAGATTAAAGAAAAGCGCCACTGACCACGCATGTAATACACGAATACACGGGACTGCGAAGTGAAATATTTGGTTACTAAATCTCGGATTATCCTCTGTTTAATAGATGATTCGTTTATGGAGCAATGGCCCACTTTCGAAAACATTTGTCTCCCAGCTTATGATTCAGAGGTTGGTTTTCCTCCTCTATTCCATGGACGGGACAAGCTCTTGTGGATGTACCTGTGCAATAACCGAAACAGCACTTTCCCACCCGACTGCAAATGCTATGTTCTAGACCATATTTTAAAGGAATGTGACGATCACTGAGGAATTCATCTGATCTCTATCTCCTCAAAGTTACTTGCCACGAAAAGAAGCCTGCTTTCTATGAACAATGAACAATGATTTATCACGGGAAAAAAGCAAGTGCTTGACAAGTCCTGTAGGATGGTTCCGGTGAATATGATGAAATCAACATATGTGTGGGTCATCTGTCGAACATCTGCCTAGATAAATATTTCGATGAATTACATCAGTGTAAAATTTAAAATAAAATCGAGTGTAAACGTTCAGAAAGACACTGGGATGTAGTGATCATTGATATAAGGCGTGAGGAAAGTAAAATATGGTCGCTCACTTGGGTCTCTTTGATATATAAATCCTGTTGAAAAGCATGCTTGGCGTAATCCACAATAGAGGAGTTTAAGTAACGAAATGCTGGGAGCTAAAAGCAAGATCTAATGGTCTTTTGAAAACGTCCAAGATAGGAGAGGATATAACTGAGTCTGGGAGTGCGTTCCAGGGTTGGTAAACCCGATGCAAAAAGAATTCCCTCGTCACTCTTGACGGCCATATTGTGCCTACAATTTTAAGCAGCTACCCCTGAGCTGCGTGTTGTGGCTAAGTTTCAGCAAATTGCGGCATACGTGGTTGGGGTCACGCAATATCTGATACGCCAATATGAGATCACCGCGCAACCTTTGATAGCGTCCGCTGGAAACTCCCAGCAACTTCAGATTTCTGTGCTAAGAGTGATAGCGCATGCCATTTACGTTCTCTGTTGCTCTTGGTTGTGGTGCCTTTAACGCTTCCACGTGGTGCTTCAACCAAGTTTGCCAAGCTTGGATAGCGTATTCAACATGCGGACGCACGTAGGAATTGTGCATCATTGGAAAGATTGATGGACCAAATCTCCCAAATGCCCTTCACAGCATGCCGACGTGCTAGTTGCTTCTTTTCGAAGCTACCTCAGCCTGTTTTGAACAGTTGATGTTGGTCCGTACGATCACACTAAGGTCATGTTCTTAGGAGCAGTTCTGCAATCCGTTTGTCCCAAGTAAATAGGTGTACTTAATTCTATGGCGTAATTGTACGACGCGACATTTGTCTACCTTGAATGGCAGGGCGTTTTGATCTGACCAGTTCGACGCTGTGTTAAGAGCGCATTGGAGCCGTTCATGGTCGTCCGGTCCTCTGATCCTTCGCTATATCTTCATATCATCCACGAAAAATAGAAAATTGGAGACAATTGCTCTCGCCAAATAGTTAATGAACACCAAGAATAGACGAGGTCCAAGAACCGAGCCTTGTGATACTCCACACTCTACATCGATTGCATCTGGCACTGAGTCTCGGACTCTCACCGCTAGCCGTCGTTCATGTAGAAAATTGCTAGTCCAACACAGCATTGGGTCGCCAATGCAGTAGTTCCGAAGCTTCAGTAGAAGAATTCGATGGTTTAAGCGATGAAACCCTTTTGAAAATTGCAGGTAGATGACATTGTCTCCTGCTCCATCATAAGCGGATTCAATCCAGCTATTACGTGCAATTAGTAGGTTAGAATTCATGAATGCTTTCGACGAAAGCCATGTTACCCTGGAGCTATTAAGTTGTCGCTTTCTAGGTACTGCATCAGCGCATCTGCGATGATTGATTCCATCACTTTGGATAGTACGGGAAGTAGTGCTATTGGACGGTAGTTGGCAGGATCAGTGCGGCTGCCTCCATTATGGATAGGAGTGATGACCCCCGCTTCTATACTAGTAGAATATGGTTCTCCTCTAGACATCGCTGATAGAAATCAGCCAGTGGTTCTGCTAGATCATTAGATGCCGCCTGCATAGCCTTTGGTTGGATGTTGTCAGCTCCAGGAGAACTGTGGATACGCAAGGATAACAACTTCTTCAACACAGCTACCGCAATGAAGGTGATGTTGTCTAAACCAGATGGTGGAGTATTAGGAATAAGGAGAATGTTTAGGCTCATGACCTGCTGGAAAGTTTTGGAGTAGTGAAGCCGTAGGAGATCAACTGCTTCCATTGCTGATCGCGTGCACCCATCAGCCGTGACTAGTGTTGGTACCCCCCGCTTCACCTTTCGAAGGCCGTTAACGTGCTTTTACAGGAGTTTGCGGTTCGTGCAGAATCGCTTCAATAACTCCTGCTGATGAGTGACCTTGTCTTCGCGGACCTGTTTCACACATAGGTTACGGTGTGTCACGTATGCAGTCCAAGTTTCGGCATTCGGGCAGTCCTGGTGATCTCTCCATGCCAAATCCTTCCGAGATGTACATTTCGTCGAAATGGAGGCTGCACGGACCACATCTTCAGTTTATATCAGTTGCTGATACCTCACCACAAGTATTGGAGACAAAGTTTAGCCTCATTCCTAGACATCAGATGTGCCTCCGTGTCTACCGATGGATATGCCACCTGAAATGTGACAAGTTAGAAAATGTGAGTTCTTGAAAATGTGCTAAAATCTCCTTGCACATGTATTTAATGCAGTGACAGCGTACTACGAAATGTCGCCGGCCTTCAGTTTCTCCAACAATGAGAAAAAACGATTCTTGCTGTTGGTTTTCCTTCTCAGTTTCGTTATAGAGTAGGTTCTGGAGGCTGAATTTGTCGGACTCAACTTAGACGATAAGGTATTGCTCGTGTACAGACCTGCCAAGCAGCGCTGTCCTATGTTTCGCTCCTTCAAATTAAAAGCATTCCTCCAGGACTTATATGGGTTACCCCCTGCGCTGATCCTCCGTGGGGATCAGCTAGAATTCGTTCAGAAATACAACTACCTGGGCAGCCAGATAAGTGTTTATGTGATATCGTGTAAGGTATCTGATCATACAGGAATAATCGAG
Organism: Dicrocoelium dendriticum; assembly: GCA_944474145.2. Lineage (NCBI taxonomy): Eukaryota > Metazoa > Platyhelminthes > Trematoda > Plagiorchiida > Dicrocoeliidae > Dicrocoelium > Dicrocoelium dendriticum. Next base: position 73,242,318 of record OX104065.1, on the reverse strand, counting down.
GCGCTTTTGTTAATCTCCGCAGCTTATCCCACCGGTGCGAAATAACTGTCGCTCCAAAGTGTGGATTCTATGGTGTTACCGTACGTTTAACTATCATGCATGGTTGCGGTGAGTGGCTTGTTAGGTCGGCAGAAATGAAGAGGTAGATTGCTACTGGTTACCGATGCGTTCACAGTCATGATGAGTGTGTTCGCCGTCACACTTCTGATGCAGGGGGATAAAGTGAATCGCTGAGCTCCACTACTTGGGCAGGGGGATGAGAACGATATGAAGTGGACTCCCTAGACTGTAGTTTGGGCGAAAGTTGTGGAGAGGAGACTAGCCGATGTACTTAGAAAGTAAGGATGTAAGCATATAGATGTTAGCAACAGTCTGACGCTTCGAAATTAAGTGTTCTTGTCACTACACGGATCCCGGATAGGGACACTTAAGTACAGATCCAAGATCTGAACTTATCTACATCTGTGCAGTAATTAGCTTTGTCCACTAACTTCCGGCAAAATCTCACTACCGATGTAATAAAAATAGAGCATACTGTTATCTGTACTGTTATTTCACTTGCTCTTCACTGCTTTGCGATAATGTAAGTAATTTGCACTGTAAAGCAATGGCGGAATTGGTTCTCAGTTCTAGCTAACGTGTGTGATCATGCTAGCGATGATGATTTTGAATTAGAATGATAATTTTGGGACAAATGGCAGGTGGTTAGGTGCGACGGTGCTCGTGAGAAACCAACCATATCCGCTTAAACATTCCGAAGGAACTCCACTGATGGATGTACCTTAAAAAATTGGTCTGCCAGATAATATACCTTCCAGTAGACTCAAGGGCAACGTCACAGACGAGACAGAGAAGACTTCACACAGTGACTAGTGTAGTGATTTGGCTGTGGGACGACAAAAGACCGGTACCCATGCCGACTTGTCAGACGTACTGTTACTCGTAATGCAAAACTTTTGCAGTACCTAAGAATCCAACTAGTCAGCTTACGTATAACAAGTAGCAGTTGCAAAATAGGTCATTTTGCATCCTATTTCTATGGTGGCGTATTTGTATATCCGATCCATTTTCCAAATAGTGGAACGTCTGTGACCTCACACTGTTTGGTGTGCGTGTGTATGTATGTATGCCATGCGTTGTGGTTAATACCGGTATCGCTGTTGTTATTTTTACCACCGTTTAGACAAGTCAGTGGCTCCATAACAGTCTCTGAAACACAGCGGTGCAACGCTGCACTCCGCCACTGTCATTCTACTCGTTTACATTTGTTAAGTACTAAGTTAAATGCTGGACATAGTAGTTGATGACCTAGGCCTACACCCTGTCGCCACAGAGCCGCGGTAGCGCCTGCCACCACGGTTAACTACTCGTTCTGAAGCTCAGGTTATAGGGATGGATTTCGACAGCAGTTTCAAATTGAACCACGCTTACCACTGAATTTCATTTATTGAGATTTCCTTCAATAAGAATCGTGACCCAGATTTATGTGATGCATATTATGTGTCAGAATCCATCCATGCGACGGGTGCTTCGGAATAAACCCTCAGATATTGTTTAACGGTTGAGACAAGAGTTGCCCCCCCCTGCGACTGTGGAACGTGAGGGCAAAGGCCTGAGTCAGAAGTCAATATGTCTGTGTAACTGACAACCTTCAGGTTATAAAGTTAAAAAATTTTATTCGTCGTGTAACCTTGAAACTACGAATCAAATGTTGCAGCACCGGACCTTTGAGAGAGGCAGTTCTGTCCTACGGTCGGATACCGGTAATGTTGACATTGGCTAATCAATATGATATTATGTTAGGTATTTATCGCTTGCAAATTCAACCATCGATAACAGGTGCCGTTTACATTACCGTATGTGAGCGGTGCACCATACACGGACACACTTGCAGGCATTTCGCTGCCCACAAAGTCACGGTGGTGAGCTTCGCCAATCAGATTGCCCCAACACACTTGACCTGACACCACAGGGCAGGTGGGCACTCGATGGATATAAATACGAAAGATGAACAAGGTGGATCACCAAGCATGCTTCAAAAGCCGATGGATCATATATATTTAGGTGTGAATACAGTGTCCGTACTCATTGTGTTGCTATTGTTCAACCCGCAATCATGTTTTGGATTCAATAGGTTGTTTGCGTTTGAAGAACCTTTTGGATCAGACAGCGATGGACAAGTGGCTTCATTGACACTTCCAACAGTTCAAGATAGGTTGGAATTCCAACCGACTCTTCCGGTGCCGGTGCATGGGAAACAGTTCGACAGACTTACGGTCAGTTTCTACGAGTTGTCTAGGCCAAATTAACTGCACAGCTGACGAATTAATTAATTTGAATGCATATATATATATATATTTATATTTATATATAAGCAGGGTCCCATGCTGAGGCTGATGTTGCATTCTTGATGCTTCTTCACCGCAGTTGGGCTAAACCAACTTACACTTAAACTAGGTCTTTTTAAGGTGGATAAATTTCATTCCGCTTTATTTGGTATGTTCTGCCTCCTGAATAATGTTCTATTAACTGGCCACGTTGCTTACACTAATTGCGCTTATCTTCGTTACTTTTGTTGCGTTTGTAGCATTTTAAGTAACTTGTGGACATTTCTTGCTTATCACAGATTTGTTGCTGACCAACTTACTTCATATGGTAATTTAGCGAAGAGTTATGCCAGTGTATCTGTATGCATTATTGGATTTATTTTATTACAGCTTGTCGTTTAAATTGAATGGCTGTTGTTTGATATCCCTGGTATGGTTGCGCTTGATGTGTATGTTGACAAGGTGCCTACCTGTCTATTACCCACTACCTCGTCCATACTGGCTCCAGGAGACAGTTGGTCGTTGCTGGAGGGGACGGGGTGCACGGTTCTTGTGGCCGTGCTAGGCTCAAAGAGCGGTTCCATGCACTCAGTGTGGAGCGGACTACGGTCCAGCCACCGCCTTGTGTGCGGTTGATTCCCCAAATACAGCGTGCTTGTGTTTGCCTGTGAAGGAGTGTGGGCCGGCTCCGTTGATGAAACGTGGTTCCCATCCGCATGCCTCCCGGTCTTATTCCTTCGGGTTTACACTGGATATGGGGTATGTGGTTGGAGCTGTGGGTGGTGCAGCGCAAGCCATCCATGGTCCGTCTGTAGGCGCAGGCGTCCTGTGGCTTGCCACAGTGACAGGCAAATCCGAAACCGGATGCCGCCAACCATATATAAGCAGGAACAATTCAACTGAAGGGATAGGGAGGGCACAACGTATAATGCTGCAGTTCTCTATGTTTGAGGCTGTGCGAAACCTTTCCTCCTTCAGGAAAGTTCTTTGTTACGCAGTGTACTGAATGTTAAATTTCTTTCTGACGCTGGCAGGTTTTTAAAAATGGTTTCATTGCACTTGATGATGAATCCGCTCGGCGTTGCGCGATAAACTATCCTGAGAATTCGCTCAACGATGGGAGACGTCTGAAGAATGTTGGCGAAAACTACCTCAGCGTATTCAGCTCGGTCAATGATGGTCCCTCAGGCAGAGTCGTCATCAGGTAAGGGTTGGAAAATGACCACAATTGGCCCTCTCTTCCTGTGTGTGCTCGCTCATTCACCTTTTCAAAACGCGTGGTCCTGTCCAGGTGTGTGAAATGTTAACCCATCATGATGACTGTCAGACTACTTTGAAATGCCCAATGAGCAGGGAGATGTGAATTAGGGACTACAAAAAGATGTTTATATTATTTCCTGAAGATATCTCTTGAAAGCTCTCAGTTCAATGACCTTAAGAGAACAAGTAGTCACAGTTGGTCTGAGCGAAACTGTACCAGCATATTCTTAACAGCACAAAAGGCTGCTCTTCTGCATGTTCGATTTTATACTAGGCTCAATAACTGTGATCTTGACACCCGCTTGCTTCTCCCCAACAGTCTTACATATACTTTGTCGTTTGCTGTATAGGTATACTGACTCAATTGATGAGCAAGGCTCAATAAGGGGACCGAGTTTAATAAGGGACAAATAATTGGCTCTTCATGGTCAATTTTTGGAAAATTGGGGGAATATCGCCTAAATTACAGGGGGCCATTGCGCTGATATGCTTAAGTTTAAATTAGTATTTCCCACCAAACTTCCTCCAAGTTTATATTGAATTTATCTTTATGGATTGTCGTTACATGGTTTAATCCCTTACAGTTTGCAGTGATTTAACACTGAATGAAGGAAGATATTTTGTGAAGCCCTTGCCTATACAACTGTGGCGTCAGTTAGATGTCAGTCGCAGCGCACTTCTTCACAAGGTGGTTTATCGAAATGCTCCTCCCTTTGAGTTAATAACAATAGCCAAATGAACATGTATTGAAATAATAGAGGCACCATAAAGTGGAAAAGCTTACCTTTACTGACATTCATGTTACACTTCCTATTGCACTTCCGCTGGCGCCAAGAAGACATTGAACTTAAAACCCTAATTACGTGCTGCATTTCCTCTATAATTGCTTTCTTTTTATTTTACGCGTATTTCCCTTAACTGTTGATGATAAATGAAGTAGTCAGTCCAGAAAGCACGGAGGTGTTTCAATCAATCCTCAAATTGCGTATTACTGATTGCATTGTATTTCGATGGTTAAAACTTACATATCGGGCCGAGACGAACTCCACTCTCTCTGGTAACTACCATTCCCAGTCGTCTGTCTGGTAAAGGATATTGTCCTAGGTAGCAACAAGCTTACCGTTGGGACTACCATATCCGTTAGATCGTTTTACCGCTTCCCAAAGGAATACAGCTTGATAGTTTTAGTAAAGAGTGTAGAATTGCTGATTGCTAATGCAGTGACAGACATGTCGTGTAAGGAGCCGCGTGACGCACAGGCATTTGCAATGGAAAAAGCACTGTGGTTTTCAAATGTTACAAGTGAAACAATTCTATCATGATGAAAAGACATTGTTGCTTCCGTCCACGCGGAAATTTTAACTAGCCTAAGCCCATAGTCTGCTATGCCATCCAGTTGTTCGCAATCGCCTTTCGTACACACAACACGTGTCGGTTTTCTTTGTGCATTTAATCACCTGTCCCGGTCCAATTGTTATATCACCGACAAACCGTGGCAAATGATGAAAGCCACATAATATGCTGCGCAAAATCGGTCTAACATAGTATATCTTTTTCACCCGTAGGTTGCAAAAGGAAACGTCAATAGGGTTAAAACACCTGTGTGTATTCGCAATTTAACTATTGTTACCTAAGTTCACCTTTGAAAACATGACCAACGTCTCTACTGCTATTTGTGTCCGTAGACTCTAGCACGCTGTCTATTCACGCGGGCCATAAGTTCCTCGAAACAGACAAACGCAGTACGAGTCACAGTTAGTCGAAATAAGACAAGCGCTTTTGTTTATTGAATCTGTGCATGGTATTGCGGCAGCAGACAAAAGGGCTTCGTCTATACCTTCTTGACATTAACGGGCATTTAGATGATATGAAAACAAGTGCGGTGTCAAGCAAAATTATGTTATGTAACAGGAACAACATCCGCTTATTTTGTAACCTTTACCAACTGTCCTCTGGGTGAACTTATATGAACTAACGTCAGAAGCGTTGCTCATGTAGTCGCTGAGAACGTAATGTTTGCAGGACAAAGGGACTAGTTAATATGATAACTATTCCCGAATCCGGATATCATGTAAACTAATTAGATACTCGTCATGCCGCTTAATATCGTGGTGTGATTATTCGCCCATTATCAGTAATAACATTCCTATTATTATTAAGTGCTTCCTCATAATTTAGGTTAATGAGAGAATAGTCGAAGCCTGGGCTGCACTGTTTTGTGTGCTTATGCTGAGTGTTCATTCAGTATCCGGTAGGAGAAGCAACTTCCAACATTGAATGTGTGGAAATTTCCGAATAAGACGGTCCTTGTGGATCTTCCCATGACAGACGTCCTGGTGTAGTGCTATTCTGCTTGGTTCAGCTACTTTATCCATACTTATTCGGATTGCTCTCTTCGCTGACTGAACTTAAGTATGTGCAAGCTACTTGGAGGCTTCAGATCACACTTAATAACCTTGTCTCTGCAACGAAAATATTGTAGGGAAGTTAATCTCAATGTCACTGAAGCCATGGGTTGCGCAAACCGAATACAAATTGAACGACTCCAGAAGCTCATTCGCCTACATTACTCAAAAATGGAAGGCTACGCAATTCGATCGATAATCTGGATCACATGGGAAAATATGACTAACGCTCAGTACCAAAACTCTAAGGTAAGTGGCCGTGTTCAAATGATGTCTTAGCTGATCGTAAATTCCTTCAACTTTCAATTCAGACATTCTACTGTGACTTTAATTCCTTTAATTAGCTCATATATTCCGATTCTGTCTGTATGCACTGACTGACAGCATTATATCTGTGGTTACTTCTTCATTTGCATCTTTCTTGTCACACCCTGGAAAAACCGGTGGTACTGATACCGTCAGATTTTTATTGTCCATGTCACTGCAGCACCGGTTTGGTAACGATGCAATCTCAAAGAAAACACCGCCCGAACCTAAATTCTGTGCATCCCCACAGAGCTAATATCATATCTACAACCAATGCAAGCTAGGGCTCAAAGCTGTAAGAGTATTCGTTAACTAAAAATACCAGCGGGATTGCTGCATCCAGCGTACTAACTACAGGCAGGCTACCACACTCATAAATCATCTGTATTGAAATGGCGATTATCAAGGCTAAGCGAATAGCAACAGAGACAGTCTTTGTATTTCGGTGTTAAAAATGAATGAACCGGAGCAGCGTGGACTCTCGATCATGTAGGTAATGGGTTCATTACAATGGGCGAAATTATTACAGGGCAGCCTGTACTATCCGTGCACTTTGCCCATTTCACGGGCCTCAGATTTATTCGGACGAGATTGGACGACGTTTAGAACTTGAGTCACTTGGCCCTCCGTTTATGTGTGTAACTTTTCACTTTGATTTGACAAATTATTTTGCACAATACAAGCCATTTATTACAAACGTACCAAATATTTTTCTAGAATGCACAGTACTTTCGCAGTTGGACCCACTGAGCGTATCAATGTTGATGCAGAAAATAAGCACACTTCACAGTGGGTGTTTAAGGTTTTAAGAAAGTGCCGATTTTGGTCTTCCTGAAGCCACAAGTAATTAGAACAGCTTGGCAGTATGCATAGCTCAGGTTCAGACCAAGCACTTAACCGTCGTTGAGCGGAGGTGCACCGAAATCTGAATTGAGTTGAATATACTTGTTGCCACTTGTGTGCATGAAGATTATGACACGCGATCTTGCTAAGGCCAGCCATTTACTCGGAAGTGAACTTAAGGCAATTCGGTCACTCATACCACATATAGAACAAAGAATGGTTACATTTTGCCACTCGGTAACGCTTCAGTCCGCAACCGCTTTTGCACTAATCTGCCCTCACCAGGTGGAGATAACAGGGGCGAACCTCTAACCGTGGGCCTTTTAGGGTGTTGGCCGAAACCTCTACCCCTAGACCAATAATTTGCGGTTGACAAAGCTCCTCCCCAAAGGTACTAGATTCGAGTTGCAGTCGTCCTATCCGGATCTGAAAAATGTGCATAATTCCAAGCAGAAAAACCAGAAGACGTAAAATGTGAGATGACTTAGTCAATTTGTGCAGACTCTTCAATCACAAATCATGCAGAAATAATAGCCATACAGAACGCAGTCATAGGAGATCAATCATTGGCCAATAGTTACGCCTCAAGCACTACCGTAGTTTCTTATTCACAGCCAACTGTTTCGGCACACTAAGCAGTGACCGCTCTCGATCGATTGCGATAACTTGCAATAGCCTGAACTTGGGGCCGCTGACTACGCATCAAGACGGTGGATGACTCATCGGGGTTAACTAGTTGGCCGGGGCTCAGAAAGTGCTTTGTGATTGCCGAGGCAGGTCGACTGCCTTATCCACCCGACTCCGCCGTCGTCGAACCTATCCGGCTGCGTAATCATTTAAGAATGTGCCCATTGATCCTGATACCTAAACTTCGTTAAGTGTTTGCGCTATGGTTGTATCCGCAGCTGCAGGTAAATTGGTGTAAGCAATGGGACATGCACATGAGCCTACCGTGGTGGTTGAGGCGTGACTATGGGCTGCTATTGATCTCATGTGACTGCGTTCTGTATAGCGATGATTTCTTCATGGTTTGGGATTTAGGAGCATGCTAGATATGACTGAACCATCTCACAAGTCACGTCTCCAGGTTTTTCTGTTTGGAAGTTAGAAAAGGAAATGCCTGTTTTAACTTTCGATAGTTAATAACTTAGAAACAAATCACATAGTGCAGAGCGTACAACATCTAAGTATCGGCTGTTGTTCCCACCGGAGACTGAATAATTAGTATGCCGAACCGCCATTTAACTCGAATAAAGGAAGCATAAAGTGTCATCAACTTGATGACGCCAACATTTAGCGAATGGCTAAAAGGTAGACAAGCCGAGGAGAAAAATCGCAGGGCTGAAACAACCTGCGCACTCGGACTGAAACTTCTCCCAACTAGTCTTACACGCTTTTCACGGAATCCATCATCTCCACACGTAGGGAAACCTAGGTTACTGCGAATAACGTTTGACAACACATGCGACCTAAAGGATTTTCTCTCAGGTAGCCGCATTTTAGTGAACAATTTTGTCAGTGCCCGCCTTTTTTCTGACAGGCCATGGGTAGAAACAGAGAAGCGGAAATCCAACCCTAGTTCGTCGCGTCAAAATGAGATGAAGATAATGGTACTGATTTATGGTGTGCCAAAATTGAAGTATGACGATAGTAGTAAACGACAGAAGCGCGACATCGAAGAATGGCGGTACAACACATAGCTCTACGACATGCAAAATGTGATGGCGTTTGACGTCACCCGTTTAATTGCCTCCACAAACTACCAAGGCAGCGGGCCACAAATTTTGAAAGTTACCTTGGCTGTGCTTGTAATGATATCAGTGGCAATCCAAGCATGGTATGACAACAGGAAACTTGGACCATCAGAATTACAGCTAAGACCATTCCTTCAATTAGTACAGACTTCAGAATCAGATGTGCCAGTCTCGGTTGTACCTGTCTCAGATCAGTCAACCGTTCAAACAACCTTTTCAAAAATTTCAGCATACCGGCACTATTTGTGCCGGTCAGTCACAGCGAGTGAGTCAACAAATACGATGCTGTTACACCAACACTCTGTGGTTGTATTCTAAGCTCTCGGAAATGTACCATCGACAGGAGACAACTACTTGGGACATCATAGTAGTTACTGAAACTTGGCTTTCAAACGACATATTCGATCCAGAGATTGAACTTAGTGCGATGTCAGTCATTCGAAATGATCGTCCATATGGCGGTGGCGATGTTGCCCTCTACTATCGAGATTACTTGAAACTTGAGTTCCTTACCGAAAATTCCCTTGTTATTCGCGACGAACTATTTTGCCGAGAACACCTAGCAGGTCGAGATGTTGGTTCACCGAAGACGAGTGATGCTTGTCTCTTATCAGTTATCTATAGGCCTCTGAACTCGTCAGCAGAAAGCGATAACATTCTGTTAAACGCCCTCCGCTATGCCGTTTCACAAAAGTACTCTCACTATCTTATAATGGGTGACTTTAATGTTCCTTCAATAGCATCAATGTCCCCTAATGGGTCATCATTTAAATCGAAGCTCCTTGTATTCATGGATATGGCAGTTTTGTATAACCATGTGCATTTACCAACCAGACACAGCAGTTCAAAAATGCCATCACTCCTGGACTTAAGTCTGACTAATGAAGAGTTGATGATTGAGTTAGTAGCATACTATCCTCCACTCGGTCGTAGCGACTATTCAGTTCTTACATTTAGTTATGTGAGCTATGCTAGTATTGTTGATAAAGTAAGAGCGACGCGACGAACTCTTACGGACTATTTTAAGCTGTACAACTTAGCAGCGACCGTTGACTGGGACCTACGGACGCACAACTCAGCGAACGACGCATGGAATGAACTGAAAGACAAAATTAACTGGGTCATACAATCAGCATCGAAGTTTGTGCCATCACAAGCATCGCGCCGGACCAATACGTGAATCCGAAGTAGAACACGTAAATGGATCAAATTTAGTGATGGAATCTGGAGGCTACATTCGCTAAACTCGTGTGACACCACATGGGAGAATTGCAAAGCAATCAGAAACTACTGCACGTCGCTCATTAGAAGTCGATATGTACGTATGGCAGGAGACCGTGGTGCTGAAATTTACGAGTAACGCCAAACTACTATAATTTATGAATGGCAAAAGGAAGATAAAACCCGGAATATTACCACGTAAGACGGCCAGTGGCCTAACGACTACTGTTGTGAATGTCGCGAACGCCCCACCCCTGCAGTTTGACTCGGTAGCTATAAATACCATGGAATCTTCGTCCTATCAAATCTCAAGAAACATCGTTGGTTTATCTTGCGTCACCTTTACCCCAACAGCAATTGCAAGCAAATTACAGTCTCTCCGGGAGTACAGTGCCTCAGGAATCGACAGAATCTGTCCAAAAGTGCTTAAAACCCTCGCTCCCACCGTAGCAGCACCACTTGCAACCTTTTTCCAGGATCTGCTTAACTCCCTGTTATGACGCCCAGTACGTCTTCATCTCATGACCGCAAGAAGAAGTCCAAGATGAGCCGGGATGAACAGATTTTCCATTACAGCACGGCACCAGTTATATAGCTTTACAAACAAGGGCGAATCCAAGCTACTAAACGCATGAGATCCAACAGGCATGGAGAAAACACAAAATGGAACAAGCAAATGAGAATCGCGAAAATTACGAGCCAATGAAGTGCGGCAAAGAAAATAGTGTCTGCCGAGTTAATCCCTGGGGGTAACCTTCTGGTGAGCGACCATTAAGAACGACGCTTAGCGTCCAATCAGTGTGGAGAAGTGATGCGTTTAAACAAATGCCAGAACAGTTGATAGTGAGAATGATATACACCAGGAAAATAAAAACAGGTATAATAAATATGTGTCGGCTGAATAATACATCCACGTGAAAAAGCTAAGGAACGCTGAGCAAAAGAAACCAATCAGAATGTCCACAGAATGAGACGGCTGAAATTAGCTGTGAGCGATTGCGAATGAGGCTAAGGAAAGCGGCGTGTCCAAAATGTAGCAGAGAAGCAGGTAACTGCGCAAACAAAGAAATAGGCAACTAACATAATTCATAAAACTGAGGGTTAAGTAGCCAGCTCCCCAACACTCCCATACACTCCCATCTGAGTGGGTAAAATTGGAATCATCATTTTAATATACAATGGAGGTAAACGATCGGATCCTGCCAACTACTGACCGATTACTCTTCTTCCTGATTTATCAAAACTGATGGAATCGGCAATCGCAGATGAACTGACGCGATACATAAAAGTCTACAAATAATTTCTAATGCCCAACATGGTTTCGGGAGCAGACGACCTTGTATCACCAGTTTGCTGCTTACTCGGAACTCATAGACCAGGACGGCGAATGAAAGAATCTCTACGGATGTGATTTATTTGAATTTTTCTAAAGCAGAGTCAGTCACTACTTTCTCCTCCAAAAGCTTGCTTCCTACGTTATCAACGGTTCTCTACTCACCAGGTTGGAAGACTCCTTACAAGACAGAGCAATCAAGGTGAGAGTAGCCGACACTCACTCTGCAAGCCTGTACGTCTCCAGTGGTGTACCACAAGGATCTGTCCTCGGCTTGCTACTGTTTTTAGTCTACATTAATGAGCTTCCGGCGGAGATTCTATCTCCAATGCAAATATTTGCAGACGATGCCAAAATATGGAGAGCAATTCGCTCAGCATTCAACCGTGTCTACCTCCAGGAAGATCTGACTCGGATTAACGAATGGGCAGAAAGGAACCAGCTCCCACTGAACGCTGCATAGTGCCATATGCTGACGGTGCGCAGCAGCTTCGTCAACACCCACCTTTTGGTTCAACACGTCCTGCAACACGTGACTAGTGAACGCGACTTAGGTATAAGCGTACAAGAGTCTTGACACTGCGCTTTAACGGTGGATGTTTGTGAGTAGTGTAAAGTTCGAAGAAAGTAGAAGCCATGATTAAAATTCACGCAAAATAATATGCCTCGACGGCATATTGTGCGTGAATTTTAATCGCGGCTTCTACTTTCTTCGAACTTTACACTACTCACAAACATCCACCATTAATCTACCATCGCCCATTGGACGTCTGAAGGACAGGAACTTCGGTCTATTGGGAAGTGACGGGTGAGTGAGCCAATCTGCAACACCAGGACAGGTACTGTGAGCCCATTGGCAATACGTCGCGCACCAAGCAGAAGACATGTGTTAAAATTTGCGCACCTAATCGTCAGCCCTCGGTAGCTCAGGTGGTAGAGCAGCGGACCGGAAATTCGTGAACCGGGGTTCGACTCCCCGTCGAGGCATATTATTGTGCGTGAATTTTAATCGTGGCTTCTACTTTCTTCGAACTGCTCTTTAACGTTCGAAAGCAGCAAGTGTGGCGAACTTGAACTTTAGACTTTTGAGGCGAAGTATCGGAACCTCTGAGCGATGGCTAGTACCAATGCTGATTAAATCCTATATTCGTCCTCACGTTGCATTTGCAATTCAGGCCTGGTGTCCATGGTTAAAAATAGATATTCGTCTATTGAAACAACCCAGAACAAAAGCCACAAAGACAACGAGTGGACTATCCGGTCTAAGTAATGAACTGCGTCTTCGTGTATTCGGTGTGTTCTCCTCAGCTATCCGATGGCTTCGCGCAGATCTTATTCTCAGATACCGGATACTAACTGAAAGCGAGCATCCATGTACATGACTGTTGACCCTCGCCCCTTACAAAGCCGAGGCAACCACCTGAAACTAATGGCGCAACACTGTCGTTTGAATGGTAGAAAGTATTTTTACTCTCTTAGAATCTGTTCTCACTGGAATGAATTAGCAAGATTTGTGATGAACGCACCAGATATGACGACATTCGAAAGACTCTTAGACTTCCATCTTAGTGATAGACGCTACACAACAGTTTGATAAGGTGCAATGCTTTAACCATTGATACTTCAAGCTCCATATTGGAACATTTTGGTTTTAATTTCGGTTTGCGTATTCATCCCCTGAGTCTTGTAAATTTATGCTTTTTGTCCCTTCACACACTATTGAACTATTGAACACGAAATTTTCCAGAGCGCTCAGATTTTACTTGCAAGGACGATCGAAATGCACGGTTTCGCCGTCAAAGATACCATTAAAAATTACAACGAAAATACGACTATTAGTAGATGCAAGTAGTTCCTATTGTCTCTTAAATACAGATAACTATAACTGATATGAATCGACGTCAAACGGTGTATGTGACCGAACAAACAACATTGAGAAGCAAACTGGATGACAGCGATACCGTTTTATGTACACAGCAGCCTGAGGTTGAAAAAATAACTGTTTATGCACACAAAGCACCGAATGCGTTCGAGTAATCGCGATGGCCCCAGTGAACCGAAGGAATCGCCAACTGGAGTGACGCAGTAAATGTTTGAACGCAGTGTCGAGCTGAATCCGGTGACCAGTAAACAATACGTGTCCATCTATGGAGGATGCCGGCAGCTCCCGCAACGTCGGGGCTTGGGGAGGGTAGGGCTGTTGAGGTATCTCAGGCAGGATCCATGTAGTTACATGTTCTATCATCCAGGAGGACAATGCCCTAAGGGTTCTACATATGTAACTGACTTACCCGTCACATATAAATTTCTATGCCCACTGAAAGCTGGCTCCTGTTTGCAAAGCCTCCTTTGGCTGAGGTATCGGCAAATGTCTGGTCTGGCTGACGATGACAATGACTTGAGCTGAGCAGCAGCGATCAAACGCTTAGTGGCCGTTGGCGTGATAGAATCACCATTGAGAGCTAATGTGATATAAAAATTCTTCTTGGAAGCCTCCTGTTCTTCATCCTTTGGCCTTTGTGGTTGGCCGTGTTTCTCTACGAACCGTTCAGCATCAGCGAAACTGTAATTCGTTCCAAATCAAAGGTTAGGCGTGCTGCTAAGCGAAATCGTCTAGTACGACTGCCCAGGGTCTTTACCAGTGTACGCTTGAAAAGAGTGGGTGTAAAAGCGGTGAAACGTAGCTATTGGCCGGACAATGCTGCCTTTCGATAAATAATCCTAAAACGTCCGTTTTCTCTGCGATTGGTAAGACGATGCCATCATGACAGACAGTATTTCTATTAAGACCTAATTTAACCTCTTTTCAGGTCAGTAAGTGATGAACACAATTTTCACGGATACATTAATTTACCTGTACTCCAGCCGGCTATTGAAGAATCTAGCACAGAATCTAACGCAAACGTTTGTGCAAAAGCTAGCAATTACCTCCAGCGCTGCTTCCTCCACCATGGCAGTTAAACAGGCGTGATTGATAACAGAGGGTCTACTGACTGGTAAACTTAAGATTAACATTCTTGTAACTAGTAAAATAAATGAGATCGTCTTCGTCTGTAAATCTTCATGTCCTTGTAGTGAATTGTTCATCATGTACCTGCGCTGTCACAGGATGGTCAACATCCCCTTTCCTGGATAAGGCGCACGGTCAATATCCATTAAGACGCCATCAGTACACTCAGCCGGCTCACCTTTGTTGAAGACATGAAAGTACCGTCATGCCACCAGTAAGGAAATGAAATACGAGGTTCATGAGTTCGAATTACTGGAAATTTCTAGAATCGCTCAGTAGTTATTATTTCAGAAGTGTTTGGGTGCAATCGGCTGACGCATCTGTTGGTCAAGTTTCACTTCTGACATTAGTCTATGGCACGTCTGGTGAATCAGTAAACATTTGGAGTAGCATTTTCTAGCGAATGAAGACGCTGACTGTAATCACATACGCGAATGTCATAGAGTTACTGTTTACTGGCCGGGTTATCAGGTCAAGCGGTTCAGTCACCGCTGGAATATTCCAGTACAGGCAGATGACGGTTTGGGAATGGGAGCGTTTCGAATTAATCTTCGAATTCCAACCGGGTCTGCAGACCCATACTCGTCAGGGCGGCCGTAATAAGATTGTTTACCACATACTAGAAAGCTCCGCTCCTTCCATTCATACAGATATGTTGGCTTTGACAAGTTGCAAGGCCTCGGTACTTATGTCCTTGTTCTTTATAGAATACCGTTGCAACGTGTATACTGATTCACCCGGCCTGACGAAAATCTTAAGTTAAAGACGAAAAGTTGCCCAACAATTAGACCAACTGAATGGTTCCAGGCCACTCTGAACTCAGATCACCGAGTTCACAAACTGTGTTATTACGATGATAAAGCTTCATACCGAATTACGATATACGACGGTGCACTATATCTCCTTTCATGCCTTGCTCCTGAAAGAGGAAAGCAGTTTGAGATTGACAGCAAACCAAAACCAACAGGTGCTTAATGTGTCAACCAAATGTTTTGCACGTTGCACTTGTCTTGGCAGTTTCACTGTTCACCTTACCGGAGACGAGAAGTCGTTCACTAAGAGACAGTATAGAGATCAAATGCAGACATCAGAGTTGCTTGGCCAAATGTCTACTCTATGAGCTTATATGGAGTGACTAAGGATGTTATAAATCCCTTGCACTAACTAGAAGTTTTACAAGTATTTCACGGGAAACCAAAAACGTAGGGTTGCTACAAAAGTACTAGGCATCGAGTTCAACTTTACTGACGCTAAAGGAAGCAATTCCTTTGCTGAAGGCAACTAACCGCTTTCATGAAGTCAAACGTATAATCTTCACACATAAGACTCAAAAAGCAGGCAGAGTTCGCGAGGTTGTTGAACATTTTGAAGGTAAGAATTGACTAGGCGTTCCTGATTCAACATTTGGCGTTATACTAACTGCTTCAGTGTGACGGCATTTACAACGGTACTATTATGTAGTTGGAAGCATATTGTTAACTGAAAGGGATTTCGAGCAATATCGTTCAGGGGACTGGAGGCTGTCCTGGTCGACACCTGAAGACGTTACTTGGGAGCGGGAAGTGGGTGGGTCACAGTCTGATGCGGCCAATGATTATCACAGACAGCAGGCACAATATTTGTAAGACGAACTGTACCACCCCCATGAGCTCTTTACCTATCCCTACACAGGATAATACGTCCATATGACCGGCTTCTTGTCCAGTCCACGTAACCTAGCCTAATGAAGTGTCATAATATGTGCCCGTTACCTTGAAAACGGGTCCCCTTTATCCAAAAATATACAAATGGTTTACTATGGTACACCTGGTCAATGCTTTGCGCTAGTCACATTTGTTGACTACAAACCAGTTGATTGATCTCTATTTTGCTTCATACTATCTTGAGACTGGTTTTGGGACATATGTTAGGATCTTCCTTTGAGCGGAAGTTTGACAGCCAAAGATATTGGGAGCAACGCTGCTTTAGGTTTGGATGTACCCACGGACGCTGCGGACGTTTGGTTTATCTTGCTGGATTCCACTTTTGCTTCTGGAGTACTGTGTTATACATGATTTAGCTGCGTGAACTGTGCACTAATATTTTTCTTTTGGTCTATTTTTTAAGCTGTGCAAATTTGGTGGATGTTCTCTGGCTACTTTCGAAATTCTCGTTGATTGGCCCAACTGCCGTCTGTGCCCGCTATCATGCATTTTTTCTACTGTAATCGGTAACCCGAAACAAAGTATTTTGTGCCAATCAAACTAGTGCTGGGGTAATAAAAGAAGGGTTGAGTTGTACAAATTGCCAAGACCGGTAGCATTCAAACTGCGTCAAGGTCTGTAGGACCGACATAAAGTAATACGATACGCCGGGTTCAGTTTGGTTCTGTTCAAAGTGTACGACGGTTCCACTAGTAAAAGGAGTACTAGCGTTGACCCAAAAGTAGGACAACCTAGTCGTCAAAATGGAACATTGTATGCAAAAAGTGCTAGGCTCGAGGCAAGAATAGCGCATCTTGCGCCTCATCCGTCCCTCCCAATTGCTGCCTCGAAACCAGGAAAAAGGATCAGGCGTTCACAATGCCACGCAATACCAGAAACCTTGGGAACCACGAAGCAAGCCGTCGTCGCGACTGATAGAAGCATTGCTAGCCCCATCGTCCACATCCGCTTATCCAATTTATCGAGCGATGCGGCATTGGCAACATTCACACTTCCGATTGACCAACGAAATCGGAAGGTTAAAAAGCACGAGACCATAGGTGAATAACTATTCTCGATGATTCTCTTCAGACCATTACAATCATATTTAAGGGCAAAAGAAGGAACTGAAATTGACCCATTGTGTCAAACTACATAGTTCATTAACGGTTCAGTGAGGAAGGCTAAGAGTTGACCTTTGACCTGACAGGTCGATTGCATGATCTGTGGTAGTCGACCTCAGCATCGTTAGTTCCAGCTGGCCAGGGAAGCTGTAAAGCATGCATCAACCTGAAACGTTCTAAATACCGGTCCCCCTATGCAACCGGTATAATCAGTGTGACCGCTGTAGCCTCACCCAGTATGGCCGCAAAACGGGTCAAGGAACAGGTGCAACCTGCACAGACATCACTAAATCCATCGATAACCGTGATTCGCACATCACCGAAGACCAGGCGGAACTACGGGGCCTTGACATTTATATGTACCAACGGCCCTGAGTCTGATGCAAACTCCTTAAAGGGGTAAACCGCTGGATGATTAAAAGCAATGGAATTTTCTTTGTGGTAGAATCGGAGTTCAAGTTAGTCCGACCAATATAATGCGCATCACAAGACATCAAACCTCGAATCGTTATGGAGAGTCCCGGTTAATCGGGTAACACTAGGATCAATAGATGATGTCGAGACGGTACTTTTTTCGGCATACTGCCAGCGGAATGGAAACAGTGGAATACGCATATTTTTGGAGGTTCCATGGAGCGAACGCCAACGGGACAAAAAACATTCAAACGACCACCACGCGGAGAGTATCAGAAGAAATATTTTCGTTCATGGCGTGCCCTAGTTACCGACAATCAGCCACGAAGAAGACCACGCTCATGACTTGGAATAGTGGCGTTACATCCGCGCTGGCGATGTCATACTTCATTGTCGCCAAACTACAGAGGCTGTTGTCCGAGGATACTGGAGATAACGGTGAAGTCACAACAGACGGCCGTGAGCTTAATCCGTAGCTGACAGTTACTACGCAACACGCTTCCTTCGGAACTACAACTGACGACAGCAGTTAGACAGCCACAGGCATTCGCTGTTCTCGCGGAAGCGACACCACCCGCGTCTCAATATAATCACATCATCGATTCAGAAACCTGTGCGATAAGACCCGTAGCTATTGAGAAAGCTACCGATGGAATACATACTGCAGGTGCAAGCAAGACCAAAAACAGATTGCATTCCTATCGAGATTAGGTCCGCTCTCTTATCGGTCGGCACAAATCCACATCATTCATGTGCTCCTAGTGAACAGTTTTGATATCTGAGAAACTTTCCTGTATGTACACCAACGCTCAAGACTTACTGAGTAAACTCCGAAATTCGGCTGTGTCAAGGATCAAAAGTCTGCAACCTAATCGCTATGTTGGAGACTTGTTTACGCCCTGACATAAGTGCCATAGGTATCGCGCTGCTAGGCGTGTCCACTGTTCGGCACAAATAACCCAGCAAAATGGAGGGTGGCTCTGTACTTCTGCACTGACCTCCAATGTGAGCTCATAGAGGATCCGGTCAGCACGGTACAAGGTCCCCTTTGGAGCGTCTACGTTTAAAAGGCGATAACGCTTGTTTAGTGGCGGTCACTTACCGTCATCCTCCACGCCAGAGATGGACTCCCATCTGGCACCCGCAGTAAGGAAGATGATAAACGCTACCTACAGTCACATTCTCATTACAGGCAAGTTCAACGTTCACACTCTGGAATCCTAAGCAACTACCAAAGATCAGTTTAAGGCCGAGCTACAAGAGTTTGTCCCCAGTTATCCGCTGTATGGCCGGGTCAACACTCCCACCCGATTCCGATAAAAAGATAAGCCTTCGATACTGGATCGGATATTAATCAAAGCAAAAGTAATGGTCGCGAGGGTAATCATTGACGTCTGCTTGGGTCGCAGTGATCATGCAGTACTACTCTTCGAATACATTTGCTAGGAAGAATATCCCGTGGAAACTGCCGAAGAAACGAGAACAAATGTACGCCAGGACATATTGGCTGGACTAGATGAGACAGCCAACTGGACCATTTTGGCAGACAAGGCACCTGCTAGTGCATGGGGGCTTCTTGTCAACCATTTTAACTCTGGTTGCTGAAGCGTCAGTGATTAAGAACTACCACCAGAGAAACGTGGTCTCGTTTCTTCAAAGCAGGACAAGGATGTGCATAGCGTTGCGAAACTCAGCCTGCCATATCTACAAACTCTTCCCAGCGTAACCAATGTACTCAGCTTTTCGCGGGGATATGATGGCGTACCGGCGAAAGTTGGCAGTGCGTATGGCCATGAATCACAAACTTCTGTATCAGCACGTCAATAGTCTACGTAAGGTGGAACCGTGAATTCCTCCTCTTCAAAAAGCTGACGGACCCACAGGCGCATTGAAATAGGCGGCGAATACCCTGCGTCTACAATCTGTTGTAACATTTCAGTGCGATCATTGGCCACTTAACCCTTTGAAAATGGTTGTTTTACCCCCAAAACTCACTGAAATCCTTCATGAAAGAAGCAGTACTAAAAAAGCTGTTGAGTATTCGCAAGCACAGCTCTCCTGGGGTTGATAACTTACACACAAACTCGCTAGCGGCGACAGCAGATAGTTTAGCTGGGCCTTTGGTTCGATTCTGCCAACGCTGTTTTGAGGAAATGTACGTGCCCGACATGTGGAAACATGGGAAGGTTACTCCTATTCACAAGGGAGGTAGTTGTTCCAGTCCAGCTAACTGCCGTCCCATAATAGTACCGGTTCTTCCAAAGGTCATGGAAGCTATTATTCCTGATGCGCTAAAAGTGTACTTGGAAGAATTTAACTGCCTCGCACCGGAACAACATGGCTTCCGACGAAATCGATCGTGCACTACAAATATATTACTAGCACGATCCAGCTGGACTGCAGCAGTAGACTCTGGCACAAGGGTTGATGTAGTCTTTCTTGACTTCTCAAACGTATTCAACCAGGTAGACCACAACATTCTGCTCTTCAAACTCCCGACCCCTTTTAGGGATGATCCCCTTCTAGGACGGATCAGAAGCTTTCTACTACACTGGCGCTTGGATGTAGGATTGCGAGAATCACTGACAGATCCTATCCGAGTTGACTGCAGCGTGCCACAGGGATCGGCACTAGGACGGCGATTGTTTTGATGTATTTTATCCATTCACACGCCTCATAAGCTCGAACTGCCTGCTTTATGTCGATGACATTAAGGTGTGGAGGGCCATCAATACACCAAATGATATCACAGTACTTCAAGCTGATTTGAATAGAGCAAATGCATGGTCAATACAGAATATACTCCGCTTCAAGGTGAAAAAATGTAGAGCGCTGTACTTACGGCACAAGTTGGTGTACTCCAACAAACTCGGTAAACAGGAACTCCAAACGTCTTCTGGCGAGCAGCACCTGGGTGTTTTGGTTTAGGTCGAGCTTGGATGTTTTAATCAGGCTGAAACAGAGTCAAGGCGGGGCATCCAATACGTGGGCTTCTTGAAGCGTGAATTCGAACGATCCGACCCTTCTTCTCGGCTCATGCATACGGCCACATGTAGAATACGTAATACAGCTCTGGCAACCATGGCTGAGGAGAGATATCACCGCCCTGAAGATACCCCAAAGCCAGGCAACCCAGAATGTCAAGGACCTGTATAATTTCTCGTATGAATAACGGCTTCAAGTGCTCGGGATCTTCAGTACTGAGTATGGACGCTTGCGCTCGGATTTCATTTTGACTTACCTGAATTTGAGAGATCCCAACCGCGCGTGCCGCTAGTTGCTAGAGTCCAGTAACCACAGCAATTTGAGAGGTCACCATCTCAAGCTGGCACAACAACACAGTCGTTTGGAACGTCTTTAGAATTTTTTCTCCGCAAGCGTTTGAAGGACGTGGAATGCTCCACCGGAATCTGCCATATGTGCTCCCACGCTGACAGAGTTCCAAGCCGAGTTTACCGTGCAGTTATTTCGCTACACCATCTTACATGATCCATTACCCATGGATAAACACAAGTGTCTGTAAGAGATTTCACTGGCGGTTAAATCCCGGATTTCGTTCCACCTTTTTCAACTTCTGTATCTGTACACCAGGAGCAGACACGAATTTTACCAACGTCCCATTTACCGTCATTTCTTATGGATTTACCATGAATTTACGCTTTATACTACTTACACTTCAGTGAGTTCACTGGTGCAAACCCAATTTTATCAACAAGCTTTTTTGTACTTTTTTGATGTTTCACCATAACCATCCTAAGGGACTTGTTAATCATTAGCTATTTTATCCGTATAAAGCCATTGTTCCATTGACAGTGGTATCTTTGCAAACTGAAGATATCCTCATCAGTTGTCTTTCGCCATCTTCAGCGCATTGTCTGACACCCGCGTAAGCCGCAGTGAGTGAGGAAGCAATGACATGGGACAAAGTCAGGGCTACGCTGGGTAGAATGAGGGAAAGGCATCCCACAAGAATTTCACATAAACACATGCACTGTTGAAGTTGCATTAAGGCATCACATATCCGGCCTCATAACACCTATACGATGAGATAATGTTAGAAACAAAACAGTTACCTTGGAATTCTGGTGACCTAGCAAGATGGCTGTCAAAATTCTAGGTTTAGCTTCACTGTATACACTTGTAAACGTCAATAGTCTGTCATCCACAAGCGACTTTATCTCAATTCTGAGCGAAGCTGCTGTGAACCGGACACTAGCAGCTGGTTTACAACTATTGTAAAGAATCAGCACATCACATTATACATAGTTCCGCCCACACAACTCAGTTTACTTGCGTACCCAAATGAATAAGGCTGAGAGTAATGCAAACAAAGACCACGATTTTTGACGCTTGTTCGAACTAGTTTGATGCAAACATCTGTGGTGTAACAAGTTAAGTCGACAAATTGCTTTATGCACCTTGGTCGGGTGGGCCAGGTACCCACAGGCCGGTGGCTAGACCCCCTGCTCCCTGCATTCAAAATCACTTGGTGAGCCTAGCACTATCGCTTGAAGCTTATCCATTTCTCCTCCCTCCCTCCTCATCATCATCATCATCATCATACACGTTAGCTGGAGGTGGGGAACACCTCAGCTGCTGTGCCGCAATACATAGTAAAAAGAAAAAAAAGCAACTGGTGCAAGTCGGCTGAGCTACCGGTAACGGATGGACATCGTTCTGGTAAGCTAACAGCCGGCTACTGTGCATCAAAAAATTATGCAGAATTATATAAAATTAAATAATGAGCTCGTGATTGGAGGGGGAGGCTAAGAGGGATGGAGAGGGACAAAGAAACTCACAGCACGAACGCCACTGAGGTCGACTCCTAGCCATATCAGCAAGTGTGTCCAACCAAACGTGTTCATCGTCTTTCGGACCCCAACCAGGGAGCCGAGACGCTCCAACCGAGGCCAGCTCAAAAGTGAGGGCCTTCATTCCTCTGGACCAAGTCATCCCTTGGCCACCCATCCTCTTCTTCCATCCACACCCCCGGCGCGCAAACAACACATGTCGCGGGAGTCGGTGGGCTGGCATGCGTAACACGTGGCCGAGCCATCGGAGCCTGGTGCGTGAAATAACGGTGCTGAGCGAGCAATGGTTGACAGTCTTTGGGTCAACTAATTGTAGTGGCAGCATCGGTCAGATTGCGGTTTTCAGCAGTCGCTTGGTGCGCAGCCCAACCTAATAAGTCGTTCACGCGTAAACTTGAAGCAAAATTTACTTATTTAGACAAAAGCTAACTGATTAGACAAAACAAGGTGCATGTCCTGTCAATACGAGAACTGGCATCTGCACACGAATTCTACCAGACCAGTTCATGTCAGCAGTGTCACCTAGATGGTGACCTATCTATGAGGTCTGTCGAAGTTATTGTGTGTTCCTGGTGGATTGAGATACCTTTTAATTGTCCAACTGAAGAACTCATACAATGTGGATAAACACACTTCTCAACAAGTGACTGAATCTCAATTCAACCCAATCAAACTGAAGAAACCCGCCGAAGGCAATGCCAACTTCAGGGCTGATCAAAGCTTGATGCGATAACTATACAGTCACCGTGTAATGAACTGATTATAGCTTAAGACAAATTCGTATGGGTGTAAAAAGACGAGGAATCAGCACGAATTTAGCACATGAAACTATGTTGTTATGGAGCGAAACATATAGCATATGTTTACCCAGAACAGATGGTCGTGGATAATGGCCCAACTGACTGGCTCGGAGTGCCCAGAGTTTTCTGCTAAGCATCTGTGAAATACTGGTGGATTAATCCATTACGTACTACAAGTGTTCGAGGTATAAACACATTTTTGAACACACACACACACACACACACACACAAAGTTGCTTTATGCTTATACCATTCAACTAAATAGGCTGATAGCAAGAAATTCCAGTACGTCTACTGAATTTGCTTAGGCGCCATTCTCGTCGCTAGCTAACCAGACAGCTTGGCCATTAATTTCCGATCGGGCAGTCAACCGATTGCTTAGTTCTTGCGCTTTCAGCCATCAGCTGTGTTTTGAATGAACAACAATGCTTAACTGCCTTACTTGGGCAATCTTTCCTGCATACTGAGTAAGTTACTTCTTATGAAGATGTACCTTAAAATCTTTTCACGAAAAATTGGAGCGTAATAAAAGGACCTGGGTGGTCTCAGTGGGTGTGCAATCATCTAATGTATTTGATAGGATAACAAGTTTACCCCATCGTATTCACAACTTAACAATCCTCAGAGTTTTCCGGAGCGTACACAGAGACTCCATTGTGTTTTGGATTTTCTAACTTCCAGTGCATCAGTGCTGGTTTAAGGGGAATTTCGATGCTTTTCGGAAGCTTCAAAGCAGCTGGGCCCAGCTAAATAAATTGCAAGTCTTGTCTCATTAGTGTCTTTCAGGGATATTTGTATAAGGCCAGCAACATTACAGTTATTCTGCTTTCAGCTCCTTCCTAGTTTGCAGCTATGGTACTACAATCAGGTCACTTCAATGCAGGTGATTTAATCGCCCTATTTTCACTTCGCTCCCTACCCAGTCAAATTCTTACAGCGTTGTGATTCTCCATAATGGCGAAAAAGCGTACGCCGTCCTCCAGTACTGGAATATTGAATGGCCGGACATGAACGATTATGTCTCTGATGCTGCTCCTCCAGAAGCTGGAATATTTATACAGCCTTCAAATGGCTATCAGCTACCTAGGAGTGGACATTCGGTTAATACGTCCCTTTGGATGAGGTGAGTTGAACTGCCGTAGTATACTAGGCTTACTGTGGGATGGAAAGAAGTTGGTAATAAATCCTCTTTAAATTTTTCCATCAGTGAATCTAACGTTGTACTTCCCGGCGAATGGCTTGTGCCTCTTTATGATGCTCCTGTGGAATCTGACGATAGGTTGGAGTGGATGCCGAGGATTGCAAGGGAGTTTTTGACATCTCTCAGCGATACATGTCACCGGGACTTTGGATCCAATCTGTGGGATTTAACAGCCAACAGCGTGGTTAAAACCGGAACTCGGTTGGAAGTGCTAAATGATTCCCCGAATAGTCGCGAGACAGCAATATCTTCCACGTCTAGCAGTTGGGATCATGATTTCTATACGGATGAGTTGGAGGAAGAATATGACCCTACGGAACAAGACAT
Organism: Dicrocoelium dendriticum; assembly: GCA_944474145.2. Classification (NCBI taxonomy): domain Eukaryota; kingdom Metazoa; phylum Platyhelminthes; class Trematoda; order Plagiorchiida; family Dicrocoeliidae; genus Dicrocoelium; species Dicrocoelium dendriticum. The sequence goes on along the minus strand of OX104065.1, from coordinate 73,217,500 downwards.
CATAAATGGTACCGAAAACTTTTGGGATAGCTATCATGAAGAAGCGCGTCACGGGGGATCTGTTGAACACGAACACATGGTGTCGACGGAGTCAGAGACAGATGAAACGGAATATTCTATAGTAGAACCTACGATAGTTCCGGAATATGTTATCCACTTGGAAACAGCTGGTGCAAAGTCATTTGTGTTGTCCACAGATGAAGGTAAGTATTCATGTTTATGCTTAGGTCATTTAGTTGAAATCATACACAGGGAATGAGGGTATGCTCTAGTACTCAGTACGTGCACGCTGAAAGACTGTATCTGGGCAAAAGGCTCCCGGTACATTCGTCATGGCTCGTGTTGTTCACAGTCGTCGCTTCCCATTCTAAGAAACCTGGGACGTGTGGCTCTCCAAGTAAAGAGGGCTGCTTAGGAACGAAGATCTACTCTACTGTATTGTCGGCAACAACGTATGAATAAATACTAGTTCAGTATTAGTGTCAGATCCAAACCTTAAACTTAGGACGGAATATTATTGTAACTTGTCAGCTTAAATGCTTCAGAGTTTCACAGTTTCGCAGTAGCCAAACGTTATTGAAAGTTAAGATTGTTTGGTTTACTAGCCTTTTTAACAAAACACGAACGCTTTTTGGGCCAGATCCTACAACCTGCTATGTTTATCTCTCATTCAGAAGGTCATAACTAATTGAAAGTGATCGTTACTAGCTTGGACCCAAATGTATTGTGACGGTGTACTTGTGCTCCTTAATCCAAAGATCCTATTTAAGTATCATTTTCTGACAGCTTAACGGCCATTCACTGCGAGTAGGTTAGTGGTTAGAACGCAGACTAGCATTATCTCGGTGTTCTCTTCAAAGGAGGTTAAGAAGAGGTGGGAGGCTCCCTTCCCGGGTTACATTTTTGGAACCCGCACTGTATCAGCTCTTAGGGCATTTGTGTCAACGTGCAGCACAAAAGTCGCAGGCTGTCCCGAAGTAACCAGTACCGGGCTCTTATTCACCAGGTTGATAGACCAGGTAACGTTATTTCGACACAAGCACTAGTGTTTAACCGGCCAAAATTCGCCAGAGGTCACCCGTGATCTCACATTTCCACAAGACTATTCTAGAATAATCCGCGCATTTACTTTTGGATCTATCAAAATCATTTACGGTGTACTTTAGGCAGGTGCCAGCTGGACGCTGTGATCCTATGGGCAAGCCGCAGCGGCCCCATTCTGCCTAAGGTATCGGACTGTAGAGTCAACATCTGAAAATTTGTGACCTCACTCGGCGCTCATCACCCGAAATGGGTAACCTATAAGTATCAGATGTTCACGAAATTCCCAACCGGTTTATTTTCTCTTCTTTTGCTCACGTTTAACTGGCCTGTCCTTTAGTTAAACTGTAACGGGCCATTGCCTTTAGATAACATTAAAGGGGCCCATTTATGTTCTGATAATGTCCTTCGTAATCGGATGCAGCCATACAGACACTGCACAACCGGAGAGGAGTTAAAGGTCTTGTTGCACTTTTTAGAATCCAGTTGTATCCGTATCATGCTCTTACAAACTTCCATTTGGGCCACTGAACCAAGATGGTGGAATGCCATTACTGATTACTAGCTGCTATATAGCACGGGATGTTGACAGGTAATCAGGTGAGGAAGGCCAGCATCCAGCTGCTGGCCTAGTATATTTGACGGCCCCATGCTCCAAACGATTACTGATAAATATGGACAGTCGATGCACTCTTGACCGCGTGAAACTGAACGCCGTGTCGAAAAAAGTGTTTAGCCATTCGGCCTGTTTGGTGCGTCAACATTTTCAGCTGGGGTACCAGAACCCACCTGGGACGTTGAGGCGATGGCTTCCATCATCAGTAAGATCCTACGCTTAACAGTTCACTTTATCTACCTCTAAGGGTAGATTGTATGTCAGTGGTGATTTGTTTCCTCATTATTATGTTGCATAATATTTAAGGCAAATGGAAAAGCGCTCGGTCTGGTGGGTGCATATTAGGAGTCCAGTTATTCAAAGGCATAACACAGTCTTGTGAAAGCCTTTATTTTACGGGTAATGTCTAGCTTACCATCAGAATGCTGCCACCATACTCAGATGGCTTGCCAGTCCTTGGAAACAATTTGGCCTAGTCTGATTGCCATTACTTAGACCACGAAGTGTCGGTTACCTAAGAATCATTGCAGTGACAGGCATGGGAACACGCAGCACGGATTTTACTGACTGTGCGCTTCATTGTTGATACCACCCTTTAAGGATTGTAAAGCGTCTGCGGGAACATGCACAAGCATTTGGCCTATGATGTCAAGCGATGCGGGATATGTGCTGCCGCCGTGTTAATCTTTCTTTTTCGATTTCCGACAGAAATGATCCAAAGTAACGCTATGCTACTCTTTTGTCTTTCTTCCTGGATGTAGTATTGCTAGATAAATGGATGTCAAAGCTACGTTTGTGCCAAACATGTATAACACTGGTGATCAAACAGCTGCTTTGTCGCAATAACCGTTCCAGTACTTGTCTAACATTTTCTAATTAAACCATTCTTTCACCTAACCTGTCGGAGGCTTCAGTACTTCATAGCTTCACCGAGCAATTTCTGTCAGTGTTCTGTTGGTTTAGTGGTTTATGTATGTGTATTACGTCTGGCTATAAACTTACCAAAGACATTAACTCGAGAGGCAACAACGTCCAGGTGACTTTATGAAAACTTTATTATTTATACAGTGCACGTGATAACAAGGTTTTAGTCAGAGGTATAGCAAGCAGTATTCTGGTGCATCAGATGTAATCATATACGCAGGTTATTACTAGTACGCGCTGAAGGCATTTATAAACTGATAATTTTGAGCCGCATATGCCATTGTAGCATTATGAATGTCTGTTGGGAAAGATAAGCATGTGACACTGAGATTCGTCACTTGTTCTCTTCTAGCAGATCGTATGGGGCTGCGTCGGGTAAGATGGAATCACAATGCAAAGCGAAGTCATGTTCAGCTAATTCATCGTGGCCACTATCTATCTCTCGGAGTCATGTTGCTTGCAAAACTGCTGCCGGCTGCATCGGTAGGCATCATGTATTTATAGCAAACCCGGTTGACTCTGACCTCGAGATTGACTTGCGGTGGAATTTTGCAAGAGCAGCAACAACAGATCAGAAAGACTGCTATGAGCTGATATGGGTTGTCCTGTTTAATAAGGCCATCGGCATAACACTAATTAGTAGCTGGAAAAGCCATGGGAACTCAGTGAAGTCCTCGCATTCATTTCCCTGATTCTGACTCTTTAGAAACCGCTTAAGCAATGTCACTTTTGTCCTTTTTAGATTCGATCGTCATAATTAATTCCTTACTGTTCGTTATAGCTTTCATTCCCCTGATGCGATCCAAAGCAGCTGAATCCATTACATTTCACTGACTGGATAACACTTGTTGAATGGAATTGAGTTGATCCTGAATCGTTCTTCGTCGCCGCACAAATATTTCCACCTTTTTCAAACCTGACTATATTTCCAATGGAAATAAGCTGAGCTAGCAACTGTTCCCCACGATCTGGAGAATTGTTAAATTTTATCCTGCGATCTTACAAGTAACTGTTTTTATCCAAAGACAGCAGCATAAAGCTCTCCATGGGAGCGCCCACTACCCATCGTTACATCCGCCTCCTCACGTAGCCAGGTGCATTATTGCTTTTGCCTGTCGTTACCAGGCCAGCAGAAAGGAAACTGCTCCATTTGCCGATTCCGTTCGGTTGAGTAATTATGTCGCGACTAGAACTACGGTTCATTAATTTTACTTTCAGACACTTTAATTTTACCAGGAGAGATTTTCGCGGCGCATTAAAACAAACTGATAGACACTCGTGTGTTCTGTTGTGCTGTGTAACTTTTGGGTTGTAAATCAGGGCACAGTCTGCTAAAAAGTCGATCCGTGCGCTATGTGAGAAACCTCCGTAGTTACTCCGTGGGCTTTGCAAATACAACATCTGTTTGCGTGAACAGCAATATTTCTCTTGTTATTTATTTCATGTGAATAGGGTCAGCCAAGTGTTTTTGTGAAAACTCGGCTTATGGGAAAGCTAGCTAACGCGTCGGTTCAGCGCACAGTTGGTTTAAGATGCTTTTACTTAGAAATACCATAAACTGATAAAAATTTGTAGCCTCAAATAACTAATCCAATTAGCAACATATCTTTTTTTAATAATTCTCTTCAGGTTATTATTATTGTTATTGTAACAGAGCAACAAGCAACACAGTATACTACTGGAAGCTGGATTAATGGCTGCCACCGTTTGGACGAGATCAGTCGTTTGAATCGATAATTCGGTCAATCTGCTAAGGGTAGGCTTCGAACTCGACATGACATTGCCAGTACCTGCCACCGGAGGATTGCCGCGGGGCCAAAGCAAGAGGAGGGTTTGTGCGCGAGTCTTTTGCTTGCAAAATCCAGTGTGGATCATTATGTTAGCGATTGCCTCAGCCGCTTTCAATAGACGCTTACGGAGTGCTTTGGAATAACGTACCAGCACGCAGCAGAAAACCTTGAACAAAGCTGCTATCCGGATTTTATATCCGCTTATGAACCAGTACTCCATAATAGCGCTGTTGATGCTTTTATCTGAGCTTTTATCTTCGTAGCGGCTCTGAGTAGGGCTCTGCTACCCGTTTTAATAAACATCTTTCTTTAGAGTAAAATGAATTTCGTACTTTCATAAATTTAGTTCCCCTTTAACAGGGTCAGTTATTGTGCTGGATTAAAATCTGATTTAATGAAAGCAAATACTAACCATCTATGTTTAGCAAGAAGAAAGAGTGCGGTATAAATCGCCATCCCTATAAAATTACAGTATTTACTAGTTGTATGCAGTACCGTGCTATCTTAATCGTTTGGTCGTAAACAGATTGTTGCATCTTCGTATTAATTACTGTTCGTATACCATGCAGTTACGCTCGTTCGTTTGTTTCTCGCCTTGAGAGTAAGCGGGACACAATTCACCAATGACAATAAATCTGCCCTCAGAAATTAAAGCAGTTCACTTTCTGACACTTAAGCTGCATTTTGTACAGCATCTATCGAACCAAAATCTTACGTTCTATCAACGGAAGGATACAATATTGGCAACTACGTGAGTGGCTCTGAAACAGAACAGCATAGATATCCGACGCAAGGCCCAAGTCAACTTGAAACTTGTGATCCATTCAGAGAGTGCACGGCTGCTAACACTGACTGTTACCAGTCTTCTGAAGGGGCTTGTTGCGTTTGCAGAGAAGGATTCTACGGTTCTGGTGACACACAATGTTGGGATGCAGGTAAGCGAAATTGTGTTTACATGGCTTTGCTAATGCTAGTGACCCCAACAAAGACTGGAGTTGGCGGCGAAGTATCGATTTTACCCAGAGGTTTAGATATGTCTGAGTTTTCCTTACAGATGGGTCTACCTATTGGTATTGGGTTCACTGCGATCAAATAAATTCGTTTGATTGATAATACTCAACTCTCAACGTAACAATTTCTTTAAGACTATGAAACTGTTGTGTCATCGCCCTTTCAGACCACTTAAAACCATTAGTAGAATGCCGTAGAATGGAAGTAATTGCCACCCACATAACTGTATTCAACTGAACTTGCATAAGATACCAGTCGAGTGGCTCACCAATTACTATTTCAGAGTTTTAAATTATAACTGAAATGGCAGTAGCAAAGAACAGAAAGCGGATAAAGATGAAATTGTTTGAGAGTCCATAATATGATAATTACTTTCAAAGCCTGTCAGCTCCATTCCATATCTACCGACCGGATTTGGATGTGCAAATAGCACTTGAGCCATTATGAATGCACGGTCTTCGGCTGAATGGCTTCTAAGTTAACCAGAAGATAGAGAGAGTGCAATAGATACATCCGAAGGTGGAACACCTTTGTGGGTCAGTAGTCTTGATCCATAGCATGTCAGAGATTAAATCGTGCAAAACACATGATAGCAGGACAATGGTACGATGGCTTATAACAGTTACGCAGAACAATCCCTGAGAGGTCCCGTTGGATGCTCAAAGTAATGGCGCTAAACTCAACAAGATATGCCTTAAATAATCGAATACTGGTTGCTACGACAAGCGGTCTACTAGCTGGAGTGCCCACTTTCATAATGATGTACGGTTAGCAAACAGGGGGTCCAATCCTCCTCACAATCTCAGTAGAAGGCTGCTGGAATTGAGTGCTCTATATGAGTGAAGCAATGGGCAGCGACTTAATCTGTTGGTGAGTCACAGCCGCTACGTCGCAGGGTTTTTGAATAGACATTTGTACTTTTATCCAGGGAGAATACTTGCCCGGTTGAAACTAACAACCTTCTGAAAGGTTATCAATGAACCATTTACTGGAACGTTGAAAACCTGAAGCACGCAATTGCCATCCCGAAGAGGTTGCTCAGCGAGTATACCATATCTCTAAAACTTGTAAGCGAACTTACTTTTACAAGACATTGTCAAGGCGTGCACAAACATTTACAAATTCAGTCAAACGTTGGCGGATCGTCATCAAGCTCGTGCTGCATGTCCGGATCTGAAAACATTTGTGCTGCTCTGACCCAGCAACCGTGTCTCTCAGACCAACCATGGGTGCTTTGAGAGTGATAGTCTCAAAGACCACGGAGGGTATCTGGAAGCAAGTGCCGAGCGGCTATTCTCGGGTTTAAGACGATCACATTCCTTGGTAACTAAAATTGACTGCTCCATGCTTCCACAGAGGAGAGCAACCTATCTCACGGAAGCAATATTGGAAGAAGGCAGACAATGGTGCAGCTACGAAGGCCATTTTCAAAAATTTTGGGCCTGTCGTTTATACCAGGAGAATTGCATTCGAGTAAAAGTCTGCCAACCTCTTCAGTACAGCTTTCGGAATAGCAGTGAGATTGCCAATTCCCGCTAGTGATGCTTTCTATATGCGAACGCCAGGAGATTGAGTTTTACAATGCAACAGATAATTGTTGCTAATTAATACTGGTTCCTGCTCCCGCAATTTGCGCCAGTACGCGTTGTATTTGGCGGAGTTCGTTTATTTATGATGAAGTAGTTTGCTTATGAAATGACTTTCACCACCGGGTCCTATATGAGTATTAAGTAATCTTTGCGGACCCGGTTGATACAAAGGTCCTAATGATTAATATGAGGTCCCAACACATAGGTGCCAGAAGAGGCTCTTTAGCCTTGTCATAGCATACATTCCTGCTTTCATGTTTTCCCCTGTGCTCTTGTGGAAGTTATCAACTGCTACGCTTTCCACTCAATTGTTCAGCCAGTTAACGATATTTTAACAGCGGAATGGAATATTATTCAGCTATCTGCAACCAAATGGTGTGATTAAGCCGAATATTGCAATGCATGCTGACCTATGTGTGTTTACTATCAGCTTTTCATCCCCGGAGCAAAAATGGCAGCAAAACAGTGATGATGTCTCTTCACCATTGCGAACCAAAGGACTACCCAGAATTACCATTCCTCTTATGGGTTTTCCTTTGGTGAACAACAGGCCCAGAAAGACCGATGTACTCCAGTTTCTGAACCTCGTAAGGGAAACAACATAGTTGTAAAGCAATAAACCGGCTTCTGATACCGGCTCTAATCCCTCTTATTCCTGATCGACGGGGGCCAGGTATTCCACGGTGTGCTAGTTGACCTCTGTTTTCTGCAGTAAGCGATTGCGTGGCCGTAAAAAGCGCTGTTCGTGGCAATAACAAGAATATTATCCCTTTTGAAAGTAGACAGTAAAGGGTGAAAAATGATGGTCGAAAACCATTTGTCAACACCAATCAGAATCACTGGAAGGAGTCCGTAATCTAGATATAGCATGTTCCCACAGGAGCTCGATGTAAACTACTTCGCCGGTCAGCACTATTCTGCTTCGCGACTGTTATGTAACGCGGGTATGGTAGTGTGAGTATTGCAGAAGTGACGTTGTTGAGATAGTACTCCGTTGTTAAGCTGAAGTCCAGCATCCCTGAAATCCGACGAGATCGAAGTGAATCTGTTTTGTTGAGGTATTCTGTGTTTATTGTTAAACCCCTGATAGCGTCGGACAATAAACAGTGTCCGAAGTTTAAAGTGGTCAGGTAGGATCTTATGTCGATTTTCGTGAGGTAGGCTACTAATCAGTTTTATTGAACTGCGTCCTTTGAGCTATTTCAGATTAGCGCAAATGCCGACCACAGTAAAAAAAACCACTTGTCTAAATGTGTGATGAGCAATCTGATGCTCTGGCACTTGTTGCCATATCCTCCCTCCGAGGCAATCCGGAAGTATAGTTTTTTTGAGGTTGCAACAGACTCAAGTGTTCTGGTGTCTTTTTAATCAAATGTTGCTAGGCTCTGATAAACTGTGTAATAACTGTCAGTTAGATGACATACAGTGCAGATGTGTGCAAAGCAAGAACCTTATTAGGGACTACAAGGTGCAAAGATACTGTTCCGTTTACATTTATCTAGTACTGTCTGTAAACATATTGTAGAAGAAATAGGCCACTTCAAGGAGAAGGTGAAATAGATCACGGTTGGCGCAATAATATTTTTGCTAAATTAACCCCACACTATGCCTGAGCATAGAACACTGAAGAAGTCACTAGTGTATATGTGAGCAGCAAAGAGCGCAACTGTTTCTGGTATGAAAACACTAGCAGTTAAAGTACCTAATGGCTGGGCATCTTGTACCAAGGCGTATCCGTTGCACATGGCACCCACAAGAGGATGATTCCACCCACTGGAAATGCACGACAGATCGATACTGTTACTATGGTTTACATTGCACGGTAGAAGCTGCAATTTGACTCAAATGTGGGAAAAGGCCATTGAAAGGTATTCCATCCGTTTGATATACCATCCAATCATTGTGTTTGTGCCGCGCCTTGGCCCAAGCAAGTAACAAATACACACAGTTTGTACTTGTATAGTTGTCTTGTTCTGAATAGAAGGATATCCCTGTCATCCGCTGACAGGCACTATCCCGCTGAGCTTGATGTGTCCCAAACAAAGCTTCAGGTGTTATTTCAGTGAACTCGTTACGCTCTGGAATTCCAATTATTAACACCCACTCACTTAGATCATGTTTTGTTCTCCAGTAGTTTACTTACGTCAAATGGAGCTTTAAGGTAATATAAATGTGGCTACCCTTATGTGTGTATGTACTACAAAGTATATATAGCAGACCAATAATGCCTTTCAAGCCACGTGAATGGAAAGATTTGCAACATCTTGAAAACGAGTTTGTCCTCAGATCAGACAGTAAAAGAAGATGTCTTAATAGTACTACTATCCTTGTTTGTGCACAGAACAGCGTTATTCTTTTTAGTATACGTTCATCCACGTCATTCAGAATCGGTCATTTCCGCACCATCAGTATCCACATTTACACGACGTTTGGTGACTCACTTACTCACCTACATTTTAGCACCTAGTACTACATCTCCATCGCATTCCTGGCATATACTTTAGATTTATTAACATAGTTGTGCTGCGGAACTAGACTGAGCGCAGTACAACAGCGAAATAAACGATAAGCCTCTTTTAAACGTAAATAACGCACTGCTTTTTATTTTTCGATAACCCTGCATAACCACCCAACGGAATAAGTAAAACATTGCTTCTTAACCCGTATAAATTCACTGTTCACTGTTTCATTAATTGCTTCATTTTCCGCTGACTACGAGGGGCTGCATTCGTTCGCGTACCCGGCCTACCTGATCTGGGTCGTATGAAGCAGGGGGCATGCATCTAATACCCCCACTGAGTAAAAAAGATGTATTAACTTGAGGTCCAACATGAACATGCAAAAACTATGACGACTGGTATTACGAATATCGGTAAGGTTTATAACTATTGGTGCACTACTTTTTAATAGAAACCCGCAGACATGATTTTCAGGGTCTGGCTGCCCAGGGTGTTATTCTTGGTACCGTAGATTTATGCGCTGTCTTGATCTAACTAATACCTTGATTTGCTTATCAGTGTACCAAGTTTCGTGCCAGGTTCAAACGCGATTCTCACTTTATACTTGTGGTCGATAACGATTTTGATAATAATATGAATGACAATACAATTGAAACACATGGAATCTGCCTTCTTTGTACAGCAGCTACAGTATGCTTCTTTACTTGACTCTTCCTGGCCGCTTTTTTCAGAAAGCGATTACAATTTTGCCTTTCGAGGAAACCTGACCATAAGTCTGGCACAGTATTCGGTTAGTCGCACTCTGCCCGTTTATCTCGACGTTCAAACCGGTCGGTCAAAAAGAAGTTCAAGTGGAATACGAAATGGAATTGCAGACGACACAAGCTACCAAGTGGTACGACTTCTTACCCCGATGTTTCACGTACTCAACGGCATCTTTGCTACGCCTTGTCAAAACCAAACTTCTTCAGAGTATTCTCGCCCTTACAACTTGTTTAGTTTGGGCGGATCGTTTCGAGGAACTTTTCGCTTGCAGTTCTACTTTGCAGTGGAACATGTTGGGAAATTTAATGTCAAGGTTGAGCTCAAGTTGGAGCCTGAAACAACTCAGTCATACGCAAGGGGCTCTATTGATGTTCAGGTATCTGCCACAGAGCCCAACAAACAACTTGTACGGGCCTATCGTGAAGCCGGCAATGTGGGTGACCGTAATTTCTATGCTTCATATCACGTGGACAACTATGGTCGAATTGTTTTTCCCGAAAATTCTGTGCATCTAGTACCGGAGTCGCGTGCAACAACTGGTGAAGAGCAAGTATTGGACGATTTAACTGTACGATGGTCGGCGGTAGCTGAATCTGTGGTTTTAGCAGGAGCAGCCTCCAACTGTTTACTGCGTCGTGATAGTGTCGTTCCACGCGATCATCCGTTTTACCTGCGATTATTGGACCGCGGGTACTGTAGTGAGGATTGTGCGTCAACCGACGGTACTTGCAATCTCTTTTGTGTCGATGTACCGCTACTGTCTTCAACGGAACCTGGTGAGTTCAATGTGATATGTTTCAGCATGTCAAATGTACGGTCTCTTTTACGGGCAGATATCAAAATGCCATATGGACGTCAACCCATTTACAGCATATCGCATAGCCGAGTCTAATCTTGTAACAACGTGGAATTATCGAAATAAAATGCATTGTTTACCAAGGAATAGGTGGCATTTATCGAAAGGCCTGCTTGCAATCGATCTAAATTTTGTCATTTATTTGAAACTTACACTGTTTTAAAATAGTTGCATTGTTTTATTAATGATGATGCGAGTAAATTCTGAACCGAAACTGGAATGAGATTAAGTACATGGTTTGTTCAATCAAAGACTGTATCTAGGACTTCCGAACATAAATAACTGTGGTATCCGCCTAATTAGTGAACGAAACATTAGGTCAAATTGTAGATTGCAGACGAACCATACACTGCTGAAGAAGATAAATCTTCAACTTAACTAACTATTTTCGGTTTGCAGTGGAATCTACACCACTTGCGATAAAACTCCGAGCGTTGAAGCACAAGTAGCGTAAAGACAAGTTGGGGCACATGATCTCAACAGCCTTGAAATCAAAAGCCGTTGATAGACGGAAATTTACGGACAGTTTTAACTACAAGTGGTACATCAACTCGAACTTAAAGAACACACTTGGTGTTCCGATTAACTAGTGGGCCGGATGACACGAACCAAAAAGGAGTTTTAAGGATATTTTGAATGTCGAGCTGAAGCTCGGCTCATCAAGCCAATTCAGCAATCAGTGCAAATAGAAGTACCCAGTATTTACTGGTTAGAAAATCGCGTAACCGTCTTTGCCTGCCAGAGATTACTCGAGGAAAGATCTGCATACCAAATTAAATAGTTGGAAATGTGTGAGTTGGGTAAACTTGGGAAAACAATGAATAGCGATAAACGTCTTTTTAATGAGCGCGTCCAAGCATTGGATCACCCGAGTTTCATACCTAACCGCCGGATCTGCGTCCGTCAACTATCGTTTGTGCTTCCGCTTTCTGTTGGGCTATGCACATAATATAGGGTGAACGACACCGAAGAGACACCGTCTCATTCACTCCTGATAAATATGTGCTCATGCACAGGTGTAGATAGATGGCATGCACACAGTGCTAGATGAGGTACAAGCCGTACAGCGTGTAAGCTAAAACCTACTGAGATTAGTGCGTGGACCTGATGGCTGGGCTAATTTAGTCAATGTGGCAATCGTGACCACATTTCTGGGTCTAGATAAGTTTGACCAAAGTGACCACCGATTGTGGCGGTTTTGCCCGTGCATCTACTTTCATCGGTCGTCAGTATCATCGTTGCGCAAAATGTACAAATGCCGATCAGGTCAGAATAGTATTACCTTAAGGATTGTCTGCATTTCTTACTTTGATTAAAATGTCCTTATTAATGCCGTGGGTAAGGCTAGTCGCACATTATCAATGCCGGATATACAATGCCTGCACCGTGTGCCAGCATTGCCTGAACGAACGCATTTGTATAATACATGGTGACTGTTTGTGGACTGGTTACTGCGCATCTAGCGATCCACTGTATAGCAGTTGTTCGTGTGTGTGTGCACGCGTCTTTATCCGCTTCTCCATCAGCAGAAATACACGTGTTCTTAAGTACAATAGCAGTAATAATGCGTCATACATGTAGACCCCCATAACTAACCCGTCTCAGAAATGTCCCATTTTGCAGAGTACTACACATTCCAAACACATATTGTTTATCAACCATTACGGAGAGTATATAGTTTTGTTTTCTGTTCATGTGGCTGTCAGGGTTACACATACATTAATCGAGTGCGTTTCATTGTCTGGACATTATGACGACCCTCAGTTTTTATTCCCCGGTTACAGTACGCTGACACTTTTTGTGTTACCCTACGCGGTTTTCCAATTAGCTGTAATTTTCTCTCAAACACCCTCGAGAAGCAGTAGTTTTCATCAAAAACGCAATTACATGCTTCTTGTATTGTAGATGTTTGTTCCTGCATTACTTGCCCAAGTGAAGGTGAGATCTGTGTTCCCGAAGGCGGTGTTTATTCATGTCAGTGCAAGCCTGGTTTGAAGAGAATGGACGATCACACTTGTAGAGGTCAGTGGTGAATCGATCTTGTGTTATATAGTTGATCTTGTGACTTTCGATACTAGAATAGTTTGAATGACCAAAACGTATGGTACACCATATGATAGGTGGATGTTGGCAGATGCGACTAGCCCCATATGGTATAAAAATGAAGTCATTAGTGCGGAGAAAGTGGGGGTTAATGAATTCCTCTGCTACGCAAGAAATACTCACACACAAAAGCAGAGAAGACTAGTGAAAATAATTTCCCGGACGATTAAATTATATCACCCAGAGCTTATGGTGTCAAATAATCTGAAAAGAGAAGCGTTACTTCTGCTCGTCTTTAGCCATAACGCTACTCTTGGTACATTACTGAAGGAAGATTCAGAGCGAGCCTCATTTAAGTGTGTTACTTGGGACTCCCACCGTTTTCCGCCTTGTTACAAATTTTGACCACAAACTATCATCATGCCGCGTCGGCTGACAAGCAGAGGTGTGCAACCCTGGTTAGAACCGAAACATGCACAGCACCGATCGTTTTAACTGTACCCGGACTGAAGAGTTCAGCATACGCACAATATTTATCTAACTGATTATTTCGTCTGCGGCGTAGTGTATAAAGAGACGAATGCAAAACTACTATTCCCCACAGACAACTGTTGACGGAATACAAGTCAAGTCAAGTCAAAATAAGCTTTAGGTATCCTGGCGGGTATATTTTCGGCACTTTACAATATCGACTACAGATGAGATAAAAATACATTATCAAAATGTAAATTGGTGTGAATAACATAACGGACAGTATGTACAGGTATCAGTTGAATAAACGGTTGGTATAAACGCGCAACAATAAAACATGTACGGACGGAATAATCTGAAGCTACATTCTATTGAAGGGTCACTCCTGCAAGCTAGATTTCCAATCGAGTCGACCCATCTTCAAGTGCGCAGCATCTCGGGCTTTTATCAAAAAGTAAACGAAGGACACTAGTGGTGACCTTGGAAATGGTTTGAAAAGGGTCCATGTTGAAATATTTTGGAAAGACTATTGTATACATAGCGATATTGTAAAGACGATGTTTAGTGATAATGACACTGCCTATTTAAAGGCCCCGCCCCCTGCATTTCAGGATGAGTTAAAGTCAAAAGAAATTTACTTAGCCACTAAAAACTAATTTGTAACAGTTGTTGTAGAGAACCTTTAATTAATTACATTCGAAGTCCCGTACTCAGAATGGAATCGAGTATGTAGTCGCAAATGGAACAATGGAACAATGGAACAATGGTATATGACGGGTAAAAAAGGCATACACTTAACGAGTCCCGCAGGTTGGCAATAGAAATACTAACAAATTGGCAAACCACATAAGTGGTTGAAGTAAGGAGCGTCAGTGAGATAAAAGGTAGGAGTATAACAGTTTTAGGGGGATAAAGTGGTACGACGCAAGACTGGCTAAGAAATTGTTATCGTTGGTGATGGTAGCAAATCAAAATGGAGTACTCACCGGTTCGCACAGATTTATGACCGTAAATTTGGGGTATAAATCCAAACAGGCTGGTCAGCCTAAATATATACAAGCGTTTTCGTTCATAAAACAAAGCGCAGGGCGCTCAGTGCGACGTCCAATCGTTTTTTTAAGCGTATCTAATGTGGGGGCACAAACAACTGAGTTTGGAAGGGCGTTCCGGGGCCCGCAGACCCGGAGGGAGAAATAGGTTCTCCGACAGTCTAGACGACTGTACTGTTGGCTCAGCTTTAAACTGTTACCGCGAAGGTTAGTGTTCGGGCTGAGCTTCAAGAGGTGGCGGCATACGTGACTGGGATCGCTCAATATCTGGTACACTAGTATGAGGTCTCTACGAAGTCGCCGGTACCTTCCGCTGAACACTCCGAGTGTCTCCAGTCGTTCCTGGTAAGGAGTGTGGCGCAAGCCCTTGACGATTTTCGTTGCTCGACGCTGTGGGGTCTCAAGCGCTGTAAGGTCACGTTTTAGCCAGGGTTGCCAGGCCTGGATTGCATATTCGACGTGAGGACGCACGTAGGCATTCAGCATCAAAGAGAAGATGGATGGATCCAAAATTCCGAATGCTCTTCGCAGGAGTCCAACGTGCTGGTTGCCCCTTTTAGAAGCGGAATCTGACTGTTTGGAACACCCGAGGTCTTCCTGTACCAGCACACCCAAGTCGCGTTCCTGAGTGGTGGTCTTCAGATCGTGTGCCCCAAGCTTGTAGACGTGGACTTGTCGATGGCGGATATGAACAACGCGACATTTGTTCACATTAAACGGCAGGGCGTTTCTCACCGACCAATTCCAAAGGTTAATTGAATCTCTGATTAATCCATCTCCAACGGATTCCCGCTATAGGTTTGGGTTTTGTAAAATGCTTCCCGAAATCGGTTTTTTCTACAAAACGAGCTGCAAGGAATTACATGATGGTTGACCGAAAACTATGTTTTTGAACCCAGTAAATCTGCAGGCTATACAACTGCTGTACTTATAGTGCTTATTAGCCAGTAAAATTAAGCTACTATAAAACGCAAGTGATGTGTGGGGCACTGAACAGGTACCCACTGGCATCCATATTTTACAAATTTACACGAGAATGATTACCACTTCGGAAAGTGCAACACTTACTTTTTTGACATTAATCAACGTGGGTGAATTAATGTACAGGTAGCTTCTATTGTGCTGTTCTTCTTTTGCTTTTGGTTGCGGCACAATGTGTATGCTGTGTAGACTGTCAGTAACTTTTCACTCACTCGAACGCCCCAATCTGTGTTTTGTAGTTGCACAGCGTTGCTCTGCATGGGCAAGCAGCAATAGGTGAAAGCCTGCGTATGACAGTTTGCACTGTCAGATGCGGATCAGCGCTCTCGAGCAATCAGCTCGAGAGATGGCGGCTGGAATATCAGTCAACATGGATGCACAAAAGCACATTGCTGGCAGGATTTGACTTGCATGCTAGCAATATAAAGTTACATCGATTATATTTTTTGGGAATTTTTGTAGACATCGCTTGGATGGGTCCTCTGGTAAGAACATTTGGCTGTACACAGTCTCGGTAGCTGATCTCATCCTGCTAATCGCGACTATAATTGCAGCGGCTGTACAATTACTGTATGGGTTATTCGACATATTAGAATATGATATTGACAGAAATTCGTCACATCTAGAGTCTATCAAACAGCCATCACTCGCCCGGATAAATGATGTACGCGCGTTTCATCCTTTTGGAAATCGTCAGTAGTGTGCATTCCATCGGACTCTGGTAGGTCTCGGACCCGCAACTCGACTGTTGGCAGTCCGTGGTTGAGACCACTGAGTTACGTGGGACGGCAACGATCATCGTGAATAAGTTACTAGATGTGATATAGCGCCGCTCAATCCTTTGTAATCAGTGTGCATACCAAACTGGTTAGAACGTCACAAATTAATTGGTGGCTTAAGTTTGGTAAGTTCGTCGCTTGGTGAAGGTGCTACCCTGTTCTCCGCACGGCAGTAACGTGCAAAACAGTGGATAGTGAGCGGCACTATAGCGTATCTAGTAATTTATTCACGATGGTCGTTGCCGTCTCCCATAGCTCCGTAGTCTCAACCACGGACGGCCAACTGTCGAGTTGCGGGTTCGAGCCCTACCAGGGTCAGATAGAATGCGTATTGCTGACGATTCCCCAAAGGATGAAACGCAGGTACAGTGCTTTTCCGGACGTGTGGTTGCTATCTGGGTGAGACTAGATGTGACGAATTTCGATCTTTACCATTCAAAGCCTCCCCCTTCTGTTCCTCTGTAATATTCAAGTATACTTGAAGCAGATAGAGAATTCAGGATTTCCGAAGGGTTCGAAACCAACCATTTGGTGTGGTTGGAAGGCAATTTTTTGTTTTTGGCACAAAAGTATCGTCAGGCCAAGTCAACCAGTGAGGAGTGGTGCAACATTTATGGCAAGTTGGGACAGTAATCGCGACGATCTGTGATGGAAGTAGGAGGGTATTCACGTCAATATATCATACCAAGTGGCATATAAGGAATAAAAAGAATCTAAGTAGCTCACTGTACAATGTCATCCTACCTAAGTCCCTGCCGGTGATGGGAGTAGCATTGATTTGATGTTCGAACATGGCCTCAGACTCTTTTGCCGACGCTCCTCAGACTAGCCGCATTATGATAACAATTTTCTTCGCATTTGAAACATTGTGTGCGCTTTGTCCTCTCATGAACCATAACCGAGTTCAATAAAAAAACTATGGGTTAATTATTTTATACCAACCTACTTTGGTTAACTGGCAAATGTCGTTACTTTTCCTCTGAAATAACTGTGAAAATCGATTGCGACTGTCCAGCTTCAAAAGTGAAATAAATTAGACTTTCAATGGGCTCTATGTACTAAAAGTCTGCTTTCAATTGTGGCTTATATTCACCAGGACTGAGCTTCAAATGACGGCAGTTGAGTACTTCACTGACCATTTTGTACTCACTATATCTGTTAATTTATCTCATCAACTAAACTAATTAATCTCACATGCACAAACTCTTGCATCGCGATGCTAATATACTGCACTTCTGGATACATGGAATAATCAAATTACAGTTGACATCCGGAAACTCAGCAGAGGATGCTGTGGTCCCGAGTCATTTTGTTTATGCATTTTGCCTTTCCCTGAATGGATTTAAATGATTAAACTACGATTGCTCTAACACAGGTTTCCCTGTGAGAAGAGGTACTCTGAACATCTTCATACCCTCGCAAACGCAAACACACGTCCGGTGTCCATGCAAATGCTTCATCCACTCTCCCTATTCGACCATTTAACAGTTCAGCTAGCAGGAGGGATCACGCATTCAGTTACCTCACTATTGAAAATACTCTCGCGTGTCCTAAAACCCACACTTGTATGTTATAACGTGCACTGAATTTCTACTTCACTGAATTACAAAACAGATGTTTCAAACCCTAAACGACAATGTGGTTCAGTCGACTGTCACAAGAACGCCCGGTGTCTCGATTCAACGCAGGGCTTTTGTCAGTGCATTCCTGGATTTAGAGGAGATGGCCTCACGCGTTGTGAGGAAGGTAAGTGTTGTTATTTAGTTTGTGTAATTCACAGGACCACGAACATGCACCATGACAAATAATACCGACTACTGTACACAATAGTTCTGGCTGGAGCCAATGAGGCAAGGGTAAACGACCTGCTAGTCTTAAGCGAGGAACACGTACTTTGATCGCTGAATCACCGTTGGCTGTGCTGTGATATTCTGGCACCTCTATCTTTTCATCTGCAGCCTATAGCGGCTGTGGGTGTCGCTCTAACGTTTACCATTAATAATTCTTAAAAACTTGCAAACAAAAGCAGTAGCATCCATTATGTGTTACGGTACAACACTTTTGTAGTGCATACAGTGACGGATAGCTAAGACAACAATTGCAGCGACCCAACTTTTCTTAACCGTATATCTTGGTAGCATAGTGCGCGTACCAGGTACTAAACTCAAGAGGTGCATGTGACTTTATTTAATGAAGTCCGTTCCAACGGCGAATTTTGCGTGGCTGCATGACGGGCTAGTCACATTAATGGGTAATATGCACCAAACATCACATAAATTTTCGCCTATTCACTTGGTTTGTATCACTCAACGTATCTGTTGGATGCAGTTCTCTGTAGCAGTCAGGGCAGGAAGCAACTGCAACCGATTTCCCTGATTTCATGAATTTCCCGGGATGACCAAATTGATCGAATAACTGTTTTACAATTTAAGTTGCATGAATATTCCTACTTAACGTTTGAGTTAAACAAAAGCACTCGGTGAGCAATTGCTTTCAATGATTTGTCTTCAGATTAATGCAACCAAATATAAGGTAAACCAAGTAGAATTGAAGAAGTTAGTTCAACTTTAATGGACGAACCTGTGATCTATTCCGTACTTGTTTAATTGCGAAGTACGGAGTTTAATCTAGATCAGGTGGCCTCTCTGTTCTCCGTTTTAGTTGGCCAGGGAAGCTGCAGATATTGGAGCAGTTACTTCTGCGACCTTAACAACGCTTGAAACAATCTAATGCAAATTACTTAGACGGTCGCTACTGTGCGGAGCCGTTGACTTTTTGGTGATGCGGATGAACCTCGTAAAATTTTCTGAAGTCACGCTTAGATCCACCTGATACCCGACGAATACGATATGGAGCTGCCAATGACAGTGATGAAACAAAAGTGGGCACTGCTCAATCTTGCTTTTGTACAAATGTCGCGTTGTTCGACCGAGATACAGTAAAATCTCAAAGTTGACCACTCTATATGTCAACCACCTCCCTATGTTGACCAATTTTTCATAGCTTGAACGGTCATTGTAAACCCTATGGAACCAGACCTCTATGTTGACCACCTCTAAGTTGTACGTTGCCGACTTGAGCCATAACAGTCAGTAATGATTTAATCTCCATAAGTTGACCATGTAAGAGCTTTCCATCCAATGGTTCCCGAATGGCTCGTCTGTTCCGATAACACGGTGTGCAGCAGGACTGCAATGTGTGGACTTCTGACCCTCAAATCAGTGTACTTTACTTTTGAGGAGACAATATGTTCTCTTTGTGTGCGTGCGCATGTTTGTCCCGGCCGTCAGTGTTTGTGCGCACTTCTATTACCTAGATCAATGTGGGTCCACCCAGATCTGCGCCCATGGAATGACCTAGAATGATTTGTGTTCAACCAACATATACACAAGCAAACCACAGGCAGCAGTCAAACGAAGACAGTAGAGCATTTTGGTGTTAGCAAACCAAGTAGACAATATCTAAACACATAAGCAAGAGTACTCGGAAAGATAGGATAAAAGAGGAGATCAACAGAGATAAAGGCGGCCAACAGTGGAAGAGGCGGAAAACTTCACTCGATGACTTTAGTGAGACTACGCTGCGCTGGTTCAAACAACTGAGGGCAGCTAACGCTTGAGTTTCTGAGCAGATGATTCAGGAAATTGCTAGAAGGTTCTCACAAGCATTTGGAGTTGCAGATTTCTATGCATCCAATGATTGGCTAGAGAAATTTAAACTCTGACATGAAGTTTACCAGAGAATTCTGTGTGGTTAATCCATTGAAGTGCCTGAAGTGTTTGTTCAAGACTTCATCGAAAAACTTTCTGACTTCAACAAGGGCCTCACCAATGCCGACATTTTTGACGCTGACCAGTGCGATCTCTTTTACAAGGCGATGCCTAACCGAAGCCTTGTTATAAAAGGTGACAAATATATAAGTGTAAACCATTCCAAAGAACATTTCACAGTTCTGTTGTGTGCGAGCTTGTGAGGAGAAGCTAAAACCCTTGATCATTGGTAAATCAGCTAGGCCACGTGCGTTCCAGAACCTAACTCCTGAAAACCTTCCAGTCATCTGGAGGTCAAACCGATCTGCGTGGATGACTGCTGGCATATTTGATTTGTGGTTCAGAAGCAACGACAAGGAAGTGATGAAGTAGAAACGCTACATTATCCTAAAAGTGGACAACTGTCCCAATCACCGTCATATAAAAATTCACAAATATTACACCTGTTTCTGCTTCCAGACATGACATCACAAATTCAAACTCTGGACTAAGGGATAAACAAAATTTTATCAACGCACTACCGAGTCCAGCTCATGCAATGGGCCATGGCGAAATTGCATACCATTGATTCAAATGCTGGAGGAAGTTCATCTGTTGCTCCGGTTAATGCCCTGCATGTTGTGCTTTAAATAAGTTCTGCTTGGTCTAAAGTTCAACCCGAGATTATACAAATGTGTTACAAAAAAGCCGCATTTGTTCAATCTGCCGAGCGGAGTGCCGTCGCTTTACTAGACATTCCATCTCAATTGGCAGAATTCGACGGGGTTGATTTTAAAGAGTTTGTTGAAGTGGGGGATGATTTAGTAACTTGCACTGAACCAGACCTAGATGCTCTTTTCCAAGATATACTGACTGCGGTACTCCCCTACAGGAACAAAGAAAAACCTGATTTTGCTGATAAAGAAGCCGTAGGACTGAGTGACGATGGTTTGTACATCACAAAACTCCAAAGGAAGATGAAATCAGACATCTTTTATGCAACTGAAATCATTTACTGTGGCGAAATGTCCAAACGTGCTGAGTAGTGTAGCTTGTAATGAAAGTGCTTTCTTCAGTTAGCGATGTGATAACAGAAACAAAGCTTGCTTTTTTCTTCAGAAAAGCAATTTAACTTGCGAATTGCATACTGCGTTTTATTTATTATAACACTGTATAGTGGAACAGCGTTTGCCATTACGTGAGACCTCGTCTAATGTGGTCAAATGGGTTGTGTGGAAATAAGCTTAATGCTATACTACTCACAACGGGAAAATAGGTTACGCAGAGTTTTGCATGGAACCTCCGTTTGTTGACCACTTTGGTCTAGTTCCTGGGGTGGTCAACTTACGGAGGTTTTACTGGACGTTACGCCACAAACGCACTCCAACTGTTAGGTAACTATGGAGGTGGTCAGCATCGGCAAATTTTCCTTGTTTCGTGAAAGAAAAAGTGGTTCCGTTGAAATGCGCATTTTCGCTCAGCTACTGTAAACGCTTATTTAAGTGCGGCTGAAAGACTTCTATAGTTGGATACTCGGTAGCTACATCCCCTCTGAAAGGTAGCCGTGTGAATAACTCATTATTTATAACTGTTAACATAACATTCACTAAGACTTTGCTTAGAATTGCCGTGACATAACTCCGCCAGGATGACAAATTTTGTGCAGCATATTCTGTGTGAACATCAATTGCGCTTCCAGGGTGTCTTCCCAGCAGAATCAACGCCCTTTCGACGTAAGACATTGAATCAAGCTGCACCACTATCACAGAGGAAAAAAACTGTGGAATTCCATATACTAACCAGTCTACGCGGTCTTTCTGTAAATCTGCAGCTGGATGGAGCCATCTGGTCTCCTAGTTAACAAGACGCCAATGTACGAAACTGATTCTCGGTTTTCCCTTCATAAGTAAACTGCGGTGCCGCACGAGCTCGGTCGAGGTGAGGAACATAAGGTTTTGTATTAGACAAGCAGGCTTAATGAGAGGTGATGTCTTTTTTGCGCTAGCTAGTTCCTGTATCTAGAATGTACTGTCTGTAGTTTACGAGGAGAATACGTTCAATAAACTTATCATGGTAATGCGGCCGCGGTTGTGCCGCGATAGTTTCAGTCACAATTGGCTCTAGTAAATTCATTTCCATTAGGTTGTATTTCCAATCGCGTGGATATTGTACTGTGCTTCTCGTAGCTTGCGTTTTTTAAGAAAGCCGGTCGCTGTTTTCTCTGTTTCCTTCAGACCCTTGTGCTCGATGTCAACGCAACGAAATCTGCATAAACGATGTCTGCAAACCCTCTGGTGTGAACTTGTGCGAAGGAATCCAGTGTGGAAAAGAGGCTGTATGCAGAGACGGAGCATGCGTCTGCAATCCGGGCTATACTGGAGACCCCCTGGTAGAGTGCATTGAAGAACGCGGTGAGTTCGGCTGTACTTCTCTGGTGACAACACCACGTTGGTTCTCCTGCTTCTAGCTGACCAGTTGGCACTGGGCACTGGAAACTGGAGAGTTTCATCTTTAGTTATATTTGAAATATTTGACTTCCCAGAATATCTTGGCGAAAACAAGCAGAATCCATTGTTGAGTTGCACAGTAGCCTCAACGCAAGGTGGTTGCGATTCCAACTTGTAAGGCGTGGACTGTTGAGGTGGTAATGATGGCAATCTGTCTGACATCAAACTGCTACGCGTAGGAGAAAAAATACTGTGGCGTAAATGAATCAAAATGTAGCTTGGAAGAACGTCAGATACACCGGTTGGTAATTTGATAGGATCCACTTAAAGCTTAACTGCGCTTAGCAATGAGCACTACGGGAATAAGCCCAGTGTTACTAAAATCTTACTGAATACTTCACTGCCAGTGGAATACCAATGAGGGAGTTCATTCTCAATGAGCTCGGCCCATCAACCTGCTTACCATCAGGTGAAGTTTACATTTCCTTAGTGGTTAGTAGGTTTGTTTACTCGTTCTACTCAATTGTTTACATCCCTGATAATGTACGTACTATATTATCGTCAGGATAAAGAAAGTAGACTAAGGACCGGTCCTCGCAGGCCTCACGGGTCATCTGCGCTTACAAACATTCAAAAGCTCACGCGCTATATCTTTCTGGTTCTCGGCATTGCGAAAGACTACCAGCTAATACAAAAAAATCGAAAATAGAGCAGAATCTCGTAATGTATCGTCTGGTCAGTTGTCTAATTTTTGAGTTAAATTCTTTACGCGGCAAAACATGTCTGCTTGTGTCCGTTTTATAACAGCTGCCGATTAAATTTCACTTTAATAAATCCTAACAGTAAGTAGTGTTGCTGGATCAAGAATCTTCATCATGTTGAACTGATGGGTTTTTGTTTGCCTAACTGGTCTACTGGTACTTTTGGAGTGAGCGCAAGTGTTCCGAACCTGTGGGATCGTTCACTGCAATAAGGCGGGAGAAAAGTTAATCAACACTTATCAGAATGTAATTCCTTTCCTAATGCACAGTTTCTGTCTGAACCACAGGAGGTGATGGAGAATTCTGTGATCATGAAATAGTTAATGCATTCTTGCCTTTCAACAGTCGCAACCGTAATGACAATACCAGTTTTCCCTCTACCGGTTAGCGTAAAATCGAGGCAGTGTGATCGAAAGCAGGCGTCGCCTAATAACTTCCTCATAACTGGTGAAGAGAATTTATATACTTTCTCTGTGGGACACTGATAGCCCATTAAACCTTGTCGCTTGACAGTGACCTGTGTCACTGACACTACAACGCCATGCCTTTTCTTATTTTGTGGCACCGGGTGGCAGATACTACGGTTTTGTACGAGACCTGGAGAAATCATAACAGCTTTTTGATCTCGATAAGCTTTATAAGCTTACCGCGGATATTTCAAAGCAACTTCGTATCCATTGTGATGGGCTGCACTTAGCATAATAATGCCGTCTTCTATGTTGTAAATTATACTAAAGTTTCGCTGGATCATACTGTGAAGCCATAAATTACTTGTATTATCTCCATCATCTACTAATTATGAAGCACTTTCTATTAGTCCACTTCTGATAGCGAAGGATTTTTAATATCTAGTAATTATAAAGAAGAAAAGAACACCACATTTATGCTGAACAGGAGCCTTATATTATGCTGCAGGCCTGCATTATGTTGAAAATGGAACGATACTGCCTTTCGTGCAGTTCATCTTGCATGGCAATCAGAGCGCTGTTGCTCCCAAAGTTTACTCAACTTGACTGCTACGAATAAATAAGTTTGCATATCTAGCTGCAATGTACGAGAGCGATAAGTTTCTACCTGCATCTTCTTGTGCAACAAATGCGCTGAACTCTTCATTGCTTCACCCAAACCACATATGGATTCATCATTTATGAGTAGATAAGCAGTGGAAACATCCGATTCAGGATTTGCCTGTCACTGAGACCTTCATGGGACAAGCATAGGACGCCTGCGCCTACAGAGGGATCGTGGATGGCTTGAGCTGCACCACCCACAGCTCCATCCACACACCCCATTTCCAGTGTAAACCCGTAAGGATAAGACCGGGAGGAATGTGGATGTGAGCCACGTTTCATCAAAGGAGCAGACCCATACTCTTTTAAGATGCATAGCAGCAGCATTTCTGTGTATCTATGTAGATAATCAGGTATCACGCGTACACAAGGCGATGGTTGGGCCGGAGTCCCTTCTACATCAGATGGATGGAACCACTCCTTGAGTCTAGCAAGGTCACAAGGACGGGTGCACCCTGTCGGCCCAAGCAACGATTCACAGTCTGCTTGAGCCAGTAATCTAAGTGAGGGTGATGGAGAGGCAGGCACCACGGAAACACTTACTGACCTAAGTACTTGATGCAGTTGGTGTGGTATACTTGCTACACCGTCGCTGCAGTTGGTCTGTACGTGTGTGTATACCTGCATGTTGACTTTCTTGCGTTGCAGGTGTTGGTAGATGATTGATATTCCTGGTGTGGCTGTGCTCGATATGAATGTTGTCGAGGTGCGTACCTCTCATCAAACCAATTGGGCAGCTTACAGTTTGTGCGCCCGATCGTTTCTTTGGCCTCAGCCGTCACCTGATCGCGGATGTAGTACCACAGGTCGCTCACTGAAGCTGTAAAGTCCAAAAGGAACTTTAATGTATCTCCAGCCTGGATTGCTTACATGAGGACACGGTATCTCTATTCCCTGATTATTCTACTCATTTTAAATTGCTTTACTGCGTCCTACAATCGGTTACCATACCGTAGATTTGTTCCTTTCACTCAATCATTGCCATATCCTTGACATTTCAAGGTCATTCAGATTAGTATGTTCCTGTGACACTGCCCAAATACTCGCATACCGCCGCACACTGCACTATTTCTGCCCTCTTGCACTATGATTGCAAAAGCCATTTGTTAGTCATGTACTGTATTTAACATGTCTTATGGAAGCACGGTTACATGATACTTCGTGTCATTCTTTTGCACAGACTGTGAGTTAAATCTAGGTTTATTTGTTCGTAATTTCTAGTTTGGTTTTCGTACGATGTACTTAGTTTAGGCTCAGTATCGTTGGTACCGAGGCTATGGATCCGGTATCAACAAGTTCAAGTTCAACTTCATTCTGTTCTCATCATTACCTAGGAAAAAACGTTACATTCGTACCTATTCACCGCAGGAGAGCAATACATAGATTTAAGAATATATATAGTCACAATTAGCTCCGCACCAACTTGAGATCAGTTCCATGCTCAGCTCCACGCAATACACTTGTCATGCGTATTTCCCGCAAGTCACGCTGACGTAAGATGAGGTGGTAGAGCAGGTGAGCGTGAGCACTCCCTGGGTGCTTCCGAGTAGCCATTTCACTCTCACCCAGTTCAAACTGGATGTTCATAATCGTCAGATCGTGAGTGACGCATAGTGAGAGGAGCCGGTCACCGGTCCTGTTGGCTGTCAATACCATACTGCCGAAGTACGTCTGTCCACACCGCAGCATCCCACTCAAGGCGCGCGTTGAAATCACCTAGTAGGAATAGGCGTTCGCTCCGCGGCACGGACGGTATCAAGGAAGATAACTGAGTGCAAAACTGATGCCTTGTGTCATCAGGATAGCACATGATGGAACCATACCTGTCAATAAATGTTGAAAATTTACCATTTCCAAGTCCCAGTCAAAGTGTCAACAAGCGTGGGTTGATGACATTCAGCTCTGCCACCTTATGGCTACTTAGGAGGTTGGATAGTGCAAATCAGATCCATTTTCAGGTGGCGCTGTGTTGGCATGTCCAGCACCCAGCCTGAAGCAGCTTGCCTCGGACAGTGTGCCGTGCATAGTTGAGCGCGTTAATAACAATGTTTCACACGAGCTCCATAGCGACAACTACATGGCGTCACTCTGGACGCTCGTCTGATACAAATTAATTAATTAAATAAATTTGTATATTTATCGACAGACAGTACGCGGTCCCATAATTGGGAGCGATCATTTGTATAGTAAATAGGCTTCATAGTTTACGCGACGTAAATAGTAATATTAAAGTTTATGAATAGAATTTTGGATCAGGATTATTTTTCATCGTGTCCCAGACCTAATATGTAAAATTTACGGATGTTTCTATCATCAGTTTCTAGTTTATGGGGATCAGGAGTAGATAATAAAAGGGAGGGAATACTAGGTTGCACAGACACAGAATTTGGTATCGTAGGTAATGGCATGCAATGGGTAAGCTGGTTGTAAGCGAATATCTGCTGATATGTTTTTCTTACCAGTTTCTGTCAATGTTTCTAGAGTTTGGTGTGAGTCTAAGGTCTTCAACACATTTGATGTAGTGAGGAACATCTGAAGATAATTTCGGAACGTGACATAGCTTGCACTCATGCCTATCTGTAGGGGTAGTTTGTTCCACCGATCAGTGTATCTCACTAAGAAGAAATTCGATCGAGTTTTATGACTTGAAAGGTTTGTGTGTATTAAGTACACGCCATTACGTATGGGGTAGACTGCAGTCTTCCGTAGTTCAAGTGCGGTGCTGTCTGCGTAAATTCGTTGGTTTATAATGTTGTAGAAGAGAACGAGGTTGTTCTCTAAGCGTCTCAGTCAAAGAGGATCTAGTTGGAGTTTTCGACAGCGATCATAATAACTCAGGTTTGAGCAGCGCCCCATAACCAGCTTGGTAAATGATCGTTGGACGTTCTCCAGAACCGTTCTGTCTTTCTCGATTGGCTGTGAACGATTGTACAGTATTCCAGTGTCGGTCGTACTATTATCTTGAATGACTCAAGTCGTGTTTCTGGTAGGGAGAAAGTTCTGGTGATATATCCGCATAGCTGCCTTGCTTTCACAACCTGATGAAGCACATATTCGGAGAAATTGGAAGTTGGAGAACCCAATTCCTAAGTCCCGAACTGAATCAGAGGTTGGAATCACGTTTCCGGTAAGTGTGATGGAGCCTTCTGGGATGCGGCATCTGTGCCCAAGTACTTAGGATTTTATTGCGGAGAACTTCATTAATAAACGTTTACTAGCCATATTTAGTGTGGGTATGTTTTCACAGATGTTTCCCAGGCACATTGGTAGTTGGTCTGGATGAAATGAGTGGACTAGGTTGACGTCATCTGCAAACAGAAATGGGAGTCCATGTTCTATCGGGTCACATATGTTGTTTACGTAGATTAGGAAAAGTAGTGGCCCGAGCGCACTTCCCGGAACACGCCACTGGTTATTTGTTTTGGTGTAGAATATTGCTGACCGATTCAACTACCTGAGTTCGACCGTTTAGGTATGAGTCGAATCAGTTAAACAGAGGATTTCCAATTCCATATGACTCTAGAGCAGACAGCAGTGGCTTGTGCGGCACGCGGTCGAACGCCTTTTGCATGTCCAATAGAATTATAATAATTGCCATTCCTCTGTCAATCATAGTCGTGACGTGATCGAGAAATTGTAGCTGGCATGTAACGCAGAAGCGTTTTGAGGGGAAGCCATGCTGTGAGGGTTGATCAGATCCAGTCTTGTAAGATATTGGACGATGTTCTTCTTGACTATTCTCTCTAGGGCTTTGGAAGCAGCAGCGTTGTGATTTATTGGGCGGTAGCCTGACACTATTTCTCGGGTCACCCTTGTGCTTAGGTATTATAATGGATTGCTTCCAATGAGTAGGAAAGCAGCCGTTAATGAGGGAAAGTGTGAACATGTTTAATAACAATAGAGCGAGGTTTTTTTCTCCGAGTTTTATAACATTTGGGGAGATGCCATATGGACCTGGACGAGTTGATGATTTTATGGCTGCCATTGTAATTTGCACCTATCTTAACGTCACAGGTTATTACAGTATAGTTCGGCCGTTCTTTTCGGAAGTGGAGGATGAAGTGGCTGAATGTGTGGGACAAAACTGGAGGGAAAACTAGAGTTGATTGCCCCACATATACAGGAGATGTCACGCGTTATTGCACGATCGTCTAGATCCAACGTTTTAATTTCCTGAAGGGGTTTAGGGTTCCTTCTCGGGTAGTTACATCAATGTACGTACTTCCTCAGCATTTCTGAGTACCCGGCTTTCTTCTTTGATTTGGACCGTTAGGGTTAGGCGTTGTAAATGTAGCAGATTCTCGTGTAATCGTAGCAATGTCGCGAAGCTGTTGCTCCTGCGATATAGCGATTTAAGTTTCTTCAGTTTGGTTTTGGCGCTGTACAGAAGTTTGACTTCACCACTATCTTCATGGGTATTTCTCCTTACAGTGGGTGCTAGTAGATCCACAACAAGGGCAATGTTGTTAATAAACTCATTTGTAGCCACAGTAGGGTTGTGAGTTAGGCATGACGTTTTCCAATTCATGGTACTGATAAGTTGATTAAATGAGTTCCCGTCCACACGATGGAGATTGCGAATGGGTTTTAACATATTACTTGGTCTTTTAGTTGTATCTATAGTCATATCACAGCGCACCGTGTTGTGATCACAGCCAGGTAGTGGATTATCAATGAATATATAAGAGTAAGAGATTCCCATCATGATTACAAGGTCTAAGGTCGTGGCACTTCTGCTTGGTTCTCTAATTTGCTGAGTCCAGCCATTGAGGTGAATACATGAGATGATTTGCACAATCCCCGCAGTGTTTCTGAGTGTAGGCAGCATCCAGTTAACATGTGGTAAGTAGAAATCTCCACACATAATTTTGGATTTGGATGTGTTGCTGGAAGCAACATTGATCATATCGATTAGCTTTTGGGTTTCACATTGAATAGTTCGGGGTGGCCGATAGATACAAACTCATTTCTTCGGTTATTATTGTTACCAGTTGAGTAATACAGCGGGTGCTGGTGGGGTGAATTTTGGCTCGATTTAGATAGGGGTTGCACCCTCTTACCTGTAAGTCCTTGTGGCCTACCACCAATTTGTTTGCTATTTCGGTGTCGCACACATAAGGGATTTGCCAGCTCGATGTTGCGGGATTTGGAATCGTAGTCATAGACAATGTGGATAAGTATTGGGCCCGGCTCTCTGTGACTTATCCCGACAACACTGTTGTTGTTGCAGGTGGAACCCGTAGATGGAGGTACTCTTTTTCTCAGTTGGCCTAGGTGCATACCTCTACGTTCTTGTGGTGGTCGTTTCAGACCTACTGAGAGTGTGCACAGGAAAACCATATATATATATATATATATATATATATATATATATATATTATATATATATATATTTGTTATATATATATATATGGTTTTCCTGTGCACACTCTCAGTAGGTCTGAAACGACCACCACAAGAACGTAGAGGTATGCACCTAGGCCAACTGAGAAAAAGTGTACCTCCTCACGGTTCCACCTGCAACAACAACAGTGTTGTCGGGATAAGTCACAGAGAGCCGGCCCAATACTTATCCACATTGTCTATGACTACGATTCCAAATCCCGCAACATCGAGCTGGCAAAACCCTTATGTGTGCGACACCGAAATAGCAAACAAATTGGTGGTAGGCCACAAGGACTTACAGGTAAGAGGGTGCAACCCCTATCTAAATCGAGTCAAAATTCACCCACCAGCACCCGCTGTATTACTCAATCGGTAACAATATAAACCGAAGAAAAATGAGTTTGTATCTATCGGCCACCCCGAACTATTCAATGTGAAACCCAAAAGCTAATCGATATGATCAATGTTGCTTCCAGCAACACATCCAAATCCAAAATTATGTGTGGAGATTTCTACTTACCACATGTTAACTGGATGCTGCCTACACTCAGAAACACTGCGGGGATTGTGCAAATCATCTCATGTATTCACCTCAATGGCTGGACTCAGCAAATTAGAGAACCAAGCAGAAGTGCCACGACCTTAGACCTTGTAATCATGATGGGAATCTCTTACTCTTATATATTCATTGATAATCCACTACCTGGCTGTGATCACAACACGGTGCGCTGTGATATGACTATAGATACAACTAAAAGACCAAGTAATATGTTAAAACCCATTCGCAATCTTCATCGTGTGGACGGGAACTCATTTAATCAACTTATCAGTACCATGAATTGGAATACGTCATGCCTAACTCACAACCCTACTGTGGCTACAAATGAGTTTATTAACAACATTGCCCTTGTTGTGGATCTACTAGCACCTACTGTAAGGAGAAATACCCATGAACATAGTGGTGAACTCACACTTCTGTACAAAGCCAAAACCAAACTAAAGAAATGCAAATCGCTATATCGCAGGAGCAACAGCTTCGCGACATTGCTACGATTACACGAGAATCTGCTACATTTACAACGCCTAACCCTAACGGTCCAAATCAAAGAAGAAAGCCGGGTACCCAGAAATGCTGAGGAAGTACGTACATTGATGTAACTACCCGAGAAGGAACCCTAAACCCCTTCAGGAAATTAAAACGTTGGATCTAGACGATCGTGCAATAACGCGTGACATCTCCTGTATATGTGGGGCAATCAACTCTAGTTTTCCCTCCAGTTTTGTCCCACACATTCAGCCACTTCATCCTCCACTTTCAAAAAGAACGACCGAACTATACCGCAATATCCCTGTGACGTTACGAGAGGTGCAAAGTGCCATCGCAGCCATAAAATCATCAACTCGTCCAGGTCCAGATGGCGTCTCCCCAACTGTTATAAAACTCGGAGGAAAAACTTCGCTCTATTTTTATTAAACATCTTCACACTTTCACTCACTACCGGCTGCTTTCCTACTCATTGGAAGCAATCCATTATAATACCTAAGCACAAGGGTGACCCGAGAAATAGTGTCAGGCTACCGCCCAATAAATCACAACGCTGCTGCTTCCAAAGCCCTAGAGAGAATAGTCAAGAAGAACATCGTCCAATATCTTACAAGACTGGATCTGATCAACCCTCACAGCATGGCTTCCCCTCAAAACGCTTCTGCGTTACATGCCAGCTACAATTTATCGATCACGTCACGACTATGATTGACAGAGGAATGGCAATTATTATAATTCTATTGGACATGCAAAAGGCGTTCGACCGCGTGCCGCACAAGCCACTGCTCTCTGCTCTAGAGTCATATGGAATTGGAAATCCTCTGTTTAACTGATTCGACTCATATCTAAACGGTCGAACTCAGGTAGTAAAAATCGGTCAGCAATATTCTACACCGAAACAAATAACCAGTGGCGTGTTCCCGGGAAGTGCGCTCGGGCCACTACTTTTCCTAATCTACGTAAACAACATATGTGACCCGATAGAACATGGACTCCCATTTCTGTTTGCAGATGACGTCAACCTAGTCCACTCATTTCATCCAGACCAACTACCAATGTGCCTGGGAAACATCTGTGAAAACATACCCACACTAAATATGGCTAGTAAACGTTTATTAATGAAGTTCTCCGCAATGAAATCCTAAGTACTTGGGCACAGATGCCGCATCCCAGAAGGCTCCATCACACTTACCGGAAACGTGATTCCAACCTCTGATTCAGTTCGGGACTTAGGGATTGGGTTCTCCAACTTCCAATTTCTCCGAATATGTGCTTCATCAGGTTGTGAAAGCAAGGCAGCTATGCGGATATATCACCAGAACTTTCTCCCTACCAGAAACACGACTTGAGTCATTCAAGATAATAGTACGACCGACACTGGAATACTGTACAATCGTTCACAGCCAATCGAGAAAGACAGAACGGTTCTGGAGAACGTCCAACGATCATTTACCAAGCTGGTCATTGGGCGCTGCCCAAACCTGAGTTATTGTGATCATTGTCGAAAACTCCAACTACATCCTCTTTGGCTGAGACGCTTAGAGAACAACTTCCTTCTCTTCTACAACATTATAAACCAACGAATTTACACAGACAGCACCGCACTTGAACTACGGAAGACTGCAGTCTACCCCATACGTAATGGCGTGTACTTAATACACACAAACCTTTCAAGTCATAAAACTCGATCGAATTTCTTCTTAGTGAGATACACTGATCTGTGGAACAAACTACCCCTACAGATAGGCATGAGTGCGAGCTATGTCACATTTCGAAATTTCCTTCAGATGTTCCTCACTATATCAAATGTGTTGAAGATTTTATACTCACAGCAAACTCTAGAAACATTGACAGAAACTGGTAAGAAAAACATATCAGCAGATATTCGCTTACAACCAGCTTACCCATTGCATGCCATTACCTACGATACCAAATTCTGTGTCTGTGCAACCTAGTATTCCCTCCCTTTTATTATCTACTCCTGACCCCCATAAACTAGAAACTGATGATAGAAACATCCGTAAATTTTACATATTAGGTCTGGGACACGATGAAAAATAATCCTGATCCAAAATTCTATTAATAAACTTTAATATTACTATTTACATCGCGTAAACTATGAAGCCTATTTACTATACAAATGATCGCTCCCAATTATGGGGCCGCGTACTGTCTGTCGATAAATATACAAATTTATTTATTTAATTAATTTGTATCAGACGAGCGTCCAGAGTGACGCCATGTAGTTGTCGCTATGGAGCTCGTGTGAAACATTGTTATTAACGCGCTCAACTATGCACGGCACACTGTCCGAGGCAAGCTGCTTCAGGCTGGGTGCTGGACATGCCAACACAGCGCCACCTGAAAATGGATCTGATTTGCACTATCCAACCTCCTAAGTAGCCATAAGGTGGCAGAGCTGAATGTCATCAACCCACGCTTGTTGACACTTTGACTGGGACTTGGAAATGGTAAATTTTCAACATTTATTGACAGGTATGGTTCCATCATGTGCTATCCTGATGACACAAGGCATCAGTTTTGCACTCAGTTATCTTCCTTGATACCGTCCGTGCCGCGCAGCGAACGCCTATTCCTACTGGGTGATTTCAACGCGCGCCTTGAGTGGGATGCTGCGGTGTGGACAGACGTACTTCGGCAGTATGGTATTGACAGCCAACAGGACCGGTGACCGGCTCCTCTCACTATGCGTCACTCACGATCTGACGATTATGAACATCCAGTTTGAACTGGGTGAGAGTGAAAATGGCTACTCGGAAGCACCTAGGGAGTGCTCACGCTCACCTGCTCTACCACCTCATCTTACGTCAGCGTGACTTGCGGGAAATACGCATGACAAGTGTATTGCGTGGAGCTGAGCATGGAACTGATCCCAAGTTGGTGCGGAGCTAATTGTGACTATATATATTCTTAAATCTATGTATTGCTCTCCTGCGGTGAATAGGTACGAATTTACCGTTTTTTCCTAGGTAATGAACAGAATGAAGTTGAACTTGAACTTGTTGATACCGGATCCATAGCCTCGGTACCAACGATACTGAGCCTAATCTAAGTACATCGTACGAAAACCAAACTAGAAATTACGAACAAATAAACCTAGATTTAACACAGTCTGTGCAAAAGAATGACACGAAGTATCATGTAACCGTGCTTCCATAAGACATGTTAAATACAGTACATGACTAACAAATGGCTTTTGCAATCATAGTGCAAGAGGGCAGAAATAGTGCAGTGTGCGGCGGTATGCGAGTATTTGGGCAGTGTCACAGGAACATACTAATCTGAATGACCTTGAAATGTCAAGGATATGGCAATGATTGAGTGAAAGGAACAAATCTACGGTATGGTAACCGATTGTAGGACGCAGTAAAGCAATTTAAAATGAGCAGAATAATCAGGGAATAGAGATACCGTGTCCTCATGTAAGCAATCCAGGCTGGAGATACATTAAAGTTCCTTTTGGACTTTACGGCTTCAGTGAGCGACCTGTGGGTACTACATCCGCGATCAGGTGACGGCTGAGGCCAAAGAAACGATCGGGCGCACAAACTGTAAGCTGCCTAATTGGTTTGATGAGAGGTACGCACCTCGACAACATTCATATCGAGCACAGCCACACCAGGAATATTAATCATCTACCATCACCTGCGACGCAAGAATGTCAACATGCAGGTATACACACACGTACAGACCAACTGCAGCGACGGTGTAGCAAGTATACCACGCCAACTGCATCAAGTACTTAGGTCAGTAAGTGTTTCCGTGGTGCCTGCCTCTCCATCACCCTCACTTAGATTACTGTCTCAAGCAGACTGTGAATCGTTGCTTGGGCTGACAGGGTGCACCCGTCCTTGTGTCCTTGCTAGACTCAAGGAGTGGTTCCATCCATCTGATGTAGAAGGTACTCCTGCCCAACCATCGCCTTGTGTACGCGTGATACCTGATTATCTACATAGATACACAGAAATGCTGCTGCTAAGCATCTTAAAAGAGTATGGGTCTGCTCCTTTGATGAAACGGTGCTCACATCCACATTCCTCCCGGTCTTATCCTTACGGGTTTACACTGGAAATGGGGTGTGTGGATGGAGCTGTGGGTGGTGCAGCTCAAGCCATCCACGATCCCTCTGTAGGCGCAGGCGTCCTATGCTTGTCCCATGAAGGTCTCAGTGACAGGCAAATCCTGAATCGGATGTTTCCACTGCTTATCTACTCATAAATGATGAATCCATATGTGGTTTGGTTGAAGCAATGAAGAGTTCAGCGCATTTGTTGCACAAGATGATGCAGGTAGAAACTTATCGCTCTCGTACAGTGCACCTAGATATGCAAACTTATTTATTCGTTGCAGTCAAGTGGAGTAAACTTTGGGAGCAACAGCGCTCTGATTGCCATGCAAGATGAACTGCAAGAAAGGCAGTATCGTTTCATTTTCATCATAATGCAGGCCTGCAGCATAATATAAGGCTCCTGTTCAGCATAAATGTGGTGTTCTTTTCTTCTGTATAATTACTAGATATTAAAAATCCTTCGCTATCAGAAGTGGACTAATAGAAAGTGCTTCATAATTAGTAGATGATGGAGATAATACAAGTAATTTATGGCTTCACAATATGATCCAGCGAAACTTTAGTATAATTTACAACATAGAAGACGGCATTATTATGCTAAGTGCAGCCCATCACAATGGATACGAAGTTGCTTTGAAATATCCGCGGTAAGCTTATAAAGCTTATCGAGATCAAAAAGCTGTTATGATTTCTCCAGGTCTCGTACAAAACCGTAGTATCTGCCACCCGGTGCCACAAAATAAGAAAAAGGCATGGCGTTGTAGTGTCAGTGACACAGGTCACTGTCAATCGACAAGATTTAATGGGCTATCAGTGTCCCACAGAGAAAGTATATAAATTCTCTTCACCAGTTATGAGGAAGTTATTAGGCGACGCCTGCTTTCGATCACACTGCCTCGATTTTACGCTAACCGGTAGAGGGAAAACTGGTATTGTCATTACGGTTGCGACTGTTGAAAGGCAAGAATGCATTAACTATTTCATGATCACAGAATTCTCCATCACCTCCTGTGGTTCAGACAGAAACTGTGCATTAGGAAAGGAATTACATTCTGATAAGTGTTGATTAACTTTTCTCCCGCCTTATTGCAGTGAACGATCCCACAGGTTCGGAACACTTGCGCTCACTCCAAAAGTACCAGTAGACCAGTTAGGCAAACAAAAACCCATCAGTTCAACATGATGAAGATTCTTGATCCAGCAACACTACTTACTGTTAGGATTTATTAAAGTGAAATTTAATCGGCAGCTGTTATAAAACGGACACAAGCAGACATGTTTTGCCGCGTAAAGAATTTAACTCAAAAATTAGACAACTGACCAGACGATACATTACGAGATTCTGCTCTATTTTCGATTTTTTTTGTATTAGCTGGTAGTCTTTCGCAATGCCGAGAACCAGAAAGATATAGCGCGTGAGCTTTTGAATGTTTGTAAGCGCAGATGACCCGTGAGGCCTGCGAGGACCGGTCCTTAGTCTACTTTCTTTATCCTGACGATAATATAGTACGTACATTATCAGGGATGTAAACAATTGAGTAGAACGAGTAAACAAACCTACCAACCACTAAGGAAATGTAAACTTCACCTGATGGTAAGCAGGTTGATGGGCCGAGCTCATTGAGAATGAACTCCCTCATTGGTATTCCACTGGCAGTGAAGTATTCAGTAAGATTTTAGTAACACTGGGCTTATTCCCGTAGTGCTCATTGCTAAGCGCAGTTAAGCTTTAAGTGGATCCTATCAAATTACCAACCGGTGTATCTGACGTTCTTCCAAGCTACATTTTGATTCATTTACGCCACAGTATTTTTTCTCCTACGCGTAGTAGTTTGATGTCAGACAGATTGCCATCATTACCACCTCAACAGTCCACGCCTTACAAGTTGGAATCGCAACCACCTTGCGTTGAGGCTACTGTGCAACTCAACAATGGATTCTGCTTGTTTTCGCCAAGATATTCTGGGGAGTCAAATATTTCAAATGTAACTAAAGATGAAACTCGCCAGGTTTCCAGTGCCCATTGCCAACTGGTCAGCTAGAAGCAGAAGAACCAACGTGGTGTTGTCACCAGAGAAGTACAGCCGAACTCACCGCGTTCTTCAATGCACTCTACCAGGGGGTCTCCAGTATAGCCCGGATTGCAGACGCATGCTCCGTCTCTGCATACAGCCTCTTTTCCACACTGGATTCCTTCGCACAAGTTCACACCAGAGGGTTTGCAGACATCGTTTATGCAGATTTCGTTGCGTTGACATCGAGCACAAGGGTCTGAAGGAAACAGAGAAAACAGCGACCGGCTTTCTTAAAAACGCAAGCTACGAGAAGCACAGTACAATATCCACGCGATTGGAAATACAACCTAATGGAAATGAATTTACTAGAGCCAATTGTGACTGAAACTATCGCGGCACAACCGCGGCCGCATTACCATGATAAGTTTATTGAACGTATTCTCCTCGTAAACTACAGACAGTACATTCTAGATACAGGAACTAGCTAGCGCAAAAAAGACATCACCTCTCATTAAGCCTGCTTGTCTAATACAAAACCTTATGTTCCTCACCTCGACCGAGCTCGTGCGGCACCGCAGTTTACTTATGAAGGGAAAACCGAGAATCAGTTTCGTACATTGGCGTCTTGTTAACTAGGAGACCAGATGGCTCCATCCAGCTGCAGATTTACAGAAAGACCGCGTAGACTGGTTAGTATATGGAATTCCACAGTTTTTTTCCTCTGTGATAGTGGTGCAGCTTGATTCAATGTCTTACGTCGAGAGGGCGTTGATTCTGCTGGGAAGACACCCTGGAAGCGCAATTGATGTTCACACAGAATATGCTGCACAAAATTTGTCATCCTGGCGGAGTTATGTCACGGCAATTCTAAGCAAAGTCTTAGTGAATGTTATGTTAACAGTTATAAATAATGAGTTATTCACACGGCTACCTTTCAGAGGGGATGTAGCTACCGAGTATCCAACTATAGAAGTCTTTCAGCCGCACTTAAATAAGCGTTTACAGTAGCTGAGCGAAAATGCGCATTTCAACGGAACCACTCTTTCTTTCACGAAACAAGGAAAATTTGCCGATGCTGACCACCTCCATAGTTACCTAACAGTTGGAGTGCGTTTGTGGCGTAACGTCCAGTAAAACCTCCGTAAGTTGACCACCCCAGGAACTAGACCAAAGTGGTCAACAAACGGAGGTTCCATGCAAAAC
Organism: Dicrocoelium dendriticum; assembly: GCA_944474145.2. Classification (NCBI taxonomy): domain Eukaryota; kingdom Metazoa; phylum Platyhelminthes; class Trematoda; order Plagiorchiida; family Dicrocoeliidae; genus Dicrocoelium; species Dicrocoelium dendriticum. The sequence continues at coordinate 73,179,361 of OX104065.1, read as the reverse complement.
TCTGCGTAACCTATTTTCCCGTTGTGAGTAGTATAGCATTAAGCTTATTTCCACACAACCCATTTGACCACATTAGACGACGTCTCACGTAATGGCAAACGCTGTTCCACTATACAGTGTTATAATAAATAAAACGCAGTATGCAATTCGCAAGTTAAATTGCTTTTCTGAAGAAGAAAGCAAGCTTTGTTTCTGCTATCACATCGCTAACTGAAGAAAGCACTTTCATTACAAGCTACTCTACTCAGCACGTTTGGACATTTCGCCACAGTAAATGATTTCAGTTGCATTGAAAGATGTATGAATTCAGCTTCCTGTGGAGCTTTGTGATGTCCGAATCATCGTCACTCAGTCCTTATTATTCTTCACCAGCTAAATCTGGTATTTCTTCTTTGTTCCACTAGGGGAGTACCGCAGTCAGTATATCTTGGAAAATAGCATCTAGGTCTGGTTCAGTGCAAGTTGCCAAGTCATCATCCATTTCAACAAACTCTTTAAAATCAACCCCGTCGAATTCTGCCAATTGAGATGGAATGTTTAGTAAGGCGACGGCATCCCGCTCGGCAGATTGAACAAATCCGGCTTTTTTGTAACACATTTGTATAATCTCGGGTTGAACTTTAGACCAAGCAGAACTTATTTAAAGCACAACATGCAGGGCATTAACCGGAGCAACAGATGAACTTCCTCCAGCATTTGAATCAATGGTATGCAATTTCGCCATGACCCATTGCATGAGCTGGACTCGGTAGTGCGTTGATAAAATTTTGTTTATCCCTTAGTTCAGAGTTTGAATTTATGATGTCATGTCTGGAAGCATAAACCTAGGTGTAATATTTGTGAATTTTTATATGACGGTGATTGGGACAGTTGTCCACTTTTAAGATAATGTAGCGTTTCTACTTCATCACTTCCTTGTCGTTGCTTCTGAACCACAAATCAAATATGCCAGCAGTCATCCACGCAGATCGGTTTGACCTCCAGATGACTGGAAGGTTTTCAGGAGTTAGGTTCTGGAACGCACGTGGCCTAGCTGATTTACCAATGATCAAGGGTTTTAGCTTCTCCTCACAAGCTCGCACACAACAGAACTGTGAAATGTTCTTTGGAATGGTTTACACTTATATATTTGTCACCTTTTATAACAAGGCTTCGGTTAGGCATCGCCTTGTAAAAGAGATCGCACTGGTCAGCGTCAAAAATGTCGGCATTGGTGAGGCCCTTGTTGAAGTCAGAAAGTTTTTCGATGAAGTCTTGAACAAACACTTCAGGCACTTCAATGGATTAACCACACAGAATTCTCTGGTAAACTTCATGTCAGAGTTTAAATTTCTCTAGCCAATCATTGGATGCATAGAAATCTGCAACTCCAAATGCTTGTGAGAACCTTCTAGCAATTTCTTGAATCATCTGCTCAGAAACTCAAGCGTTAGCTGCCCTCAGTTGTTTGAACCAGCGCAGCGTAGTCTCACTAAAGTCATCGAGTGAAGTTTTCCGCCTCTTCCACTGTTGGCCGCCTCTATCTCTGTTGATCTCCTCTTTTATCCTATCTTTCCGAGTACTCTTGCTTATGTGTTTAGATATTGTCAACTTGGTTTGCTAACACCAAAATGCTCTACTGTCTTCGTTTGACTGCTGCCTGTGGTTTGCTTGTGTATATGTTGGTTGAACACAAATCATTCTAGGTCATTCCATGGGCGCAGATCTGGGTGGACCCACATTGATCTAGGTAATAGAAGTGCGCACAAACACTGACGGCCGGGACAAACATGCGCACGCACACAAAGAGAACATATTGTCTCCTCAAAAGTAAAGTACACTGATTTGAGGGTCAGAAGTCCACACATTGCAGTCCTGCTGCACACCGTGTTATCGGAACAGACGAGCCATTCGGGAACCATTGGATGGAAAGCTCTTACATGGTCAACTTATGGAGATTAAATCATTACTGACTGTTATGGCTCAAGTCGGCAACGTACAACTTAGAGGTGGTCAACATAGAGGTCTGGTTCTATAGGGTTTACAATGACCGTTCAAGCTATGAAAAATTGGTCAACATAGGGAGGTGGTTGACATATAGAGTGGTCAACTTTGAGATTTTACTGTATCTCGGTCGAACAACGCGACATTTGTACAAAAGCAAGATTGAGCAGTGCCCACTTTTGTTTCATCACTGTCATTGGCAGCTCCATATCGTATTCGTCGGGTATCAGGTGGATCTAAGCGTGACTTTAGAAAATTTTACAAGGTTCATCCGCATCACCAAAAAGTCAACGGCTCCGCACAGTAGCGACCGTCTAAGTAATTTGCACTAGATTGTTTCAAGCGTTGTTAAGGTCGCAGAAGTAACTGCTCCAATATCTGCAGCTTCCCTGGCCAACTAAAACGGAGAACAGAGAGGCCACCTGATCTAGATTAAACTCCGTACTTCGCAATTAAACAAGTACGGAATAGATCACAGGTTCGTCCATTAAAGTTGAACTAACTTCTTCAATTCTACTTGGTTTACCTTATATTTGGTTGCAGTAATCTGAAGACAAATCATTGAAAGCAATTGCTCACCGAGTGCTTTTGTTTAACTCAAACCTTAAGTAGGGATATTCATGCAACTTAAATTGTAAAACAGTTATTCGATCAATTTGGTCATCCCGGGAAATTCATGAAATCAGGGAAATCTGTTGCAGTTGCTTCCTGCCCTGACTGCTACAGAGAACTGCATCCAACAGATACGTTGAGTGATACAAACCAAGTGAATAGGCGAAAATTTATGTGATGTTTGGTGCATATTACCCATTAATGTGACTAGCCCGTCATGCAGCCACGCAAAATTCGCCGTTGGAACGGACTTCATTAAATAAAGTCACATGCACCTCTTGAGTTTAGTACCTGGTACGTGCACTATGCTACCAAGATATACGGTTAAGAAAAGTTGGGTCCCTGCAATTGTTGTCTTAGCTATCCGTCACTGTATGCACTACAAAAGTGTTGTACCGTAACACATAATGGATGCTACTGCTTTTGTTTGCAAGTTTTTAAGAATTATTAATGGTAAACGTTAGAGCGACACCCACAGCCGCTATAGGCTGCAGATGAAAAGATAGAGGTGCCAGAATATCACAGCACAGCCAACGGTGTTGGGTTGTTGATGAAGATGATTGGTAATTAGTGGGAATAGCATTTGTAGTAGATGGTATTTTAAAGGGAATCATGGGGAAATGATGTTAGTGTGTGGGTATGGTGGGACAGGGTATGTTGGGGATGGGGATGGTGCGTGTAAGGTGTTTGGTATATTAATTTGTTATTATAGGTAAGGACAATATTCGAGGTGGAAAGAAGAGTTTGAATGTTGGGATAGGGATTTTAAGAGTGGGTTGAGGTGTATAAGGGGAGGTAGGGGTCTGGAAGAGAGGGTTAATATGTTGGAGGGGTGGGGGGGGTTTATTAGGGGTGGTTTGGATGGTTGTGTTTATTATGTGATTCTTTTATTTATTATAATAAGTGGGGGGGGTTGTATAAGCAGTGTGGTTGGTCCTATTGTTGGTTATGTTGGAAGGTGTGGCAAATGGACGAATGCATTGAGTGTTATTGGTGTTTGTAGTTGTGGGTGTGTGGAGGTTGATGTGAGTGGAGTAAAAGGTATGTGTTTCGGGGTATGGAGTAGTTGGGGATGTGTAAATACGGAAAGAAATGGTATTAATGGAGTTGAGCATTCGTAAAGTTGTTTTATTTTAATTATTTCTGGGTTTGCTTTTTGATGTAACTTTTGGGTCGCGGTCAAGGTGATCAGACTGATGTAGGGACAGGTTGTAATAGTTATTGTGATGATTCCCATGATGCCTCGTTTGTTATGGTTTTGTGATGAGGGGCGGTTGATTGTGGGTGGGGGGATTGTGCTGT
>OX104065.1:73152257-73174967 GCA_944474145.2 Dicrocoelium dendriticum | reverse complement strand
TAGGAAGACCATGCACGCGAGTAATACAGTTGGAGTCAGTAGTGTGGGCCCACATGGCCCAAAGATTGTATGAAGTCTAGCTTAACATACCGCGCAATGCAGAGAGAAGCAGCAGACCATTAATGTTCAGTATGTTGAAGATGAACTAGTAAGAAGAGATTGGGTTCACAGTGCGGGTCAGGTGCGTTATAAGGAAACAACTGCACAAATATTTCAAGTACAGTGGCTTGTCACTGATCAAATATGTAGGCGTAGACGTACGAGAGTCGATATGTGCATAGCAGTTGTGAAATGTGGTATTGGTCAACTTGCCGATGCGTTGTTGAGGCATTGACGTTATTGTGTGGTGAGTGACATCCGCCAACAGACATTTTTGGCTTTTTGTAGGAAAACGCTTGCCAGGCGAAAACCCACCACTTCCTTGAACACTGCCGACTGGTGATATGACATTGACAAAATTGCATCTGACCGATATCCTCGCGGATATTCGCAGTCATGGTTCGCCAATTTAAACCCTATGGTTGGGCAGTTGTCTCCCCCGGAGTCGACCGCAAGTATTTGAAACTGTTGAAGTCGGACGACTCAGGTGACTTGTATTGCTTTGGTTAGTTTTCTAGGTTCCTTTAGTGCGTCAGGTTGGCGTAGCGCGGATGATTTGATGGTTCTGTGTTCATTTCGTGTCCAGGTAAGCGTCGCAGGCATGTCCTCAGAGGTGTTCCGTGCAGCTAAGGTTATGCGTTAGAACAAGGGAAAAAAGATAAACAGCCCGAAAAAACTGCCCAAGAAAAGTGAACAACACTATGTTAATGTATAAGTATAAATATTTTGGTGACCTTTTGCTGGTCAAAAGAAATGGAATAGCCGAATATGTTATACATCATATACGTAGTTTTGCACGCAAATACGAGATCCGATATTTGTTGAATATGAGAAACAAATGAAGCTCGAATTGGCTTAGCCTACGCAACAGTTTTCCTGTGTGGAAACTGAGAATATCAGGCGTTGTTAGCCGGCGAATTAGTTGAGGGAATCAGCAGGACATAGTAAGTGGTGTAATATGCAATTAAGATGTAGCTGGAGCGATCCGTCGACAGTGGTAGATTTTAGCGTTTGAAAGTGCATGAGAGCCATTGAAGTTGCTACGCCAGGTTAGAGACCACTGAAACTAATAACGTAATATGTTCACTAATCGGATGCTAGGAAAACTGCTGGGTGATGTTGTGAGACGGAGTGTCAAAGAAATTGTGACGTGAATAGAAGGGACTGTATACTACAGCTGTAGCGAGAATTAGGTTGCGAACCCAGCTGTTGAAGGGACATCGAATAGCGGAAAAGTTTGGGACTTCTACAGTGCAGCAAACAAGTAAAATGGACAGCAGGAAATGGCGACCCTGATTAATTACGAAAAAGCAACCGCCCACTGTCGTATGCCGAGATAGGGACTGGTAGGCATTCAACGTTGAACACAGGAGTGAGAAAAGAAGGTATTGCATGTTACGGCTGCAACGAGAAAACGGTTGTAGTGTCAGCGCTGAAGGTGACATTTATTATCAGGTTGGTGTGCACAGCAGCACCGAAGGCTGATCGGTGTTCCACTCTAAGGTGGACATCCATGGTGGAATGTACAAGTCAAATATATGGCTGGTTGATGAGTTGCAACTGCCTGATTAATTAATAATCAGGAGCGGCATGCTATCGTAGACTAGTCATAGACTAATATGTTTACAGTGTTGAAAACAGGACAGACTACAGACAGCAATAATTGCAACTGCTGGAGCGAGAAAACGGTTGTTGTGCCAACTCTATAAGTGACCAAGGGTAGGGGAATAATATAGACAGCACCGCCAGGTGTTGAGTGTTTCACTCAAGAACTGGGATGTTGCGTTGGCGCGAGGGTTATCTAGACCACTATTGAAGATTCGCGATATTGACCCAAACACAATTTACATGAGAGTAAGGTTAAGCCTAGGAATGGATGAGACCTGAAAAGGTTCAATTGGCCGGAATCTGGTGCTAGCGTAATAGGGACACATGGGTCCGATAGACGGGGACGTGAACACTACAGAGTACGGCGTAGTCAAGAAAGGGTCATAGAGTGAAGACACATGGGGAAAAAATAGGCAAGGATGCGGTTGAGGGCGACAGACGTTTATGTGAGCTGAAAAACGTGGTAGGGGAGCCGATTGGAAAATCTCAAACAGAGACTGGAAATTTCAGTTTCGGTAGGGAGAGTCAAGTATACAGATAACGTATCAGAAAGAGACAAGTATTATGAAGCTTTTACTTTTACGATTGAGCACCGTGGTCAATGGCAGTCGATGCGTAAAAGAAGAGAGATATTGGTTCGAGGCCTATGGGCATTTAGAGCCTCAGAGTCCGGACTAGTCCAACAGGTGTAAAATTGAGTGGAGAAGTAGCGCAGGGACTCTAGCGAGGACTGGGAGGTTGCGCTGGCGAGGCGCGTGCCTAGACCGCTATTGAAGAGTTGCGGTGTTGACCAGTAGAGGTGCCGAACACGATATACATTACAGTAAGGTTAAGTATAGGAGTGGTCGAGACCTGAAAACTTTCAACTGACCAGCATCTAAAGCTGTTGGAGTAGGGAGACATCAGGCCGCAGACAGGGGAGAGGAACACTACAGAGTACGGGGCAGTCAAGCAATGGTAGTAGGGTGGAACCATTTAGGGTACAGAATAGGCCCTGATGCTAACGTGGTAAAACCTTAACTTTCTGGATCAAAGAATAAGTGAAGTATTTGGGTCAAGGAACGGAATTCTTAAGACACCCTCGTTTGGTTGGGGACGGAAAGACCAAAAGAGAACAGACGTGTGACTGTTAAGGTATCATAAACAGCTGTGGTGCTAGGTTACACTGACCTAGGAGGCTGTTGGAAATAAAGAATACAAAAGGAGGTGTAGGCCTATTCGCTAGAGATTGTTTGGTCCTGTCTCCCATTGCTCGTATTCCGGCACGTTGAGGCTTACTAGTTCCGAAACTGTGGTTACGTCGAGGAATCTTCTAATAACCTTGTAGAAGTCTGTATTGGTCACAGATGATCGGATTTGCAGTGGTAACTTGTTCCATGTGTCCAGGTATCTATGAAGGAAGAAATTATGGCGTATGCCGCAACGAGCAGGCGGCAGCCTGAATGCATAGGTGGCTTTGCGCAGATAATACCGGGTATCCGCTGCCGGATTTTTGTAACCTAGTATAGAAACGTAAGGTTTATCTTTAATCTTCGTAACCACAACGAGTCCAAGCCCAATTGCTTGCAGCAACTACGGTAGTTCAGCTTGTGGGCACCTAGTCGAAGTTTAATGAAGGAACTCTGTAGTTCTCCAGTGCAATCCTGTCGCACGTGCGTGAGTTCGTAAGGACCATAGGGATTCAAGCACAGACCTAGCGCACGTTTTATACAGGGTCAGCACAGATTCAAAAAGCGACACGGATTTGAAGATATAGCCTATTAACGACCTAACTTTAGCCGCACTATAGCTTACTTGTTCCGCAAAGTTGAAGGAACTAGGGTAATGGGCCCCCAGATCACAAACATAGTGTCTGACAGTGAGGGAGCGCTACTGGGAGTGAGGGTATTCGGTGACACTATGCATCTATAAGAGAGAATGTTGCTTTCTGCTAGAGAAAATTACAGATGCCATATTGCACATCAGTTTTCTAGCGCCTTAAGGTCCCTTTGTATTGTGGAAATATTATCTCTCACATCTTCGGAGTCGAAGGAAAATACCACTTTGATGTCGGTGGCGAATAGGCACGACGTACCCAAGCGGAAGACTTGGAAGACGTCATTGACGTACAGTAAAAAGAGCATGGGGCCCCGGGGCAAGTCCTTGAATGACTCCAATGCTGACTGGTTTGTTGCAAGGCCTCGTGCCTCCCAGGCACACAGATTGTGTTCGATTGCATATGTAGAATTCAAACCAGGAGAGCAGCTCACTGCCATGCCAAAAAAGGCAAGTTTGGTCAGTAGTTTCAGGGGTGGAACGCGGTCGAATGCTTTCTTCATGTCGAGGAAGATGACGACCACTTTATGCCCTAAATTTAGCGAGGCTGTGACGTTGTTTAAAAATTCAAACATACATGTCTGGTAGGATTTCGAGGGAGGGAACCCGTGTTGAGATCCATTAATGTGATCAGGAGGCAGCAGAAAGTTAAAATTTCTGCTTTTACCAGTCTTGCCATTACTCTAGATGTGATGGGTGTGTGGCAGACAGGACGTTACTTGTCTGCGTCGAGACGGGATCCTCGTTTATGTCCGGGTAGGACTACAGCATGCTTCCACGCATTGGGGAATAGGTGAGTTGTCGTGGAGAGTGTAAATAGGTTAAGGAGGAGAACTTGAATTTCTGGACCTCCTAGAATCAGCACTATGGATGGAACACCACTGGGAACCGGATAGTAGAGCATTTTGGGTGTACGAATGTCTCGCACGGTTTTGCGTAGGTTAAATGCGTTACTGTTCAGCCTATCCTCGGTGAGCTGGGGTGTTTTGGGAGGGTGGCCTAATCGGTTACCGAAAAGTTGTCGCAAAAGTGCTTGTCACTATAACCACGTGGTTGGGCGGGGTCAGTATTGAGATTGCCACTAGTTAGTGATAATGGGGCAATTGTTGGAGCTCTGCTGCTTGCTCTGCGTTTCATTAATTTGGTGAGTGAGTTAACTTTGTTGTTACTGAGGAGTGCAGCAAGTTTCGTTGAAGTGGCAGACGTGGCTTGCCGGTTTCTCCACGTTTTTGGTGTGCTGTTCATGCGCATTATTATGTGGAAAGCCTTTGTCTTGTTGTAGCTGGGGCGCATTTTTCTCTGTTTGTTTAGGCCTCTATGTGTATCAGTTACACCCTTCGGTTTCGTTAGTTTCCTCATGTACCGCTTGGGAGCGACCACGTCAGGACAGAACATAATGTACTTATACGTCTCTTGAGTCGCCACATCTACGTCTGCCGCCAGAAAGAAGATATCCCAGTTAAGACAATGAACAATGAACAATGTATTTATACGGGTTAAGAAGCGTTGCTTTACAAGTCCCGTTGGATAGTTGGTGGGGATATCAACATAACGATAATGATGATAAGGATAGTAAATTAGTTAATACTATAAATATGAAAATAAGGACTTATCGTTTACTTCGCCGCAGTCCTGCGATGATCTTAGCTTCAAAGCACCCACAGTTAACAACAACTAATTCCATGGTAAACACCAGGTGTAGGATGGAGACGTAGTGTTAAGTAACAAAGTGTAAGTGGATGAGTGCATCGTCCAACCGTCTTTTAAATATTGTTAGTGTCGGTGCAGAGACGACCGATTCTGGGAGAGCATTCCACGGGTGACAGACACGGATGGAAAAGAAATTTCTGCGGCACTCCAGACGACTGTATTGTTCTGCGAGTTTTAATGAGTGGCTCCTCAGGTACGTATTGCTGCTGAGTTGCAGTAAAGAGCGGCACACATGATGTGGGTCTCGCAGAATCAAGTAAGCCAAAAGCAGATCACCTCGTATTCTGCGATAGCTTCCCCTGAACGATCCTAGTCGTTACAGCCTCTCCTGGTAGGAAAGATTGCGCATTCCAATTATGTTCTTAGATGCCCGGCGTTGTGGCTGCTCCAGTGCATTAAGGTCGTGTTCCGGCCATGGATGCCAGGCTTGAATTGCATAATCGACATGGGGGCGAACATACGCACTGAGCATTTGTCGAAAAATGGAGCTGTTTAATTGTCCAAACGCCGGCCTCAACAGCCCTACGTGTTGGTTCCCGGTCTTCGCGGCCTTTTCGGATATCTTGGAGCAATCCAAGTCAGCTTGAACCAGGACACCCTGTTGTGTCGGAACCCCACGATTGCTTCCACCCACTAACGGTAGTGAGAACACGAAGGACCGGGTAAAAAACAATGTTCTCTCCGCACGCCCAACCGGCCACCAAACGTCTGTGTGTGCAACTCAACGACATGATTCAAATTAGGGCATATACACAGGCTATGCAGAAAGGCTGACAATGGATGAATCAAAGCTAGTTATTCCCGGGGCGAAGGATCGATACGATGTCTTACAAACGAGCGAAACGTACAGAGTAAGGGAAAAACCATTAAGCATGATATTCAGTGTCAACCCAAGGTAGTCACAAAGGTGAGGTAACAAAAAACGTGTGGGGAACCGTAAAAGAGGACGGGGTGAATAGGGATGAGTGGAATAAAACTCATAAAACCACGGGGAGTGGTGGAGTACTCTTGCCTCCTTAAAAAAGTGAGTATACGGAGGACGATATATCTTCACACAAGAGTATCCGCCTGGGTCTACGTGCATCCAACACCAAGGTAGTTCGGGCTCAGGCCAAGTATGCAATGTCGTACGTTCGAGTACGTTATCAGAACAAAAGTATTCGGGATATGTATCCCCATTAGTGCAAGACATGACACGATTCGTTGGCTTACTGTGCAAGTAGAACTTCTGCATTCCTTTCACTTCCAAAACATTTTGAACCGCATGAAATTTTTGTTTGACTGCCGATGTGCCAAGTCCTGGCTAGGTTGATGGAGAAATGGTCTTTTTAGTATGCATCGTTGCTGGTCGCAGCGATAACGGAATATTGTTGTCTTTCACTGTAGGGCATTTTCTCTTCTCTGGAAAGTCTGTGCTAAATACTACAGACGTCGCCTCCCTTACTTCGCCGCGAAACCGTTTTCTTTGGAAGTTGGAACTTGCGCGTAATCTTTGAGTATGCTTGCACATGAATTTGTGCGCGTTTTGACAAGAAGGCATTTTGTGAGCGAAATTTCCCGTAGAATGCCTCTCACCTTTGTTCCAAAACGTAGACAGGGACTTTTGGTTGTGCAGGTCTGGATTCATATTATGGTCATTAATATCTGCGGGACATAACTGGGGTTCACTTTCCGCAGGTCTGAAATCAACAATTTTCGGATCACTACTCAAACTAAGTAGTCTGTGCCATTCATCTGCAATTTCCTGTGATGTCTTCCCCGGTTCCGGCCGCCATTCCACTGAATGTTTAGCTTTTGTGACAGCAATTCATATAATTGCTGCTGTGACTTTTCAAACTGAAACTGCTGCTGCTGGAGGAGGGACTACAACTGCTCGAATGAAATAGCCATGATAATTCAACACCTCCGTCGCCAGAGAAACTGTTGTGTCGGAACCCCACGATTGCTTCCACCCACTAACGGTAGTGAGAACATGAATGATCGGGTAAAAAACAATGTTCACGCCGCACGCCTAACCGGCCACCAAACGTCTGTGTGTGCAACTCAATGACATGATTCAAATTAGGGCATATACACAGGCCATGCAGAAAGGCTGACAATGGATGAATCAAAGCTAGTTATTCCCGGGGCGAAGGATCGATACGATGTCTTACAAACGAGCGAAACGTACAGAGTAAGGGAAAAACCATTAAGCATGATATTCAGTGTCAACCCAAGGTAGTCACAAAGGTGAGGTAACAGAAAACATGTGGGGAACCGTAAAAGAGGACGGGGTGAATAGGGATGAGTGGAATAAAACTCACAAAACCACGGGGAGTGGTGGAGTACTCTTGCCTCCGCTATAACACAACCTAGTCTCGTTCGAGAGTTGATTGTTGCAGTATATTCGTTCCGAGTCGGTATGAGTAGCTGTTCTGATGTCGAATGGAAAGTACCTTGCGTCTACTGACGTTGAAATGCAATGAGTTTTGGGTCGACCTTTGATACACTGTATCTAAGTCACTCTGAAGCACATGTTGGTCGGCGGTCGCCTGGATCCTGCACCAGATCTTGATATCGTCGGCAAACATTAGGAAGTTTGAAGCGATTCCCTGTGCAAGGTCATTACTAAACACCAAAAACAAACGTGGACCTAGAACTGAGCCTTGCGGCATACCACACTCCACTTGTATGGGGTCCGATAAAGAGCTCCGAACTTTGACCACTAATTGCCGTTGAAATAGAAAGTTGACGATCCAACTTAAAAGAGGGTCTCCGATCCCGTAATGCTGCAGCTTGGATAGTAGTATCCGATGGTCTAGACGATCGAAAACCTTGGGAAAATCCAGGTAGATTACCTCAACACCTTCTCCAGCGTCGGCTGCCTCGGTCCAACTACTGCGTGCAATTAGTAAATTAGTTGTACATGACCGCTGTCGACGGAAACCGTGTTGTTCAGCAGTCAAGAGGTTGCAGCTTTCCAGATGGCACACCAGTGCATCGGCAACTATGGAGTCCATGACCTTGGAGAGTATAGGAAGAAGGGTTACTGGGCGGTAGTTGGAGGGATCAGTTCTGCTTCCACCTTTGTGAATCGGGCTTATTATTCCAAGCTTCAACATGGCAGAAACTTGGTTCTGGTCTAAGCAGCGCCGGAAAAACTGAGCTAAAGGTCTTGCCAGTTTGCTTGCTGCTGCTCCCAATGCCTCCGGACGAATGGTGTCGACACCCGGCGAGCTGTGATTGCGTAGAGAAGTCAGCTTTTGCAATACAGCCTCTGCGGTAAAACTGATGTGGGTTAGTCCTGGCGAGCAGAATACAAAGGTTGGTAGATCGCTTGGTGGCAAAATTCTTTGAAACGTGGGGGCGTATTGCGTCTGCAGCGCGTTTGCTGCTTCCATAGCCGTTCTTATCGGGCCATCAGCCATCCTGAGTGGAGGAAATACTTGCCTCATCTTTCGTACGCTATTAACGTGCTTGTACAGCAGTTTGTGGTCAGCACCGAAGGCTTTTGCGATGTCCTGCTGATAGGCGGGTTTGTCTTCTCTTAACAGTTGAGTGCAGTAGTTGCGTTGGGCTGCGTAGTTGTCCCAAGTTTCTGGTGCTGGAGCTTATCCGTACACTCGCCATGCGGCGTTGCGTACCGTCATCCATTTTCGAGTTCTGCTACTAACGAAAGAAACCGATTTGTACTTATTGCAAGCCTTTATCTCTGAAGCCTGCGCCATCAGCTGACTGAATGTGTTGACGAACTCGAGCCAGGCGACTTCCGGGGTTCTTCTTCGAGGAACGACCAAGTTGTGGCGCTGACGAGCTGGGCGAGTCGGTCGTACCTTGTGATGGTTCTTACAGTCTCATCGTTATCATTTAGATATTCTGCATAGCAGACGAAGTTGTAACTGATGACTGCGTGATCACTGCTACCCAACGGGCAGACTAAAACCAACGCATCAATCATATGCTCCTCGTTGGTAAGCACTAGATCCAACACAGATGGCCTGTTACCAGTTCTGAACCGAGTGGGCAAAGTGCTGTGATTGTAAAGAGTAACAGTAGTAACTAGATCTTGTAGATCGGTTTTGAATTGTTCTCCGATCGTGGCAGGGGCTTCTAAACATTGTACGTTGAAATCACCCATGATAAGAATGTGAGTGTACTTTTGTTGTACACTGCACCTTAAAGCAGCCGCTGGGTGGCAGTCGGTTTCGGGTGTTGAGTTAGGGGCGCGGTACACCAAGACAATAAGGCAAGCATCCCTGCCTTTTAACTGCAACCGGCACCAAAGAGGGTCAGGGAACTGCGAGTCTGAACCCTCCACGGCTTCGCACTGTAAGTCGTTTCGGTGATACAGGATTACCCCTCCTCCGTTTGTGAGCCTGTCGTTCCGGATCAGCCTCATGCCGGGTGGCGAAACTTCAGCATAGGAGAGTGGAAAAGTTTTCCCAATCGACGCGTTGTACAGGACGTAAGAAGCCACCGGGTGGAGGTTGTAAGGCTTAGTAGTGGGCAGTCTGAATGTCAGCTGAACTGCCTTGTGATCACTACCAAGAAGGTTGTCATGCACACAAACTTGTGTGTGGTTGCTGCCTTTCGTGAAAATTAAGCCAGGGACTTTAGATTTCCTGGTAGGTGCCTTACGATGTTGAGTCCAGTCGAAGGCAAAGATAAGGTCTACAAACGCTCTATATTTGGGAGCTGAAGACTGGGTAGACCAAACAATATGCGGCGTATTAAAGTCATCGCCGATTACCTTAAAGCGTGCAGATAACGGCAAGTCTCTAGTGAAGAGCTCGACCAATTTGTTAATTTCAGCTGTTGTGATATGTGGTCGGATGTAGACGCAGTCTATGAGGAGGTCAAGCTATTTGACGTCAGCTCGAATCCAAATAGAATCTTCCGGGTTACCCAAAGTTATGACCTGGAAAGAAGATGCATGAATGGCTTCGTTGACATAGATGAGGCAGCCTCAGCCCGTCGCTTATCGCGCCTACTGCAGAAAGAAGATTAGCCAGGTATTTAGATGGGTGCGTCAGCCAAACCGGCAGAGTGCCAAGCCTCTTTGATCAAGACCAGCGGTGCGCTGGACATGGTACCAAGCAAACCCAGGAGGTGATTCTTTTGATTGGTAGAACTGGCGTTGATAGAAGCATATTATGGATCCCCAGCTTATTAGAATCGTCGAAGTGGGATGCAGTAGGGTCTGTCGGGGCATCTCTTGGTGGATAGTTATTGGTTGGATTACTGAAATTAAGCGAAACGTCCAGCAGCAGCACAGGCGCTCCAGAATGTGGTAAGGGGCTTGTTGGCATGCATGTGTGGAGATGCATGTTGGGTAGGTCATTGAAAATTATTTGAGGGGTTGGGAGTAGTATGGAGCAGCGAAGACGAGGGGAGGAAGGTGGAAGTAACAGCTTACGTATATGAGCCGAGAGGTCTAACCCGAAGCTGGTCGTGAGCTTGGCGTTTAGAGGAGCCGTCCGATTGCCTGGGATATGTTGGCTGGAACCAGTTGTGATATGTCTAGGAATAAATAAATAAATAAACTTTTATTCTCGACCATGCGAGACACACCTTTACAGGCATGATCATGTTTAGCTAACAGTGTGATCAATAATGTACAAAAGTACATGTTAGGCATAACATTGTATTTAAGTGTATAAGTGTATATACGTATGTATTTGTGTATGAATGTAGCTCGTGTCTTTAAATGTGCCGCAGCATTTTTGACTGTTTGTTGTCGTCAGGAATGTGAGCATAAGCGATTGATGTCCTTGGGTTGGATAGCACTTTCCGGATATCCACGGGCAAGTGACTTTAGTTTGTGGCGAGTCACATCCGCCACGTCGCAGTGTTGATAAGCAGACATTTGTGGCTTTTTATAGGGAGAACGCTTGCCAGGCGAACACCCACCACCGAGAGGTCTAACCCGAAGCTCGTCGTGAGCTTGGCGTTTAGAGGAGCCGTCCGATTGCCTGGGATAAGTTGGCTGGAACCAGTTGTGATATGTCTAGGAATCGTGTCAGTTGGTGGAGGGTCGCTGCTTAACCCTCGCGAACTTGAAGTGGAGGCCCGCAACTTTCCGCGTTCCATAAAATGGGACCGCGGAAGGTGTCGGCATGATTCGTGGAGCTATGGTGTATGGTTGACGGAGTGTGGACTGGCGTGGTGGGTTGGGTGGGTGGAGAGTGCGGCGTTTGCGGAATTCATCAGTTCGTTGTGCCCATGTGGGTTTCGCCCTCGTGGTGCTGCAGTTCGTTTAGCAGTGTATCGGTTTTTACGTGGGGTCTGAAGACGCGCGGCGGGGCTTGCGGTTTTGAGTAGGTAGTTCTTACGTTGCGGCTGCTCGGTCCCGGCAGTCGCTGTAATATACTTCGCTTCGTAACGAGGGTATGGAGGCCAACTTTTGTTCGGACGATTTGTCTTGCCTGTATTCTCGTGCTTAATTCAAAGCATAATGAACAATGATATATTACAGGTAAAAAAGCGATTGCTTTACAAGTCCCGTAGGATGTTTGAAGTGAAAGTAAACATAAGTGTAAATCGTCAATTTAAGTGTCTAGCGATTCAGATGCCCCCATTCATATAAACATTTTAGTGTGTGTACCGAATTGTTACTGTAGAGTAATTTGGGCCTATTGCTTTGAGTTTGGCCAGAGTGGCGCTGCAGATCATCCGGCAGGGTATGGGGTTTTGGGTGTAGTCTAATTACTCGTTGCTGAGCTAGTGGTCACGCGGAGGTAATTCTTACGATGTGGTTGATCCACCTTGGCGGACACTGTACTAGACTTCGGGCTAAAACGAATAGTCCGGGGGCGTGTTTTGGCTGGTAAACACGGGGTGTTATTTTGGCCGTTTTGGTGCGTTTAGGCATTGATTCGTTGTTACGTCTTTGTGAAGTTGAAGGGAGCCGAGGAGACACAGTTAGCAAACAACTTGGGTTTGAACATCTGGGCTTAGGTACCAGGTCAGTCTCAGGCTGAGCGAGATCCTTTACGAGGCTGGAAGTATGTGGAGTATACAGGAGTAGCTGCTGATAAAAGCCCAGCTATCGAGTTCAGTGGGCATGTCACGTATGTCAGGCACGCCGATGGGCTGTTCGCTGTATTCTGTCCTGTCTATGGTTGCATTCGATATGACCGTAAGTTTTGCCTGACCTTCAACTGCGGGTACACCTACTGCGATAAGATCTGCTTGTCGTTGTGACAAGTCCATGTCAACTTTGTAAGCCATTGATGAGCTTGCTGTTGGAGTTGCGTTCATGTGCATCCTAGTTAAGTACATGCCTGGTTTGGTGTCATGTGGGTGGTATTGTTAGTAATTGCATTGGAAAATTTCGTTACGGTGTTTAATGTGAACCATTCGGTAACGTTTCGTCTGAGTGGCTGTTTGTGAGGGTTCAAAAGTATATCTAAGTTGCACTTAAACATAGCGGCTGGAGGGCTGGGAGACGTTTTCGTGGTTATGGAAGCGCGCATATTCGGCTTAGTTGAAGTTCGCCCGTTTGACGTGAGCGCCCTCTGCAGTGGAGTCATGTTCTGTTTAATCAGTATGGTTCCGAGATTTGCATGTTGTCTTTTAACTAACTTGGGGTCTAGAAAGCATTTGGCATGATCTTGGCTGCTGAACTTGAAGACAACGGGGCAGAACCTGCTTTCGTTTTCTGGCGGCGGCTATATGAGTAGCAATCCCGGCTCATTTTGTGTACAATTAGAAGTGAGCGTGATACTTTCTAAAGTGGTATGTGATCAGGAAAATTAAATATTAATGCATTTCTTGCGCGGGTGACTCGTTAGTTGACCTCCTTGGCAACAGCGGTGAGCAATTCACCCGCTGCGTTAAGCTCTTCCACTGTCAGGTTTATGCAGATCCGGTAGCTGCGCCAGCGGTATAATTTTACCAACAAATGATTGATGGGTTACAATGCTGGGTTCACCGAGTTTAGCTCATTTTCGATGTTTTCGGTTTGAAGAAGCGTGTCTGTGAGATGGTCTTGTTGTGTTGCCTTACGGTCAAAAAGCCAAGGCGACGAACACTTTGGTGACAACGATTTTAGCGAGGTTACTGACAGTTTAGAGTTATGTGGTGCATCCGTCCATAGATCGGAAAGAAGCACAAAGTAATTAGCCAATTTTCCTGGTGTAAGACCTGCAAACTTACCCGTGTCCTCTGGTTGTTTGAGTTATAGCTAACTATCGTCGGTGTCAATGCTGAGACAACAGTAGGCACGAGACCGTTACTGTTAGTGCCCTTTTTCTCCTAAACGCCGATTCGCCGTCTTTCCCTGATCGTAGCCCTGGAGGCATTCGCCGGTGTTTCACTTCTTTAAACCATTTGACGAAAGTCAAGGTCTTTCGTTAGTATTTGTTCAAACACTGAGTTCTACCGTTTTCCACCTGAAATTCTTGTTAGTATTGTAGCTGCGAGTTCAAGCTACGGACTAGTATTACAAGCTCCACCCAACAATTGGTGACCCCGGTCCGGAACATGTCGTGCGCCATTTTGCATTTCATTCTTTTGAGCCCGTTCTAGTGATTTTATGATTCATTACTTGTGGTCCTTTTGTTTTTAACCCACCACATGGTTATTCGCTTTTTGCTGGGGAGTATATAGAGGATAATCCATCTTCATACGCGGCTAGCGCAGCAGAGCCTGTCATGGTCAATGTATTTGCGGTAGCCCCTCCGCCCTTTTGGGAGAACGAACCTTCATTATGTTTTCTGCCCCTAGAATCCCTTTTTCCTTTTGCAGTATTACTTCTTATTTCGCCATGGATATTCAGCTATTATTTTTCCTAATTTAGCATATATCCTCGCAGGCAGGGGACAGCACGTTTTGCTCCCACTTGTAATGAAAGGCGAGACTCTCAAACAGGCGTTTATTCTTTGAGTCACACCATCTAACTAGGTCCATCCGCAGCAACTATTTCGTGACCTGTAACTAAGAGAATGGATGCCCTCAGCCTTGTTGCACGAAATGCAACAGCTCATTGGCATGTCCAACATGGATGTAGAGATACTCCGCGATCTGTGGATTCAACGCCTTCTTGAAAGCACTCAGCCTAGCCTTGCAGTTGCAAGAGACCTGCCACTCAAAGCAATCGCAGATCTAGCAAACCGCCTCATCAAACGGCACCAGCTAGTGACTAAACCCAAGGCACCTTAGCAGTTCTGTGCTGGCGCAACCACACTGCAACCTGTGACTAGTCAGCTGTCGGCAATGGACGTAGTATCATCGCAGACAGTGTCAATTCCGCGCCAGATCATAGGGTTCCCTTTAAACATTGAGCCCCGTAGCTGCTCTGGAGCATCGCCCCTTCACCCGAAACCAGGCGCCCCAGGCTATTGCATTTACCCCTCGGGTTTCGGAAATAAAGTCTTAGGTACATACAGCCATGTGGCTACTCCGCCACAGATAATCCGCCACGCCGGCCTGTAATGGCCGCGAACGAAGTCGGCAAAATTCAAACCCATTTATCTCTATTGGTGCTTATGATTCTGAGAGCCACTTATTAGTTGATCGCGGGGCGGATGTTAGCGTCCTTCACTTAGGCCAGTTATGCGTACTGCTCCTTTGTCGACAAGCCTACTTGCTGCCAATGGCACACCAATACGCACATACGGTCATCGGTCGCTTACTTGGACCTAGGATAGGGGCTCACGTTCCTCTAGGTACTAACTGCCGCTGCAGCGCACTTTGCTATCCTTGGCATTGAATTGCTCAGGCGGTTCGACCACTTGGTCGATGCGAAACGCCAGATGATTGTCAGTACTGCAATGAAACTCAGTGTACGTGATATCACTGCGGACATGGCATCTATAACATTGGGCTACGCCCTTTCCCAGACCCTGTCATTTTGCGCCAAGCTCATTTCACCTCATTCAAAGCTCGTTCAGCCAATGAAAGCAGCTTTGCCTGTGTCATCCCAAGCCACACAACATCTTTGGATGAATCCTCCACCCGTCTCATACCGTGCACGCCGACTATCGACCCAGCAACTAAAGGTTGCTGGGGCAGCGTTTGCAAACACGCAAGAACTTTGAATAATCCGCCATTTCGACAGCCCTTGGTCTCCTCTCCTGCAAATGGTCCGCAAGCAATCTGGCGACTAGCCCCTTGCCGGGGTTACCGCGCAAACAATCGGCTAAAAGTCTCAGTTTGGTATCCCATCCCACACATGCAGGACCTTACCGCCTGCCACACAGATAAGATCGAGCTGGTGCATGCTATCATCAGATACGCCGTTACAACAACTTTCGGCTTGCTTGAATTTTCAAGTCTGCCATTTTGACCCTGCAAAGCTGCACAAACTTTCCAACTTTTTATCCACCATGTCACCCATGGCCTAGACTACGCTTGCGACTACCTCTACGACATTTGAGTAGCTGGTACATCGGGCGAAGAGCGTCTCGATCACTTTCGAGCTATCGTTCAGCGCTTGCCCTAACGCGGTGTCACAGTCCACTTGAATAAGTGTGAACTCGTTAAACCAACGGTAGAATCCCTAAGCCACCTCATTTCATCCTCCGGTATCGAAGCCTTTCCTGGTATGATCCAGGCAACAATGGACTTCCCAGCTTAGACTTCGTTCTAGCACCTCTGTCGAGTTTGTGGTTCGGTGAACTGTTATGGCCGCTTCATACCGCGCTGCGCTCTGCTCATGCAGCCTCTGACTGGCCCACTCAGCGGGAATGGACGTAGGTTCGCTTCCCCTGACACAGCATAGATCACCTTCGTCGACCTCCAGGATGCTATTTCCAACATGGCTGTCCTCACTATTCCCGAATCGCATCCACCCCTTTCTATTAAGGCTGACGTCTCAGACGACGCGATGGAAACCGTCTTCCAACAACAGGTTGGTAGGCACTGGCAACTCCATGGGTTCTACTCCGAGCGCTAGCAGACAGCGTAATCCCGCTACAGCACGTTTGGCTGAAAACTGCTCGCCATTAACATAAGCATTTGTCCCTTCCGGCACTTACTTGTTGGCCGCGCTTTTACGGTATACACTGCCCACAAGCCCTACCGCTTCGACTTCAACTCAGCTTGCGACAAATATTCACCACGGGAGACAAGGCACCTAGATTTTTACGAAATGCACTGCCGAATTCTGTCAGGTCTCTGGTGTCGACAGTCCCGTCTCGGAAGCTCTCGCACGTGTTAACCTCACTATCCAGTCATTGCCTGCCGTCGAACTTGCCGCCATGGCATCGGCACAGGCTCAAACTAAAGCTGTACAACGCACTCTGCAGTCCTCTGCACTGCATATGTAACGGTTCCTTTCCAAACCACGAAAGGAACCATTCAATGTGACATCTCCACCTGTTGTCCTATACGCCTCATGCATGTCTCCTTCAGGTGCACAGGCTTTGACACACTGCACCCACTAGCAGATCCCTGTGTCCATGCATCTGTGAAATGGATCAGCGAACGTTCCGCTTGGCCACGCATAAAATGCAAATATATACATAACTAACTAGTTTAGTCTCGACAGTGCGATGCAGACATGTAAAGGCATGGGCGCGGTAATACAAATATGTATGACCGGAAATTGTACAAAAGAATTACATGCCATTCAGTGGCCTACGCGTATGAATGCATGTAGTTGTTTTTGTATATGTGCAGGTAGTCAGGTTCAGTGAGTTGGTTGTGGCGACACCGAATTTGTGGTTTTGCTCGACGGACTCTCCATCGATGAAATAAATTAATAAATATTTTATTCTCGACAAAGCGAGGCACGCCTTTTTTGCATGATCAGCATATTGCAATATTGTACGTGCTAGTATGAGTAGCAGCACCAAGAGCGGGAGTAGTAGAGTTGGAGTCAGTAGTTTTACGAAGTTTATGTCCACAAAATGCGATATGCCAGATCACTTATATCAGAGCACTTATGTGGAGTATGTTGATGAGGGACTAGTCCGATAAGGCTGTGTACCCAGTGTGGGTCAGGCAGGTGAAGTATGGGGAAAAAGCTGCAAAAATAGTTAAGAATAGAGGTAAGTAACTGAACAACTATGTAAGCCTGCTCCTGCGGGAGCAGATATATGCACAGAATTGGCAAATGTGGTATCGGTCAACTTGCCGATGTGTGTTAGGGGCGGTGACTTTATTGAGAGGCGCCTAACATCCACCAAGTCGCAGTGTTGTTAAACAAACATTCGTGACTTTTGTAGGGAAGACGCTTGCCAGGCGAAAACCTACCACGTCCTGTGACACTGCCGACTAGTGATACGATATTGAAAAACTTGCATCTGACCGTATACCCCGCGGATATTCGCAGTCACATTTCGCCAATTTGTCTCCCATGGCTGCGTAGTCTCCTTCGGAGTCGACCGCAAGTGGTTGGAGCTGTTGAAGTCGGACGACTCAAGTGGGTTGTATTGTTTTGATTAGTTTTCTGGGTGCCGTTAGTGTGTCATGGTTGCGAAGTGCGGGTGATTTCTTTGTGCTCTATTGATTCCGTGTCCATGGGTGAGTCGCGGGTATGTGCTTCGTGCAGAACCAGGGGGAGAAGGAAAACGGACCGAGCAAACTGCCAAGGAAATTGAACAGGACTATGTTGATTTATAAATATAAAATTTATGGTAACGCTGCGCTGGTTGAATGCAATGGAATGACCGAATATGTTATACAGCATATCCGTAGTTTGGCATGCAAGCACGAGACCCCATTTTTGCTGAATGTGACAGACAAATGCTGTCCGAATTGGCCTTGCGTACGCAAGAGTTGTCCCGTGTAGAAACCGGGAGTGTCAGGCGTTGTTACCTGGTAAATGAGTTGAGGGTATCAGAAAATAACGAGTGGTTTAATATGCGCTTGATATAAGTTGAGCGATCGGTTGACAGTGACAGAGCTTACCGTTCGAACGTGTATAAGAGCCAGTAGAGCTACTACTCCGGGTTTGAGACCCATGAAAATAAAAAGGTAACGTGTTCAGTAATCAGATGCTAGAGAAACAGCTGGGTGAAGGGGTGAGACGGAGTGTCAAAGTTTTGATGAGAATGAGATTTATATACTACAGCTGTAGCGAGAATACTGTACCAAAGCCAGCCAAAAGGGACTTGGAATAGAGGAAAAAGATGGGGACTTCTACCTGCGGCAAACAAGTCAAATAGACGACAGGAAGGGGCGATACTGGGATTCGGGTCAGTTATGAGAAAGAAACCGCCCGTTGATAGGCCTTCAACGATAACAACAGGAGCGAGAAAGATTTGAATTCTACGGCTGTAGCAAGAAAATGGTTGTAGACCCAGCGCTGTAAGGGACCAGTAATATCGGTATTGTGTGCAGCAGCCCTAAAAGATGCTAGGCATGTCACTCTAAGGTGGTCATCCACGGTGGAACGTTGACGCAAAATAGACCGCTATTTAAAACTCACTAAGTAGGGAGTTGCTGGCAGCCTGATTAGTTAATATACAGGAGTGGCACGCTTTGGTAGTCTCGGCACAGGCCGATAGGTGTACAGTGTTCAACACAAGAGAGCAAACAGACAGCAGTACTTGCAACAGCTGTAGAGAAAGACCGACAGTAGTGCCGGCTCTGGGAGTGACCAAGGTTAAGGCAATAATACAGACAGCACCGCCATGTGCTAATTGTTTCACCAGAAGGGTTGCGATATTGAACGGATAAGTTGTAGAACAAATACAGTAGAGTATGCTTAAAGTTAGGAGTTGATGAGACCCGCAAAATTTCAAGCGCTTACGATCTGGTGCTGGTGGAATAAGAAAGATATCGGTCCGAAATACGGGGATGGGAATACTACAGAGATCACGGCAGCCGATGCGCAAGAGTGGCATTGGTTGGAGACTTACGGGCATTTAGAGCCCCAGTAACCGGGCTGGTCCAAAAGGTTCATGAATGAGGGGCACAGCAGCGGAGGGAACCTAGCGAGGCCTGGGAGTTTGCGCTGGCGCTATGGGTAACTAGAGCACTATTAAAGTGTTGCTATGTGGACCGAAAGAAAGGCCGAATGATAGAGGGAGACATTAATGTGAACTCACAAGCTTGGTAGTTGAGCCGAGAGGCAAAACTCCATCAGGGACCGGAAATCTCACTTTCGGTAGGAGGGACCAAGCATACAGATAAGGAATCAGACGGAGACGAGCATCATGAGGCTGTTACTTCTACCAATGAGAACCTTAGTCAAGGGCAGCCGATGCTCAAGAGAAAAGAGGCATTGATTTGAGACCAGTAGGCATTTGGAGCCTCAGATGCCTGACTGGTCCAAAAGGTTTAAGAGTGAGAGGCACAGTAGTGAAATGAATCTAACGAGGACTACGATGTTGCGCTGTCGCTGGGGGTACCTAGACCACTGCTGAAACGTCGCGCTATGTACCATAAGAAGTGCCGAATGAGAGAGGGAGACGTTAATGTGAACTAAAGACCTTGCTAATAAAGCCGAGAGGCAAAACTCAAACAGAGAACGGAAATTTCAGTTTCGGTATTGTGAACTAGGCATGCAGACAATGAGTCAGACAGAAACAAGTCTGAAGCTTCTGCTGTTACCTACGAGCAGCTTGGTCAGTAGCAGCCGATGCGCAAAAGAAAAGGGGCATTGGTTGGAGAGCTATCGGCATTTGGAGACTCAGAGTCCGGGCTGGTCCAAAAGGTTTAAGAATGAGAGTCACAGCAGCGTAGGGAATCCAGCGAGCACTGAGATTTTGAGCTGGCGCTATGGGTACCCAGAGCACCATTAAAGTGTTGCTATATGGACCGAAAGAGATGCAGAAGAAGAGAGGGAGACATTAATTTGAACTAAAAAGCCTGGTAGTGGAGCCGACGCAAAACTCAGTCAAAGACTTCGAATTAAATGACGGTGTCCGTACCGTGGATCGAGCCTGTCTTCAATGCCATGGTTTCAAGATACATCATTATACCGCAGTCTTCTTGGTTCATTTCCAGCTCCGGACTCTTGGTTCTCACACGTGCACTTACACCTGGTAGGTCCTTTGTCCCTTCAATCATCTACCTTCTTACATGTGTCGACCGCTTCACCAGATGGCCAGAAGCGATTCCCGTAACAGACAGCTTCGCCGAGGCTGTTATCCAGGACTTATTAGATCAGTGGGTCAGGCAATACTGATGCCCTTTACTATCACAATTGAAGGAGGAAAACACTTCGAATATTTGCAACCTTTTGGGCTGCCGCCGCGTTCATATCACAGCAGTGAAAATTTAACTTCAACACTGCCATAGCCAGCTAATTTCCTCGCTCTGTGGCTCCTCTGATCCTAAATGGAGCGAGAACGTTCCGCTTGTGATAATAGGCATTCGTAGCAGCATCAAAGCTGACTTGTAATGAGTACCAGCAGAGGTTTACGGCACAACGCTCAAGTTGCCAGGTGAATTTGTTCCTTCCGTATCTTCGGGTATGTCTCCGTCTAACTTTATGCCCACCCTAGCTCAACGCATGCGTGCACTACGCCCGACTCGTCCGCGTGAGCAGGCTGGAGATATGCAAATGCACAGCGCACTCTACTCACGCTTCCCTCTTCCTATGCACCGACGCAGTGCGGCGCCCTCAACAGCTCCCTACAGTGTCCATTACAGTCCTGCAATGGCCTTCAAAACATTACAAGTTAGACGAGAATGGTCGCCGAGCGACGGTGGTTAGCGGCCGCTTCAAAGCAACTTTCCTTGACTAACCACTTGCAACCCATTCTGAGGCGATCACGAAAGCAACCGTACCTGAGGTGTCTTCCCGAGCGCTGGATATCTCAAACCCAACCGTCCCCCTTGACCCTCAACATACCCCGCTTCAACCCCAGGCAACCGACTGACGGTGTAGCCAGGTCAAACGCTCGGTACGTTTTACTGCTTTTGTAAACGTTTACTATTTTTATTAGCACGCCTATTTCATCTTTCGTGGTAATCGTGTGTCTCGTCCACAAATCTTTTGCAAACTCGACAAGCAACCCAACCTACTTTGAAAACTTAAATGCGTAGTTGCTTTTAGCTTGCATGCCATGTTTCCTCTTCGGCGTCAAGCCAATTCGCCAACCATTGCCCAACCCTTTTGAGCTCCACCTTCTAGAAGCTCAACCACCAGGGCGGCCAAGGCCACCCTCGAGTGACTCACCAACCGGACCAACGCAAACCTCTAGTGACTCAACAACCGACTCAATGCAACCCTCGAGTGACTCGCCAACCGGCCCAAAGCAACCCCCAAGTCACTGGCCAGCCGACTCAAGGACCATTCCCGACCAAGGGTACAGCCAGTCGCCCTCGACCGCGGACGGCCATGACCTACTTGGTCCCCAAAAGCCTAGCTGCACGTTGCTTACGAGAAGGCCTTCATTTCGTCGTGATTAGAAAATGGTGGACGGGAGTGCGGCGGGGGTTGACACCCCCTAACACACCGCCAGGTCTGCATCGGAGGAAATGTCCTGCCGGCCTTTTACTGGTCTCGCCAGTGGCTCTTGTAGTCTGACCAACCCGCCACGACGGCCTACCGATGAGGCACTCTGGTCCACACGAGCACCATAAATAATTAATAAAATAGCCTAGACCCAGAGAACTCCGCCACACACACCATACTGTGAAAACTTTTTTAAGCCCATGCAAACATTCGCACCCATCCTCACCTCCCGATTTACCTCACTAACAGCTCCATCGGAGGCTTCCATCTTTCAGTTTTATAGGGGAGGTTCTTGTAGTGCACCGGAAAACATACCATTTCAGCAGTGCACAATGAAATTTCACGTTGTTTTAACCTCCAACACATCCGCTTGTTTTACTGACTGCACTTCGGTTGACACAAGGAGGTTTAGTGATTATCCTTGCTGAATGGTTTCTCGCTCTGTTTGATTAGCTTCCTGTTTTTGTAGCCTGCCTAATACACGTTGGCTTCAGCCACCGCCAAATTCTATAAGGTCCCGTGTTTGACACGTCTCTTACGTGTCATTTATTACCGACCAATATCTCAGGCGCCAACCAACCGAATCGCTGCGTCGAAGTAGTACGTTTGTAGCGGACTACACACTGTTGTTGAGAAACTTGACGTGGCTGTATCATGTGTGGCGTATAAATTTGACGCGGCTACCGAAGCAGCTATTATATGGGAAGCTGAGTGCGGGAAGCGGCATGTGGGGAAACCAAAATTTATTTACCGCGACTTGGTTAAAATAAGCCTATCTTGTTCTAGCGTTAGTTTCAGATGATGGGAAGCGAAAGGGGGTTGATCGGCGTGCACGACGCGTGGTGCGCACGAAAGCCGTTGCCGAGGTACAAGTGGAAGCCATCGGCCATGCAAAGAAGAAGCGGCAGTTGAGGAAGCGACTATCACTGATGGTGTGTACAACACCACGTCGAGCACCTGGCGCTGTGGCACCTACTATCGCGAGCGACCCAGCAAGGTAAGCCTATTGAGCCACATGCAAGCCCACTCAGGAACAACCGCGAAACGAGGAGAGTACGGCTCAGAACGTAAGCAGAACCACCGCAGCATTGGTAGCTCAGCCGTATTCGATTTACTGACTGTATGCTTGCGGGCGGTTTATTGGT
>OX104065.1:72958287-73151759 GCA_944474145.2 Dicrocoelium dendriticum | reverse complement strand
ATGAGGGAAATGAGATTCGGTATCTGGTTTTCGTCCCCTCGCGTATGCTGGAATTGGTAGGCGAATACAGGGAGGTAAGTTTGTCGGACCGCCACATATCAGATCAATTACGGCGGTTACATCCTATGGCATTGTATGTTTGTGGACGTTAACAGCCTTGGTTTGAGCTTCTTTTATGCGCTTCGCCCAATGAGATGGAGGCTACTTACCAAGAGGCAGTGAGAAGTATGCTGGAGTTGTCCCCCGGGGTTGCCCGTGCTCAAACTTTGGTCTTGTCCAATTGCGCGGCGCAGGTAAATGCGTGCCGCAATGCGTATCCCACTACCCATCTAGTTTTCTGCCGGGTTCACATTATGCGCGACATGCAGCGGCGTTGTTCTTACATTCCCTTCGGTAACATGGTGGATAAAAGGGTTCTGTTCAACCTGCTGTGATTGTTGTATACGCACGATTGCGCGCTAACCAGCGGCTTATGGAGTGTACATCGGTGCGCAGCGCGTAGTGCATCCAGTAACTCCGTAACAAGTGGATCCCACGGCGGAGTAGCTGGGCGGCCCATTTGATGGGCCACTTGGTGTTATTTGGGTGTAACAGCACCAATCGCGCTGAGAAAGAGAACAAGTAGTTGAACGAAACTTTGCGTGAGCGGTCCACTCTACTGCACCTGTTTCAAGTGATAGTGCAGGCATTTCGGAGGAGCGGGAAGCCGTCCTTGCAAGAGATAAGCGGTATGTGCGAGGTTGAACAGCTTGTAAGCAGCGGGCTCTCGATTTTGAGGAAGACGTCGTCATACACCTGGCGGCAGTACGTGCGGCACAGCCTTAGAGTTCGCATCCGCAGTGAGCAACCTGACGGCAGGTATTGGCTAGTGAATGAAAAGCGCCTGGGCGTGCAGCATGTGGTCATAGAGAATGGCAACGCATGCGGATGTCGGTTTAATCGGCAGTGGCGGATTCCATGTGCGCACATTGCGCAGGTCGCTAACCTGCACGCATACGACGATGAGGTGGTGCTTTTTGGTTGCCGTTGGGTGCTGCTAGCGGAAAGTGTAGGAGTGGCGGCCCTTTCTGAGGACAGGGAGGGAACAGGGACTGTCAAGTAGATGCGATCCCGTAGTGATAGAGTCATTACCACGCCGGGAAAATTCGCGTCGCTCGTGATAGGTTAAATGACTTGGAGGCGCATTTGTTGAGTAGGGGCACAGAGGAGCTCCACCAAACAATGGGCGTTAAGGCATGCATTTGTGAGCTGCTGGCTAGTCATAGTAATGTGGAAGTTTTGGCCAGATCATCAAACGTGGAACAGTTGCAACTGTTATCGTGGGAGGATCTGTCCATATTCCATAGAGTTGACGCGCCAGCCTCCGATGCAGTTGCCCGGGTAGGGTTCCGGAACCTTTCTTCGTCCGGGAGGTTGCACCGCAGCCGGACGTTAATCAAGGAGTCCCGTTGGGGGAGGCAGGGGATGGTGTTTCGCAGCGTATCGACAATGACGGCAGGCGTCCCAATCGGAAGTCAGCTTCGATACCTCGTGTGATGGAGGTTGCGGGTACCACCATGATATCACGGGCATTGAAATTCCGTACCCTGAGGACCAGAACTTCCGCTCGTCACCGTACAACTACATGGCGTACATGAAGAGCGACGGCTGGTGCTGATGCGGACAACGTGGTTTTCGCTCTGTGTCAGCGGGAGGATGATGACTCACGGAGCTCCGAGCAAGTGGATTGGGTAAGCTGCGACGTATGCGCGCGATAGTTTCATCGAATTTTTACAGCATACCATAGTGAGCCGGCATACACATGTATGCACTGCTGCGAATAAGTTAAACTTGGCGTACGTTACGTTGCATTTCTTTAAAGTAGCAAATCACGGTAAATCAAATGTTGGCTCGTAAAGTTTTCTCTTTGGATTTCCTTTACAATCAGTAAGTATGAACGTTACCCAGTAGCTTCACGAAACCGCTATATTGCTTGAAATGTTTGGATGTACTTTCATTCTGCAAGCATCCTTCTTCGTATCTTCCTGTGGTTTCCACTTAAATCGCTGTGCGCTTAAAGTGCTAAGCAGCGCCATGCATACCGCAGCTGGACAATAGGCGAATAGAAATCGACGTCAGCTCACGGATTGTACAGGTCACAGCTGCCTACTTTAACCTGTGGCATGTTTGGCGACAGCAGGGGGTGTGGCCATCTGAAAGTCTGTATAAAAGGCCACATAGCGGGCTTTCATGCTGTGTGACAGTAAGGCTTGGCCTAATCAGTTTAAATATCTGAGGATCCTTCAAGTCTTTGATTATTGTTGTCTGCACACCATTGCTGGTGTCGGTTGGCAACAGCGTCCACGTGACCCGTCTTGTGCTTGGCTCGAGACGTTACGGGAGATGGCTTGCAACCGACGCTTGTGACGTGTCTGCTGCCGTCTCCTAACCTGATTGCCCGTTTAATGTGTGTTTGGTGCTGAGTTATCTGCTGGGTACTGACTGATTATGACGGATGGCAGTGAAAGCCGCAAGGAAGCTGTCTCGCGGATGCGGCCTTAATTTTGCATTATAGCCCGCTGTTTGCGACGGTCTGCTGTCTACACAAGGTGTGGGCGCCTTGGCCCTGAATGTTTGCTTAGGGCATTAAGGTGTTCAGTTAAGTACCCCTTTTTACTCTCTTATTAATCTTTATTTCATAGGGCATCATTCTAGTATGGCAACGAGGCATCAGTTCTGTTAACTGTTGTACTGTGATCCTCGTCATTAAAACACTTGTTTACCGCTTTCCATGGTAGGTTCACCGTGTTGCCAGTGCTTTGGAACCGTTTTTGACTGCGAACGGTCAACCTTGCTGTTAACGCCCCGTTTGACACCTTGTGTTAAGTCGTAATTGTTTCTGTTCTATGTGCTTCAGTTAACAGCTTGCCGGTTTTACCTTTTGCTACTTGTATCCCACGCTTTGCATGGGTGTTATGGTATTCACTGAATACCTGTGCCAATGAGTGCTCCGCTGCTTTGATCAGCCAACCTAATGTCGTACGCGGCAGCGTGAGATGCTTACAGGTTGTGATAGAAGAGCCCGTAGTCATGCACCGCAATGTATGCACGTTGTGGTACCAATGGACCTACACGGAATTTAGCAGTGAGCAATAGGCCATGCTTTCGACTGGCGAAATCATCCTGCATGATTACCTTTCATGCCGTCGTTGTCCATCAACACTTGTTTACGTGAAACCGCTGCTCGGCAAATGCGCGCCTCTGTGAGGTGGAATGCGGAGCCACAGTGGGTGACTTGTGGCACCACCTTCGCGGTCAGGTGGCAGCTGCTGCCGAGGAAACCATTAAGCGAGCAAACCGTAAGCGTCATAATTGGTTTGAAGAGAACAATGCGACCATGAGCGCATGGTGTTAGCCAAGGATGCGGCTTTGGCTGCATTTTCGCAGACACCCGTGGCTTAGGAAGAGGAGTCGGTTTCGCATAAATGAACGGCCAATGAATAGCACGTTCCGTAGCATTACGATTCCACGGCGGACGGACAAGGCGAAGCAGGTGGATTGCTATCCCCACATTTTAAAGGTAGTGTATGGACAGTGGTTGGAGCCGCTGAGGATGCAGGTGGATTGTAGTCACCGCGCAACTTGTACACAGACTGCAGACAGCTTGCAGATAAGGCGTAAACACTTTTACTGTCTATTGAACAACCGTTCAGAGATAAGCCGAACTACATTGAACGGCCTCAAGCAGCACCCTGTGAAGAGGCGTCTGACCGACACGGGGACACTGAATGCGACGCAGCGAACACAACTGCTCTGCTGAGAAACCGCAAGTGCGCCGGTACCGGCGGGATCCTGCCTGGAGAATCCAAACACGGCGGACGCGCGTTGTTGGCTGCGCTGCACCACTTGGTGCAAAGCATATGGATGGCGGAGGAGGTACTTCCCGAACTAAAGGATGTCCTGGTGCTACCACTGTACAAGGGCAAAGGGTTACACAAATTATCGTCGCATCAACGTGCTGAGTTGTGTGGGCAAGGTGATTGCCCGATTCATGCTAAACCGCCTCGTCAGTCAGGTTGTGGATCGTAACGCAACGAATGAGCAGTGCACCCGACGTCTCTTCGTTTTTGGCTGCCGCATTTGGAGACGGCGATGCAGCACTCACGTGTCATGCCTAAGTGCGATGGTAGCAAGCTTGTGGGCGCCAGGGAGAAGAATGTGCTTGGAAGCCCCTTAACAATCGCCCTAGCATGGCACAAGGTGACCGGACGAGCTATTAGTCGCGAGCTAAAGCGGAGCCTACGTGCTGTCAAGGAAGCGTTGTGGACCACTCGGGCTAAAGAAATGAAGGAGGCAGGAGCAGTAGGCATTTACCGGAAGCTCTTCCAGCTGATGCGCTACCCTGGTCCCAGGAAACCAGGCATCAGTGAGACATGCAGAGGCAGCGTGGGTACACTGCTATACAATAAGGAGCGCCGGATGGCTCGTTGGGCGGAACACTTCCAAGATCAGTTCAGCTGACCCCCTGCTCCCGGACCTCTTCCTGCTCAGGTAATGCAGGACGAGCCATGGACAGTTAGTTGAGCACCTTCGTCGAAGGCCGAGATCCGAAACGGAGCACAGACCTTAATCGTTTTCGTGCCGCTGGCCCGGGTTCCCTCCCACCTGCACTATTTAAGGATGGAGGTGAGGTCCCCTGCAAAGCACTGACCTCCCTATTCGAACGTATCTGGAACGAAGAGGGTGTCCCGATTAATTGGAGCGAATCGATTATAGTGGCAATATAAAAGAAGGGCAGCGGCACAGACTTGCTAACTACAGGGGTATTGGCCTAACGTCAATTGTGACAAAATTGCTGACCTTGGTTCTCGTTCGTCGCCTCACTGCAGAAAATCAACCCCTGACTAGGGGAGCGCAGGCCGGTTTCCGCCCAGGACGTGGCTGTATAGACCATATATGCACTTTGCGGCAGGTGCTAGCGCAGTGCAACGCATACCGCAGACCGACAATAGCTGCGTTCCTCGATTTCAGGAGTGCGTTCGATTCAGTCGATCGATCGATTCTGTTCGAAGTATTTGCGCGGAAAAGTGTTCCCACGAAATATGTGAACATTCTTCGTGCTCTATACTCGAACACTACAGACCGCGTCTGGGCCTACGGTGCGTTTGCGTGTAGCTTTCCGATTACATTAGCGTTCGTCTGGGCTGTCCGATTTCCTCATTGCTGTTCAATGTCGCCGTGTATTCCATTTCGTAGAGCGTTTCCTTGCGGATTTTCACGATGTAAGCGTTGAGGTGGTGCCTGGTTAAAGATTAGTTGACCTAAAATATGTGCAAGATATCGTCCTGCTTTTCGACCGTGTTGCGGCGGCACAATAAACCCTGAATATGCTGTGTAGAGTTGTCCCATTATTAGGTATGCACTTCGCACCTTCAAAGTGCGAATTGTTGCTGCAGGACCAGCAGCCACTACTCTATAATGAAACTGCGACGCTATCCTCCGCTAGCATTTCTTTTGGCCCTTTTCACACCTACTGGTACAACCATATTAAGCAACAAGGACCAATCGTAACAGCTAAGATACGATTTCATAGCTGACTTTCGATTCACAACGGCAAGTTGACATGCCGAGCCCTCCTGCGTCCCACGTAAAGCTGCAACCGGGCAGCCTTCGCATCTTCTGGTAAAACCAAATGAAGTATGAGTGATTCCAAGCCATAGATGAGATTGAATTTCTATGACGACTTCCTTATCATAGCCAAACAGGCCCGTCCTACTTAAAGCTTCCACTGCGCCTCCTTCCACGTACTGCCACCACAGTATGAGGCAACCTTGATACATAGCCACAGGTACAATTGCATCACCGTTATCACTTATCTCTCAGCGCCCTAGTGTTACGCGCCGCCATTTGCCATCGTACTAAGGCCTGCCACTGCGCCTCCTCTCACGTACTGCCACAGCTATGTGAGGCATCTTTAATACACAGCCACAGGTACCATTGGATTTCCATGGACACTTATCTTTCAGAGCCCCAGTGATATGCGCTGCCCTTCGCGGTCCTACTCAACGCTGCCACTGCGCCTCCTCCCACGTACTACAACCGCAATATGAGGTAACGTTAATACATAGTAATGGGTTTCATTAGATTTCCATGAGCAGTACTCTTTCAGAGCCACAGTATTATGTGCCGTCCTTCGCCTTCCTACTTAACGCTACCACTGACCTCCTCCAACGCACAGCCGCCGTAATATGATTCACCTGCGAAAACTAGTTCCAGGTATATTTCATTTCATTAGTGACAGTCCTTCCACAGCCCAAATAACGTGCGTCGTCGTCCAAGTGAACCCTGCCACTGTCTTTTTCCTCAAGTACTGGCCCCACTTGCGCGTTCATCAGTGATATATGTGCAAGGTAAGGTTTCATTTCAGTGATGATATCCCTCGCATAGTCGAGCATAAACTATTTACCTATTTATTTATTTATTTCATAGCCAAACTGCATATGCGCCGCCCACCACCGTCCAGGTTACCGCTGCCCCTGGCCCTCCTCGCGCTGACTGGTACCACTATATCAGGCTTTAGTAAATGTGAGCCAAATGTACCGTCCAATTTCGATTATGCCCTCGCTTTTAGAGACATAGTACACATGCGCCGCACTCCGCCGTCCTCATTACCGTCCTTGGTCACTATGTGACGTACGTGCATTTGCCGTCTCCCGTCATAGCACCGGGTCCGGTCTTCCTTTGCTCGCTAGTTTCGTCTACGTTTTACATTCTTCATAGGACGGCGCAACGGCCCTTTTCAGAGCCACCTCCTGTCACTGTGCCTTGTTGTTCCAAATCGCATAGGCAACTTGCAAAGTCTACAAAGTCCTTGCCGCGGACTTCAAGCTCACAGGTTCAGTGGGTGGTTCCGTAATCTTCAGAAAATATATGAGTCAGTTCCTCCGTCATGACCTGTGACGCAACACTGCAAGGAATGCGAACAACGTACTCATCCATTAAGAACGTGGTACGTCCACCTTATGCAGTTATTTTCAACGATGAACCTGCCGCTCTAGCCGTACATACTTCGTAAACCTTGTTTCCCTATTTCACTCCGCCCTTGGAATGTTTACCTAGTTGCGCCCTCATTTCGTCCTGTAATAATAACTGATGAACCATTTTTCAATATTCTCGCTTGGCGGGTGATGAGCGTTCGCAACGCTTCCCACTTAGACGAGAATATTTGCATATGGTTTGAGCTTCCCTGCCCAACTGATAAAATCCTACGGCACCTAACAAACGCACGGCGTATATCAGTACAACGTAGTCATGCGCATCGCTTCCCAATCTACTGAAATCCGTTGCTCCAAGGATTCACTTCCTAATCTGTACGTCATGTTACTCTACCCAGCAACGGGTTACTTTATAAATAAAATGCGACACTAATAAGTAACGTAAAACCAGATGCATCCTCAAATAAGGTTAAGAGCCACAGAGCAATACGTCTTATTCATCTATTGCGGTAATATTTACCGAATTCCATCTTCCCTACTTCACCGCATACAACAGATTAATTCCGTTACCTTTCCCGAGGCAATATTCTTTAAACGAGTTTAAGTGTTTAGAAAGCCCTTTTCCTACAAAACCTCTTAAGCTCCGAAATGAGTAATCATCGAGTTTGATGATTACATACCGGTACTTAATACAAAATCGTCTTTCCTTGCGCGAATCAATACCATTCCAGTTAGCACACCTAGCAGAAAATGGACGATGATCACAATAGCCAACAGCTGAAGTCCCCACTCTTAAATATCACATTCCTCAGCGACCAGACTTGGATACTACAAAACCATTTGTAATTAAACACAATTTTTCTTCCAGGCAACATACCATACCCGAAAGCTCTTCAACCTCCCATTTTACATGCATTATGCATCGAACATGCAGGAGTAGATAGACTTACCTACAAACAATAATTCACGTGTGCAGTTCTTACTTGGGAACATACTTTTATTCCTTACTAACTTCATTAACCTATATATGCATACATATATAGGCATATACGTATTATATATATATATATAATACGTATATGCCTATATATGTATGCATATATAGGTTAATGAAGTTAGTAAGGAATAATGGTATGTTCCCAAGTAAGAACTGCACACGTGAATTATTGTTTGTGGGTAAGTCTATCTACTCCTGCATGTTTGATGCATAATGCATGTAAAATGGGAGGTTGAAGAGCTTTCGGGTATGGTATGTTGCCTGGGAGAAAAATTGTGTTTAATTACAAATGGTTTTGTAGTATCCAAGTCTGGACGCTGAGGAATGTGATATTTAAGAGTGGGGACTTCAGCTGTTGGCTATTGTCATCATCGTCCATTTTCTGCTAGGTGTGCTAACTGGAATGGTATTGATTCGCGCAAGGAAAGACGATTTTGTATTAAGTACCGGTATGTAATCATCGAAGTCGATGATTACTCATTACGGAGCTTAAGAGGTTATGTGGGAAAAGGCTTTTTAAACACTTAAACTGGTTTAAAGAATAATGCCTCGGGAAAGGTAACGGAATTAACCTGTTGTATGCGGTGAAGTAGGGAAGATGGAATTCGGTAAATATTACCGTAATAGATGAATAAGACGTATTGCTGTGTGGCTCTTAACCTTATTTGAAGATGCATCTGGTTTTACGTTACTTATTAGTGTCGCATTTTATTTATAAAGTAACCCGCTGCTGGGTAGAGTAACATGACGTACAGATTAGGAAGTGAATCCTTGGAGCAACGGATTTCAGTAGATTGGGAAGCGATGCGCATGACTACGTTGTACTGATATACGCCGTGCGTTTGTTAGGTGCCGTAGGATTTTATCAGGTGGGCAGGGAAGCTCAAACCATATGCAAATATTCTCGTCTAAGTGGGAAGCGTTGCGAACGCTCACCACCCACCAAGCGAGAATATTGAAAAATGGTTCATCAATTATTATTACAGGACGAAATGAGGGCGCAACTAGGTAAACATTCCAAGGGCGGAGTGAAATAGGGAAACAAGGTTTACGAAGTATGTACGGCTAGAGCGGCAGGTTCATCGTTGAAAATAACTGCATAAGGTGGACGTACCACGTTCTTAATGGATGAGTAGGTTGTTCGCAGTCCTTGCAGTGTTGCGTTACACGTCATGACGGAGGAACTGACTCATATATTTTCTGAAGATTACGGAACCACCCACTGAACCTGTGAGCTTGAAGTCCGCGGCAAGGACTTTGTAGACTTTGCAAGTTGCCTATGCGATTTGGAACAACAAGGCACAGTGACAGGAGGTGGCTCTGAAAAGGGCCGTTGCGCCGTCCTATGAGGAATGTAAAATGTAGACGAAACTGGAGAGCAAAGGAAGACCGGACCCGGTGCTATGACAGGAGACGGCAAATGCACGTACGTCACAGAGTGACCAAGGACGGTAATGAGGACGGCGGAGTGCGGCGCATGTGTACTATGTCTCTAAAAGCGAGGTCATAATTGAAATTGGACGGTACATTTGGCTCACATTTACTAACGCCTGATATAGTGGTACCAGTCAGCGCGAGGAGGGCCAGGGGCAGCGGTAACCTGGACGGTGGTGGGCGGCGCATATGCAGTTTGGCTATGAAATAAATAAATAAATAGGTAAATAGTTTATGCTCGACTATGCGAGGGATATCATCACTGAAATGAAACCTTACCTTGCACATATATCACTGATGAACGCGCAAGTGGGGCCAGTACTTGAGGAAAAAGACAGTGGCAGGGTTCACTTGGACGACGACGCACGTTATTTGGGCTGTGGAAGGACTGTCACTAATGAAATGAAATATACCTGGAACTAGTTTTCTCAACTGAATCATATTACGGCGGCTGTGCGTTGGAGGAGGTCAGTGGTAGCGTTAAGTAAGAAGGCGAAGGACGGCGCATAACACTGTGGCTCTGAAAGAGTACTGCTCATGGAAATCCAATGATACCCGTTACTATGCATTAACGTTACCTCATATTGCGGTTGTAGTACGTGGGAGGAGGCGCAGTAGCAGCGTTGAGTAGGACCGCGAAGGGCAGCGCATATCACTGGGGCTCTGAAAGATAAGCGTCCATGGAAATCCAATGGTACCTGTGGCTGTGTATTAAAGATGCCTCACATAGCTGTGGCAGTACGTGAGAGGAGACGCAGTGGCAGCGTTTAGTACGATGGCAAATGGCGGCGCGTAACACTAGGGCTCTGAGAGATAAGTGATAACGGTGATGCAACTGTAACTGTGGCTATGTATCAAGGTTGTGTCATACTGCGGTGGCAGTACGTGAGCGGAGGAGCAGTGGAAGCCTTAAGTAGGACGGGCCTGTGGTGCTATGATAAGGAAGTCGTCATGGAAATTTAATCTCACCCATGGCTTGGAATCACTCATACTTCATTTGGTTTTATCAGAAGATGCGAAGGCTGCCCGGTTGCAGCTTTACGTGGGACGCAGGAGGGCGCGGCATGGCAACTTGCCGCTGTGAATCGAAAGTCAGCTATGAAATCGTATCTTAGCTGTTACGACTGGTCGTTGTTGCTTAATATGGTTGTACCAGTAGGTGTGAAAAGGGTCAAAAGAAATGCTAGCGGAGGATAGCGTCGCAGTTTCATTTTGGCTGGTATAAATTAGTGGCTGCTGGTCCTGCAGCAACAATTCGTACTTTGAAGGTGCGAAGTGCATACCTAATAATGGGACAACTCTACACAGCATATTCAGGGTTTATTGTGCCGCCGCAACACGGTCGAAAAGCTGGACGATATCTTGCTCATATTTTAGGTCAACTAATCTTTAACTGGGCACCACCTCAACTCTTACATCGTGAAAATCCGCAAGGAGACGCTCTACGAAATGGAATACACGACGACATTGAACAGCAATGAGGAAATCGGACAACCCAGACGAACGCTAATGTAATCGGAAAGCTATACGCAAGCGCACCGTAGGCCAAGACGCGGCCTGTAGCGTTCGAGTATAGAGCACGAAGAATGTTCACATATTTCGCGGGAACACCTTTCCGCGCAAATATTTCGAACAGAATCGATCGATCGACTGAATCGAACGCATTCCTGAAATCGAGGAACGCGGCTATTGTCGGTCTGCGGTATGCGTGGCACTGCGCTAGCACATGCCGCAAAGTGCATATATGATCTATACAGCCACATCCTGGGCGGAAATCGGCCTGCGCTCCCCTAATCAGAGGCTGATTTTCTGCAGTGAGGCGACGAACGAGGATCAAGGTCAGCAATTTCGTCACAACTGAAGTTAGGCCAATACCCCTGTAGTTAGCAAGTCTGTGCCGCTGCCCTTCTTTTATCTTGCCACTATAATCGATTCGCTCCAATTAATCGGGACACCCTCTTCGTTCCAGATACGTTCAAATAGGGAGGTCAGTGCTTTGCAGGGTCCTCACCTCCATCCTTAAATAGTGCAGGTGGGAGGGAACCCGGGCCAGCGGCACGAAAACGATTAAGGTCTGTGCACACGTTTCGGATCTCGGCCTTCGACGAAGGTGCTAAACTAACCGTCCATGGCTCGTCCTGCATTACCTGAGTAGGAAGAGGTCCGGGAGCAGGGGGTCAGCTGAAGTGATCTTGGAAGTGTTTCGCCCAACGAGCCGTCCGGCGCTCCTTATTGTGTAGCAGTGTACCCACGCTGCCTCTGCATGTCTCACTGATGCCTGGTTTCCTGGGACCAGGGTAGCGCATAGGCTGGAAGATATTTCGGTAATTGCCCACTGCTCCTGCCTCCTTCATTTCTTCAGTTCGAGTGGTCCACAAGGCTTCCTTGACAGCACGTAGGCTCCGCTTTAGCTCGCGACTAATCGCTCGTCCGGTCAACTTGTGTCATGCTAGGACGATTGTTAAGGGGCTTCCAAGCACATTCTTCTCCCTTGCGCCCACAAGCTTGCTACCATCGCACTTAGGCATGACCCGTGAGTGCTGCATCGCCGTCTCCAAATGCGGCGACCAAAAACGAAGGGACGTCGGGTGCACTGCTCATTCGTTGCGTTACGATCCACAACCTGACTGACTAGGCGGTTTAGCATGAATCGGGCAATCACCCTACCCACACAACTCAGCAAGTTGATGCGACGATAATTTGTGTAACCCTTTGCCCTTGTACAGTGGTAGCACCAGGACATCCTTTAGTTCAGGAGGTACCTCCTCCGCCATCCATATGCGTTGCACCAAGTGGTGCAGCGCAGCCAACAACGCGCGTCCGCCGTGTTTGGATTCTCCAGGCAGGATCCCGCCGGCACCGGCACATTTGCGGTTTCTCAGCGGAGCAGTTGTGTTCGCTGCGTCACATTCAGTGTCCCCGTGTCGGTCAGACGCCTCTTCACAGGGTGCTGCTTGAGGCCGTTCAATGTGGGCCAGCTTATCTCTGAACGGTTGTTCAATGGCCAATAAAAGTGTTTACGCCTTATCTGCAAGCTGTCTGCAGTCTGTGTACAAGTTGCGCGGTGACTACAATCCACCTGCTTCCTCAGCGGCTCCAACCTCTGTCCACACACTACCTTTAAAAAGTCGGGATAGCAATCCACCTGCTTCGCCTTGTCCGTCCGCCGTGGAATCGTAGTGCTACGGAACGTGCTATTCATTGGCCGTCCATTTATGCGAAACCGACTCCTCTTCCCAAGCCACGGGTGTCTGCGAAAATGCAGCCAACGCCGCATCCTTGGCTAACACCATGCGTTCATGGTCGCATTGTTCTCTTCAAACCAATAATGACGCTTACAGTTTGCTCGCTCAATGGTTTCCTCGGCAGCAGCTGCCACCTGACCGCGAAGGTGGTGCCACAGGTCACCCACTGTGGCTCCGCATTCCACCTCACAGAGGCGTGCATTTGCCGAGCAGCGGTTTCACGTAAACAAGTGTTGATGGACAACGACGGCATGAAAGGTAATCACGCAGGATGATTTCGCCAGTCGAAAGCATGGTCTATTGCTCACTGCTAAATTCCGTGTAGGTCCATTGGTACCACAACATGCATACATTGCGGTGCATGACTACGGGCTCTTCTATCACAACCTGTAAGCATCTCACGCTGCCGCGTACGACATTAGGTTGGCTGATCAAAGCAGCGGAGCACTCATTGGCACAGGTATCCAGTGAATACCATAACACCCTTGCAAAGCGTGGGATACAAGTATCAAAGGATAAAACTGGCAAGCTGTTACTTGAAGCACATAGAACGGAACTAATTACGACTTAACACAAGGTGTCAAACGGGGCGTTAACAGCAAGGTTGACCGTTCGCAGTCAAAAACGGTTC
This sequence comes from Dicrocoelium dendriticum, assembly GCA_944474145.2. Lineage (NCBI taxonomy): Eukaryota > Metazoa > Platyhelminthes > Trematoda > Plagiorchiida > Dicrocoeliidae > Dicrocoelium > Dicrocoelium dendriticum. Next base: position 73,138,478 of record OX104065.1, on the reverse strand, counting down.
CAAAGCACTGGCAACACGGTGAACCTATGATGGAAAGCGGTGAACAAGTGTTTTAATGACGAGGATCGCAGTACATCAGCTAACAGAACTGATGCCTCGTTGCCATACTAGAATGATGCCCTATGAAATAAAGATCAATAAGAGAGTAAAAAGGGGTACTTACCTGAATACCTTAATGCCCCAAGCAAACATTCAGGGCCAAGGCGTCCACACCTTGTGTAGACAACAGACCGTCGCAAACAGCGGGCTATAATGCAAAATTAAGGCCGCATCCGCGAGACAGCTTCCTTGCGGCTTTCACTGCCATCCGTCATAATCAGTCAGTACCCAGCAGATAACTCAGCACCAAACACACATTAAACAGGCAATCAGATTAAGAGACAGCAGCAGACACGTCACAGGCGTCGGTTGCAAGCCATCTCCCGTAACGTCTCGAGCCAAGCACAAGACGGGTCACGTGGACGCTGTTGCCAACCGACACCAGCACTGGTGTGCAGACAACAATAATCAAAGACTTGAAGGATCCTCAGATATTTAAACTGATTAGGCCAAGCCTTACTGTCACACAGCATGAAAGCCCGCTATGTGGCCTTTTATACAGACTTTCAGATGGCCACACCCCCTGCTGTCGCCAAACATGCCACAGGTTAAAGTAGGCAGCTGTGACCTGTACAATCCGTGAGCTGACGTCGATTTCTATTCGCCTATTGTCCAGCTGCGGTATGCATGGCGCTGCTTAGCACTTTAAGCGCACAGCGATTTAAGTGGAAACCACAGGAAGATACGAAGAAGAATGCTTGCAGAATGAAAGTACATCCAAACATTTCAAGCAATATAGCGGTTTCGTGAAGCTACTGGGTAACGTTCATACTTACTGATTGTAAAGGAAATCCAAAGAGAAAACTTTACGAGCCAACATTTGATTTACCGTGATTTGCTACTTTAAAGAAATGCAACGTAACGTACGCCAAGTTTAACTTATTCGCAGCAGTGCATACATGTGTATGCCGGCTCACTATGGTATGCCGCAAAAATTCGATGAAACTATCGCGCGCATACGTCGCAGCTTACCCAATCCACTTGCTCGGAGCTCCGTGAGTCGTCATCCTCCCTCTGACACAGCGAAAACCACGTTGTCCGCATCAGCACCAGCCGTCGCCCTTCATGTACGCCATGTAGTTGTACGGTGACGAGCGGAAGTTCTGGTCCTCAGGGTACGGAATTTCAATGTCCGTGATATCATGGTGGTACCCGCAACATCCATCACACGAGGTATCAAAGCTGACTTCCGATTGTGACGCCTGCCGTCATTGTCGATACGCTGCGAAACACCATCCCCTGCCTCCCCCAACGGGACCCCTTGGTAAACGTCGGGCTGCGGTGCAACCTCCCGGACGAAGAAAGGTTCCGGAACCCAACCCGGGCAACTGCATCGGAGGATGGCGCGTCAACTCATTGAAATATGGGCAGGTCCTCCCACGATAACCGTTGCAACTGTTCCACGTTTGATGATCTGGCCAAAACTTCCACATTACTATGACTAGCCAGCAGCTCACAAATGCATGCCTTAACGCCCATTGTTTGGTGGAGCTCCTCTGTGCCCCTACTCAACAAATGCGCCTCCAAGTCATTAAACCTATCACGAGCGATGCGAATTTTCCCGGCGTGGTAATGACTCTATCACTACGGGATCGCATCTACTTGACAGTCCCTGTTCCCTCCCTGTCCTCCGAAAGGGCCGCCACTCCTACACTTTCCGCTAGCAGCACCCAACGGCAACCAAAAAACACCACCTCATCGTCGTATGCGTGCAGGTTAGCGACCTGCGCAATGTGCGCACATGGAATCCGCCACTGCCGATTAAAGCGACAACCGCATGCGTTGCCATTCTCTATGACCACATGCTGCACGCCCAGGCGCTTTTCATTCACTAGCCAATACCTGCCGTCAGGTTGCTCACTGCGGATGCGAACTCTAAGGCTGTGCCGCACGTACTGCCGCCAGGTGCATGACGACATCTTCCTCAAAATCGAGAGCCCGCTGCTTACAAGCTGTTCAACCTCGCACATACCGTTTATCTCTTGCAAGGACGGCTTCCCGCTCCTCCGAAATGCCTGCATTATCACTTGAAACAGGTGCAGTAGAGTGGACCGCTCACGCAAAGTTTCTTTCAACTACTTATTCTCTTTCTTAGCGCGGTTGGTGCTGGCACACCCAAATAACACCAAGTGGCCCATCAACTGGGCCGCCCAGCTACTCCGCCATGGGATCCACGTGTTACGGAGTTACTAGATGCACTCCGCGCTGCGCACCGATTTACACTCCATAAGCCGCTGATTATGCGCGCAATCGTGCGTATACAACAATCAAAGCAGGTTGAACAGAACCCTTTTATCCTCTATGTTACCGAAGGGAATGTAAGAACAACGCCGCTGCATGTCACGCATAATGTGAACCCGGCAGAAAACTAGGTTGGTAGTGGGATACGCATTGCGGCACGCATTCACCTGCGCCGCGCAATTGGACATGACCAAAGTTTGAGCACGGGCAACCCCGGGGGACAACTCCAGCATACTTCTCACTGCCTCTTGGTAAGTAGCCTCCGTCTGTTTGGGCGAAGCGCGTAAAAGCTCAAACCAAGGCCGTTAATGTCCACAAACATACAATGCCATAGGATGTAACCGCCGTAATTGATCTGATATGTGGCGGTCCGACAAACATACCTCCCTGTATTCGCCTACCAATTCCAGCATACGCGAAGGGACGAAAACCAGATACCGAATCTCATTTCCCTCATACATAATTTAACCCGACTATTTCTTCGCAACAGCTGCGTAACCTCCTCCACTTCCGTGGCACAAGCGTTACGATGACGCCACCGTATGTCATCCAAACCGCGCATTGTTAAACGGAGGTTTTATTGAAGATGCACAAATGCACGCATCATCTCCTGCTTTCGACAAAATGTCTTCATTAAGTTAAGCACCATGCTTTCCTGATTCGCTGTTAGCCGCCAAATTTTGGCATGCAGCCAAGGCTTCCCCACGTGAAAACTTTGCAAATAGCGTAGCCAGGTGTTTCCAAACTCGTAACGTTCACCCTTAAAAACTGCTGAGAACGAGCACGACAATGGTAACACCGTTACCAGTTACAATCTTTTCTCAGGCGGATACACAACGTTTACCGCTTTCCAGCAACCTTTGAACGCTTGCTATACATGCACACAAACTAAATATATCGGTACGAGCATCCTTCCGGTGGCATCTGTCCAGTCTCGCTTTGGTAAGTTTTCGCAGTTATAACGCTCCGACGAATGAACGATGTCTCTGTTTCAATCTGAAAATGTTTCTGATCCTCATTGTTTGATGAAAAGTCCAGATATGGACCCTGGAAGATACGTTGGAATGCAAAAGCGTCATTCACCATGGCTACTTTCTCCAGAAGCAAGAAAATGAGTAGCCACCGTAACGCATTTAAACCGTTTAGTATATTGATTTATAATCCACTTCTTAAAATAGCAACAATGAGGTTAACATAATACTAAACATACACATGCGTCGGAAGGCACAAAACTTTTATTTGTCAACATACAACCAAGTGTACCACCATCGCACTGTCAAAAGAACATTGATCGAAATTGGCGGATCAGACGCACCGGTGGATTAGCAAGTACAATAAAAATAAAACAGAGGAAAATTAATAGAATGTGTCAAGTCCTCGAGTTACAGTGCACTAAACGAAAAGAGAACTTGCCTTATTCTGTCAGTTATTATCAACTTAAACTTTTAACTACATTTAGCACCCCAATATAACTGACTTTGATGAACAATCCTTCAAAAGTTTACTGTTAAACTTTTCTTTTTTCATAATGAACTAATAAAAGATCTCTTCCCGCCTCGATAGGGCGCCTCCTGTGCATACGCAAAATACTTCCTCACAAAGTAACTTATATTAATTCACTTTTGCCCGCCCACTTGTTTAGACTTTATCAGTTTTTCTACAGTGATTTGACTTATTACTTGACGTATTATTTACGTATAAGTTTTCAATTTTGGTCCAGGGCTTCGATGCATACCCCGTTTAAATTATGTGGGAAATTCGTGGCGTTCCTTGTATGGTTCCTGTGGTAATATCGGGATATTCAAAATAAATCCTTGGAATCGAGTTTGTCTTTTCCTTTTTGATAAATGAGGCATCAAACTTCCCCGGTAGCACATGTCCACATGCTGTCCAGATTAGCCTCCTAAACGTTTCTATTGGAGCATTAGGCCAAACAGGACAGGATTGTGTCCCGTGAGACGACTAAAAACGGATTTTGTCCCGTTTAAGGCGGACCATTAAGAATAATTCCGACTTTGACTAATTGAAATTCAGTCTTGCGTGGCAATGCGGTAGCTCCAGAAACCTTGATTGCCTATCATCGATCTCGGAATACGGATAACACACTACCACGCACGGATTCCCTACCGACACAGGACGGTTCCGACATAAGGTTTACGCAGTACTTGTTGCCGTAGTTGTTGGACGTAAGAACACACCTAGGCGGCAGTTCATGCAGCTACTCAGAAAGCTAAATGGCGCTTGCCATGCACCTGAAAACTCTATAAGACGAAAAATGACAAACGGTGTATAGGAATGTTTTATGTACATAAACGTGTATAGCACATAAGTTGGGGTTTGTAGCCAAACGCCGCATTATCACGTGTTTGATCCGCTTTGGCTTGAGTCAAAGTAAGAGGCTAAGGGTGTTAATAATGAAGCACGGGGCCTACCTCGGTGGCACTGCAGTCTTTACTTTGCTCAACAGACGGTCGCTTTTGTCGCGCAAAACAAAACCACGTTTTGATGTGGCTTGTAATGTCAGCATCCGCGGTTGCATCACCCATGCGTTGCCGCATGATGCTTAGGTAGTTTTATGCGTAAACCTAAGTAACCTACCGTGTCCGGTAAGGCTTTGAAAGGAATGGCATCTACGGTTACATGGGCCTCAGCAGCTGACGAAAACAAACATGCAGATACCTGAGATTATACAACATTCATCCTCAAGTTATAGACTACTTGTTAGGGTCCCTCTCTTCTTCATAGTAGTTGGTAACGTTCTCGGATGACTGCACGGCGTGAGCAACCATGATTACTATGTTACACATCCTCTTGCTCTTTTGTTGCATGTTCGTAGATGCTGCCTGAAGCCACTCGTTTTTGCTGCACGGTAAATGGTGCTACGTGATGAAAGCTTTGCAGTAAGTTGATACTTTTTCGTTGTGTCATGCTGAAAAGGAATAAATATGTATTAGACAAGATATAATTGGAAAAGCTGGTATGTGCGGCTGAAGAAACCCTGTATCAACGGCGCTAATAAGTAGAGCAAAACAAAGCGGCAGTAGCGACTAACGTCACAAAACGGAAACTGCAAATAATAGGACCTACTACAGCACGAAAACCGCAGCGTTACGGTCAATTATTATCACACAGTACATACCAATCATTTAGTTAGTAACACAGGTTAAAACAAAATTAGTTAACTGCCACTAATCCGTTATTATCGAACTGCACTGTCGTCCCGTTTCCCTCCAGTTCGTTACCTTTACTGCTACGATTGTGCTACCAGGGTTACGTTAGATGCGTCGGGGCCTGATTCAAAGACGTTATATTCAGTGCCACAGCGGTAAAACATGTGTTGCACTTTATGAATCTAAAGAAAGTTTCGGAGGTTCCTCTTGAAGCATACTGGATGCGTACACCCTCGAACGTTGCTAAGTGATTTATTCCAATGGCTGGCTGGCCGAACAACCTCCTCGTGGTGCCAGCTGGGTGGTTCGGGTTTACCCCCTACCAGCAAATAGTTCGGCGGCAGTGTTCCAGGACGTGGTGGGTTTTCGCCTGGCAAACGTTCTCCCTATAAAATGCCACAAAAGTCCGTTTAACAACACTGTGACGTGGCGGTTGTGACTCGCCACTAACTAAAGTCACCCATTGCTTTTCCGGACAATCGCTTCAAGTCCACAGATATCAAGCATCCATTTAGCACTGGCGACACCTTCAAACACGTTCAAGCAAAACGACAGGAAACACTTACCAATCTCATAAAAAAATCTAAACACGCCTACATGCAAACTTACATACGTTCATACATAAACATATGCAACAATCCCATTGTTCCATTGTACACCAACTGATCACATTTTGTACTCTTAACATGATCATGCCTGCTCAGGCGTGCCTCGCTTAGTCGAGAATACACAATTTATTTATTTATTTACTAAGAAAAACGTGGCGCATTTTTCCTGGCCATACCTGGTATATTCGTGCCGCGCTTATTACCTAAGTTGTATTTTGACCCGGAGCTTAGCTGCAAGTGTGAAAGAGCACTATGGCCTTTTTGTAAACGTGTTTATATAAAAAGTAAAGTTTACGTTTCATGCGACTCAACCAAAGGTGTGCATTTTGTGATGAATGCATTGCTCTTTGTATGTTTTTCTTTGATTTTCATTAGGGAACCTCTTGGTTATATGTCGCTGGGTCTTTCTCAGTAGGATCCGGTCGGATTTCCTTAAGCTGCTACATAGAAATGTGAAGCACTGCAGTTGCAGACAAACGCACATTCTGTAGCGTTCTAATCTTAATCAGCAGTGTAAGGGTGCCGGATTATGTGACAGGCTAACTGTCGAATTTTAGCCACACTAAAACGTATTTGTTTGGTAAAGTTTAGGCTATTAGAATGACGCAACCCTAGGTCCTTTACTGAGGTGCTCGTTTTAATAACTGTTATTAATAGTTAAAGCTCCGTGTGGTATGGTGCATTTATAAGCAATGACGTTAGACTTTTCGGCAGAGAACAGCATCTGCCACCTATGGACCAACGACTCTAAAGCTGCTATGTCCTCGCGGATTTTGTCTAGTTCGGGTACTAGGAGGTCTGCTTGAAAGATGCAGCAGATTTTTACATCATTTGCAAAATTAAAGGAGCCATCGTGTAATAGCACGTCACATTGGTCGTTTACGTACCTTAGGAAAAAGGGCGGCCTAAGTAAGCTTTCTTGAATCACACCAGTTTTAACGTCTGTGGTAGCTGTTTCAACCCCTCCTATTTTAACAGATGGTTTACTTTGAGTAATATCGAAGCCAATTTCACAGAGGCTGTTGTACGCCATAATCTTTAAACTTATTCAGTAGGCGCCGATGGTTAACTCAATCATAGGCCATTTGAATTTTAAGGTACAAAGTTATGACGGCATTGTCAGAGTCAATGCGTTCAGTGAGAAAGGCTAAAAATGTAATTGACATATCGCACAAGATCAGTGCTTGAAAAACCCACGCTGTGAATTGTGCATGACTCCCTCTTCGTATAGATAACCTACGATTTCCTTTCTCAATAGTTTTGCTATGAAACGGGACATAGTGGAGGTGTGGTTTATCGGTCGGAACTTGCAAGCATCTTGCATTGTTACACCTTTATGTCGAGGCCTATTAAAGGGGGGTCTCCAAGTATTAGGGTACGCAGTGCGCGACATACTTAAGCTAAAAATGTTCAGGAGAAGAGCAACAGTATCTTCACCGTCATCTTTTAGTAAACTGGGTGGTATTCCATCTGGACCAGGATTTGAGGCCGGTCTGATTGATGGTATCCTTGACCGTATATCATTAAAATCAAAATGAACAATGTTCAGTGTTTTGTTAGTAATACTTAACGGCCCTATGAGCACAGGTTCAGTCACTATAAAAAGTGACTCCTTGAAATAAGGGCTGAACAGTTCGCACATTATTGGCGGGTCACCGGTAGTACTGTCGCCTCTAGTTATTATACTGCATATTTTAGGAGTGTCCATCGAGTGCTACAACGCAGTAGACCAATCGCACTATGGTGTACTGCGTTCTTAACGAATCGGATGTAGCTGAATTTGCATTGATCGTTCTAGAACCGAATCATTCGCCCAAGTTACATAGGTGAACTTTAGAGTACTACACTAATTCCTGCACAGCTTTCGTGTTTTCTTGGGTGTAGGAAGGTAAAAACACCACCCTAGAGGTTATTTGTTTAAACATGGTACAGGGGCTGTTAAATCCAGGACAGTTGTCTACTATGCAACATATTTAGTTGCTTCACCTATGTCATGAGTAGGAAAGAATTCCAATTTCTCACTCTCAAGAGCGTTGAAAATGTAGCTCAACTTATAGAGTGATATGGACGATGTGGCACTACCTGCTTGTGGTTGATTATCCGTGTAGGTCTGAACTCCAACCATATTGAGCCATAAACTACCATATACTCACTTCCAGGGAACACATGGTCACTACTGCGTTTATTTTAGGAATATTCAAACTGCAACCCAAAACCAGAACATGTCATTCTCTAAACGTGCTGAGTCAATCCACCCAAATTTATACAGGCGAGTAGACATGAGTACCTTGTTGGTGCAGCTGGCGTAAGTCACTTGACATCAGGCATGGGTAAATAATCGACGATCAGTCTACAATCGTAAGAGAACTGTGAGGCTTGTTCGAATGCCTCCAAAAGCGCGGTAGTATTAGTGTATGGAATATCCGGTGCCCTATAGATACGGCCAAGAAACAACGAGAACCCAAGAACTACGGCAGAAATCCAATCTGAATTTACTGCATAAAGGGTTTGAGCCTAAGTGTCAACAGCTGAGCAAGCCTCCTCTTTATATATAGCTCACCCCCACCATTCTTTTGTGTGCGACATTGCGAAAAGTGACGGCAGCCATAGAGAGAAGACTCGTTACAATTAGCTGCCGTGAACCAGATTTCGATGATGAAAATCATGTCTAGTTCGTACACGCATACCAGTAGACGAAGGACATGCATGTTGTTAGCTACCTAGCATTAATAATCAAGTGTGAAAATGTGCAACTAAAGTTTCGAGCGTTAATGCTGAAGCAAAGAATGCGCTGTATGGAGATGCACCTTAACTGTGGGAGAGCAGTGATCAAATGTAGGAACTGAAAACGGATAAGGAGCCATAACCTTTACATAGAGGTGGGCTGGTCTTCACACGCACCGCAGCGGAATATAAAATGTACCGCAGATGGAACAGAAGGGGGTAGGGAACAAACTGAAGAAACGCCGTAAACAGAAAAGTCAGGAAAGATGGGGCAAAACAGATGAAAAATCCGCCAGCTTAAGGAAAAGAGTAGAAAAAGCGCAGACATCCGAGTCAAGTGAAACCTTTGAACTTCAGGAAGAAAAATAGATCAGTTTGAAAGAGACCGCCAGGCGAAATCGCTCACAACTGACCCCCGCAGTGCGCAGCTTGAGTTGGTCACCTAAGCACAGCCTAATGGGGATCGGTAACGCCTAGTGCGCTTTTGAAGCCGGCCAGTTGTCAGGGCTTGCTACTCATTTTCGCAGCATGCGGCTACCGTCCTTTTGAACGTTTCAGTGTTGATTTCGTCAAGGATGTTGAACACAAGTGCGCTGTGTCTTGCGCCGTCCTCCACATTTGCGCATACCGGCGATGGCTCTGCACAGTCAAATGCGGCATCGGAGTGCAAGGCACTGCCGTCTCAGGAGCGTAGGATGGAGTGACATTTGAACATCTCCGTTTGGCAATCGGGACCTGTTTGACCCTGGATGGTTTAACGGCTACGTGCACTTGTGCCTCGTTACGCTATTCGTAAGAAGCATTCATGAGTCAACCGCCATCTGCTTTGACCTTATTCGGGTAGGCCGAGATGGGTGCCAATGGCTATATGAATAATCCTCGGCTTGGTAGCGAAAAATAGATCTGTTTGAAAGGGGAGGCTAGGCAACTTCGCTCACAACTGGCCATCGCAGTGCGCAGCATGAGTTTATCACCTGAGCTAAGCCTAATGAAGGCTGAGTAACGGCTGATGCGTTTTGGAACCCGGTTAACTTCCAGCGCTTGCGGATCGATACCACAAAATGCAGTAAAGGCATATGGTGTAGCTAGTCCTCTATTAGACTGGTTGGACTCTTATCCAATAGGACGCGCGCAGTCTGTGCATTTTGTGCCATCAACATCTTACCGACCTCCGTCTCCAGTGACGTGGTTCACGGGAGCGTGTCTGGCCCTATCTTATTTTTGCTTTATAACAAACTACTCTGCAGCTGCTTTCAGTACGATCGCTCCTGCATCTTCACTGATGAGGTAAAAACTGTATACCGCTTTTCACATGATAACGAAATATCCGCAATTGGTAGAATCCGTGAAGGCTTATGCAAGTGGTGCGAACAATAACAAATGACACCATTCGATACAGAAGCTAACGACATAATCCATAGATTTTCCATACCTACTGAGTCCCTAACGTTAAATTGCACATCTAGCCAACAGAATGTAAAGGCAGGAGATCTTGGCTTGCGCTACGACCTGAGCATGAGCTTTGCTGACCAAGCCCAATTTCAAGTGGCCACGGTAAAGAGACTATGCTTCCAGCTACGCAGTTACCTAAACCCTGTAGCTGCAAGGATAGAACTATATAAGAGTCACTTCCGCACATATCCAGTTTCTTCTATGCAGCAACCTACGGAACACGGACCGTTATTTACTTGAAAACTCAACGGCGCTTCGTGAAGATACTGCCTCAAGCACAACAATTCGGTTTTATCTACAAAGTTGTAGATACCTTAAATTTCAGTTTCTTTGGCAAAGACGCATTATCCTCATCCGCTGCTTGTTGCATAAGCTGATTAATATACAGCTACACCGTACTACTGCTGCGTGCAACAAAGCAGCGCAGCTGTATCAGAACAAAAACCAAAGCTATTCCATTACTCCGCTACGGGCGAAGCCAAAATTGCGACCTCATTTTTATATAGTTGTATACACATATATACGGATTAGGTTTCAGCATATAAGAAATTCATAACATACTGGCGTTCAGGTAGGTGATACAAAAGTTCCTATGTATTGCCAATGCACGGAGCATCTTCAAAGGCTGTGATGCGTCAGGCCAATGCTTCAAGTCCGGCTTCTATGTAGCTTGAGGAAGCTTAAGATATATAGCGTAGCATCTGAGCTCATAATATATCCAAATGCATTTCAGTAACCTTCTTAATACTTACGTAAACTAAGCTGCACGTTGCAAGCTTCTTCCAGTTGTTAGGATTAGAAAGCTGAGTACAGGATGGATTTCATCATCGCTGTTTTTGGCGCTTCATCTTCTGCTACAGCTACTGCGGTCTAAATGCTGCACTCTGGGAATAGTAGACGCTTCCACATAAGCAACCCCTAAGGGCCAACAGGTATCCTAACCCTTATGACTTGTCTTCATCATTAGCCAATTATTGCTGGTCAGAGAGATCAGGCTGGCAGCTTTTCAAATTCGACGGCACTGCATATGGAGGATACTTCGGTTCAATAACGAATCCATCCGCGAAGACAAAATTTCTTAGCTACATCTTATCTTCACCTTTTTCCCTTTGACTTCATTTCTTTGATTATTGCTTTTCCTATATTCTGACAGCTTTGTCTATGGAAAGAATAAGCCCGCGAAGCTGCGATACGTCTAGTAGAGGTAGGCTACCAGACTGGATAGCAATTCTAAAAGACCGATCGGGTTGCACGGAAAATATTATTAGTACAACAACACGTTCAATGTTTGGCTAGTTTTAACGCACAGTGCCCTTGTCATTGCTAGGTAGGGTACTGCAAAATGCACAGCACACCAACTGGTTGCACGTTGCAATCGAAGCAAACACCAAGCCAAAGTACAAGGTTCGATTCAAGCAATCGATTTCAGCAATCAGTTTAACAACCCACTCCGGTCGCCTAGGTGCAAAATCACATAATAATTTTATTTAGAACTTTATACAGGCAAACCGCGGAATCACCAGAAATATAACTACGGCTCATATATTATACAGCGGCACAATAATAATGCCAACGGCGAAGGCGAACTTTATACCCTACATCTTATCTATCTTTATCCCTTTGTCCTCAATTTGTTTATTACCACTTCCCAAATGCTTTGGCAGTTTTGCCTATGGAAACAAGGATATGGCTAGGATCTTTTAGATGTGTCTAGTACAGGCATTCCACGGAAGCTAAAAATGGTGTTGGACGCCAGTGGCTATTATTGTTTTTGACACAGCTCGTTTATTTATTCGTTATCATAAGTATTGTTCAACGCACTCGCTACTTTACTCCATTGTATATACAAAAAATACGTATATACATTCCGTCTTGCAGTGAAAATTATCACTGTAGAGCCACATTTTCGAAACAGGCAATTTTCCCTCCACAACTTCTCCTGAGCTCATATACTTAGCTTTAGCTGAGTTATACATATGCCAAACACTATTAAAAACTAGAAGACAGGCGTTATGAAAGACAACATCCTTTTCTTCAGCCTCTTCTGCTGGAACAAACTTCATTTTTCCCGATCTCACTCTACTGGCACGCAAGCTAACCTAGCGGAAGTGAAGCCACTCTTACTCTGGCTGGCTGGAAATCCAGCAGTTGTTGAGCATCACTTTTATTTCAACTGTCCGAGTGAAGTATTAGCTCTTACCTGGCTCCAACATCCATCGTGCATTAGGCGTAGTGATGAGTAAACAACCAGCTCACAAATTTTGCGTATTTTCATGCGCTTGATTTGTATTATTATTCATTCAGGTTGCTTTGAAAATGAAGCAGTATTCGCCAAAAATATGTCCAAGCTCTTGGGACATCCTAGTTCTATATTAAATGCCCACCCTGATGAACACCGATGACACTTCCATCAGATAAGCAACTAGAAAACTGCTCAAATAGAGCAGATCTGAACATCAGCGTGTCGCAACACATGGGGCCCACATTCTCTCATTTTTAAGAGAACTCAAACCGTAAATCAGAGTTGATAATGCCGTACCAACGCCGACAAATCTGAATATCACGCCACGAAGCATTTTTCAAATTTTTAAGCTTTGTATTTATTTAGTATTAGTGACAGGCTACTCTATTCCACTAGTAGTATTGCCATCTTTTTTCAGACATCTCAAATAGGCTCAAAGAGATAGCATTTGTTATATTTATTAAGTGACTATGAGTTTTCCTGGTCCTTGTGACCTCCTAAAGTTAACCATACGGCGCTGGCTAATGCAAGCCTGTGATAAACCTCACAACCACTTAGCGACTTATAAACTTGTAAAAGCTGCATTCATAGTGGTTTAAGTGGCTTATTATCCTCTAAAATGGCGCAATGAAGCTTTCTCGCTTTAGGCTAATTACCAATTTTTTCGAGGTCGCGTGAATATTTATAACATTTCCTAACAGCTTCTTACCACCTGCGTGTCATATTATCGGTTTAAAAACTGTTTTACTATGTACGCTTAAAAGTTTGCTTCTCGGCGCATCACATCACACCAATTTATTACGGCGAATTATGGGCTATATTGCGCATTACTTGATTTGTGTCAGTATTTAAAGCTAATAACTTTTCCCCATTTTTACTTTTTGCCGTGTCTGCTTAAAAAGCAGAAAACCGTGTTTAGCGGCATATAATAATAACGCACGGCGTATATCAGTACAACGTAGTCATGCACATCGCTTCCCAATCTATTGAAATCCGTTGCTCCAAAGATTCACTTCCTAATCTGTACGTCATGTTACTCTACCCAGCAGCGGGTTACTTTATAAATAAAATGCGACACTAATAAGTAACGTAAAACCAGATGCATCTTCAAATAAGGTTAAGAGCCACACAGCAATACGTCTTATTCATCTATTACGGTAATATTTACCGAATTCCATCTTCCCTACTTCACCGCATACAACAGGTTAATTCCGTTACCTTTCCCGAGGCATTATTCTTTAAACCAGTTTAAGTGTTTAAAAAGCCTTTTCCCACATAACCTCTTAAGCTCCGTAATGAGTAATCATCGACTTCGATGATTACATACCGGTACTTAATACAAAATCGTCTTTCCTTGCGCGAATCAATACCATTCCAGTTAGCACACCTAGCAGAAAATGGACGATGATGACAATAGCCAACAGCTGAAGTCCCCACTCTTAAATATCACATTCCTCAGCGTCCAGACTTGGATACTACAAAACCATTTGTAATTAAACACAATTTTTCTTCCAGGCAACATACCATACCCGAAAGCTCTTCAACCTCCCATTTTACATGCATTATGCATCAAACATGCAGGAGTAGATAGACTTACCCACAAACAATAATTCACGTGTGCAGTTCCCTCTTTGGAAACGTACCATTATTCCTTACTAACTTCATTAACCTATACATGCATACATATATACGCATATCCGTATTATATATATATATATATATATATATATATATACAGTCGATTCCGGTTAATCGGACCACCGGTTAATAGGACCAGCCGCTTATTCGGGCCAAATTCTGAAGAACCGAAACGAATCCTATTACGCTAACCTAATTTTAGCCGCTTATTAGGACCAGAATTCCGCTTAATCGGACCAGACGATAGAAGGTGGCAGGTAACAGAGGTGTTAAAATCAAGTTCTGTGCCTGGATGTCTGGAATAAACTTACAGCTCATATGTCGGGCAAGAAAGTGTATCATTCAGTTACGGCAATCCGAGTTGGCCTTTGGATAAACTGAACTGTGGCAACCTTGAGGCACATTTATCTAATTGGCTTCAGAACCGCCCGAAACTGACTGTAGTTTCCAACACTTGTAGGCGGAGCGAAGACATACATGCTTGTTCACATGTCGTTAACCGCTCGATCGATGTACCGCACGGCCATTGAGCCGAATGCCCTGAGCCCGCATTGCGGGCCTACTCTCGAGCACGGCAAGTGATCGCGGACACACAGGTCCGGCAAATCATAGGACAGCAGGTGGCTAGGTCAACCATAGAAATACCCGGGAGACAGACCCGAGTTCACCTCAGTGAACTGTGCGTGTCTTGTTGCATGTTAAAAAATGCCACGACGGGACTTGACGTTAGCTGAGAAAATTCGTTTCCTAGATCAGATCAAGGAACAGGGACCAACCACTAGTCAGCGTCGATTGGTGGAAATTACCTGCTTGGCAAAATCTACAATATCGCGCCTGATAAAACAAGAGAAAGATCTGCGAGAAGAATGGGCACAATGTGAAGGACGACGAGGTATTCCAAAAACGGAAGCGTGAGGGCAAGGATCCAGACGTCGATGAGGCCCTTAATGATTGGTTTGCCTTTGTTACTGGACGAGCCGTGCGAGTAAGTGGCCCGATGTTAAAGTACAAAGCAGAAGAACTCGCTAAAATGCTGGGCCACGAAGATTTTACAGCTACGGACGGCTGGTTGTCTCGATGGAAATCTAGACATGATGTAAAATTTAAGAAAGCACATGGTGAGAAAGAAAGTGCCAATAGCGCTCGAGCTGAAGAATGGAAAGCAACAAAACTATCAGAGCTTCTTGAAGAATTTCCAGCAGATGACATCTATAATGCTGATGAAACCGGGTTGTACTATAGGGCTACACTGGACGGCTCCTTAATTTACAAACATGTTACTCTCTCTGGCTGCAAAAAAGCAATGGATCGCGTAACTGTCTTGTGCTGCTCAAACACGTCCGGAACAGACAAGAGGAAGTTGCTGGTTATAGGAAAATGTGCCAAGCCTCGCTGCTTTAAGGGTCTCAGAATGGACAGTCTACCAGTTGTGTATCGTGCGAACAGAAATGCATGGATGAGCTCTACACTTTTTAAAGAATGGGTGAAGGATTGGGACACAGAGCTACAACGCCAGCCGAGAAAAGTCTTATTACTTCTAGACAATTGTGCAGCACATTCAAATTTGGATTTCTTGAAGAATATCCAGATGGAATTTCTGCCTCCCAAGACCACATCTTTGATACAGCCAATGGACATGGGCATCATAAAAAATTTGAAGACCTTTTATCGTTCAAGTTTGGTAAATTACATCCTTGAATCAATTGAGGAAGGCTTGCTGACCTCATCCTCGACGGCCAGAGAAATCAGTGCAAAGGTCAACATTTTGCAAGCCATTACATTCGTGGCCGAAAGTTGGCGAAAAATGAGCAGTGCGACAATTCGGAACTGCTTTTCTCACTGTGGCTTTAAGGATATTGTCTCGGAGATGGATGTGGATATGGTGGTTGTAAATGAACATGACGGCGAGAATGTGGAGCTGAAAAATGTTGAAAATTACGAAGAATTTTTGTCAATCGACAACGAACTTCAACTCTATGATGGAAATGAAGAATGCGATGCTGCCATTGTTGCTCGAATAGCAGCGAAACACACGACAGCAACAGAAGACCATGAAAGTTATGAAGAGAACCCTAACGTGTTGATGCCAGTCACAAAACAGGATGCAAGGAAATGCATTGAAACATTGCACCGCTATTTCATGCAGGAAGGAAATGAAGGTAGCCCTATTACTGCGTTACATGTTTGTGGTGATTTTGTGCGAATGCAGTCGGTTAAAAGAATGCGTCAAACCACACTGGATACGGTCTTCAAACGCTGAATGGAATTCGGTAATCCCTTTGTGTAAAACTGTACTTCGCATGCTGAATATCTTGTAGGTCGTTACGAAGAATTTGTTTGTAAATTTCTTTTTCAGTGAACAAAGTTCGTTATCAAAGCAGTTCTTTTTTGTGTGTTTGCCTTAAATATATGCCGCCAATACAGGTCATAATAGTAGTTTCCTATGTTAAGTATAGCACGTCCCATCTTGTTACATCGGGTAACTTCGGTTAATCGGACCAGTCGCTTACTAGGACCAAAATGGTCTGGTCCCGATGTGGTCCGATTAACCGGAATCGACTGTATATATTTATATATATATATTGTTTGAGAGCAGAGGACATGCTTACGCACACATAGTCAATTATCTACCGATTAATAATGTTTCTAGTCACCATTTTGATTGCACGGTTACGGCTTCCACAGGTAAAACCCACTGCTGACCAATCCCTACTTACAAACCATATGAAATACGTGGACACTCGTATATTTTTGAAAATTTACCATATATCCTGGCACTTCGTTCATTCTAAAGAGACATAGCGCGGTCTTTCCTAAGCGACTTTTCCATTCTGTTTCTTTTTTAACCACTTGTTTACTGTTATACATTAATTTTTCCACTTTTATATGACTGCAATTAAGCATGGTCTTGTACAGTTTTCAGCTTTTTGGGGTTCCTGACCTCATTATCAATACCGTTCGCAACAAACTACCCCATTAAAATCCACACATTTAGAGAAATCAGAAACCAGTAGTCCTGATGAGCGACAGCCAGTATTCACAATCCCGCGACTGACGGACTCGACGTTTCCACAATCCACGAATTCTACGATTAGATCAAAACAAACGTTGGAGGAAACTGCAATTTACATTTGGATGGGACAATTCGTCCTCAGAACGAAATGTCAAATTCCGATCAAACATTTTACAGAAGAGCAATGAATAGTGCGATTTAGATGTTGGCATTCCAAAAAACCTGGGTGTGATGACGCCTTGCGTTTAGGTACTATTTCATTTGAATTCATAAACGGCACTGCTTAGGTGGCCTTGACGGGCAGCGAACCATAACTTTCTACATCGCTTAAGTAACCTGTGGAACATTTGTTTCGTCTTAAAGTCTTGTCCGCTTTATGGTGTTTTTGCTTTATTAACTTTTGTACGTGTACTTTTGCATATTTTTGATCGAACATCTTCACCTTGGTGTCTCGGCCGTTCGAATAATATACCATTTATTTTTTAATTTACGTGTGGTATCCTGGCAAACGCACCTTGTATCTAGCATTAAAGAGTAGCAGCTGATAGCTGAGAGACAATTGCTTCGGTAACTAAGTTGACGATGTCCGGCTGACAGGTTGCACAAGGTCGAGCACTTAGATATCTGTGCTGTGCTTCATTTAGGTGCTCGACTGCCTAAAATTGCAGGAATTCTCTTTTCACCAAATGCTCCGTCACTCGAGTGATAATAGTAGCGTGGTTAATGGGGCAGCCGTTACCAACCTCCTGTGAGGGACCAACGTCATTACATGGCATGAAGATGTTACGTTTCAAAGGAGTCGGATATTTGTCTTTCTTCATTGAAAAAGTGGACAGTTTCAAAAAAGAATAGGGAAACCTTTGCCACCATTCTTAATTGGCATGGTGGCATGCCGACTGAACCAGAGTTTGTGGATGACTTGATGGTTGAAATCGCAGGGTGGATACCATTTATAAATAACTAAAAACTCCTTATTCTCGGACTTGGCGTGACACGCCTATGTAAGCATGATCATGTTAAAGGTACAACTAAATGCCGGTGAAGGTATAATGATTTCGCAAGTTAGCCATGAACCGTGGAGTGTTTAGGTCATACATGTATGTGGGAGTGCTCGGGTGTAGCTATTATTCAGTATGAATATGCGCGTCGCAACATGTGCTTGATTGCGTGGATAGTGTGAGCAGGGATGAGTGACATCTGTGGTGGGGGGTGGTTGGCTGAGTAATCATGAGTTCCTGATTTTAGTTGGAGGCGAGGTAAATGCGCCTCGTCGCAGTGCTGTTAAACAGAAATTTGTGGTTTTGTATAGGGAGAACGCTAGCCAGGCGAAAACGGTACGAAATACAGGGACTGGCTAGTGGGCACCGGCAGTGCCCGATAGGGTAAACCTATTTTTGGGCACTGCGATTCTTAAATGTGTGGGCTAAAGACCTCAAATGACCATGCGTCTCGAGGCGTGTCTCCAGTCTATCAAGCATTATGTTAATTATTTATAAACCTTGCATTACTGTAGGAGTCGTTGTGGCTAATCTTTAAAGTAGGGATCTATGGTCCGTAATTTCGGATTCGGGAAAGTTGCATCCGACTGCTTTTCTTAGCTAGATTTACAATAGTTAGTGAGGCCAGCAGCTGGATTACTTCTGCTTAGATCTGGAAGAAAGCTCGTGTATGATCTCATTCGTCTACCTGATGTGGGCAAAACTGAGGGTTTCATTTTATAATCACCTAAGCTGACGCTTTCTGTTATGCATAGAATGTTGGGTTGCACATTTCGATGAGCGCCTTATTAAACATGACATGGAAGGCAGCGAAGCGAGACAGTAAATTATTTTCTCATACAACGATTCATCCGACCGATCCACGGAATCAAATATAAAGAATGCATCCTAACTGCTTGCTCTGACGAACATGGCGATAGTTATCCAGTTAACGATTTGCATCGTACAGTAGACTAGTACGGTATCTTTTCCTGTAGGCTGGGCATTAGGTGACTTTATATAAACCGAGCAATATACTAATCTGTGGGTGCTACCCTGGAACCCCTGGCCAACTGACGCACGGTTTGGAGTAATGTCCTGAGCAACTATTAAGTCAAGATTAGGTTTTGGTCTGGTTGGAGCAGACACTTGTAACCTGCTAATAGTAATACTGGTTGAATAAGCACGTTCTCCAATGGGGCAGCGCCACAAAACCATTGGGGATCCCTGCGGTTGTAAGTTCTAGCTTTAGTAGAGAATGCCAGTTGCTCCCCTCTGCCACGTAAGGGCAATGCGACATTTGGTAAGGACAAGGCTGGCGGCAAGTTTCTAATAGAACGCTCAAGCGAGTCAACCGGTGAACGTTCTGCCGGAGGACAATGCAATTGATGCAGTCACTTTCCATGAAGGAGGCGAAGTTTTGGAGATACAAACTGTTGACCGAGCTAAGAAAATGCGGAAGTCTGAGAAAGGGATGTTGGACTACTAAACGCAGCTTTGCAGATTGGGATCAATGCCATACGACACACGGTTAAAATGTCTTAAAAGGCCGGCGGAACTAATGTCAGCTGATTTCAGGGGGTGCATGTCGCCCCTCAATCACACTTAGAGTTTCATGCCACCACAATTCTTTTAAAACCTGCACTCTAGTTCCTAGCGGCCGACAGGAATCACTGATGCGTACTCACTACTATCATGGTAAAGGTGCGTGCTTTGCCCCAGGCACACATATTTAAAATTACAGGGCCGTGACAAACCTACGACTTTCAGATTCTATAGCTGACAGTAATGGCGTTCCTCTTCCGCTTTCTGGCGACACTGCATTGTTGGTTCAAGGTTTTCTAGGTTTTACTATTAAAGTTAGCAGAAATCCTAACGGCAATCTGTCCGACTGGATACCGGCAATCAGTCACGTGTGTGCGTTTGTCTGTCTACCTGCATCGAACGAAATATGCGGTATCTGAAGACAAGGTGCCTTGCTTTTGCCTCCGTTTAGGCCCCTAATGAATCCAGTGTAGTAACTATGAAAGACGATTGTTGTCAACAGTTCGCCTCGTGCCTTCACCTGGGGAAGTCTAATGACATCCTGTTTATAGACAGTGATATGAATGCACAAGTGGGTCATCCTTAAGACTATGAAATCTTGAAGGCCGTCTCGGAGTAACAGCAGTGGTGCCGAGCAGCAACAGTGCTCGAATCCTAAACGCATGCACCGACAACGACGTTCACCTGATCAGCACTGCTTCCGCTGTATGGCACGCATGCTAAGTACCCAAATCAGGACTTCATAGCTTTGAGTATTTTTCTTATGCATCTAACAGGTAGTGAGAAGCGCGTAATATGTACGACGGCATATTTTGTTTCAGGACGTTCTTAACACTTCGACGCGAAGTCCAGTAAGGAGGCTCACAAAAGACATTAAACCTCAGCAAATTGCAAAGATCCGTGAGCTGGAGGAAGCCGGGGCCAATAGTGACCAAGAGTATGCTATCGCAGACTTCTCCTCTGCTCCGATCCGAGAAAACTGCATGCCTGCTGCTACAATGCTTGTTGTCGATTGGCCTGAGCCGACGTAGGAAGTGCTTGTCCAAGCTACCACTTTGCATCGGAATGCACGTGAGCTTCCCTCGTTGAAACGAAACAGAGCTGTTGAAGCCAACAAGGTGAATGGCTGGCCGAACAACCTCCTCGTGCTGCCAACTGGATGTATGGAGTTAACCCCGTTCAAGCAAATAGTTTGGCGGCTGTGTTCCAGGAGGTGTTTGGTTATCGCTTGGCAAGCATTCTCCCCATAAAACGCCAAAATGTCTGTGTATCAACACTGTGACTTGGCGGTTGTGAATAGCCACCAATTTAAATCCCCTCCTTTGCTTAGCCGGACAAACGCTTTAAGTCAACAAACATCAAGCATCTCTTTAGTACTGGCGACAGGAGCAAAGGTGCAAAGAAGCATTTATAACTCCCCTAAACACGGCTACAGTTGCCTACATGCACACACACATGCATTCATGTATCAACCTACGTGACAATCCCACTGTCTCCTTGTGCGGTAACTGAGCACATTTTGTGCGCTTACCAAGTTCATGCCTGTACAGTCGTGCCTCTCGCAGCCGAGAATAAACATTTTACGTATTTAGGTAGTTAGCGGTGCTGCAAGATGTTGTGGAGTTTTGTTTGGCTGCACATGCTCAGCTATGTAAAAGAAAACAGGTTTGGAATCGGAGTACCGAAAAGTTGCCTGAGTCCTCCACGACTCGTGCTGTTCAGCAGGGTTTACTTACCTTTATCGGTATGTCACTAATGAAGCAGTTGCTTCGCGTACCTGAACTTAACCGATTGGCTACATGTTAAGCACGTTGCTGTTCCATACCTTCCGCTTATGATTGGAAGAGCGCTTCTCTTCAAGCTGCCATACTATGTTACACAGGCTAATACCTTCTAACAGAAAGTCTAAATGCATGCGATCTACCTACTCTTTTTCAGCAAACAGTAACCGGGACAATTAGGTCTGGACAGCGTGGGTGCACTGAAGCAAAATAACGCGCCCCATGGCTCGTGGGGCGGTGTGCTTATAAAGTGCGTCCCGGTAGCCCCTTGCTGCTCTAACTCCTCTGACTGTTAATGCTGAGTGAGCCTTGCAAGGTTAGTTAACAAGCCTTATCCTATGCATAGGTGTAAAAACCGATCACAACCGTTACTCGTTATCGTTGCATTTACTCTACTTCCTTCGCAGCAGCACTTTATAAGGATTGCGCTGACGTCCTCGACGATTTGATTACCTCTGTTCTAACTTGTCTGCAAAGGACAACCCTATAGTTGCAGCCCCAGCGTGAGTGCGCAACTTAGAAATTAGCATTGCCTGTGCATTTGTAGGTTGTGGCTGCAAATGAATAACTGCCGATTACCTAGGAAATGGCAGCATCTACTAGGCAGCTGGTAACTTCCCACCGGCAGCGCAGACATTGGCAGTTACTGCAAATATTCATGATGAGGACATTTTCTACATATTTCGGGGTGCGGTATCCCTCTAACTACGCAATGCAATTTATGTAGAATCGTTTCATTCATTAAACAACGGTGTAGCAAAGAGCTCGTTTTCGGTGGTTGATCGTAGGCCAAATACAAAACAGTTAAACAATTATGATGCAAATGAATGTATTGAGTATGTAAAAAACAAAGCGGACATTATGCACACAAGTCGATTGCTTCGTTCACACGGCAGTTGCCCGTGACAGGCGGCTTGGGTAGAACCAAAGCCTTGACTGATTGGTTATGCACACACAACATAGGGTTGTTTAGAAGAAACACGATCATCCCCGCTAATCCAACCATTTGGCTGGAGGTGTAGCATTGACGTGGAATTGAAGATACTAATTGCGCGGCCCCTTATGTGTCAATGACGGCAGCCCTTACTCGGTTGTTAAGGTATAAAATACTGTTCTTTTCCTTGTATGATAACGCTCAAGTTACAGATTCCTTTCTGACGGTAGGTGCTTTGGTGGCAGCACAGTCAGTTCTCATATAGCTGTCAATCTAGGCCTCAAAGAAGCCGCGATTATTGACCACTTTTTTATTACCGCAAGCTCTGTTTCAATTGTGTCCTCGGCGTATCTTTTCAACGCTCAACCAACCTGATACGGGACTACGCTTTGTTTCAATTTAACCGCGCAAAGCCAGTGAAGCGCTTATATTGGCTACACCAAGTCGCTTTCCTGTGCATTTAAAGCTGCAGCGAGCCATCTAGTCGACGTGACATTTAAACATTCAGGAAAGCCAGATACTTAATGGACTCAGATTACCTGCAGCACTGCATGTTGCTGTAGCCTACATTGAATTCCCGATTTCCTTCAACCTAATGTACAGTGTTGTCAATTATGCACATTACGTCATTCGCAAGGCTTGTTGCCGAACAACCTTCTCGTGGTGCCAGCTGATTGGTTTGCTTTTACTGGCCGGCAAGCCGAACAACTTCCTCGTGGTGCCATCTTATGTGGCTCGGGTTTAACACGTTCCACCAAACAGTTAGGCAGCAGTCTACCAGCAAGTGATGGATTTCGCCTGGCAAGCGTTCTCCCCTATACAATGGCTTTACTATTTGTTTAGCCACACTGTGACTTGGCGGTCGTGACACGCCACCAAATAAAGTCACTGTCCCGTGGATATCTAGATAATACTTTCCAACTTGCTGACATAAAGCTTCTACTAGCACGTTGCCCACGGTATCAAACCTTCAAGAATGGAGCAGCACAATTACAAGCACAAACTGGTAGGCGGCCAGCGGTTTCAGGTATGCCTGTCTCGGTGGTCAGCCACGGGACGTCTGCGCCTACAGAGGGACCATTGGTGGGTTGCAACGCATCAGCCACAGGTCTAACCGCACACCACATATCCAGTGTAAACCCAAAGGAACAAGACTGGGCGGTATGTGGATGGGAGCCACGTTTCTTCACCGGAGTCGGCCAGACGCTTACACAGGCAAACACAAACACGCTATACTATTAGAATCAAGTGCACACATGGCGGTGGCTGGACCGTAGTCCGCTCTACATCGAGGACACGTAGCCGTTCTTCTAGCCTATCACGGCCACAAGCAACGACCAACTGTCTCCTGGAGCCAGAATGGACGATATAGTGGGCACTTTATAGGTATGCACCTTGCCATCAGGCACATCAAACGCAAACACATCGAGGATACCAAACAACAGCCAATCCCTTGCTACGACAATATCCAATATAATATATCAACTACTGCTTACAGTTACGCTGACGTGGTTCTTCGTTACTTGTGTGTATGAAATAAATTGGTTATCAACAAATCCGAGATAGATTCAAGACAACCAAAAATATAGTTTCAGAGCATAGCACAAATGCGGAAATGGTAACACACTTGACTACAATTGGCTTAGACGATCTGTGCAAGTTTATAGAGGGTTATTCAGGCGGTCATTAAAATGAGGTACACACGCACTAGAAATGTGTGGCAGACCCACCACCTAACATAAACAGACTCGACAAGTAAGCACGCGGTTAGTACATCGAATGTGGCGTACCTACCATCGCTCTGCCGGTTCTTCTTAATCTATAAGCAGGACTCCTCGTCTTTCTGTTGTGGCCTTGACTGACCACGCTTATGGATTCCTAGGTCCGCCTGATTCAGCCACACGACCACAAGTGCTACAGCAGCATACGCTAGATATATTTGAAGTACAATGCATCTGTTCTTCGTGCTTCTGAACTTGCCGCTTCATTGCATGCATGAGGTCGTTCTCCTGCACCTCGGTAAATGGCTTCTTGCTCAGCTTGGGTCATTCACGCCGAACAACCGCTTTTGATTTCTATGACCTGCAATCAAGCTTAGAACTTGATAGACTTAGTGGCTTCTGTTTTGATAACGAAGCTTCCCTTTCCCTACATGCCACTTCCCCACACTCAACTGACCATATAATGGCTGCTTCGGCATCCGAGTCGAATCCATACACCACACTTGACCGAGCCACCACAGGTGTCTCAGCAAAAATATGCCGTCCGTCGCAGGTATATATATAATCAACCGTAGGATGCATTCTACAGCCATTGGTTGGCTACCGTGACGTCGTTCCTAATCGCCACCGTAGAGCACTAATATCGCTGAATGGGAGAGACAACGGGTTAGTATACGCAATACGTGGCCAAGCCAACACTTGCGGTGTCGTAGTAAAACGTTATGGAGGCAAAGGCTATTCAATGCAAGCGTTCCGTTTCGAAATACTGCTTTGTTTACGGGATGTTGTCACCTCACACAACAAGGCTATGACGTACAAAAGTGGTTGAGAACTGCCGATCTTTCATGTCTTCCTACCAAATGGGCATGGTCTTACGTCCCAACAGCAGGACCGCGCGAACGAAGGCAACGTACACCTTGCCCTCGAGCATAAGGCGAACGTTGCGGCGAAGCAATAAATGAGTAAGTTTACAAATTGCAAGCCGAGTACGTGATCGGTTGTGAGAACTCTCCTGTGCCACTACCAGCCGCTATGCAGCTCCCCACGAGATTGGAGCAAAGGAGGAAAAACTACACAGCCACATACAAGCACAATTCCATACGTATATACACACCTACACAAACATGCCCAATTTTGGCAAACATCGAATTTTTGCACATTCCGCATGCATTGTTATGTTAACCTGATAATTCCTGTGAAGGCGTGCCTCGCCTTGTCGATAATAAGTGTATTTATTTATTTATTTATGTAGCCACCTTTGGATAGAAGACAATGCACTCAATAATGGCGAGCACACCATTGCATACTATTTGCCTTTTAGCAGTACTTGAGGAAAGCGACTGACATGATGCAATGCGTCCACCTATGAAGCGCCTTCGCTGAGGACGTCCGCTGCGCAGGCGGTACGTGCACAAGTTGCTTTAATGTGGGTTTCAGGCAGTCACGACACAGCGTATAGGCGATGTATGCAACAAAGTAACTTCCATACTACCACAAGACTTGCGCAGCCACGTTACGTTGTCCTCAGTAGTACCTCGACATGGCTTAAGGCGTTGCATAGAGTGCTCCCGGTCACCACCAATAGGTGCATAGTACGCACACGTGTGCCTTCTAGTACACCATTTCCTTCGCTCCGTCATGCTGATTAGCTGTCCGGGAAACACGGCCTCCACTGGCAAAATGCCGTAGCACGTCTCCAGGGGTTAACCCGGTTGGTGCATTGTGCCCACCAACCTGCCGGTTAGACCATTAGTAAACAATCGCCCCAGCCTATCGTGTACATTCACGCCCGCCTTTGCCTTGCGTCTTGCCGCGAACCACTGGAGCTCGTCCTCCGTGCCTTGTTCATGCGCAGTCATCAGTGTGTACATATGAAACAAGTTACTTGTGTCCTTTCGTTGCTGCTGCTTGACTTTTAGCAGCTTGCCTTCTTCACCTTTTGCCTAGCTTCATGCCTGCCTCTTGCCTAGCCTTGCGCATTGACTTGAACATTGGATGCTAGTTCGCAGTGCCTTGTCCATGCATCGTCACCGGTGTGTGCTTATGGAACAAGGTGCGTGTAGCTCCGTCGCTGATGCTTACTTGATAGCAAATAGTTTTCCTCGCCTATTGCCTAACTGCATGCTCTACTGTAGCCCCCGTTAGACCTTACACTGGGACTCGGTACCCGGTTCGATGTGCCCTGTCTCATTTTGGTCACCAATGCGTATATACGGAGCACGGTAAGCGTATCGCCTGTTTTTGGATGCCCGGTATACAGTTTGTAATCGCCATTGCTCATCACATTCCTATATGCCCCCGGTTGCTTCCTGTTACCCATTGCACTGCAACAGGGCGCCAATATTGCAGTTCCTTTCCCAGTTCCTTCTTAAATGGGTGCTAGTAGAGCAGCGTAAACTTGCGCCACGCTTGCTGCTGCTTACCTTTCCACACAGAATCTACCCTCCCACAGCGACCCTGCGTGCCCGCCTAGTGAATGCAACTGCCCCTTGGTCCGGATCTTCGGATACCTGTTCCTTGTACCTCGTCTTCGTTGCTGCCAGCGGTAAGTGTGCACATAATATACGGTAAGCGTAAAGTTCCTTTGCTAATATTTCCCGTTTAGCTGGCAGTCGTGGTCAACACGTACAGATATATCAATTGACGGTTAGCCAGACACCGTACGCGTCTATTTATGCCGTCTATCGCGTTGTTTACATTACTCCATGTACTAACGGACCGTCTTTTTGGCTACGTTTGGCTAGGAAAAAGAAAATGGCTTGTTTCAGTACAAACCAAGGTTTAGTATTTCCGCTTTGCGAGTTAAGAGCCAGTCACACGCTCCTCTCCTGAACGGCACAATCTGGATTTGGATCAAACGTCGAACCAAGTAGCGAACCTGTCTACCTAGGTATTGCATTTTAAGCTTGCCCATGCCGTGCTAAGTTGCCAGCCATCAACATCACTTTGCGCTCCATTCACTGACCTATTTTTCCTACTTACTTTGTATGCATGTTTTGTTCATTATTGTCCGTAGCATACACTGCAATAATCGATTCTTCAGTACTTGCGTGTTGTGGGTCAACGGCGCTTAACACGCATACCATGATGACGTGAGCTTTTGAAAGTTGGACAAACGTTCTCGTTGCATTGTTTTCAGTTTTCCATAGCAGTACACTGTTTCGGGGAATACGTACCGAAATGCGTCCCATGCAGTTGCATGCAAAGAAAAAAGCAAATAACATGCGTATGACCCGGGTGTACGTTGCGCCTACGGGGTTAATAAAATCCATTACATGCATTCTTGTGAGATACGTGTTACGGTAGCTCACTGACGTCTTTAGTAGCTACAATGATGCCGGTCGTCCGACCTAGCTGGGTTTCATGACTACCGGTAATGGAGGCGTGCGGAGCAAGCAGTATATGCATTGATAGTGGCGGTTATGAGGCAAGTGCTGTGGGACCAATATAACCTGGTTATACACATTTGAGGAGGGCGTGTGCAGCCAAGGGTTGAGGCATTACTAGTAGAAAGTCCGATGCCGCTGCTATAAGACCTATTAAACCCAACTAAACAGCTTTCCTTGTAACGTGTGGAGCAAATATCTGAGGTATTTTAATGCATTTGAAGTAGGTAAAACAATATTCGAACTACAAGGACGCACAGATTGGTCCGTGGACGTACCTTGAAGGGATCTGGGGTGTGCATGCAACAGTAAAAATTAGTAGTTAGACCGTTATGTATAGTGACGATTAACAATGCAAACAACAATTATTAGAAAGGGCTTGCTGCATTATTCAAAGCTGCATGGTTACACTGACTTCTAACTTTTCTCGACAATACCAGGCACATTTTTACCGGCCTGATCAGGTTAAGCCAACAGTGTGATCAAAAGTGTGCAAATATACACGTTTAGCCTAACAGTAAATGCATGTGTATGAGTATATATACATGTGTAATAGTGGGTGAGTCGGGAGGGCCTATGGTGCGCTGAAGCTGGTGGTGGATTGATCCTGAGAGATGATTTACCCACTGCTACTTTTGTGCCATTGGCTCATGTCCTGGACGCCTCCTGGTGGCGACCGCTGGGTGGGAGTTGGGTTATTCCCCTCTCTCTGCTAAGATCCAGGACACCAATCCGCATGAGTCAGTGAACTGTCCATGCGCTTGACCCGATGCCTTTCTTGTGTACCGTTAATTGAAGGCTACGGCTGAGGACCCGAGTGGGTCCTCTGTCAGGTGTGGCGCCCTGCCTGTATCCTAAACAATCCTCTTCGGAGGTTAGGAAGTGGTCGATTGCAATCTCTCCGCAAAATATACACATGACAGACAACAGGTCTACGAGTTATAAGTTCACAGCTTGTTTGTGGGAAAACACCTCTGGGTGTTCAATGGTTTGCTATTGCCCGCCTCAAACTAGGTAGCCGCTGATAAACTTGGTGCCAACCCGCCAAAACCCACCTGCGTCTAACCGTGGTCACAGGTGTATCCTACCACGGTCGCAAGACATATAAGAATGGTTCCAGTACCTCAAAGGCTTCATGTGACGCCTGTCAAGCAGATCTTAATCTGTCTCTCAATCACATTCCCAAGCTGGATCTGCTCCCCACTACCTTGTGAGCCAGGCTATTAAGCCAAAAGCTCCGGGCGGAGTCCCTCAAGCAAACCACCAACCACCCAATGCCTTGTTGGCCATGCTAGTAAGCCAAAGCCTCCGGGTGGGGTACCTTAAGCAAAACTCTAAACTATTCAATGTCTTGTAGCTCGGGCTATTGAGCCAATGGCTCCGGTGGAGACCCTGCAACAAACCTCCGAAGCACATCCGCGACCTCGCGTGCGCTTGCCCACCAATGCAATCGTATGCCTGCGCGCAAAGCACTCAGCATTGGATGCTGGAACCTGCGCACACTACTGGACCGAAACTACAGTGAGCGCCCCGAGCGACGTATTGCTCTAGTAACGCTGGAACTGACGCGCTACCACATCAATATTTCAGCGCTTAGTGAAACCCGGCTCGCTGAGCAAGGTAAGTGGCATGAAGCAGGTGCTGGCTACACATGCTACTGGGAGGGAGACGCCGCCTCAGCACCACCTTAACATGGGGACAGATTCGCAATATCTGAGCGCCCCCATGGCCAGTTCGTGGTCCAATCAACAGGCGTCAGCGGGCGACTGATGACTGTTCGCCTACGAATGGAAAGAGGTAATTTTGCCACGAGTATTGGCATATACCGTCCGATTATGTGTTATCCTGATGACATGCGTGATTAATTGTACACGCAGCTAACTTCCGTGATGCTCTCTGTGCCGAGGAGCGACTGGGTAGTTCTGATGAGTGCGTCCCACGCGCGCTTTGGGCATGATGCATCGGTATGGACAGATGTTATCGGTCCGCATGGCATTAGTTCAAAGAATGTGAACGGTGACAGGCTGCTCTCACCGTTTGCCACTCACGGCCTGACGTACACGAACACTCGGGTTGCAGTAAGTTTGAGTGCTCTTGCAACTTGGACGCACCCGCAAAGTGGCCAAACTCACCTGCTCCACTAGGCCATCGTACCTCAGCATGATACGCTTGAAGTGCGCATGACACGTACTGCGCGCAGCTGAGTATGGCACTGATCACAAATTGGTGCGGGCCAAACTGTACATATATTCTCGTAAGTCTATGTGTTGCACCCCTGCTGTGAATCGGCGCTAATTTGACATTCTCTTCTTCGGTACTGTGGCGAAACGTATTGTGCTGTAGAAGGCGACGGCTGCAAGCGCGTGTGATGTGGACTGCATAGACACAGTGGGCGGCCTGTGACACCACATTCGCGACCAGGTGACAGCTGTTGCCAAGGAGACTAGCAGACGCGCAAACGGTAAACGCCCCGATTGGTTTGATGAGAACAATGCGACGATTGGCGTATTGCTGTATGTGAAGCACGCAGAGTTTGCTGCACATTTTGCATACACCATTGGCTTGAGGAAGAAAAGCAGTTTCGCAAACTTCGACGGCGACTGACCCGAGAGCTCCGTCGCGTTAAAGATGCATTGTGGACAACGAATGTGCGGCAGCTTGAGTGCTAGGCCGAACGCCACCAACACAAGGAATATTGACATCTTGTACGCAGTGTATTGACTGAGGTTGTAGCCGCTAACGACGCTGACCGATTGTAGTTCAGGCGGCACTTGCACGCAGACAGCAGACATAATGTAGACCCGGCGGAAACATTTTGACTCTCTCTTGAACAACTGTTCAGAGATCGACTGAACTATATTAAACGACCTCAAGCATCACGGTGTGTAAGCGAGTCTGGCAAACACGCCGACGCAGGAGGAGACGCAGAGCGCACTTGCTCAGCTGTTAAACGGCAAGTGTGCCGGGGACGGGGAATCACGCCGGAAGTATTGAAACACGTCAGACCCACATTGGTGACTGCGCTACACCGGTTAAAGCCACACATAAGGATTGTGGAGGAGGTTCCTGGTGAGCTGAAGGATACCATTATGCTACCCCTGTGCAAGGGCAAACGGAGCAAGCAATGTTGCCTGAATTATCGTGGCAT
Source organism: Dicrocoelium dendriticum (assembly GCA_944474145.2). Classification (NCBI taxonomy): domain Eukaryota; kingdom Metazoa; phylum Platyhelminthes; class Trematoda; order Plagiorchiida; family Dicrocoeliidae; genus Dicrocoelium; species Dicrocoelium dendriticum. The sequence goes on along the minus strand of OX104065.1, from coordinate 73,107,799 downwards.
CAACTTGCTGAGTTTTGTGGGCAAGGTGATTGCCCTAATCTTGCTATACCGCCTCGTCGGTCAGGTTGTGGAACCCAGCGTGGTGGAAGAGCAGTGTGAAATCCATTCGGGTCGCAACACCCTATATATGGTGTTTGCGGCTCATCAGTTGCGGGGAAAGTGTAGAGAACGGCACCAGCCATTGTACTCGCTTTTGTTGATTTCACCAAGGCATATGATACTGTGAACCGCGAGGCATTGTGGCTGGTGTTGGGTAAGTTTGGTTGCCCGAAAAGTTTATAAGTTTACTTGCATATCTGCACAATGTTATTCGGGCGGGGATGCAGCTGAGTGGAAAGTCCTCGGATGACTTTGCAGTTGTCCCTGGTGTGAAGGAAGGCTGTGGCTTAGTTCAACACAGTTTACTAATTATCATCATGCCATGATGTCTTGTGCTGCTGATGCCGCTTGTGCTTATGGTGTTCGTGTGGAGCACTGTATTGATGGTAGGTGATAGTAGGTTGATAGTAGGTTGCTGAACATCCGTCATTTTGATGCGAGAACACTAGTCTGTGCAATAACTATCCGTATGTTGCTGTTCGCTGCTGGCTGTGCGTTCGTTGCACACAGTGCGGATGAGTTGCAGCACATGACTAGTGCTCTGGCTTCGACAGCGGCCAAATTCGGGCTCACCATCAACACAAGCAAAGCTGTCTGTGTCTTTTAGCCTTCTCCGTAAGCGCAATCCTCAATATTGCCGCGAAACAGCATTAGTACTGAAGTATTGAACTCCTCATTTGCTTCTGCTACCTTGGGTGTGTGATGTCGACTGACCAGCAGCTACACAGTGAGTTGCGTATCCGCGTCTCGTAGACAGCAGCAATATTCGAGTTGTTACAGTACCGAGTGTGGAACAACCATCAGCTTACTATTAACACGAAGCTGATGGTGTACAAATCCCTGGTGCTGTCGGTTTTCCTAAACGGTAGGCAAACGTAGAGGATGTACCGGCGGGATATGCGATACTTCGAGTGCATCCGTCAACGGTGTTTAAGACGGATACTGCGCATCAGCTTGGGTGACAGTGTAGTGGTTACGGAAGGGTTGCGTCAAAGTAGAATGTATGCAGTGGGCTGCATACTTTCGCTTATGTACCTTAGGTGGTTCGGTCATGCGATCCATATGGATAGACGCAGGTATCGAAATCTATTATATGGTCAGCTGAGTATTGGGAATTAGCATGTAGGGGCCCGAAGTTACGTTACTAGGGCGTGATTAAAGTGAGCCTCCTAAGTTCTAATCTTGATTGCATGTCTTGGGAATCAAAGGCGGTTGATCGGCGTGCATGACGCGAGTTGCTTACTAAGGCAGTTGCTGAAGTGAGGAAGAAAGAACATATATGCAGAGAAGCAACGGTATGTGCGAAAGCGGCAAGCGCCGATGGGTTGTACTCCATCGACATCGAGCGCATGGTGCTGTAGCACCCGCGGTCGCGAGCGCCTGAGTCAGGTAGGCTTAGTGAGCCATTAGCAATGCGACTCGGTACCACCACCGAAGCGACGACGGGTCCTGCTTAGCACTTAAGCAGATCCGGTACAGCTTTTGTAGGTACGCTGCATACGAATTAAAAACCGCGTGCTTGCTTGTTAAGTCTCTTTATTTCAGGTGGTGGGTTTGCAATTTTATCCTAATGCTTTCGTTACTCAAATTAACCTTTATCTCTACTATCTTCTATATACTTGCACACGCCGTTGAAGTTAATTGTATTTATTTTCGGTAACTGCCTTGGTGGCAGTTCCTTAAAATGTATTTTCTTATCTCTTGCTTTTATCGTGGATTCGCTCGTAACCAATTAATTTTATACGTTCAATTAGGGAAGGCTTATGCCACCGTATCTGTATGCATTTTCCGATTTATTTTACTTCATCTTGTTGTTTCAAGTTATTAGCTATTGCTTGATATCCCCGGTGTGGCTGCGCTTGTTGTGCAGGTTAACAAAGTACCTACCTGTCTATTACCCAATACCTTGTCCATACTCGCTCTAGGAGAAAGTTGCTCGTGCGCTTTTTTCTAATACAGCGTGCTTGTGTTTGATGGTGAGGGAGTGCGGACCGGCTATGGTGAAGAAACATAAAGCCAATCCACATGTCTCACGGTCTTATTCCTTCTGGTCTACCAAGGATATGGGTTGTGTTCTTAGAGCTGTGGGTGGTGCAGCGCAAGCCACCTTTGGTCCCTTTGTAAAAGCAGGCGTCCTATGGCTGACAACAGTAACAGACAACTCTGAAACCGGATGCCGCCAACCAAATGTGTTTGATAGATGCTTGTGTTTGTAAAACTGGTGCAGCAATTTTACCTGTTATCGTCAGGAAGGTAAGAACAACTGCTTAATGTCCGTAGATTAGACAGCAACTCCGGACGAAGGTGGCAGTGAGTTTAGCTTGTGGCGAGTCACATCCGCTACGTCCCAGTGTTGACAAACGGACGGGGGTATAGTTATATCCATTATTAAATATCAATAAGCTGACACCAGTATACGCACAATTTGATTTCATTATGTATATATATACATATTTTTAACGCTATAACGTATGTATAGTTATATATATCCAAACCGTCGCTATATATTTATCTGCACATGCATATATATAGAACACAACTATATATATGTATATATATATATGTAAAGCCAGCACATTTCCCTCGCTGGGTAATATAACCAAGCAAGGGCACATAAGGCTAATCATAGCAGTTATCAGTTTCATTCCCTGCAATTATCCCACTACCTTATAGCATATTTACATGCTACATACGTATTTCTCCCTTTTTTAAAAGTTGCAATCTTTAGACTGCTGATGCCTAAAATTGGTCCCGCCATATATCAGTTACCACAACTTTCTTTACAACGGCACAGTCATTTTAGGTTCACATTTGGTGTTATTTAGGTTGTTTTCCATAGATTTTCCACATCGCTCAACAGTGCCATATCAGGAAAATCTTAAATAGGCACCCACATGGCACACAGTAAAAGGTAATTGTGCCAGCTATTTTTCCTGCACTTCTGTGATCATTTTAACAACGCGATAACAAAACGTTACCGCTTTTTATATCTCCAACGCTAAACGTAACATTATTCCATTTAGCTAACCAAAGGCTTTTTGTAGTAGGCCTTCGGTTGAAAGTCATGAAGGCTTCCCATTCCGGAGCCTACGTGGGCCATAATAGACCGATAGCGTTAAATTGCAAGAATGGTACTTCTAAGGTGATTGAACATGCACCAAGTAAGAGTCGGAGCTGGATGAAGGTTGCGCAAAACTTTCAGTTTGTGGTGAGCTAGATGGCGCCAGTACAGCTGTCAATGAGGGGCAGAGCTTGAAGTTTGATAATTAGTAGAAGCACGCAATGAAAATGATCGCTCTAAGGACCACAAAGACGAAATGAGTAGGTAAAAATAGGAGGCAACGACAACTACAATCAAAGCTACGCTTGAAGTTATCTCAAGTGTTAATTTGTTATTACGACACTGCTGCACTACCACTTTGTTACCTAAGTGTCCAACGAATGGCACAAAGCCGCCCGAACCTGGGTTGTGTGGTTTGGTACGGCAGCAGTTTTTGAAGCCATTGAGAAAATAATGAATGTGAAGCGCCAAATTCCTGCTCGTAAATGTGCAAATGCATATATTTCCAATAATTTCTCCTTTCAATTTTAAATTTAATATATTTTAGTCTCTATGTCAACGCTTAGCCCTACAATGGAATGCTTCCTTCATTTTAGCTATAATTGTTTTATTTAAGGTTAATTCCATTGCATTTATCTACATAACTCGGGCGCTATTACTTTGCTACAACCTCGTATTAAAGTCCACAAGCCGAATATTACTTTCACGACATTTCTTGCGTTGGATGCCCCGTTACTACCATAGATGCTTTTGGAATACAACATTTAAGGCCTGTCTTTGCACTGTACTAACGTACTGATTGATTATCTTTAAACGCAGCATGAAAATGACCGCTACTGCTTGCGAAACGTACAGGGCGCATTCACACAGGCTCATTGTAGTTCATGGTTTAAACTTAACTACTCTAAACGTTGTAAGACATGATACAGTTAGTGCCACTAAGACGGACGTAGCTAGGATTAACATTCGTCCTTGTTTTGATCCAAAAGCGCGTTTTCGCACCAACTATCGCTATTCTTTTCAAAAAAGGATCAAGTTACGCAATTAGAAATGCCAAGTAGAAACTTTCGGTGTTCAAAACGCAAATTTATGTCCGAAGCTAATTCTTCCTAAACGGCTACACTGAGATCTGGGACAGCCTCCCTTTTGAACTTAAAGCATACGACTCACAACCGCTGCTTGCAAGAGCAGTTCAAATTGTCCGACTGCGCAATACCTAAAAGCAATGTTGCAAATAAACTCCAGTGAAAGCGTGTTAGTTTAGGATATAACCGAAGCGTAAGCGCCTTGATAACAAATATAAATGAAATGGGCTACATACATTACATTCACTTGGTCAAGCCCTGCTGAAAATGTGTACTGGAAAAGATATCTCGCTGCCGGAATTCCCTTCACACTTCTCCATCCGACCCACTTTCCTGCGTTACTCGGGAAAGCATAACTCACAAATACAACGACAAGTGTGGACTTCAGGGGAATTGCAGACTGAGCTTGATGTATCCAGAGAACCTGCGGAAACTGCGGAAGCGGCAAGCACCGATGGGTTGTACTCCATCGACATCGAGCGCACGGTGTTGTAGCACCTGCGGTCGCGATTGCCGGAGTCAGACAGGCCCAGTGAGCCATAAGCGGTACCACCACCAAAGCGATGACGGGTCCTGCAGAGAACGTAGGCAGAACCGGCGCAGCGTTTGTAGGTACACTGCATACGATTTACAAACCGCGTGCTTGCAGTCTAATTCTCTTTATTGTGTCCATTTTGTCTCCACTCCTGCATATTCTGCTTACTCAGCCACGCCTACCTTACAGCCATAACAAAAGCGTGAGTTGAGAAGGAAACGCTGATTGAATTTATCCATCGTTATTTGCGTTTACCATTTTTTCTGCTCTCACTCGTCTACACTCCCCGCGTTGCTGTCATGCATACATGTCAGACACCACCGTAAAACTTGCCTATGCTGTTTCCAGCATCTGCATTACTATTTCATACGCTTTCCTTTCCTTTTCCTCTTAACTGATTACACCTAGCATAAAGTTATACCACACTGCATGCGCCAGTTGCCAAGTGCTAAGCTGTTGCACCTTTTATAAAACAGATGCATTTCCGTTCTACCTGTCTCGGCCAATACGTACAGCTACTGAAATGAAAGCAAATAACTACCCCGGCTTTTATCAATCATTATAATAATCCAGAATGTATGGTAAATGCATGGCTTAAATGGTATGTTTTCTGCTGTACTCTTTTCCTTGCATCAAAATTGCTTTTCATGCTTTGCTTAAGAAAAGGAAATCTTGGTCCGGTCCATAAAATGAGGGCTGCGTTGACGCTATGATATAACTTGTGCCCATAGAAGATGTTGAACTGCAGAAACCTGGCGGATAAAAAAGGTTTTATTTATGCCTGACATAGGGAATATGCCGTTAAACTATACGAAAAAGCTGTAACAATATGATTATGACGAACGGAGCATGCCTTGTAAAAATCGAGCATATACGTCAGTGCTTGTACGCAAACTTACTGTCAACCATTTCACCAGCAAAGCTACGTATACTTCATTTTGTAAAATGACTAAATACGTTCTAGGTTTAAAAGCACAACACTTATTATTAGTTGTTCACACCGCCTCTTTACTGTAATACGTAAGGCTATTCCACTTAGACTTCACCGACTGTCATTTCCAGCCAAATGTGGGTGCTTAGTTCTCACTATGGCGCGCCAAAACCTTAAGTTACCGCGTCCGAATCAGATACTACAGTTCCCTGGTACAGGCGGTGTATGCACTCTGTGACGGTTGTTGATGTCAATGACACAGTAACGGAATTAGTAAGTATATGGAACTCAAAAGAGGAAGCTTACCCTTAAAACCGTTGCTTGCCACCTTTTTTGTTATTATGAGTTATTTGAGGATTATATATTTTGCATGCTAGATGTACCGCCAAAGTCGCTTTATTGCCCATCGGGGTAACAGACCACCGTTCTTCGTTGCTCAGTTTATCAAAATACATATTCTTTTCCCATAAATATGCCAAATCTTTACCGCCTACTTGCTTATTACCAGAGCCGTAACACCGCTTAGTTGCTCAGCTGCGTGGGCTATGCTCTTGTCGCTTTGTCAAATATATATTTCCACTTTTGACTCTTATTAAGGTTGCCCCACAGTTAGCCAGTCGGATCGAGTTCAGGACAACAAAATTGTCTGCGGCGTTATAGATGGATCAGAAAAGGTTACCTATATCATTCAATACACCAGCAAGCTAAACGTGCAGATGGCTATGGGCGGACCCTCGGATCTATACAAAATTCGAGAACAGCAAACTCGGGTAAACTTTCCACTCCACAGTTGTCAATACACTATTGGTTACACACGTATTTGCCAAGTAACAGAAAGGATTTGTCCTTGGCAGAAAGTTGGATGCCTTGGACAAATTAAAGCATACCCACCAGGAACCTTGCAGGTCAAGATGTTGCGCGATTTACCCATTTCACCTCTTAACTTAGACAGCTTAATTGTCAGGGTAAAGAAAATCCTGCAGAATTTTTATCATGCCCTTGCAAGCTCTCGTAAAAGGAAGCACTAGGGAAACGTTAAAGAAGAAACTGCAGTGGAAGACTGGATGGTCTAGGTACATGTGCACAACCAAACAGTTATGGCCAGGCTTCTGAAGAAAAAGGCAGAAACATTTGGGGCGGAACTTGAAACCCTGTGCTGTCACAGAGGTACCTTTGCGAAAATGTAAGAAAAGAACTCAATTTGTGTTTAAACGTGAACTCGGCGAAAACAGTTCCGCGGACATAGCAGTTTGTACAAATTGGCTAAAAGAACGACTGCCTAATCTTTTAAACGCATTTATGATGACAACGTGTACAAAGCAGACAAAACAAGTCCTTTCGCTCAAGCAACGCCAGGATACTCTTTGTGTTTTTATGCTGGAAACCCCAGCAGATCGAAATATCCATGGATCGGATCACATTTCTTTGCTGCGCAAATATGTCTGTCACGGAGTAAAAATTAAAACACTAGTTTAAATAGTAGAAAATCAAGATATTTTAATGGCGTGAACGTACTTACACTCCCTTTAACTTACAAAGCTCACCAAAATGAGTAGATGTCGAAAGAACTTTTCACCGATTGGGTCCTCGAATGGGACAAGATGCTAGTCCAATGCAGCCAACACGTTATGTTGCTCCTCGATACTTGCGCAGCGCATTTATGAGTAGAAGAATTGAAAGACATTCATTTGGAATTTTTGAATGCAAAACTGCTAACCTCCTTCAACGCATGAACTAAAGCGTAAGCATAAATCTGAGAACCCGTTTCAGAAAGCAAATTGTGGACCGAATTCCTCATCACATCAAAAACAGCGTGTTATCTGGATCATCCTTGGCGGTGGAAAGCAACGCCAAGGTTTTTGTGCGCCATGCAATTAGGTTCGTTCCAAAATGTTGTAGACAGGTTACCTGGGCAACAACAAAAGCGTGCTTTCAGTATGCTGGCTTTAGTAGACTAGTATTCGATGCACCTTCTAATGACTTTGTCCTTGTTGAAGGCGAAATCAGCGCTTGCACAATCCCAGTCATGAATGCGGAAGCGATCGTCGCCGTTGACTACGCTGTTGAATGTAAATCAAAGATGACGACCGTTGACAAGGAAATCGTCAGTAATAGTTTAGTGAAACTACTAGAACAGAAGGAAGCCAGCGACTCCAAGGACAACGTGCCGGCTGCCACCATGAGTAACAGCAAACATCGCGTATTTCATCCAAGGGAAAATAACTGTGTGAATGATCTGTTTAGCTACGGACTTTTACTTGGGTATGGCAATTACTGCTTATCCCAATTGGACTTCATCTGAGCAAAAGTGGCTGAGGTGTCTGCACCAAATAATGGAAAACTGACGTCGGATTGCGCTCTCAGCAAAATATACGGTAACGCCAGTTCTCATCGCTATCTAGGTTACGGTATAATTTTTAACTTCTGAATAAACGTCCTTTTTAGACTTCAATTAACAGCAAGTATTTTAGCTTTCTTAGCAAGTAACCATTCCAGGGCTATACTGCACAATAATACAATGGTTTTTTCTCTTTTGGAAAAAATAGTAATATCGGTTAATGGCCCAGCAAGCTTTATTGCCCGCTTTTGAGATGCCTTGCTTGGGCTTAGTAAAGCGGGTCCAACTGTGTTTCGTTATGCAACACGATTTTGTTACAACGTGGTGCAAGGCGGATAGTGGGTTCCTGTACAGTTACCCCTCAGACACATATTGGAATTTGGCTGTGTGCTTGTCACACATCGATTTTCACCTTTCTTCTCAAATTTTGACCGGCAACCTTCGTGTTGTGCAAAGGACTACACAAATCCTAACTAACCCGTAAGACCACCTCTATTTTATGTCCATTCTTGATAAGTTGCCTGTAGAATTACCTTTCGTCATCTTGGTGCCGCTGTACGATCTAAAGAGCTAGTTTTTGCTTTGTCGTTGCCGCTACGTATGTTTTTGGATTTGACAATGCATCTGTTGTGCTTGAAAGCTTTGTGTGGAAACTGTTTGAATAACACTCAGGAAACCTGAAACTGCTACTAAAGTAACCTGTAACAGTTTTAAAAATTCCTCCGGATTGCGTGCGTATATTGTGCAAAGGCAAACTAAGCTTACTATCTATTGTACACGTAAAAATGTTTGCATTATGCTGATATGTATGATGAAGTTGTTTGTCAAATCTAATATACACGTCAGTTATACAGACGTCACCTAGATCGGATGCAACCCAACGCTTCATCGCGCGGTCCCTTCATCCAGAGTGACCGGCTCATGCTAAGAGACTATTAGCGGGTACCGTACCTAGTGCTGCAAAAGAAGGCACGGCAGTGACGAGACGAAGGCTTAATTTGGTACACTCTGTTTTCGTGTATTAGCTAAACATACGACGTCGAACGACACAGCTAGCTAGGGAAGGATGTGAGGGACTGCGCGTTGGAGTGACTTGTTAATTCCAACCGTGGAGCCGCGTGGGTATTCCGCGTGTGTTGGGTCAGACAAAAAGTGCAACACATGTAGCAGCATTCTACAAAGAACCACTAAGTGTACACTAGGTGGGTAAGTGTATTTAATAATTTACAGAACATACTCAGGCAACTTAGGGAAACCACTACACTGCTACACAGTCTTCCCCTAGCAGGAACTCAGAAAACAATCCTCAGATCTAGGTGAGGAATATCAGTCACGAGCCAGGCTTCTGAGATACTAAGCGGTGCAACCTGCTGCAGCTGCTGAGGAAAAGCAGGCGATCGGAGCCCAGCGGGCTCCCACCCGCGCCCTCCCTAACGGCGTCGATACGGGAAAATGTTTGCAAACACGGTTCGTAAGAGGTAGCAGTTTGACGGAAAATGTTCAATGTACAAGTTGAGGCTTTAACGTGAACGAGCGACCAAGTTGACAGGCGTACACGCAAGGCAAACGAAAAACGGCAGTGACACAAGCGCACAGCAATAACAAATGCTATACTAAAATAACTAGAACATATTTATTTGGGTATTCAAAACGTTTTACTGTAGCTTGTGGTCGTTTCAAAATGTTTCAGCAAATTTGTGTTCCTTTTAGCAATGGTAAAGGTGATATCAGCAATAAATACAATGTGTGGGCAAAATGACGAGGCCCATGTATCTGTCGGCCAGACTTAGTCAATCATGGTTTACTAGAGGACGCTGCAGGATTTACAGCAGACTTCACTGGACTGCTATGGCAATGCGTTGCTGGCGGTGGAACAGCTGTGCTTATAAAAACATTGTGGTTGTCTATATGAACGACTATTAAGCGACTAATAGGAACTGACTCAAGAATCCCGTAGCGGTGGATGACTTATACATTGTCCTTCCGTTGAAGGACTCTAAATGGTCCTTCATGTGGCGGAGCCTGGGTACGCTTGGCGCCGTCATCTCGTACGAATACATGCCTACAAGTTCGGATCTCCGGCGGAACAAAGGTTTTATGGCTCTGGACACGGGTGTGAGTAGGAGCAAAGCGACACCTGCGTGGCGAGAGTTGCTTTGCAAATAAGTGTCATAGACGTTGGTGTCTAAAGTTATAGAAAAATAGTCTCCAGGTAGACGAATTGGTTGACCGAAAAGTAGTGCTGCGCTAGGTACCTCCAGGTTGTATTTGAGGCTAGCACGTATGACTAACCTGCCCGTAGGCAAAGCCTCTCTCCCTTTAAGTGGGTCGACTGCAGTAAGACTGGCTTCCAGTTGTCGATGGAAACGCTCCATCATACAGTTTGATTGTGTAGAGTACGAGGTAGTAGGAGAAGGCTTGCAGCCTAAAAGCTTTAGCGTCTCTTGGAATGATGCACACAAGGACTGTGGTCCTCTGTCGGTCGTTACGTTTTCTGGACAACCGTATAAAGAGACCAAGCGACTAAAATAAATCGAACGATCTTTTCCATGCTAACGTTTGGTAGCAGAACTGCTTCTGGCCACCTGGTAAAGTGGTCGATGATTGTCAGCAGGTAGACCATGTCGTTAGATGGTGGAAAGGAACCGACGCTATCCATGTGGATGTAGGCGAGCCGAGACTTGATCATCTGCAAACGACTGATAGGTGCGGCTACATGGCGTTGAAATTTCTTTTGTTGGTAGTGAAAGGCTATGCGGCCCACTGAGTAACGTCTCGGTTGATGATGCGCCACACGAAACGCTGCGTGAAGCTCTTTAGCGAGGTGCAAATACCCGAATGTGGTAAACGATGGAGGGTGTCGTACAAGGTAAGACAAAAGGTACGTGGATCTATAGGACGCGGATAACGTTAGGAGACCACGCAAAGCATAGTTCCTTCGGAAGTTGATAACGGAACTGGCCGGATGCGGAAGGGGGCAGATGCTCAAAGCTGATCAACCTCCGTATCGATCTGTTGTGCAGCGGCAATTGCTGCTTGCTTTATGCTGTGACCAGGTGTAATTGAATTGACGCGGGGCATCGCATCTGCCGCCTAGATTTAGGCGGCGGATCTCTAGGTGAGCATTTATCGGATGATGAGGCCATCGCGTATACTAAAGGTTTGTGGTCGGTAAAAATTACAAAGTCTTTACCTTCAAGTAAAGTTCGCGAGTAGCGAATGGTTAACTAAACTTTGGGGCGTGCGTTTCCAAACGTGCTACAACCGGTTACAGCTGGTTGAAACCGCTTCGAAAGAAACCTAACTTTTGCCAAGCTCCATTAACAAACTGCTGTAGGACTGCTCCTGCCGCTTTTCTTGAAGCGTCTATTACCGGAGACATAGGAGCCTCTAGTTGTGGATGCGTCAAAAGACCGCAGTTCGAAACGGCTTGTTTAAGTTCTGCGAAAGATGATCGATCAACATCGGTGAAAATAAAAATACGCTGACCGCCACGAGGCAAGTCAGTTAGAGGCTTCATTAACTTTGAGTAGTTGTGGATGAAACGGCGCTAGTTGTTTACTTCGCCGAGAAAGTGTCTGAGTTGTTTGAAAGCTAAAGGTACATGAAAGCTTTTATATAAGCAAATTTTCGAGAAGGACCTAAATATCGGATGCAGTGATCTGGTGACAAAGGGAACCAACCTAAGGTTCCCTTACTCGCACATAGCAAGGTTAAAGGTAACTCCACAGTTGCATAGAGTACGAAACAGCAGTTGCAGGTGTTCCAGATACTCTTCTTTGGAGCTGATGGCTACCAAAATGTCGTCCAGATAAAGATAGACGACATCAAAGCCGCGTGTACCTTTACGTATAAATCTTTGGAAGGTTTGTGCAGCATTTCTCAGGCCGAGCGACACCCGCAGACAATCAAATAGACCAAAAGGTTTAATGACAGCGGTCTTAGGGCTATCGCATTCTGTGACGGTGATCTGATGTTATGCTCTCGTTAAGTCGATTTTACAAAACACGGACTTACTGCTTATGCAGTTGGTAAGTTCATGAATGTGCGGAATAGGGTACTTGTCGGAGCGAGTGCAGTTGTTCCGTACCCGACAATCGCCACACGGTCGCCAGTAGCTAGTCTTCTTTGGCACCATGTGAAGAGGTGAAGCCCACCGAAGTTCGGTTGGGCGGATAATACCAAGTTCAAGCATACACTCGATTACCGCTTTGACCACATTCAATTTATCAGGGGCAAGACGTCGTGGTCGAGCGGAGGCTGGTAGACCACAGGTTTGTATGGCATGCCTTACGTCACTTGCTATGGAAGAGATGACGTTAGTAGGGCGAACCAGCTGTGAAAACTGCTCGAACAGGCCCAGCAGGTCGCCCCCATTATGTGGTTGTTTATAAATCGGAGTAATGGTTTAGGATGACGTTTCGTTTCCCCAAATGGAAAAACGAGTTTGTTTGCCAATTTGCTTTTGCTGACAAGTATCGACCATAAGATTAAATTGATGCATAAAAAGCTTCCGAGGATGTAAAACGGTACAGCAGCTACTTGAAAAAACCAATGCAATTTGCGTCGAAGGCCAAGATCCATGGTTATTGAACGCTGGCCAAACATTGCTATGGGCGTCCTCTTGGCGGCCCGGTTTTTAACCACCGCCTAGTCGATTGGTATGGGCTTGGTGGGAGCACACTGACGTTTGCCCTAGTGTCCACTAGGAAAATGATCCCTGAGGTTCTAACGGCTATCTTGAATAGACGACTTGTGGTTCTTTGCTTGGAGACGTCAGTCGACAGTATTTGTCCATCAGTTTGTCCTGAGCTTCGGTGGTGGGCCAACGGTTGACCGTTGTAGTTGGCCTTTACCAGGCTGTGCATTTAATGTCGTCTGTCAAGGCTTTGTTCAGCCTACTGATTCTTGGTCGATGCAACATTGCATGGGTTAATGTAATTTCTAGCCGCGCCACTAAAACGCGCGTGGTAACGGCATAAAGAGCTTCGTGTGGTACTACGAGCGTGACTACGCGCGCGGCGTGCGTCTCTAGGCTGCTGATGCAGGTTTGAACAGTGAACATCACGTTTTGTTGAGGGGATATTATCACAAGGGCCTGCGCTGAAGGCCGGTGATTTAGGTTGTCGTTTAGTGGAGCGACGGTCTTTACGCAATGGGGCGCGTTAGCTGGCCGGGCGAAGCTAGACGATGCACAAACGGGTTTAGTGTAACGCTCCAGTAAGCTAGCTGCAATATCGTTGATTTCTGACAACGGCCTAGGCTAGGCGAGGCATGAGACAGCCTGCACGTGCTCAGGTAAAAGATCCAGCCAAAGTTATTGAAGCAAAGATACGTCCATGCTTAAGCTTCTTAGGAGACAGCGTATCTCCAGTAACCGTGTCGACAGTTTCTTGCTTATTACCTGCAAACCGGAAGAGTTGGTGCAGCCAAAGGCTGTCTGAAGGTCTGCGTGGTTTTATTACGGCATCTTTGAGAACGTCGTGACGATTAGTCGGGTCAACTTTCACCTTTAGATCGCCAAGTTAGACGGTGAGATCCAAGGGGAGACGAGATAACAGATTGTTGAACTTATCTAAGTCACACATGACACTCTATTGACCAATTCTGCTTCTAAGATAGTCAACCATAAGGCAGTATCCCTCCCAATAAACAGACGAACTACCAGGGTGAAGGCGTGAACAGTCTGCTCGTACCCCCTACGCTTAGACTCTGGGTCCATGGTTCCGAAACTACTACACACAGCGAACGTGCATGAAACAGTGCCACGAAATGGACCAGAAAAATTTAAACGGAGTTACCAAGCAAAGCGAAAGTAATTCCACCCGGAATCTCCGACATAGTTGGGTAGGGTTCGGAACGGCCTCTCCAAAGCAGTGATAATATTGCTTATCGCCAGACGATGGTTCTTGTTGGGGTCAACATACTAACCAGGCTCCTTGTCGGGGTCACCAAGGTAGCGAGAATGACCGGCCCACGCTAACAGACAACCAGAAAGTATCGTACCCAGTGTTACAAAAGAAGGCACGGCAGTGGTGGGACGAAGATGTATTGTGGTGCACTCTGTTTCCGTGTATCAGTTAAAATTATGACATCGAACGGCGCAGCTAACTAGGGAAGTAGGTGAGGGACCGCGCGTTGGGGCGGCTTCTTAATTCCAACCGTGGCGCCTTGTGTGTAGTTCGGGTGTGTGTTGGGTCAGACAAAAATGCAACACATGTAGCAGCATGCTGCATAGAATCACTAAGTGTACACTAGGTAGGCAAGTGTATTTAATATTTTACAGCACATACTCACGCAATCCGGGGTGTCTCTAGCCTGCGACTCCCTCACATCCTTCCCTAGCTTCCTCGCTCCGTTGGGTGCTGTAACGTTGGCCAATACGCTGGAACAGTGTTACCGCAATGCACTAACCTTCCATCAGTTATGTACTTACTGTACAAGCATTGGGTACGTTACTCTCCTGTGGTTATCTCAAATACTGCAAGTGTGTTAGCGAGTGCCCCGCTACATTGGTGACCCAGGTAAAGATCATCTTCGTCACTACAATGTGGATCAAAATCAAGAGCAACTTCGTCACTAGATTAGTGACGCTGATTGGAATCATTATTTACTTCGTTGGAGACTCCTATCAAAATTATCTATGCCCGTGTTCTGTGTGTCCATTCCAACTATTCCTACTCTATTATCGACAAATTTCATCCACGTTCCCCAAGGGCGTGTGGTTCATCGTACCACAGTCGCTAAGCTTGGTGTGAACAAGCAGCCTGTTCGTTTATTCCCACTGGTAGCTACTACATTTAAAGAAATGGCACTGCCTTGAGACCCATGTTCTTAGAGGCAGCATTCACCAACTAGTGTGCCAAAAGCGCTTTAGCTAATTCATCTTGTTGTCTCGTATGTCTACAGAACTAACCGTTCGACTTGGGGATAAAATTGTAACGGCAGTGCCAACTAATCGTTAGGTGGTTTTGAAAAATGCCGTTACAAAACGACGCAGATTTTCGGTCAGGTCTCCTCTTCATCAAGACTTTGGTTGGCAGGTGGGTATCGAATACCCATCGATGCACTTAGTGGAGATGCGCCGTCTCCTAAAATGTTTTAGTATGGACAAAACCTTTCTATAGTAACTCCGAATGCAAGGTTTGATTAAACGGTTGTCATAACTTGCTAATATTGCAAACGGTATACTGAAGCGCTACGCTCAGCCACTTTGCGCTTTGCTGAAACAAGCTGTCCCACGTTTGAGCCTAAAATACTAGCAGCCTTGAGCTACACACCGTTCGTTGTTGTGCTCGCGGCACCGCAAGACGCTCTAACTGTCTACCATGAGCGTTTCAGTAGCGCTGTTAAAAATGCTTTCAGAAGTGAAACTGTACATCGACAAGAAAGACGCAGGCTGAACAAAGTCTTGTAAGACCAAAGACAATAGTCAACCAAAGCTAACTATCGGTAGCTTCTGACAAGCTAATCGACAAGTACTAGCGACTGAAGTTAGGACACAAACGAAGGCACGTCAGCTGTTCAAGTTAGCCTACTAAGTCTTAAGGATCAGGCTTTTATTCAACACTGGGGTGGAAGTCGGGTTTATTCCACCAAGTCCAGACGTATGTACGAAGCGGCCGACAGCCTTTCTACGTGCTACCAACGGAACGCACAGGATAAATTTTGGAAAGCATTCTCTTACCATCGATCTTTTCCGACGTAAACTTCGTTGCATTTTTACCGTATACGCTGTAAGTTGTGATATATTTGGTAGCAATTGCTTACATTATTTAGATCTGATTGCCGAGCACCATCAGCGCTAACAGCTAACAACCAAACACGTCTTACCATCTGCGAAGTCCAGATGTCATCCGAAACTGTCACTCCCATTTATCCGCAGACACATACTAACAAGGGATTTCCAAAACTGTTAGTGCAGTTTCCACAGCTGATTCGCACGGCTAAAGCCATTCCTCTGGTCACAAATAAAATAACCCACCCCATAGAACCCGTGGTCTGTTGGTCGCCGCTGGACCCCGACGTGTGGCCACTGGTAAATTAAAAATGGTCAAAGTGTAATTCGTGCATACCGTCGAAGTTGCTATTATCCGCCTATTCGATATTCAGTGTGCCTCTCCGCTACCTGCGGTGCCAAATAAGGCTGGAGACTGTCGACCGCATGACGAGTACTGGGCGCTGAACAATTGCGCCTGCACTGATAAGTACCACACTACGCATATCCAGGACTTTACCAGCAGTTTAAGCGGCAGGTTCGTGCCTAGTAGAAGTGACCTAACGAGAGTTTAGCACCAGATCTCCGTGGAAGAACGCGAGTTTCCTAACACCGCTCTCATTAGCGTCTTTTGGTCTATAAGAGTTCCTGCGGATGCTATTTGGCCCGTAAAATGATGCACCAAGCTTCTAAAGGTTCATATATGACGCTACACATATCATAGATGTCGTATGTTCTTTCATGGACGACGTTTTAGTAGCAAGCACTTCTACGCCGGTACATCTGGAGCCTCTGCAACCCTTGTTTCACAGCTATGCGATGGTGGAATTACCGTTAACCCTGGTAGGTGCGAGTTTTGTAGCCGTTGGTTGATTTGCTGCGTATCGCAATAATGCATCCGGAATCGATGCCCATCCCGGAACTGCTGTCTCAAACAAATATTTGCCTGAGCCGCCGCCTTTTAAACAGGTAAACCGCTTTCTCGATGTAGTTGACTACTGCCGCCATTTCATTACTATTTGCGCAACCCTAATGTAGCCACTAACTGACTTGCTTCGATGCAGGTAGCATTCCTTTGTTTTCACCGAAGTTGCTAGATCCCTTTTTGCAAACATTAAAAGCCGTTAGAGAACACTGTACCGTTGACGTATCCACAGCCAGAAGCTTCTCTTTTTCTGGGAACCGACGCTTCAAATATAACGCTGGAAGTGGTCTGTTATCAGTATGCCAAGGGTTATTTGCGAACATTATGCTTCTTTCTGAGACGATGGCAACCAATCAAAACCCATTACTGCGTTTTGGCAAGGACTTTGCGCAATTTATTTAGCCATTCGGTACAGTCCATTTTAACTCGAGGGTAGAGACTTTGCAGGCTTATAGACCACAAACATATTATTTGCGCTACGGGCTCAGCATTTGACAAATACTATTCTAAAGAGATACGCCACCCAGACCGTGTCCCACAGTTCACTTCAAGCATAAGGCACGTCACAGGCGCAGAAAGCTTTGTAGCAGACGACTTGTCCCGAGTCACGTCAATTACATATCGTCACAACATCAAGCTGGCAGCAAAGTTCGCTGCATTTTGGACTGCTCAGTACGTTTATCCACTTCGCAAGTCCAGTTTCCTCCGCAACCATTTAGTTCCTCTATCTACTCCTATTTATTTATTTAGTTCGACGCGGTCAGTAAGGACACGGGTAGGAGTCCGCTAAGATCCGATCGCCTGGTTTTCTCCAGGCACCTGCATCAGTTTTCACTACATGCTCTGGCAGCAGGTTGACACGCGGTGGATAGTTCTCAATTAGTTCGAGTTACTGTCTACCCAGTTCCTTCTGTGAAGAACTGTTTATTAACCAACATATTCACCAGTTAAGTTGAGTAGCTTGTGTAACATACTAACAAACCTTGCCATCTTGTTGTCGACTTAGAGCTTGTTTGCAGTGTGCTGAAAGGTACGTAGTTCTTTTTTGTTTGATGCAGCGCATGTCCGTGCTTTATGCAACTTTTCGCGGTTAAGTTCAACCGCTGCTCAATCGCGCGGTACCTGCACCCTTCTCCAGCTAGCTCACGTCTTTATGGGGCTTACTCGCAGCAAAAACTCGAACCCTGTACACTATAATACAATTTCCTCCCGTAGGTTTTGTGTCTTCTTTTAAAGCACCGGGCATGAAACTTGCCAAAATTCAGTCGAGAATACTTGACGTCTGTTATTGCGTGTCAGCCACTCCCATTACAAATCGATTTTCGCGGGCTATAACGGAATCCTAGCTGGGTGAAAGTTTCAGGCTGTTGTATACAGGATTTATTACGCTTTCAACAAAGTCCCCAACTTTCAGTGTTTATTTTGTACGACCTGAGGAGTTCATGCTATGAACATCCTGTCCCTCTCGGTCAAGCTCACTAACGTCCTTGTGCATTGTCTAATCGGTTACCGTAAGCCGGTTTACGATTTTGTTTCCTTCCATCTAATACCTTGCTCCACCATTCCCCTCTATTAACCTTTCTGGTACGATGTCCGAAAGCTGCTTTGCGGCATCCTCGAGGGTTCCTAAATTCGACTTTTCTGGTTATATTTGGCCAAGGGGATTTACCGAAGCAGTTACTGGCTTGTCGGATGGTATACTATTTATATCTGTACTTGTTGGTTGCGTAAGGCCTGTAGTTTCTTGGGCCCAAAGCATTATCCTCTCCTGGATAACAGTGGGGGTGGTGAGATTAGTGGAAACTGGTCTGGTACGATTCGCGTGATCAAGCGCGGACACCACAGGGCATAATTATCAGACACCGCCGAGGGTATTCGTGACATTACAAACAAATAAAGACGAATGAAACAATCAGGAGCGAACATCAGTGTTATGGCACACCAACTGGAATTGTTCAGCCAGATGTACGCCATGATGACCGTAGTGAGTGAGAGTGATTGAAACAATAAATAAATAAATAAATAAAGTTTTTATTCTCGACAAGGCGAGGCACGCCTTTACAGGCATGATCATTATGACAACAATGCGCGGTCAAGAATGTGCAAGGATACGTTATGTTTGCCGTACCAGTGTATGTTTATGTAGGGGGTATGTAATTATGTAGCTGTGTGTGTGGGGGTGTGTAACTGTGAGGTTCCTGTTTGTAACTGTGCTGCTCTAATTTTCACTCTCATATCGTCGGCAATGCTCGAGTAGAAGATGGATGTCCGTGCGTTGGAAAGGAGTATTCGGATACCCACGGGGCAGTGACTTTATTTTGTGGCGAGTCACGACCGCCACGTCACAGTGTTGTTAAGCAGACATTTGTGGCTTTTTATGGGGAGAACGCTTGCCAGGCGAAAACCCACCACGTCCTGGAACACTGCCGCCGAACTATTTGCTGGAACCGGGTCAAACCCGAACCACCCAGCTGGCACCACGAGGAGGTTGTTCGGCTAGCCAGCCAATTGCTCAGGATCGAAATGGCAAAGATCTAGGTTGTCTGTTGAGGCGCTATATAGCTCCTCCCCGGAAGGATGAACAAAAGCAGCGTTTGAGGTCAAAAGCGCTGGGTTAATCAAAGTTTGTTGGGGCAAATCGTGCTTAGTAACTGGGCGTCTACGCTTGTATTAACTTGTTGTTCGCCAGGAATGGGAGTTCGCTGTATCTCATGTTATTTCTTTTTTATTGTTTGTAGGGCAGCATACCTTTTGGTTAGCCAGTATAGAGGGCATTTTGCAGTTCAAAAAGCTAGTTGGTCCGGAAAATGGGTTAACTGAAACCTGAACTACGCTGCTGCCTAACAGTGCGTTTAAGAGTGAATTACCCCCACACCACACCCCACCAAGAGACATAAAGAAAAACCTTCAACAATAGAATGTCCAGCGTTAGCGTCCAAATTTTGTTTTCCGCGGTCATCCACCGTAACATTGTTCGTTAATGGCAGTACTTTGGAGGGATGGTTTGGGACATGTTGGACGGAAAGTAGAAAGGCACAAGCAGAACACGCCAAGGAGAAGGAACTAATGGCTTGCGTACAGCAATGTTTAGTTTGCATAGTTTCTGGAGTCTTAAGGGATTTGAAAGCTTGTGTTTTCGGTGTTTGCTAACGCACTGATAAACAGGGACAAATAGATACAATCTCTATCAAAGTAGACGTGTATACACTGAACCTAGTCTGGAAATAACGGTCTTACGAACTTTTCGACCACCGTGTTTTGTCTTGGTAGGCTGGGAGCAAAAGAGGTCGGGACAGCTGTCGCTTCTAGACGGGAACGATAGTCCGGTTGGACGACGCATGGATGTTGCAAATTGGTGCGACTGGTTGGAACGTTGCAGGATGACTTACAAGGCAACAGAGGCTAGGAAGCTTGCTATTAGTTAATATTTCATGTTCACTGACACTGGCACGTAAGCTGACCATGTGCCAGAGACCCATGTCACACCGGCTAGCTGGAAAGCCAGCTAGTTTTCAACTGTTTCCTCATCTTGGTCAACAGTTAAAATTTAGCTTTTAACTGGCTCTGCTGCCTACCCAGCGTCATGTTTAGAGGTGGGTGAAATACCTGCACCCATTTCCCGAGTACTTTGCTGGGCGTGACTTATACTATTATTCATTTATGCGGTCTGACGAACTAGAATAACCCTCACCAGATCATTCACCGACGTGCTACATTGTGTAACATTGAAGCCTTGTTTCTCATAGTTTTCACCCATACGCATCCTTTAAAATTGGAGAGAGGATGCTAATAATGAGCAAACATTTGCACAGTAGAACTTCCCAACATGTGTGGCACAATAATACTTTCCGACTGGGAATTCCTATCTTCAGAAAACAAAGTTCGTAAGACCCTACCCCTGCAAGCTCTGGCAATTTATACGCTTGGAAGCATTTTGCCAATTTTTTGGGTGCGCATGTTTTTATCCTTGTCGAGAGACGTATGTAACTTATTGGCAGTGAGTGTCCATGTATATTGGTACAAAAAATGAGCTAAAATTGATAAACCCTGCGGGATTTGTCACTAAATTAATGGGTTTACTGACTCATTCATGTCAAATGTACACTGTGCTGTCCTGGCTTATCCGTGTATACCCGACTTATGTAGTTTCAGGACAACATTTACAACCGCTCAGTTAAATAATTATGTAGGCTTTACTTACGTAGTGATTTCTTCGACCAACTAGCCTCTGAAAACGACAAACGGAGGTCTTTTGTCCGTGGTCTAAGTAAAGTGTCACGTAATTTTGCGCAGGCGAAACCTTCTATAGTGCCTTTGGAGCGTTTTCCTGCCAAGTTTGCACTTATTCGTCTAGTTTTATTGCCTACGCTTGGAAAGTGTGTTTTGCGACCAAGGCGTCGCACATTGCAAGTACGGCTACGTTGGAGCTATATTGTTCAGTTCTAGATACGCAGCCATAGTAAGATCCTATAGCAACAAGCCACTTGTATAATTTTTAGTAGTTTCGCTATATATGCTTGAAAAATTGTGCGGCATTGATCGCATAGCTTTCAATTGGCAGTAGCTTTATAACTCGGGTAAGTTTGTACTTATCGTATACAATAAACAAGCGCGGTTTCGACTAGAATATCTAACCTTTAATTTTAGCAATATTTTTGCTACAGCACTGGTTTTAAAGTTTAGCTGCGATTAACGATATTTGTATTTGGCGCTCGGAGTCATCCGTTAATCAGGTCTATTTGGTATATACTTTGTTTACGGTTTCCTGCTAATTACGCAGAAGTGCCGTTCGCTTTTAGAAGGTATCCATTCCAAAAAGCTTTTATTTATTTTTGATAGGAATCATTACAAATGTCTTTTTTGACATTTCTGATGCTATCTTTTTTCCTCTCTCTCTCTCTAGTAGCCCACCAGTAATCGGGACCCCTAATTAGCCGAAAATGGCTAATGGAGCTGAAATGAGTATCGTTAGGAGACGGTTCCTACGGCGTTGGTGCAGTATTTGCGCTCAAGGTGCACAGAAACTTAACACAATTATTACACATGCTAGAGCATATGATTACTGTAAATTATGGTCTGAGCGCATGAGAACACAGCTTCTATCCAAGTCTAGGAATATACCTTTATTTATTTATTTATGTAAAAGCTAGTTTAGGTGATCGGTAGTGACGATTCGTCCATGGCTTCATGCCACGGTTGATATTCTAGAAGGGTCCGTTGTCTGGTGAGTAACGGGGCTGTCAAACAACGTCCAGATAAAGCAGTAGGTGTGAGCTGTTTGACAGTTTTGGGGCATCTACTCCTAAATCTTCTGCAACCGTGATGTGGTTGGACACAGTTCACACAGCTGCTTTAACTTCCCTATGCAAAGGAGGAAAAGGTGTGCTGGAGCTAACAGCTGTCCGGTCAACCGCAGCTTGGAAATAAAGTCGCCCTGCGCTGGAGTTGGGTCAATCTCGGTTTTAGTGTGTGTTTATGGATAAGGAGGATAGGCAAAACGGTTTCGCCTTTTGAAGGGTTTGACTGCGGTAGAATCGCGGCATTCCGTTGGCGATGAAATCGCTCTACTATGCACTTAGTGGCCAAATGATACGCCATCGTCTGGACGTGGCGACTGCTTAATTTCTTGAGTGACCTGACAAAAGCAGATGAGACATATGGCCATCGATCTATGAGCACTATGGCGGAACAGCAGTACTATGGTACCCACCGCTCTGGAAATGTTTTGAAGCTTTTCCGAGGAGCAGTTTGCAATCAGAATAACCCTTGGCCCCTGGCGAATCGGTCGCTGCAAGTGCGTAGGTATAGCTTGACATTTGAGCGCAGCAGGTAACCTACGCTATCGACGTGCACGTAGCAAAAACGTGCACTCCGTGTCGGAAACGGAATTGATGGGCTTTCTATGGGCTTTTGCGTCTCTGCATGTTGACATGGAAGAGAAGCTGCCCCCAAGTAATTAAATAATAAAGAAACTTTCGGTTCGACAACGAAAGTCACGCCATTACAAGTATAATTACGTTAAGCTAACAAAGCGTTAGCAAAAGCTAACAAATACAACCTTTTTGTCATACCAGTGAATGTACACGCGGAGGTGTATACACGTATGCAACGGGGTATGTTTGTGGCTGCGTAGTTAGTTACTGCAGGTGTGCCGCTACATTCTTGACTGTTTGGTAATGTCGGCAAGGCGATAATAAATGATTGACATCTTTGGGCTGGATAGGATTATCCGGATAATAAAGAGGTGGTTAGTTTAGATGGTGGCGGGTCACAACCGCTACGTCGCAATGTTGTTTAACAGATATTTGTGGCTTATTTAGGGAGAAGTATTGCTAAGAGAAAACCTAACACATTTTGCTACACTGCCGCCGAACTGCTTGCTATAACGTGTTGGTTCCGCCTCACCCAGCTTGCACTAAGAAGAAGTTGTTCGGCAAGCCAGCCACAATTGACATTGCGCCAAACGAAACTTGCGGTTACGAGCTTAACCGATGTACAAGCGTCTGGGTGAGACAAGTCGTGCAATAATGTTGCAGACGGTTTGCCGAAAATCTCTTGGGACGATTGGGCGCTATGTTCCCAGAGATCGCAAAGATCCTTCTGATGATGTCAGCGGAACGGATCGTATGTCCGGTCAAGTGAACCTGCGTGGTAGAACAACATCAGTATCATTGTGTCGTGCTGCGGTTATGGACGCCAGGCCGATGGCAATGCCGGCATCAGCGGAAATCACTTGTATTCAGGACAGTGCTTTGGCGACGGACTTTTGCACACCTGTGAGAGGTCTTATATCAGTCGCAAACAGCTATATAGTTCAGGCAGCTTCACTCTAAGGGAGTATCGGTCAGTAGTGTAGAATGCAGTAAAGACTCGAGTAAGGCACCGGAAGGCTCCTCGCCAATGATCAGCTGGCGGACTTTAGCACTGCTCACCCGGTTATTCCACTAGACGTGAGTAATACTCCGCAAGCTACTGTACTCGAACACGGCTGTGTTTAATGTCTGTCGAGCACCGACCAGGTCTCTGATCCATACAGTAAGACTGGTCTCATAACAGTGTTATAAACCATACCTTTTACTGAGAGGCTGACATCCCGGCTTCTGCATAGCCAGCCAAGTTTCCGAAAAGTCAGAAGGCTTTGCTAATAAACGAAGTAGCTTCCTCAGTGCTGTGATCGGCAGCGGTGGCACAGCAACAAACGCAGGTGAACCGATCCACAACTTTCAGTGGTGGTATACTGACAGCTAGAACTGTAGGTGTGTCGGTCCAAACCTGCAGAAGTACCTTGAATCTTGAAGAAACAAGCACATGCCCAGAGGAACCAGTTTTCGTGTTTCGATCAAGCCGATCCATGACACAGACCAGCTTAAAGTTGGGACTTCTTAATTAGGAGTCACAGCACGCGTACAAAGCCTTATTCCTTGCACCAAACACCTTAGCTTGGCAGTCGACGGATCCATCTTTTGACCTGGGCTATTACAAGTTATTCGGACCACACCGGTAAAACGACACGCTCTCTGTGACTCGGTATTAATCTCAGTAGCAATGGAGTCGTGAAGCCAGTCTTTACTCAGGCAATGGGTCGAAAATGAGACGAGTTGTTAGGCGCCGTAAGGCTCGTCATGAAGAGGAAAGGTGGTACCTCCATTTAGTGCACTTTTGTTGGTGAACGGATGGTGCCTCATTTTCTTACCGGAGTCCATGTATGTATGGTTGTCATACTAGAGCACTCTCAGTGGCGTATCCAATGACCATGGTGTGTAACGCCAAAAATTAACTCACGCCTGCAGGCACTATCTGCGACCTGCTTGATTAAAGCATGAACTAGAGCTTCCCACACATCCTCATCAAATAGCAAATCAATAGCAAAACGTCGATCCTGGTGGCTTTAGGTAGTGGCGGCGCTTCCGTCACTACCTTGGACAAACTTTCTTTGCTTATGGAACAAGTCAATGGCATATTAGTTCGTTTGTCCAAATTGGCGTCTATTACCTTGTGGCCATAAGTACCTGTAGACGCTTAGCTGTAGGTTTCCGTATCGAAAGCTGAACTGCTCAAGCTTCAGTGAGTTAAATCCTACTTAGACTTCAGTAGTGGAAGCTATCAAGCTAAAACTGTTAAATAAATAAATAAATAAATAAAGTTTATTCTCGAATTTGTCAAGACCCACAAAGCAAGGCATGATCAATATGTTCTATGAGCCGCCGAATGAGCTGGGCTTTCCAATTACGCGACTGCTTGAGAAGTCACTGCGCAGGCCATTTCTACCTGACGTCTGATGATACGCAGCTTTATGCCCCGTATAATCGTGGCGAACATATTCCTGCGAACTACAGAACTGTTAATCTAACCAGCGCGTTTTTCAAGCTCATGAAGAAACTTGTGAGGGATGCCCTTAAAAACTTGTTAACTGCGTCTGTGTTTCTTAGTTCCTCCCAGCACGGATTTCCTGCCTAACCAAATGGCTAGCGGCTCGTGTACATTGAAGCCAAGCGGTTGCTCAAGTAAAAGCGCAGGAAGTTTTGTTCATCCACTGTTCTAAGTCCTTTGCCACCGTCACGAATTCTCACTTTTGTATAATATGCAGATTTACGTTAGCTATTAAGCACCCTTGCAGTGGAGTTGGGCATTTTTAACCGGAAGAGCAACTTGTATCCTTGCGCGCACCTGTCCGTCTAGTATTCAGTGCGTTGACAGCGGCGTCCTGCAAGAGGCAGCCGTTCTCTTCATGTTATGCACTATTCACGCGTGCGCCTCTGTGCTTCATCACTTTGTAGTGCTAATGATTCATTGCGTATGTCGTCCGCATCGCCAATGTTAGTGCACAGCATACGTTCATGTGGCTTTTAGACTGCCGGTAGATTTGCTCCGACTAGATTCCTTGTTTCGTAGTGTCACACCATCTCCATCAACATGTGCTACTGCTTTAGTCGTCAGACTCAATTCAGTTAAGTCTGTAGTCTCCATACATAGGACTTTCAGACAGATAGTACACATGTTTTGCCTCGGCCAATGGTTTCTCTGGGCCATACCATTAGACGCCACGATGAACCGCTGCTAACTTTGTGGCTTTCACCGGTAATTTCAAACCCTGTATTGCCGTGGCTTGCGACACACCGTTGACATGCTCCCATCTGGTCCCTACCTTTTTATTGCCACCTCCTCTATTTAACTTAGTTAGCCATTGTGCAGTCGTATGCATATTCCGTAAGAGCATAGCCTTCAGTGTTGTAGCTTTTAATCACCCATTTTAGTTGTCGCGCTCTGTTGATGGTTTTCCTGTGGAAAACTGAATATGCCAATAAAGACTTATTAATGTTGTCGTCTTTTCAATTAGATTAAATGCGTACTCCCACACCTAGTGCTTTTTAAGTCGATTGCAGACGTCCGTCTACATGGTCCGTGGCGTCAGAAGGTAATGGGTCCGTTGTACTGAAAGCATACTGTACAGGGTCTAAAGGTTCCATCAAGCGTTTTCCCTGCATTATTCGTAGCGTAACATGCAGCCAACTTTCAGCATATGTTTTATCCACGTTCATAATGGACTGCCTCATTATAATGCTTTCAGTGATGTCATCAAAAGACAGTTGCAAAACGGTGATTTCTCATGTTACGCTTGTCTTATGCATGCTCCTTATCTCCTGTACGCACATTGCGACCCTATCTAGGAGGATGTGCTGCGCCATCGTTTCACGGGGTAGAAACAACTGCTTATTTTCCAAGTTTTGTGAGGCATGAGCGGTTTACACGCTTTCCTCTAAGTTGGGAATGTTTGCAAACGATTTGCTAGTCCTTACTCATTACTGCATCATGCTCCTATACTTCGTTTGACCAATTCTGTCAACCGCTAGTTAGCAAGTAAGCCGTTACCAGGTCTTTGTGATACCTATGCACCTGCATGACATAGGCGACCGCTAGCAGTTCGCATACACGATTTCAGTATTACTGCACACCTCAAGTGCGCACTTCTACTCAGTCAGCGGCTATTTACGTGTAATACAGCCAACTTGTTCGCAAATGGGTGGACAGCAGCGACCCAGTGATGCAGCAACAGACACCATCACCTTTCCAAAACCAACTTGAGGGACAGATAAGTGAGTTTATCTGACCACCATGTAAGCCGCATTCTCTTCTGGGGTGCAGTCGTTCATAAGCTTCCTCGGTACAGCTTACGAGATAGCACAACAATAATGGATGATAATGTGTATCTCAATAACCGCCCGTTTTTTACTGCCAGATATTCTTCTCTTGGACTCTTAGGTTGTGAACGATCCACTTGCTTAATTGGACTTTCCCAAACTCGCAACTTCCTGAATCGGTAGGTCGACGTTACGGTACACCTATGCATCTTGTTTCCGTGTGTCTGCGGTACACATTGCAATAAACTATTCCTCAGCGCCTGCGCATTGTAGAGAAGAGCTCTTAACACGCTTCATGTGATAAGGTGGATGTTTAGAATCGGTCCACATGACCGCTTCACCTTTGTTGCCACTTTTATATAGCGTTGCAATCTTTCGCTTACTACTCTTCAAAATGCCGACCAGGTGGTTGCATGCAATGACTAATGCGCTGAAAAGTCATGTAATCTGCCTACAACTGGTATCAATGCAGTTAATAAAACCCATTCCATGCATGCTTCTTGAGACAAAATTTTACGCTACCTCAGTGGCTCTCCACATATTAGTAATTAAGGCTACTACACGACTTATATGGGTTTAACAAATGCTGCTAATGGAGGCATGCGGCGCAAATAATAGTGGCTTTGCCATTGGCAGTTACGATGTTATTGCTGTGAGTCGTGTAACGCGATGTTCCATGCTTTTTTATCCCCGCGAAACCTGCGCGTTTCTTGCCTTTAAGACCTTGGCTAGGAACGACATGACTTGCGCTTTCCTGCTTTCCAGTTATTTGGCCACTTTTTGTGTCGGCTTGTCAGCACGCACTCTATAGACTAAGCATCAGTACCAAATAAATAAATAAACAAATAAATGGTATATTCTCTGTAAAACGAGACACACCTGTAAAGGGGTGATCAAATATGGATACAAGCATAGCTTCTTTGGAAAGTTAAAAATTTCGTTTTAATGAAAGTAATAAACGAATAGGTGTAGTCCATATGAAGGCGCATATTGTCAGGTAATAGTCAGATCAAGGACCATGATGGCGCTATCGCGCGCAAATAATTGTCGCTTCAAGATACAAGTTTGGGGTAAATTTGCCATGTAGTGATCAATGAGCACACGAGCCCAAACAAGGTTTTGGTGCAATCAGTGACCATTACGAAGCAGGGATGATCTGTGCTCCATCAAAGCATTCTTCATAGTAAAATCAGTTGCACAGGTTGGATATAGAAGGCTGAGGACTGCGTCAGCGTGAAATGTCTAGCTGTGACTTTATTTTGTGGCGAGTCACATCCGCCACGTTGCAGTGTCGTTAAGCGGACATTTGTGGCTATTTAGAGGGAGAACACTTGCCAGGCGAAAACCCACCACGTCCTGGAACACTGTCGTATTTTCCGTTGAACTGTAGTGCTAGTCGGCTATGCATCGTATAGACCGATTTTGCACTCTATTATTCGCAGTCGGTTGACAGCCAAAATTCTTCCTTGGTTGACCGAATGGCTTAGTAATGATCCGGCAGTAGTCCTTGAAGCCGGTCAATGATGTAAAAGACTTGCAGAATCGAATGATAATCATGCTGGTGAGTAAACGCATTGTTAATAGAGGCCGGCTTTTTCTTTTATATTCTTGTCCGGCTCGTAACCCGTGTCCAGCTATCAATGCTGGACTTGTCATGGGGACAGTGAGTGCAGTTGTTTCTTGTGTCTGAATATGTCCATAACAGGCACAAATGCCATTCTCCGCAAAGTGGACTCGGAATCCCTTTCAAATGTAAGTATAATTATTTACATGGCCAAGTGAAAACTCCATGGAAGGTCATCGGAAAAGCCACTTATACGCGCGCAATGCTTTCCGGGAAATGACATCAGAAAAGCTCCAGGTGACTGGAGGTGACTGGGTGGTTGGGGTTGAAATTCCGGCAACATACCTTCTTTCTTTTTTCTACTGCAGGTCAGCAGGATCATTGCGACGTACTCTGCGTGTCGGTTACAGAAGAGCCTGTAATCCCCGACCCAGACGATTATTACTTATATGGCGACTCTGCCCGTATCTTCTAGTTCGAGATATCGGGAGCTATCGAAATGTCTTTTGAAGTGCCCGCTGAAGTTGCCGCAGCGACTAAAACGGAACTGTTCTCACATATGACAAACTCGTCTAGTAATTTGGTGAAGCATGCTTGTCGACCTATACTTGCCCAAAATATTCCCGCAATTATACCTACAAATCCATTTTCGTTGGCATGCACTATCCCCAATGGGAGAAACAAGCATCAGCGTACATCTTGGAGTTCCCGGAGGTGAGGCGAGCAACTATTTTGCTGGGATTAATGGAAGTTAGAGCTTTCGACATAGTGGCCGGTAGCAAGATATTGGAGAAAGGGGTTATCGCAGCTACATTTTAGGAGCACTCCTGGCTCCTGGACTTGAAGCTGCTGCATACGCAATGGCGCCAAGCAGTTCACATGCGTTACAAAAATCCGGAAGAATGTCTGAGAGCTTTCTTTTTGGATCGGAAACGCTTTGTACGGCGCGCGTGTGCGGACAGAATTGAGAAAAGTAAGCCAAACGTATTCTGGAACAGCTGACAGTAGGCACGACCACGCCTTCTATTGAACGCAAGTTTTTGTAAAACCCACCAAAGCAATGATACCATGCTCTGAAAGATGGGGAGATTTTTGAGCGCGTGGACGCCGCTATGGGTGCGTCATTATGCTGCGCCAGACGAAGGGAGAGAAGCATCACTAACCGCTCAGCCGTCGAATAGAATATAAACCTACAGCAAAATGAGGCGCATAGCAGAAAATTCGGGGAAGCTGAGACACTCGTGAGTACAACCAAGGGGCTGGGTCCCGAAGATGTTCGTTCACTGTACAAGCTGCGTCTATCGCGTATTGCGCGGCTGTTGCCTTTTTGGTTGGAAGTATGTGGACTAATTTCGCCAAAACGCCTACATGCTCCCTAGTTCAAAAACGTGACGTTCCATTTGACGCTAACGGCTTCCTTAACCTTTCGGCGAATAGGGTGGCAGCCAACCAAACCGCCATTAAACCAATATGTTGGACCATAGCCACAAGAAAGTTAGGTGTAAGTTCAGTCGCACAGCACATTTTGTTGCCAATGATCTTCCCTGAGAAGCAGTATTAGCAGTCAACCTCCTTTTCCACTTTAAAGCTAAAAGTATGTTGGCCGGCAACACCTTGGAAATCAGCGATCAACTAATACCTCCCTGTCTACCGAAAGTGCGGTTGTGGCTTGTAAGGTAAAAAGACGGTTGTACCACAATTCATTCGAAACCTTCCTGCCGATCTATCGACTTTTACCGGCAGTGAATTATAAGACAAGTTAGTCAAATATTAACATGCTTTTGCTTGGTCTGAATTAGACGTGGGATGGTGCAACGTTTAACGGTACCGTTTTAAACTTAAAACGCACCACCGACAAGGAAACTAGCTAGGCGGACGGCACTTCTATGCCGGGAAGGAGTAAAAAGCGTTATCGAATGCCACTTACAACGCGATCTTATTCGGCCGTCAACATCGCCTTTGGCATTGCGCATCGTCCTTCACAAAAAGAAAACAGAACTAAAATTTTATAAACTTTATCGGAGGCTAAATTTGGTTACTCGGAAGGATTCATTTCCGTTACCAAAAACGGATAACACAACGGACACACTGAGTGACTCACGTTTGTTTACCACCTTATACTTGTTTTTGTGTTATGGGTGGGTCGAGCTACCGCCGGACAACAAGTGTAAGAATGCGTTTGTTGTCCCCTCCAACCTTCACGCATTCCAGAACAGCCCTTTTGGATTGACATATTCGCCGGCAACTTTTTAGCACCTAACGTACACCGCTCTGGCAGATTTGATACCAAAACACTGCATGGTTGTACTAGACGACACCAATATGTACGGCGGGACTGCGGAATAAACAACCAGAGCCATACAGCTGTATCGGAACTTCTATTGCAGCTGGTGCTAAAACACAAACTCACAACTTATCAATTCCTAGACGAAGAAGGGACGCGTATTTTCACTTCTTGTCTGAAGAATAAGTGCGCTGCGACCGGCGAAGGTAGAGCGGGTTCGCTCGTTGCAGGTTCATAAAACGCTGACAAAGTTCATACCTCTCTGGGCAACGCCACCTGCTATCAACGATTTGCTCGGCATTTTACTAATACCTTTAGTCCGTTGAACGCGCTTCTGAAAGCTGCTAATATTTTATTTTGGGCAGGGCGTAAATATTAGCATTTGAAGGTTGCGAACTGCAATGACACCCGTCCATCCGCGAGCCCTTTAATTTTGGACACTTATATCTGTGGCAGTGGCATCATAGCTGTACTCTCGCAACACATGGTGGAAAGAAGGAAACTGGGTATTGCTTTTGCGAGCAGTTGTCTTTCGTGAAGCGAGAGCAACTATTACACGACAAGCAAGGAAATGCTAGCACTTGTGTTTTCCATCAAACACTTTAGGCACTATTTGCTCGGCTGCAAGTTCATTGTGCGCACTAACCACCAATTATTATCCTGGCATCAGAAGTTTCGAAACCCGTGCCGCAGCTTGCCCGTTGGCAGGAGCAATTATAAGAATATGACTGTGTCAGCACTGTCCGGGCATAAGTCATGGGAGTGCCGACGCCTTATACTAAAGTCCCATCAGGGATCGCAGACCTTGTCTAGCTTGCACTGTTGCTTGCGTAACTGCCGTCATCCTGGACGTCCCGGAGACAGAGTAATATATTCAACTGCAGTCGAGGGACTCGGAGTTTGGTACCTTGTATAATTGCATGGTCCGGGATGAGGACCTACCGACACGCCAGTTAGAAAACCAAATGCCTTTGGTATCTGTGGACGAATTTACGCGTGACCGATTTTGTCATATATGTCTAGAAGGAGCTGACTTCTTTCCGAAGAACTCTTGTGCTGTGTTTCGCAACACAGGAAGTGCTGCAAAGGCTACACTTGGCGTAAGGACACGCAGGACAGAATAAAATGGATGCCGAAATTCGACGTCAGTTCTGGTACGGTCAACCAAGGCGTGCCATGGATATATATTGCCCGTCGTGCTCTGATTGTGCATGGATCAAAAAGCCTACAACCACTTGTTGTGGTCCTGAGCAGCGAACAACGGTGGACATTTCAATCGAGCTCGTTTGTACCGACATCACTGGCTAGGTACCAGGGGCTGCTAGAGTTATGGTTACATTTCTGCTATTGTGGACTACATTATCAACTGGTTTGAAGCAGTCCCTCTTCAAAAGGTAGAAGCATGGAGTATAGCAGTAGCGTTCTTCAACGATTGGATGGCATGGGGTTGGTCACCTTATCAGCTGACATCAGACCGCCAAGCCAACATCGTGAGCATACTTGTGAGCGATGTGTCAAATTTACGGTATTCGGAGGATATGCCCGACTGCCTGCCACCCAGCGGTAGACGGACTATACAATCTCACGCTTGCTAAACACCTTAGCGCAGCCCTTTGCATCCTTAGCGCATCAGTTATCAGCCGCGCTGCCTTAGCTGTCATCGGTTATGCAAAATTTATTATTTTATACTCACCGGACTTGCTGCCAAAACTGAATTGCGTGGCCAATGCTAGCAGCCAACAAGGTTCGACATAACGAAGAAACGGAACATAACTACGACGCAAGATACTCAGGCTGTTGGAGGCAGGTGGGAGTATTGTTATCCGGATAAAACCAGCATGGTCCAACTCCAACCTACGGCAATTGTGTGCATAATAAAAGGACCTCAGTTAGTGGCCAGTGTGTCGCGTTCTCCCACTGTACAACTTGGGTGCCTGGGACATGTGCTGGTGCGCGCACAGACTCTGAGGGAAGGGGAACGTAGGCGCTTAGAGTGTATGTAAGAAACACCGGGTTCAAGCCCTAAGTGTATTCAAGCCCCTTTTGTAGCGAGCAAAAGACTTCTCTGAGGCTAGGGCGCATTTGCGGCACAGAGGATCAGAGTGAACACGCTTGGATTGGTACTCCAAAGTGCACGAGATTCAGGTTAGTGGCCTCATTTTGCTGGAGCCTCAAACTATTTTGATCGAATTGCTAACGACGCATTACAAGCTATCGGTTGATTACAAAGCCATGTTGTCAGTAACATAAGGAGCGGAACGATATCCGTTGCAGCGGTATGGATGCAATTCGCTCCACGTAACCTATTTCTTTATGCGATGAAATATCACGTTGTGAGAAAAACAAGGTGTGAACGGAGCGTGGATTAGAAGTTAATCATGCTTCAACCAATTCACCCCCATACGAACCACAAAGGTCGAATCTGATGGAGATAGACAGAACAGCTTCGGGGTGGAATGATAAAACCACCAAAGGTGGGATGGGTTAAGCTGATGTTCGATATTTCATTGCAACCTTGTATATTCCTTTTAAATGAGATGTTAGACCGAAAATCATATTGCATTCCTTTTCGAACTACATGCAGCAGACTTGTAACAGTTCGTTGCGAAGGACAAAGACTACAAGCAGCTGGTCACACGAAATCAGGGTTATTGTCAGCTGGAGTACTCTGCGCTTCTACAAAATAATCACGCTCGGTTGGTTGGTGCGGAGAAAAAAGTATAATTATAACATGTGAGGTGTTAAGTTTTCCCAAAGGCAAAACAAACAAAAACAAAGGAGAATCGAAAGCGGTGAACATGCTGAGCAACGTTTTGTCCGCCTCTGTCGTTCATAAGTGGTTTAATTAAGGTGGCCGAATTTTCTTGAGCCAAAGCGAGTGGTTTTCTGATTTTCTGTGGGCCATTACGAGATGCTTAACCTACCCCGATTTATCCCCATATGTTGACCATAAAAAACGTAAAAGCTAAATATCTACAAGCATTATTTACTAAAATAACAAAAGGTACTTACATCATTAGTCAGTACAATGACTGCGCTATTGCCGTTGATGTGCTGCTTGACATTGTATCATCTGAAACCACAGTTGTAGAACAATACTTTGTAAGCTGAATCTGTCTTCCGGGATATATTTCGGAGCTTCAACAGCTTGTCGTGAGGTTGTTTGCACGGATATCTGGTCTTCTTAACCACAACGTTGAATTTCACCATAAGCAAAGCTTTGCACGTTCGAAGGCTAGGATGCGTTTCCTCGTTTGTCTATACAGTGTTCAGGAATAAGCCGGTTCATCTAATAGGTGTATTAGTCCTAGGGCGACAGCACATAAATGCAAAAAGAATTTATATTTATTCACATGGGATGAAGTTAGCCCGGAAATGGGAAAACACTTCTACCTACCGCATTTCAACCTTTATTGGTTTACTGTTCCAATCGGAAATTTGTCGGCTGTTGCAAACTCAAACACGCTGTGACTTTTCATCACTTTTAGGTCTGAGCGTTCAGGTCCAAACAGATTGATGCTTACCTTGAATTTTTCCTAGGACAGTGGTTGTTCCAATACCACCCAATTAGAGCCACACAATACTTGAGATTAATTTCTTCTTTCCTGTAGATAATCTGCGGAATTATTGTAGAAGCTGGTGCTAATATTCGTCACGTCTGCTTTTTTTATGAAACCTGCTTGTACAAGTTAACCAACTCTGCTCTTTACCTCGTTTGCAACAAAGCCGGTTCTGCCCCTTTTCCTGCACCTCCGCACAGGTTCACATATTGTAGACGATAATACCAGCGCTGAAATAATTGTTCCTTTTTTAAAGTAGGGTAGCGTGAAAAATAGAGGAGATGTGTGTAAAGTAGAGAAAAAGATCAGCAAAGGAATTTTCAAAAAGAACATCTTTGTACTGTAGGTCCCTTCTGTTTAGGCAAAAGAACGATGTTAAAGCAGAGAAGAACTGCAGTATTCTTTCCACTGGTGAAAAGCGGCATCCACCCAGTTTTCCCGTATCTTAGCATATGTTGGTGTACCACCACTGCGGTCACAGAATTGCTTTAGTTCTGCAACCCGAACAGTGAACATGCACATGTAGGGATATATCTTCACCACAACTGTTTTAGCATCAAGAGGAAGACAGTCAACCGCCGGTTTCAATGTGTTGCTGACAACGGGGACCACGCAATCCATTCCAACTAGAATTGTTCAGCCGAGGATTGCAGTTTCGCAAAGCCTTGTGTAGTCATTGTCTCTGAACGCTAGCGGAATTTTAGTTTCCTTGTCAGCACCAATTCCCACAGTATTCCTGATCATATTACTTCGTACGACTTCACAAATGGTGTCCTTAGTGTCATTCGTAAGTGAGGGCCGACTTAATAACATTACTTCAACACCTGAGGACGGCAAAATTTATCTTAGGATGAGCGGAAACACCTTCACTCCATGTGGTTTGAGGCATCGATGGATGCTGACACGAAGTTTGCCTTCTTTAATTTTTCTTGAAGTAGGTCGTTGGCAAATGGGAACAGGATGTGAAGTATTCTTGGTTCACATAGGGTGCGAGCACAAGCAAACATCAGCGCAAACAATTGCTCTACAACTTGCAGATGAAATCCATGGAGTGTAAAATGTGGTTATTAAATTCAGCGGGATAATAGAACGTACCATCTGTGGCTGCCAAATTGGCTTTTCTGTTTATAAACCTTGTTGATCAGAAAAAATTTGTTTACTAGGTGAATTTTGCTGCCGCAAACACGGCTATATATTAGACATTTCATTTTATGTTTTGCGACAACTGCTGTGACACGTTGAGCAATAGAAAGTTGTGGTTTCCATGTCTCCAAAAGAACATCACACTCGTTGTCACGTGGTGCTAATTTAATGAGTGGAAACACTCTCTAACTGCGAAAGCATCTCACAAGGTCGTTTAGATGTTATTTTTTACTTAACTGCACCAGATGCAGGCGTTTACCGCTATAAGCACAAACCTACCATCGAGGTAGTCTTTCTTCATTTTATTGTCGTAAAGGATTTCCCTGCTGCATAGCCTACCTACGCAGTCGACTATCTCGTCCAACATCTGCCTGCCCACTTATTTTGGTATCGTAGCCTGTACGCACCGCCACTAATTGGCTTTAGTATTTTCACGTAAATTCTACATGCTCAAAGCAGAACATTTTAAGGTCAGCAACCCAAACGGGATACTATTGCGTCACTCCCAGCATTACTAAAAACCGGGACGCTGAATTGAAGTGTGGGACGGATGGCCGCTTTAGGGTTAAAGCACATTCAAATGTCGCCGCTTTCAATTTGCCCAGTGGGGCAATTGTGTGTTTATAGAGATTCCTTTTTTGAGGTGAGCATCATCCAGGTGTGATTTACTTTGGTGTTGCACGAATACCTCATGGTCGACACAAGGTTTGAACCCAGTGAATGTGTGGGAGAAAACAACACCTTTCGGTAATGAATTGCGTAGGTGGCATGGAGAAAGAGTGAAGAAATTCCGTATACTACCTAACCGGCTACCAATTTGCGTCCGCAGCCTCACAAGCAGTTGCCACGACTGAGGTGTAGCAGCTGATAGCACCAGCGATTAAGCTGCTCATTATTAGGTCCACGAGAAAACGCTGATAGTGTTCTCTGATGGCCCCTAACTGTTTCTAAGATAAGTGGCATTGTCCTTTTACGGACCTGTTACCCGGATATTTGGAAATTTCCATGACCATGAGCTTTCGCTTCAGCCATCCTTCAAGTGTATATTCCACGTGCTGGCGTATGCATGCGAAAGGCAACTGTGAGAAAATAGCTGCGTGCAACTGACCAAAATCCATTTTTAGTGCTAGCGCATCACTATTTTTCCAGAATAGTTATACGAATATTTTTCTCAAGGACAAGGCTGGAGATCATCGTTGCCAAAAATCTATGTGTAAAGCAGTTGATGTTGAAACTGGAGGTTACCTCAGCTGTTCAAAATGGATTAAAGATGATTGTTAACTGACCGGTCATACCGCTTGTCGATGTCCTTTCGAAGTTGCATACTGTATGTTGAAGATTTGGGCCACTGCCGAGGTAGAGACTCCATGTTCTTTTCTCAACACAAACGGCCGGCACTTTAAACTTACGGTACCGCCCTAACACACGTACTACGCAGTTTAGGTTAGTTATTTACATGTGTTTTAGTTAGCCTGATGAAATATAAGCAAAAGTGAGCTTATCTGCTATACTGACCTTTCATTATTGGAACGGGAAGTAATTCCCAGCTGAAAATGCGGAACATCAGGACTCCTCTATGGAACCTGGTGGCATACGGCAGTCTACGTGTATCGGAGTTAATATTGAATCGTGCCATTTCACTTTCAGGCGGCTGTGCAAAGCGAGTTGCTGGTGCACCATAGAAGGTAAGTACCTAATGACGTACTCGATTGTTGGCCGGAAGGGTGCGGCAGTTTAACTGATCACATTCCTTAAGAGAGAGACAAGAGCAAATCCTACGAGATTACCCACTGTTTCGGTCCAACTGTCCCTTGCTAACTGTAGGCGGGTAATGCACGCTGACTTCTGGCAAAACCTATGTTGCTCGTGCGCGATGTAGTCAACACAATCAAGGTAAGCCAAGAGTAGGCTGGACAGATGGCCGGTAAAGGGATACATGATGATCAATGTTTGAAAGAGGTGAAGAAACACACCGGTTTGATAGCTTGGCATTGAGGCAAATCCTGGATTGACGGTTTATGCCGCTACATCGAGTACCAAGGAGCATCAGGCATGAAGTTAGGTTCTAGGTGTGGTTGCAATATTGGTTTACTGAACATTTACCTGGGAAGCCGAAACGAATCCGTGTAACTACGCATGGACATTTGCAAGACCCAGGTGGATTTCGGGCACCGTAATCCAAAAAATCGTTAAGCTTACGCTGTCTTTTCAATATACCTAGTGCTCCCTTCTCAATCGCATTTCTAACCTGTGAGACCACAAGGTCGACTTAGTTTTAAATTAACCTGCTCGGCCTGCTGGTTTTCGGAACAAGCGACTCACTTCCACTTTCTGTCACTTGGTCTCAACGTTTGCACTTTTTGGAAGCGCCTGGAAGACAAATTGCCTTAATTGTCTCACATGATATATGGTCTGTTTTACTAAGAAGATGAAACAACCCGATTCAGAACAAGCTTTCACCAGTCCGTTCTGCAAAATTAAAGGGATACAATTTACATCCCTCTTTTTAAAAGCAGCTTTGTGACATTTACTGCTCGAATATCTCTATGCAATTGTGTCATTTAGTTACGGTGGTTTTCTAAATTCACACTTCAGACATTCTACGGAACATGTCAAGCACTTGTGCTTTTACCCGTTCTAAATCGTCGTGCTTATTGCTTCAATCGCAAACACTGAGCTATCGCTGTCTGGTGTCTACTTTGTGTCGACCCAGAGCGCGTCCTCCCAGATTAACGTTGCATTGCATTGCAGACTAGTTATTGTTAAATACCCCGGAAAACACTTCTGGGCGCGTTCTTCATTGGGGATGGTTTAGGACTAGGCAACCGGTTGGCAATCTGCTGCATTATCTTTAGCACGAAGGTAAGGATACTACTTAAAAAGTGCGTGGTCAGTCTTTTGGACAATTGCTCTAACTTTCTAATTAATTGCTGGCATGCCGCTTAAAGTCACATATTCAGCAAAGGGCCTATTTATCAGCACCACAATGCGCATCGGTGTCAGCACGATTATCCAACTTCCGCGTTAACGTTTTGTTTTTGAGTGAACTCGGGTGGGACTTAGGTGAGCGAATATCCATGATCCAGCTTTTATGCCGTTCCCGGCAATATATCGGACGTAATGACAGTGCGTATGAATTCTACGGACTATGAGATGCTCAGTCCGATCCGCTTAAGTTTAGTTGCTTCCGGTGGACAGGTGGCTTTTAACAGTAGGTGAAAAGTACACGCATGATGCTTCCTGTGAAATCCTCTCAAACTAAAAGTAAGCTCTGTTAAAGCTGAAACCTTAAGTAGGGTGCCGCTTACTGCAGTTGCTCAAAGCGTAGTCCGCGGAGAATTTCGGTGTCGGTTAAAAGTTTTTCTGAAGTGTTCATTAGCTATCATAAGTTAGGATGAAAAAGCGGTGACAAATTGTCTTTGACCATGTACATTAGTCTACATTAGTCGAAACTGCTGAGGCGGGCACATCACAGTTCTTGGGCTTGCTTGGTAGCCCGTGCATGGCAAGGATAGGGCTGTACATTTGAGAACTGCGCAGGATCGTTGGCCGTCTATTAACTGGGGAAAACTCAGGTGTGCTCGGCGCAAATGCGTGAAGCTTTGGCAGCATTCTCCGTTTGGGAATCTCCGCCTTGAATTGTGCACTTTAGGTCTCTGCCTAGCGTCCGTATATATGGAGTCCGCTGGTCTAATGAAGCCGGGACACTGAAGGTAAGTTTGGCAGTTAACACGAAGCCCTGCAACAGTAGCCACGTCGTGCTGCCATGGATAGAGGACGGACGGGCCGCTCTGCATCCGAGCGACCTCGCATACCTAAACTTTGTTTCCCGGCAGGAGACGAGAAGTAGGTCTTAAGGTATAACTACTTTGTGCGGTCATTCGGGAAGCTGCTATCCCTTTAAGTTGGCACACTGAAAGTGGCGACTCCTTTGCACAATCCAACGCGCGCAAGCTCAGAAAGACGAGGTGGATATTTCTGTTTAACGAGTGTGTTTAATTGATTTTACGAATTAGAGCGCACTGCCATAGCAAGGGTAGAAAGGATGGCTTTTTTATTTGCATTAGTTTTAGTTCATGCTATATTCAAGTAATCATGGCAACCAAAATGCAAGTGTGTTCCTTCCTCTTGTGTTGCATTATTTATTTATGTGTTTGTATTTGGATATGCAACACTAACATGGACCATCGGCCGAAGACTAGACCAACGTCGCAAGTGTTACAGAAGTCTATTACTTCGAAGGCATATGTAGACATTTTTGGACCGTTAAACCTGGCTTCAGTGAATGCAGGAACTAAGACTAGCTGTGCTCCTGTGATGTCTGTTGTGATGCAACATAAAACTGTGCCAGCCGTAGCCTCTGCGCTCGTAAGTAAGTGGCTTACATACAAAGTTAATCCTTTTTGGATTTGTGGAGTCTGGCAATCGGCAGCGGTATG
This sequence comes from Dicrocoelium dendriticum, assembly GCA_944474145.2. Lineage (NCBI taxonomy): Eukaryota > Metazoa > Platyhelminthes > Trematoda > Plagiorchiida > Dicrocoeliidae > Dicrocoelium > Dicrocoelium dendriticum. Next base: position 73,067,979 of record OX104065.1, on the reverse strand, counting down.
TTTTTGCAACAAGGTTCCCCCTAACCGTTACATGGCATCTGCTAAAATACGATTGCATTCCGAAACATGCGCAAGAGCCGTCTAGTGAGAAAGATATAGTACTGATGGCGCAGGGAATCCTATTTCCAAGTGCAATATTAACCAGCCAGACCCATCAATTGCGGGTCGCGCACCTGCACAATAAGCTATTAACATTGCTTCTTTTTTAACTTCACGTCAATTAGACAGGTTCGACCGTCACACAACTCGCATCTCTGCGTCGCGTTTGGGAACATGCAGCCTTTCAACATGCAACGAGTGATCACGTTGGTTAAACTTGTGAAGTTCCGACGGCGTAAGTGGCCTTAATGTACACACACTCCGACGCGTATACGCTGCGTGGACAGTGCTATGGTTGACGGCATCCGTATCCGAAGTTGCCTTTCACTGTGGTTGCAATAAGACAACTACAGGACGCCTGTGCTTACTGAGGGACCATGGGTGGCTTGCGCTACACCACCCACAGCTCAAGCCACACGCCCCATATTCACTGCAAATCTAAAGGAATAAAACCGGGAGGCATACGTATGGGAGACATGGTTCTTCAACCGAGCCAGTCCATACTCCTTCCAAGGCAAACACAAGCACTCCGGAGTTGGGAGCCATGCGCACACAGGGCGGTGGCCGGATCGTAGTCCGCTTCACACAGAGTGCATGGACCAACACTTTGAGCCTAGTACTGCCACAACGATCGAGCACACTATTCCCTCCTGCAACAACCAACTCTCTCCTGGAGCCAGTATGGACGAGTTGGTGAGTAAAAGACAGGCAGGGCCCTCGTCAACCTGCACATCCAGCGCTGCCACACCGGGGATATCAAGCAACAGCCAATCAATTGAAACGACAACCAGCACTAAAACAAATTGGATGATACATAAGATATGCTGACAACCATTCAATAAATAAGCAAATAAAACACTTTGGTTACCTACAAATCCGCAATAAATTTGAGGTCAGGAAATATCTCTTAAGAAAATGCCATAAACGCAAAAATATTATCGGTTAACTACAATTAGCTAAGCGACGTGTGAAAGTAAATAGAAGTTGGTTCAGATAGAGCCATATGTGATAACTACGCAGCGGAACGATATAGTGAACACACCACCTGAAATAAGGGGCTCAGCATGCAAGCACGCGGTTGGTAAATTGAATGCAGCGGACATACCAAAGCTGCACCGGTTCTCCCTACGTCCGCAATAGCACCCGTGGTTGTTTCAATGATGGCCCTGAGTTGCCTCGCTTACGGAGCATTAGGCTGCTTGACTTAGTCACTCGCAACCGCCTGTGCTACAACACCGTGCGCATGATTTCGATGGAATACAACCCATCGGCGCCTGCCGTTTCTGCAAGTGCTGCTTCTTCTCCGCGTGCATGATCAAAGTGAGCCTATCACGTTCCAAAGTTTATTGCAGGTCATGGGACATGAAGGCAAGTGCTCAGCGTGCATGCCACTATCTATTCATCAAGGCAGCTGCCGGGGTGCAGGATCTGCTCTTATTATGTATATTAATGGCATGTTAACAGCATTCGGGCGTCGAACTAGCAGAGAGGCGGGGAACGTGTTGAACTATCACCAGGGCCGGATAAGTTAATCCTGAGAACGTTGTCAGTTGAACCACGGACGCAGCCAATAATATTCGGTGGCGAGGGCTGTAACGCACAGGTTTGCGTGTCTCCACAACAAGTGAGTCATGCTGGGTGGGGCTTTACGCTTGTACAACCACCCATAACAGTTGGGGCGGCGGAGGCCGAATGCACTCTTGGTCAGTGCTGACCTTCTCGCTTGCTGAAGGAGCCCTTGCCTACGTGCGTCGAACAACCTACAGCGGCTAAAATGGGTCAAACTACCGGAGTGATTGAAGACGTTTAACTTGAAACTGTTGTAAACCTTCCCACAGATGCGGCTAACCTTTTGTATTGACCAGGCAGCCAACTCATCAGGCAGAAAAGGAACAGTGCATACAGGAGTGGAAGTCTACAGTCTACAGCGATGGAATATATTAGACTTATAAAATGAACATGTCTAACCACAATATATTCACCATCTGGTTAGCGAAACGTCAAAGTGTTTCTAGGAACTTTCCTTCTCGTTCCATGAAAGCGTCGATGTGCGCCGACGCGATCCTGGTCAGATTAGTACTATTTACCGGAAATTTATTCTTCGACAGTGTCTTGACAAACTGTGACGGAAAACAGCCTGATCGGATACAGTCTTCATAAAATTTTATCTTCGTGCGTTCTACGGCCAGCTCACAGCGTGACGATAACAATCGGTCTAATGCACTCTCACGGTAACGGGGAGTCTTCTTATCAGAAACGTAAAACATTTGTTTCCCTTCATCCATTTCATCAAAACAGGAAGAAGACATAGGTTGCGATATGTCAACATTTCTATTGCTCCCATCATTCGCAAACACAATACAAGCATAAACACAGACACAATCATATACATGGAAAAATATTGGCACACCATCTGGTTAGCCAGCTTGTGGCTTCTGGTTTTCCCAAGCACTGAGTAGAGACACGCCACGACAGGCAGCGTTTTCGAAGGACAGTTTAACTACTCAAGATTGGTCTTTAATTGGCTTTCATGGTTTGTTAATTTCAGTTTAGACTATTCGTAATAGAACAAAAAGGAACGCGCACCCATCTTCCGGCGGAGGTAAATGTTATTATGCTAAAGGCCTAGGAGGCAGGCGATTACTGGTAGGATGTCGCATCTGGTTTACAGGTGAACATGCAGACCTGTCGCTGTTGGATTAAAATGTTGGAATTAAATGAGCCGAAAATAACTATTGCAGTGGTTCGTGGAACGTCGCTGTCGGTGAGTCACGGTAACTGTTTGGTTGGTTGGTTGGAATCGGAGTCCACAGTTACAGTGGAAACTCTTCTGTTACGACTGCAGGGTGAGATCGAGGTGCAGGCAAGCGTAAGTAATATCGCCCGCTACCTAGCTGCTCGGTTCATGACAATTAAGAGGTTGTACTCAATACCGGAATCTATGAATACCATGGAGAAGAGGCTAAGCAAGGTTTATATTCTGACGTTAATAAAGTGACTGGCTAAAGGATGGCAAGTAGTAGGGATGGATGAGACAAATTTAACCTTGTTCTGTGCGCTCGCTAGGGGTATTTGGCACGCCATAGCCGTGCGCAGTTTACGGTGACAGTCGGAGACGAAATTTGCAACTTATAAACGCAATGACTGCAGAGAGATTGCTGGGGTATTTCGTTCTAAGAGGCAGTTACCACAAAGGAAGTTGTGTGCGCTGGTTGCGGACGATGCTTGCTACACACGGTCGACATTCGTCTGACAGCTGTGTACTGGTGTGTAGTAAGGCCCCAGGTCACACTTATCTGGAGGGCATTTTGCAAGATGAGGCTTACACCTTAGGAAGACTGCTTGTGCTCGTACCGTGTGCTCCACAACTTAACCAATTAAAACTTTTGGAGTAGCATTACGGCCCACATTAAACATGTTATGGAGGGGCGATATTGCGAAATGCCGCAAGGAAATCCAGCTGGCGTTTCGAGCAAGACAGAGTGGGGCAATGCAGTTTTGAAGTAGGTTGCAGCAGAAACACTTACTTGTGTGACACTGAACCATGAGCAAAAAATGGTGCAACAAGTAAGACACCTCTGTACTGGTGTGTCTCGTTTCCTCGAGAATATAACACTTTATTTATTTGTTTATTTACAAACACATGCTGCGGTTTTACGCTTACTCGACCTGTACATACTTCAACACCACTGATATATTGCGTGGTAACTGGCACTGTCGGTTCTTTTCTAATCAGTGCATGGCCAACCCATGTGGGGTAGACAGTGGTTTGCAGTAGAAATTGCTTCTAGTCCTGCGGTGATTCCCTCTTACATGGAGGTAATTCGAGTAAGTTACGATGGCAGTTGCTTCCTACTGCGGTGGTAACAAGTTATGGTATAGTTGTTTGAGCGCATTCGATATGCCGATTACATGAAACATGCCGTAACCAATAGCTTAGGCAAAATTAAGTGGGATCCTAGGTGTATACCCGAGGTAATCTATACCACTGTCGTGAGTGATTGGTATATGATGGGTATATACGGCGGTGCCGAGAATCGTGCCTTCAAATGTGTGAAAACAACGATTACAGCAGATGTCAACATAATGTATATTACTGTATGAGCCTGATGAAGAATTAATCGAAAACAATTGTTTGCTCAATGCTACGTGTTTTGTTTATCTTTCAAAACTTGACATAACAAATGGGCATTTTACATGAGTTGAAACAATGAGTTTCTGTGTAGCAATTACATTTGAGTAAGTAACCCGAAATGTCCAGCGTTATGGCTTAGAGTATTATCCGCAAACCATAAAGTACGACGTTCGTAGTAATATGAACCTCAGAGAACATTCACATGAAGTTAAGGACATCTATTGTGGTTTTGTTGCAAGTCATTACAGTGGCTGTATAGGTAGACGGACGAAAAATGACCATTAATTATTCTACTAGACTCCCGGACTGCGTAAATTCAGTCCATCTGTCAAACTGGTAATTGAATTGTGTTTACATCAGCTTCAGAGTTAAGTGTCACAACGTAGCATCCTTGGGCTCGTAAGCGGTACTTCTTACATTCAAGTTACACTTACGTCCGCATTGTCCATGTGGCGTAATTCGGTCTCCGATATGACCTCGTGCCTTATTACAGCGTACTACATCGGCCCCACGTATGATCCACCTTTTAACCTTGCAATAATTTCCTATACATTCTTAGCGTCAGCGCTATATTTTAGTCCGCGCTAGAGCTACTTTACTATTTTACTTGTCCTTCTTACTCCTTTTGGACTATGTGCGAATTCCGAAACGTTTGGATTACGTCGGAAAGAGATGTGACCACGTCTCTGCATTTATTTAGACGGTCCCATTTTCCACAATATGCCCAGCTTATCAAGTACACACATCGCTCAATCTAGCAGCTGTATGCTAGGCATTACCTGTCCTAACTGAACACTCTAGCAGTTGATGTTGCGTTAGCTGTTAAGCTTAATAACAAGGAAACAAAGGATGACCACTTGTGTGTTCGCCAAGTAGTAGTACCTAGACTTGCTAGTTGGTATTCTGCTAGTTCAATACTCTGGACCACCGACGCCCATACAGCAAGAGCCAGAAGGCGCACTTCTCTCTTCTACCACTCTATGTCACTTGAAGGACCAAGTTATGCAGCACTAAGCCCCGTATAACAAATATATCTCACCTGATCGCCCGACGACAATGGCTGGTCCCAAGCCCCACACCGCGCACGTTTTCTTCCTCTACTGTTTATCCCCTTTAATGTTAGAGCTTTAGCTTGATCCGTCATATATGCTTACAGGACACCCTTTAGCTAGATGTTGACAACCAGCGACTCCTTATCATTCTTCTACTCGTTAGATACTATATACTCTTTGTTATGAGACCTTCACCGCGCCTTGACTTAGCCCGTAAACATGTCCATCTAGCACCTATTTGTCGCAGCTTTTACGACACTTCGTCTCAAACTGGCTCACAGGTAGTTCGCTAGCACCTGATTACTGCACTTGTTACAATATTCTTTTCATAGGTCTCTAGCCAGGCATAGCAACTTTTCCGGTCCTTTTGTATGTTCGGAAGACAATGTGCAACCCTGGTGACTGGTCGCTCAAACTACCTAATTTGCGCATCTGTCAATGCTCTTTTTGAACTGTTGCTTCCCTCAACACATTCACTTGTTAAACCCGCCTGATACTTTCGCTTTCCACAAAGGGCAAATAACGCATAAGCTAAGGCCAACTCAGACCGTGTTTGTCTCTCGCATTTCATAAATATTGAGCCCCTATTTGCTTGCTGAATTACAGATTTGCTATATAAATGTTCTGCCCCATTTCTTGCTTTTAACCACTATAAATTAGTGAACAGGTTATATACCTACATTAACACAGTCTAGTTTAATTTCGTTGGTAGTGTGCTCGGTCTCGTTTTTCCGCCCATTTTAAAGGTATGTGTATCTATATGAACCACCTCCGAGGACAAACCTGCATGGCCCATCTGGCCACGGAATCAACACTGGTCATTAAAATCATCCGCACTTCCCAATCCCGCCACACCAAAACATTCGGAAGCTAATCCACGAACTACAGGTCTCATGAGTCGTCTGACTTTACCCGCTCCAAGCAGTCGCAGTCGACTCCGACGAATAAAACACAACACAGCCAACAGAAAGAAATTGCTGAAAGGTGATTGTGAATAACCGTGAGCACAATCTCACAATAGGCGGTCTTTTTAAGTTATTATGACCGCTTGGCAGTATTTCAGGACGTAGTGGATTTTCGACTAGCAAGTCTTTTCCCTAGAGGAGCCACAAATGCCTGTACAACAACACTGCGACGTGGCGGATTGTTACGTGTTCAACCAATGATCGCTCACTATGACCGTGAACCTGATTGGCCCTACACACACGTAGATAAGCACGCACACACGCACTCAAGGACACACCCTAACGTTCCGTGCTCACATGTAAACCGTTAAGTGTTCAGTACACTGTGCGCCAGACTGACGCGTCTTCTTGCTTATTCGCTACGAGTTGAAATACGTACTTGCGGTTAGAGTCCAGTTGTGATACGGATATGCCTCGCTTCGCAATAAAGCCACTGCCATACACCACGCGTTAGCAAACTGATCGATAGCATCTTTCACAAGTGCTGTACATATATCCGCTTTCATACGACTACGCGCACCTGGTTGAGCAGTAACATGCCACTATTCTTACAAAGAGTTAAGCGATGGGTCCTCATGATTAAACTACCCGACCCGCACCGCGTACACAACCACATCAGACAAGTTCTAAACCAACATACTCCACCCTCGTGATCTCTCTAATCCTTATGTTTACATCTAGCATTCTGTGAGGATAAACTTCAGTCACTCTTTAGACTGTATGGGCCCACACCGCTGACTACATCTGTATTACTCCTGCTCTTGGACCTGCTCTTTGTGCTGCTAGGTGCAAAATTGGCCAGTGTTGAGCGTGCACAAGGATGTCAAAATATCAAAACTAAATATTTGTGTATTTATGTAGTTAGGTGGGCAATATTTTTGACCGTTGACTTGATTTTATGGAATTACATGTATTCTCTATAACGAATGAATTAACCGCCAAATTGTTGTGCGGACAAATGATACCACTAGCGCGTTGGCCCAGAGTGAAGGCTGAAACCATTGTCTAAGACGAACAAGACGTTAATGTGAGCAAGTGCGACGCGGTGGCAGTAAAACGTTGGGGCACTAAAGGTTTTCAAGGAAAAATGTGTTCCAGGAAACAGGATTTCTTTAACTACGGAAGTAACCCAAGAAAGATAAGGATTGCTTTCAATGCAACTTCTGAGGCTACGACTACATAGCCATTAATATGTTTCTTCGCCGACTGCGGTAGCGCTAGCAGCGCATCAAGCATTCAGTGCTCACGGCCAGGTTGTTCTGCTTTATTGATGATGGTTTGATCCGGCAATCAACGGCTAAACATAGCACTGACTTGCATGTCATGCTGACTAGGCGGTCTCTACCCATCAATCCCCCCAACACGGATCGGGCTGCTAGACCGCGGCAAACGCACCCAACACACATTTTCAATCAGCTTCCGTGCGTTGTCATCTACTGATCGTCCAACTGGCTACTAGGCAACCCTTCGTCCTTCGAGGAGCAGTCCCTCAGCGTATGCCTGTTCCTGTGCATGGGCAGTTAGGGGTAGAGCTAATTTTCGTGTTCCAATGTCGCGTAAGTGCTTGCGAAAAGTAAAACATTCATTCGCTATTAGACGGTCAAAAAGCTGGTGGAGATTTTTCGGATAAACCTGTGTACTTGCTTAAGTGCCACATTTCTCAAACACACGGTATTTTGCTCAAACGTCGCGATTTAAATCTATTTCGTCGTCTTATGAACTTGTAGACAATGTTGGTTAGCTTATATCGACATATTTTTTTGCGAGTTTTGAATTTTGAACCTATTTTAATGGATAGCTATTCACGGCCACCCATGCATTCTTTGCTGAGATCTCTACTTTAGCAGACCATTTCTATTTTATCTTAAGTTAGCGCTGTTAACTTCCTATTTGCATAGTAACAGGCGGACATATCAATACACCCACGTACTGTGCCTTCTGCAGGTTCTCTTTACTCTATGCCAATGTGCGACTCTCTGCTTTCCTTGCAGTTCAGATATTTATTTAATGTTTTCGAAAGCTTTTGATAAACAGGAATCAGCTGTGTACAATTTTGTGGATGTTTTGTAGGCTTTGTCTGTCTAACTCTTATGTATTAGTGCATGAGTAAACCTAGCAATAATCCTATGGGAACATTCTTAAACACCCATATGCAATAATACTTTGGAGGAATTTGATGCTGTTTTGAAAGTTATCAGTTTTGGACCACTACAGGTAGCTACGTTTATGATAATCGCATATTTTTGCATTTCATTTATTAAGAAATCAGTTGCCTTATTTTTTATCTCGTTGTCTGTTTGACTGTGTCTAATACACTGAAATATATATGACACCAGCTTTATTGTTCAAGTATCTAAACCTTGTTTGCAGTCAATTCCTTTCTGCTTGTACCCGCAATCTTACCTGCCTAAACCTGTATCAAAAGCAAAATGTTTCTAATATGCCTCTTCTGATACTTGCCTTCGTATCGCGACCACTGATTACCAGCACCTTTAAAACATCATACTTGGGCACTGTAGTGCAACAGAAAACATGCTCTTTCAGTATCTTGTAACATTGGATTTTATGGTTGTTTTAATCTTCGAAACGTCCATTTGTTTAACTGACTGCACATCCGTTGTCACAAACCGTTTTGGTGAGTTCCCCGCTGCACGTTTCTCGCTCCGTCTGCTTCGCTTCTTATTCTTGTAGACTGTACAATATACGTTGAGTTCAGTCGGCTCCGACTTCTATACTGTCGTATTTGACACGTCTTACGTGTCATTGCTTACCGACTAGTATCCCAGGCTCCGCCCAACAATTGGTGACCCCTTGTCAGGAACACGCCGTCCGCCATTAATAATTTTCATTTTGGTGAGCTCGTTCCAGTGCTTTTCTGATTCATTACTCGCTATCGTTTTGTTTTCTCATTTGCCGCATATACTTATTCATTTCTCACGATGAATAGTGCTGATGATAAATCATCTACGTACGTGGTTAGTGCCGTAGAGCTAGCCTCCCAACCTATTTGGGAGAATGACCCGTTGTTATGGTTTGCACATTTAGAATCCACTTTCTACAATTGTAAAATTTCATCTGATAATTCTAAATATCATCAGCTTATGTCCCGGCTTCCGCAAAGCGTATCCTCCCAAGTGAGGGAAGTCATAGCTTGCCCGCCCCCGATGCGAAATATGATACTTTAAAGCAGGCGATCATTTAGCGAATCACGCCCTCTGACAAGGTCCGACTGCAGCAACTGTTTAGGGACCTGCAACTAGGGGACAGGATGCCTTCAGCCTTGTTGCGACAGATGCAACAGCTCCTAGGCACATCCAGCATGGATGAAGGTATTCTCCGCGAAATGTGGATGCAACGTCTCCCAGAAAGCACACAAGCCATCCTTGCCGTGGCAAGCGCTCTGCCTCTCACAGCAGTTGCAGAACTAGCAGATCGTGTCATGGAACGACATCAGCCAGCGAACGAATCTAGGACGTTCACTCGACTTAGCCCCGTCACAGCCCCGGCGACATACGCGACTAGCGAGCCGTCGGCAATCGACGCGTTAGCATCGCAAATAGCGTCATTACAACGCCGAGTCGAGAAACTCACCCTAGATCGTAAGCAGCGCAGCCGCTCTAAATCATCTACTCGCCGCACGAAGCCTAACAATTCAGGCTGTTGCTTTTACCACACGCGTTTCGGTAAAAAAGCCCACAAGTGCACGAAACCATGCAGTTTCTCCGCCGCCAAGCAGGGAAACTTCCAGGCCGGCCCGTAATGGCGACTAACGGTGTCGGCAAAGCTCAAAGTCGTCTCATCTACATTAGGGATTATGACTCCGATACCCAGTTCTTAGTTGATACCGGGGTGGAAGTCAGCGTCATTCCCCCTATGCCAGGTGAGCCTACCGCTTCTCTGTCGACAAGTCTCAGTGCCGCCAATGGCACACCAATAGCCACCTATGGTCATCGGTCACTTACCCTGGACCTAGGTCTTCGGCGCTCGTTCCGCTGGGTATTCACTGTCGCTGCAGTCCCCTTTGCCATCATCGGCATTGACTTTCTCAGGCATTTCGACCTCTTGGTCGATGCGAAACGCCAGATGATAGTCGACACTGCAACAAAACTCAGCGTACGTGGCAGCACCGTTGATGTGACATCTATATCTCCGGTCTATGCATTTCCCCAGACCTCGTCAGCCTACGGTAATCTCCTTTCTCAGTATGCCAAGCTCGTTCAGCCAATGAACGCAGCGTTGCCCGTGGCAGCTCAAGTCACGCACCACATACGGACGAATGGCCCACCTGTGTCATGCCGTCCACGCCGACGGTCGCCCGACAAACTAAAGGTAGCTAGGGCGGAGTTTAAGCTTGAACTTGGAGTAATCCACCCTTCTGACAGCCCTTGGTCCTCGCCCCTGCAGATGGTCCCCAAAAAATCTGGTGACTGGCGCCCTTGCGGTGATTACCGCGCACTCAATCGCCTAACCGTCCCAGATAGGTATCCCATCCCACACATGCAGGACCTTACCGCATCCCTCACAGGTAAGACGATCTTCAGCAAGATCGATCTGGTTCGCGCCTATCACCAGATACCTGTGGAAGACAATGACATTCCTAAAACAGCCGTCCTTACTCCTTTCGGTTTGTTTGAATTTTTATGAATGTCATTTGGACTGTGCAACGCCGCACAAACCTTCCAACGCTTCATCCACGATGTCACTCGTGACCTAGACTTCGCCTATTCCTACCTCGATGATATTTTAGTAGCCAGTTCATCGGTACAAGAGCACCTCGAGCACCTTCGAACTCTCTTCCAGCGCTTGACCCAACACGGTGTCACAGTCAACCCGACTAAGTGCGAACTCGGCAAATCAACGGTAGAATTCCTAGGCCACCTCGTTTCATCTTCTGGTATTGAAGTCCTTCCGGATAAGATCCAAGCAATCAAGGACTTCCCAGCTCCGACTTCGTTCAAGTAACTCCGTCGATTTTTTGGTTTGGTCAACTACCATCGACGCTTCATTCCGCGCTGCGCTCAGCGCATGCAGCCACTGACTGACTTACTCAGAGGAAATGAACGTAAGTTCGCTTTCCCTGCCACAGCACAGGCAGCCTTCGCCGAGCACAGGGATGCTTTCTCGCTCATTCCGAATCGACTGCACCTCTTTCTATTACGACTGATTCCTCAGACGTAGCGGTAGGAGCCGTCCTCCAACAACACGTTGATGGGCAATGGCAACCCCTTGGGTTCTTCTCTAAGCGCCCGCAGCCATCGGAATCCCGCTACAGCACGTTTGGCAGAGAACTGCTGGCCATTTACCTAGCGATACGTCACTTCCGACACACAATTGAAGGCCGCGCTTTCACGGTCTACACGGACCACAAGCCCCTTATCTTTGCCTTTAACGCTGCTAGCGACAAATACTCACCACGGGAAACAAGACACCTAGACTTTGTCACGCAGTTCACTGCTGACATACGTCATGTCTCAGGTGTCGACAATCCCGTCGCCGACGCTCTCTCACGCGTCAACCTCACTCTGCAGTCTTTACCTACTGTCGACCTTGCCGCCATGGCTTCGGCTCGGGCTCAAGATGAAGACATACAAAGCACTCTGCAGTCCACTTCGCTGCATGTGCAACCTGTTCCTCTCCAAACCACGGAAGGCACCATTCTTTGTGACACTTCCACAGGTTGTCCTAGACCTCTCGTGCCCGTCTCCTTCAGACGCACAGTCTTCGACGCACTGCACTCACTGTCACATCCAGGTATCCGTGCATCTTTGAAACTGGTCACCGAAGGTTTCGTTTGGCCACGCGTAAACAAAGGTGTTCGTACCTGGACTCGCGCCTGCCTTCAATGCCAGCGCTCCAAAGTACATCGTCACACCCGCAGTCCTCTTGGTTCATTTCCTGCCCCGGACTCTCGGTTCTCGCATGTACACTTAGACCTGTAGGTCCATTACCTCCGTCGCGCGGATTCGTATACATTCTGACATGTGTCGACCGCTTCACCAGGTGGCCAGAAGCCATTCCCGTAACAGACTGCACAGCTGAGACTGTTATCCGGGCCTTCTTAGATCGGTGGGTATCGCACTACGGATGCCCATCCACCATCACAACTGACCGCGAAACGCCTTTCGAATCTTCACAATTCGATACGTTCTGCAACTTCTTAGGTTGTCGCCGCATCCATACCACAGCGTATCACCCAGCAGCCAACGGGTTAGTTGAACGTTTCCATAGACAGCTTAAAGCCTCGCTCTGCGCCTCCTCCGACCCTAGCTGGAGCGAAAACGTTTCGCTTGTACTCTTAGGCATTCGCAGCAGCATCAAAGCTGACTTGCAATGTGCACCAGCAGAGCTGGTTTACGGCACAACGCACAAGTTACCAGGAGAATTCGTTTCACCTCCCGCATCGTCGGGTATGCCTCCGCCTAACTTTGCGTCCTTCCTAGCTCAGCGCATGCCTTCACTACGCCCGACCCCGCCCCGTGAACAGACTAGAGATGTGCAAATGCACAGCGGACTCTCTACCTGCACTCACGTCTTCCTCCGCACCGACGCAGTGCGGCGCCCTCTCCAGCCTCCCTACACTGGCCCTTTCAGAGTTCTGCAACGGACTCCGAAACATTTTACTTTAGACCAGAATGGTCACCGAACAATGGTGTCCATCTACCGACTCAAAGTGGCTTTCTTTGACGAGCCACTTGCAGCTCATCCTGATGCTCTCTCACAAGCACCCGCACCTGTGGTGACTTCCCGATCACTGGATAACCCGGAACCCTCCGTACCCATTGACCCGCAACCTATCCCGCCTCAACCCCAGGCAACCGACCGACACGGTAGACAGGTCAAACGTCCGGTCCGTTTATCAGATTTTGTAAACGTTTGCTATTTCCATTAACACGCCTTTTCGTCTTTAATGGTTATCCTGCGTCTCACCCACAAACGTTTTGCAAAATCAAAAATAAACAAAAACATTTTGAAAAACCTAAAAAGCGTATTTGCTTTTATCATGTATGACATGTTCCCTCTGCTGCGTCAAGCCACTTCCCCGACCATTGCCAACCCCCTCTGAGTTCTACCTTCCAGAAACTCAACCGCCGGAACTGCCCAGGCAACCCTCGAGTGACTCTCCAACCGGCTCAACGCAACCCTGGTGTGACTCGCCAGCCGTCCTCACTCAAGGAACCGACAGTCACCCTCGATCGCAGACACCCACGAACGAATTGGTCCCCAAACGCCGCTTAGGCATTGCCGACGAGGACGCCGGATTTCTTCGTGGGACGAGCACGCCTGGATTTCTTCGTGGGACGAGGACCGTGGACTAAAGTGCGGTGGGGGAGTGACACCTCCCATGCGCACCGTCGGGTCTGCAGCAATGGGAGGTCTTGTCAGCCTCTTTTTGGACCAGCCAGTTTTTTTGCAGTCCGACCAGCCCGCCCCGACGGCCCACCGATGATGCACTCTGGTCCACGCGATCGTCATAAATAAAACTAACAAAAGCCTGGACCCAGCGAAATCTACACCCCACTTTGGAAGCCCTTCTCAAGCCCCTGCAAACATTCGCATCCACCCTCACCTTCCGTTCCCCCCACTAACAGCCCCATCGATGGCTTCCATCCTTCAGCCTTCTAGGGGAAGGCCCTTGTAGTGCAACAGAAAACATGCTCTTTCAGTATCTTGTAACATTGGATTTTATGGTTGCTTTAATCTTCGAAACGTCCATTTGTTTAACTGACTGCACATCCGTTGTCACAAACCGTTTTGGTGAGTTCCCCGCTGCACCTTTCTCGCTCCGTCTGATTCGCTTCTTATTCTTGTAGACTGTACAATATACGTTGAGTTCAGTCGGCTCCGACTTCTATACTGTCGTATTTGACACGTCTTACGTGTCATTGCTTACCGACTAGTATCCCAGGCTCCACCCAACAGCACTACCACACCGTGCAAAGGCCACAAAGTTTTTGTTTCCTAGTTCCTATCTATTCAACCCCAACCTTTCGGCGGCTACTTTAATTAACGCTAGTTTTCAATTTTGTACTATTGAATGAGCTACCTCATCATTTTTGGCGATCCATCCGCCGAGTTTAACAACACCGGCGGTTGTCATTGCCAGTATGTCGGCTGTCCGTCCTGCGGAACCTGCCACCAAAGAGTCCGATACAGTAACATTCACCAGTTAACGGCAATTAGTGATCAGATTAGATGTACATCCAACGTTACCATCGCACTCAGCTGACACTACGTCTGTACATTATATTCCATTCCTAAGTTTTCTACGGATCCTTTACAACAATTGCACAAATTTTATAAACCCATTTTCCATGAACCTAACACTATATTATGCTTGTAACAATGTACTTATGCCTAGCGAGGCGTACATGGAAGTTTTTCGAGTAAATGCTTTTATTTGTTTCCTTTTTCTAATTTCATAGCTTATGCCCTTTTATTTCCTATAGCATGACAATGACTTTTGGTTGTACTGCAAATCAAGCTTAAACAATTACGGTGTCCTGCTTCAGTATAATTTCAAACAGCACGCTACCGGTTGTACATCCAGACGCAGTAGTTGACAATTCTTCTACCGATTGTGGCGGAAAAATTAAGGAGAAAATGGCAAGTGAACAGTTAATCTCGTATTCAGCGTGTTCGGAAACCGATACAAACGGCAAAAAGGATGACTACATGGAAACTTTGTGCAATGCTTGTTTTAATTAACGAATTAGTCGATCCGTATATAAGGGAGCGCGCTGTGGTGTTTCGCCATACCTGCCAGTGCTATGGACGATCCGTGCTTCACGTTCGCCGTAGGGTTAACTGGGATGGATTTTAATGGGGACTACGGCTGCACTAGCTCAACGTCAGGAACACAACATTTTGTGGACGATGATCGGTTATTCAAACAGCTAATGAAGCTGGAATATGGAATAATTGAATCGCTCAGGGAAAGCTTCTCGGCAGTGCAAAGTAAAGATTGCACGCCGTTCTTTGTGTACAATTCTGAACCTGCCGGTCAATACCACCGCAAAAGGTGGTATATTTTTACGTGAAGTGCGTATGGGTTTATGCCCGCCGGAAAGATGGTGATGACCGCGGTTAGTGATTTCATTTATCCTGCTAAAACGTCCCATTTAGTTACAGAGACAGCAACTTTGCCTCTCCTGTCAGGTGTCGTATGGTCGATGGTTCGTATAAGCTAACGGATTAATCTAGGATGCATAGACATGATTTCCACGTAGGAGAACCATGGTTACACGTGCGTACTCGCCTGCTCTCACAGGAGGATGAGGTGCAAGTTTTCAAGCTCATGCAGTGTTTCAAGAGTACTCGTGAAATAAGAAATGTAGCGCTTGTTACCTTCCAAGTGCAGCTGAAACGTGCAGACGTTAGGTCTATATTTAACCGGCACGCTAAAATAGAGGGTGGGAACGAAGCCGTACGAGTGCGGAGGCTGCTGCAGGGGAAGGGATATACGACATAGTGGACAGCGAAGGTATATTGCAGTATTATTTTTTAAAACGCAAAGCATTGTACCGTTATGTGCTCGCTCGTGCGATGTCATTATAGCAGACATCACATAGCAGCACAAGCAAAATGACTAGGTGCCATGGCATGCAATGCTGGTTGTAGCAACCGGCTATGCTCGTAGTTTTTCCATGCCCTCGTGCCGAACGCAAGTGAACTCAGTTACCATGATGCGGTGCAGGTAAGGACGGGGCATTAATCAAAGAGCCTACAGCATGCACGCTGGTGTTAGATCCCTGCTTAGCGCAAATGAACGCTTGTAACACATACATCCCAAATGCGTGTGTGATGTTTTGCCGCTTCCATGTATTGAGGGACATGCTGAGGCGCTACGCTTATGTAAAAGGTTGCAACGCTATGGACTGCAGGAAAGTCGTGCAATGGATGAGCAGTTTGGTGTATACCCAAGGCCAACCATAATTCAATAATTTGCTTGAGGCCATCGGTGCTCGAACTAAGGAGGTGTTTCGGTATCTTAATAGCATGTGGCTTTCCTATATGGAAACTGGGCAGGACACATTGTACAGGGCGTGAGAAACTTTGGCATGTACACCACGAACAGCGCGGAGGGGGAAATAGGCACCTGAAACACGGTTTGTTCCGTAGGTCAAGTGTCATTCGGTTGTTTAAGCAGACGTTAGGACGGAATCAAAAGTAGACCAGGCAAGGGAAAGCCGCCCAGCAAAAGTTCACATAAGTGTGGTCAAAACCCTACATGTGCGCGTTGGTTAACCGATGTTTTGCGTTCCTTGGGGAAATATCTATGTAAAGTGTTGCTGAAGCACCTATCGATAAACAAGTTGACAAGCATGGGATATGGCCTTGCGTTCTGGAATATGCGCACTTGCCGTGGACGAACTTTCCAGGTGGTATATGCAGGTGCCACGGTTTGCTAATGTGCATTCTCTATGCACTGGAATTTGCCGTATCCTCGTGCCCCAGAGGTATGACGTCTAATCGGCCACCCGCAAGAAAAACTATTCTAGGAAACTCGGTGGTGTTCGCCTGCGCAAGCATCGGAAATTGTTTCATAGCCTGGTGAACAATAGTACCAGGAGGTGTATACGACTCCATAGCGCACGGCTGCTGACTAGCCGGCCATTAGTGAAAGGGTTGGGAAGGAAATAGCTATCGCGTTACACACAATGGGCCTCTCCAACTTCTGTAAACCGGTGCGCTCTCTAATGGATCTCGCCGGGCATCTTTGTGAGAGAGCTGATTTGGCACTAATGGCTAAGGATCCCACCACCGGGCAACTAATAACCATTGGTCCGATCGCAAACATTGTTTCCCATTGTAGGAATAAGCGGAGGCGTTTGAATGTCTCTATAGGAAAACAGGCCAAGGATGAAAATACTGCTATTCGTTGTGAGCCGTCAACGTCACAGAGTACTTTGACCAAAGCGCCGTCCAGTAGGGAAGTGGGTGTTAAGAACATAGAAATCGTGGGTGATCCGTTACAGAAGAGGAATATCCGAGAAACGCGAACTACAAAGGCAGCAGCATACCCTTTTCAGAAATAGCGGCGAGTCTCTGCGCAGGTACCGCATGGTTGCAATGTTTGTCATATTTGCGGTAAAGAGCAACGGGATTCTGTGGACCTGGAGGTGAACTAAGTTCAATGTTGCGATTGCAAGCTGGCTTGCCGAACAATCTTCTCGTGGTGTCAACTGGGTAGTTTGGGATTTTCCCGTTTCAGCAAATTGTTCGGCGGCAGTGTTTCAGGAAGTGGTGGGTATACGCCTGTCGAAAGTTCTCCTTATAAAAAGCCACGTGTCCCGTTTAACAACACTGTGACGTGACGGAGGTGAATCGCCAGTTAATAAAGTCACTGCCCCTGCTTCTTCCTGGCGAAGCAGTGTACTCCAGCAACCTTATGCTGTAATTCTAAGCGGCATTGAGCCTCTGTTTGGCAAACGAACAAACGAAAGGCATATGAACTGGTCAATCAGTCCCCGGCTCTCCATGGGCGCGGCTCCCTGTATTAGCTCTGCTGCTTTGTTGGCAGGCTCTTCAGCCAAAGGCTCTGGGTGATGTCCCTTAAGTGAACACCCTACTTCGGCTTGGGCAACCGGGTAGTATCTAGCCCTCCGACGAAACCATAGACCGATGTCTTGTGTTTTCTGTTACTGTTTCTGTAGCATCTCTGGAGTACCGTAGAGTCTGGGGGCTCTATGTCTATTTGTATACGATTGCATATATATTTATATACGTATACATAAATGCAAGCATTGGTGCCATGAAACGTGCGCGGCCCTTCGGGACCCAGATGCGTCGTACCAGTGGGTGTACTGCCAATGAATCATGCGGGACGACTGAGCGGTGCATGCAGGCTTCGGGAAGCGGATGTCAACAAACCTGGGTACATCCAAGTGTTTTAAAAACCCGCATAAGTGTACCAAAGGTTTTGAATACCTAATATACCAAAGGTTTTGAACAACCCAAAAAGCGCAAAAATGTTTTCAAACAGATATGTGTATTACTCCACCTATCCCTACAGGTTGTTGCTTCCGTATGGGGAAGCGTTTCGTGTCGTTATCCATTGCAGTTTATACACGCTATTAACCCACACTGCCTTTTCCTTTTATGCTCCCAACTGAAGAGGTGGCATTTCTTTGGAGGAAGGTGTTGTCGCATGGTATCTGCGTGCGGTTACGTACTTGGCACTTTAAGGTAGGACACGCGTTGGAAGCTGTTAGGATCGGTTCGCCTGTTTCCGCCCAGCGGCTGCACCAGGTTTCATCACCTGTTGTCGCTGAAGGCTGCTCCGCGACAGATATTCCTCAGTTAGATCGAAGGGTCAAGGCGATCACTCCGCAGGGGCAACCGCTCACTGACCCGGAGGCATCCAATTTGTCTGCTGCAGGCTGTGCAAAATATTATATAAGCATATCTTAGGTTGTACTTAGGTTGCTAGGTCATTTTCTTGCTAGAATGTTGCTCTTGGTCGTTTGCGTCCTTAATAAATAGCAAATGTAACACGTAGTCTGTCTATCCGCACGGTCGGTTACGTAAAATTGCGGCTGGTCTCCCCAACCCCCGTAGTGTCTTCAACATTTCGTGCTATTCAGATAGAGGGATTGTACGTATCCACAATAAACTATATCTAGTTCACTTACCTTGCCTTATCACTGTATTTTGAAGTTTTCATGATGAGGTTTTAGTATCGTCAAGTACTTAATCCTACCGTGCGAAAACTGCGCAATGGTTTCTTGTTGTAACCGGGAAATGACGCATTCCTACTTTTGAAACAATTTGTTCCTTCTGCTGCTGCATTCACCGTTATCAAATCGTTCGCGCATACAAGGATAAACCTAGCTCGTGCACCGAACAGGATAGTAAGCAAGATGTTGCGGTTAGTGATGTAGATGCCGCGACCATGTCCGCTTCATGAAAGATGCGAATATACGTAAGTGAAGCGTCATGGAAGGCATTTTGAATGGAGTGTGAAGGCAGTATTACAATTGGTTACACAGACTGGTGGCGAGTAATAAAGACGTGCAAGCAGATGAAACTGCAACTATCGGCGAATCCCTTGAGTCTTGCTCCTAACGGATTGTTTACCCAGAAACCAATACCATGCTGCCAGGTGTTGCTGGATATAAGCCAAAACAGCCTTACAAAACACTGGACACCAATATTCCGTGCACACCGAGGCAAAGCTTATGTAAGTCTGTAATAGTCGGTAGGCGGATATCGTTGCGTGAAGGGAAAGGTTGGCTTTGGCCACCAAAGGTAGTAAGGTAGATAGCGCAACCATGTGGCCTTGATGTGTTAGACAAGCAGGGCTGTACCTAAGTAAAGCGCTGAGGTTTGGTTTCCACACCTAACTGCAGTACAAAACGAAACCGTAGCCTCATTGACATTACCTTCCGGAAGCGAGTTTCATCGCTCAGTAACTACAGCACAAACGTGGTCTAGTCTAAACGCGACACGGCATCGCTTTTGGGAAGACCATGAGGGCAATAGAACTGTGGCTTAGCTATATAGCTAGCTCAGGTCTGGTCCTAGGCTCCAGGTTCAAATGCGGTGGTTAAGGATCTATAGGTTTGGGCTATGCGCAAATAATGTGGTTGCCGCATCAAGATTCCCTAGGAGATCATGAATGATGTCGGGGCAGAGCATCGGTCCGATTACGAAGCCACGCACAGGCTTACAAGGGGTGGACGGAATTTAAGCACCAGTTGTTGTTTCCAGCTAAGGGTCTGGCATGTTGACTGTCCGGTAACCTTTCTCGGGATAGGTTAACCCCAAGTGGGTGCGTACTGACAGAGCCGGGTGCAGCCGAAAGCGCTTATGTACGTAAGGTACTTGGGCTACACAGCCAGTTAGGGGTCGAAGCTTCTGTATGTTATACAGTATACTTGCCGTTATCATAAATACCAGAGAGGGGCATTTTTAAAAATGCCAAGCTCAGCTGCCGTGAACCTCCAATCCCATACAAAGTGAGCAAGAATACGTGGCCGACGTGTAAGGAGCACAGGCCACACACCAGATCACTGAGGTATGGGTTACCGCACCTGTGCATCGTAAGAACATTCATGCGGTGATTACACCGTTATTAACAGGAAATCATTCAGAGGCTTCATAAATGGAATGCAAATGGAAACCCATTATAAAAGCTGCATCTCACTGTGGCTTACGAACGAGCAATGATTACCATCTACTTAGAAGAGCAATATAATGAATATTTCTGATTTGAACATAAATACTGAACGGATGGACCGAGCGTTGGCTTGGCCGAGATAGGCCAAGTATAAAGCAGCTGCATCATCCTATGGAAGCCAGCTGGTATTGTCCACGGAAAAGATTACAGCTACCAAGCGATTAATTTGCTGAGATAGACCAAATGTAAAGCACTTGCGCCGGGCATTCTGATGCCAAGTAGCATCGCCAACAGGTCAGTTTGGAGCTACCAAGCAATGGCGTAACTGCGATGGACCATTAACAAAGTCGTTGCATTAGAATAAGTATTCTAGGAACTATCGTTTTAAGTTCTGCATTGAGCCACAAAGCGCTGGCTTGGCTGAGGTGGCCGATCTATAATATGATAGCAGCAGGCTTCGTGAAACTATGCATCAACATACAAAGTTCAGAATAGAGCTATAAAGCGAAGGCGTGGCTGAGATAGACCATTTAACAAATTGTTGCATCGGGCTGTGTGATACGATGTAGTATCGTCCACAGATCACTGAAGGAGCACTGAAGGACAACCTACCCTTGGCGGAATTTGGAAAACTGAGCATTCTTACATCCGGTTAGTTTGTATCACTGGTTGCATCTGAAACAGTGGCCTGTTTGTTGACTTGAATAGGTAAAGCACTGGAACTTACCGAACATTGTTATCTCAGAATTCACGCTTGGCTATAGCAAATACTAGATAAATTTTTTCTTCCCATTTAAAAGATAGATGACTGCCATTGACACTCATACAATGAGAAAAAAGGGTGCGGAAAACCGAATAATCATGGTAAATAACGTTGCCGTCACGAGTGCCGAGAAACCTGTGCCCTGTCGCACACATTCCCAGCAGCCTGGGATACAAGAGCAGGTAAATAATTCCAAAGGACTAATGACAGACAGTTCCGTTATTGTTGTCGACCTTGTATCTCCACGGACAGCCAAAATAAAGAGGTTGGAGAAACAGTTAACGAACCAAAATGAAAAACTAAGTTGTTTGACTCATTCGGAGGTATCCTAATGTTAGTTTCGTACATAATTCATTCTCCGGCTAATATAGCGCACAAGCACAAAATTGGAGCAACCAACTTCCTAAATGCAGTCGCCTCTGAGGTTACCCAAAGTGGCAGGGGAAAAACGCCATCGCTCTCAACATAGCTAACAATATCGCGATTGACAACAGCAGGCATACTGGTTCAAGGGCGTGCAACACCGCTGAGACGGATATTAGTTGTAGAAGATTGAGGAAAAAATCTTTACGTTTTTCTTGTTCGACTCTGTTCAGCTATCGTAGCAAAAGACTCGCATGTTCTTTTATCAAAAGTCACAATACTTTAGGTTCTGTTCCGAAATTTTTCCAAGTTATTCTATTCGTAGGCAGATCACCTTTGCAATGTGAGCTTCAACGCATGAGTGCAACTAATGTCTCGCCTGAGCCGAAGCAGAGTCATTCCCCTTGCGCGCTTCCTGGAGTGCAAAGAAGGTCATTAAACGGTGTTTGGTTCTCCCTTTCTAAAAACGCAGATACTGTTAGCGAGGCCACTCTCCACACGAGCGGTGCTAAGCTTGGCGACAGGGTAGCGGGAATTGCGATGCTCACGTCTCCACACCACATTAGCCTTGTGGACATAGGAAATGGTGTAGGTTCACTCGATGCACCACGTTCCGACAAACCAGTAAGGATTGGGATCAATCCCTACACCACTATTGAAACAGATACAAGTCCAAAACCATCAAATGGGACTATCGATAGCTTAAGGTACATTACGGCCCATTGACATTATGACTACACATAGCTGCAGTGGTCATGGTCCGCGCACTAAGCGTCTTAGATCAAACAGGGGCCTTCGTGCTGGAAAGTGACTCGCCGTGTTCCAATGACAATTGTGAATAATAGTGCTACTGCACAGAGTTGTAAGCCACAATTCCCCATTTTTCCGGCGATGTGCCAAGACTGTTCTCCTGGCAGGCCTGTACATCGCTGTGCTGAAACACAGAAAACTTATTTATGCCCCTATCCATACTCTTTTCCGCCTTCACTTCGCAGAATGCCTTCTGCTGGCCCTTCGGCAATAAGACCCTATCCAGTTAAACACAATCACACCAAAACTACCACATCATTCTTTTTGCATTCCCTACCCATTCTCCCCCCTCTAATCCCGCTAGGACTGGTGAATCTCACGGCAAGGGATTTGCTGCGGAAGGCTCTAGAACTAATGTGTTTGCAAGAGTAAATACTGGGTAAAATTTTGAACAGCGCCAGGACATTTTAAGACTGATGGTAATTAATATCCGTTCTCTGTTGCATAAACTTCATTTACTCCGCACCTTCATAAGTCTGAATAAACCTGCTATGATTTTACTCACTGAAACCTGGTGTCATGATACCATGTCCAGCCGGCTGCTTTCTACCAAAGATTCCAAGCTTATTAAAAGTGATCAAAGGCAAAGAAGAGAAGGTGGTTGTGTAATTTACTGCTCGCAATATCCTTGTCTCTGAATTCACACTTCCACTTATGTGCCCAACTATTGATTCCGCTTGGTTACTCTTGTCCTTCTGTACTAAGCGAACTCTTGTAGACTGTATATACCCCTTATCTGGAGGCCAGTTTCAGTGCTGAGAACCAGTTGGTTGACATCTTCAATTCCATATCGGAACTTGGTTCATTTGATAAAGTTATAGTTGGCGATTTCAACCTACAAGGTATCTGTTGGTTAACCTTAGTAACAAACGCGAAACATACTGAGTTCATGACCTCCCTCATCACTGGTGGTTGGTGGCACCATGTTCTAATGACTACCAGGGGAAAAAATATACTTGACCTACTTTTTACCTCAGGAACCTCCCAGATAGCTACTGCTGTACTTGACGGTCTCCCTAGATGTGCTTACAAAATAGTCGGATGTAAAATTATAGCTGAGTCGTCGAATGTGAGGTCAGCGGTGGTTCCACACTTCCTTCAAAATGTTAATTGGGTAGATTTCTCCGCTTTGCGTAGGGTCCAAAATTGGGACCATTTCTTTCTTTCGTCTGACATTAAGGAAGCCTCTGATATCTTCTATGACAATTTGACTATATGCTTAACATATTTGCCTCCTGTGATAATACGCGAGCCTCTTCTAAGTGCGCTACCAACGCAAAGACAAGCGGAAAATAGGGGGCTAACTCGAACATATGAACGTACTTGCGACTTCAGAGTATTACTGAGACTCCAACGCCTTATAATAGAGACGGCCATGAAACACCACATTTGCCTCATGCAGGAAGTACAACGGGCTGTAAATAGTAGTAATGCAAGTCAACTGTTGACTGCATTACTGAGAAAAAGAAGAGGTGGCAAACCTGACCTGCCATTCCACCTCCTCATGTCTGAAGGCGTCTGCATGGATTCCCTAATTGCCAGCTCCTTTAATCTTGAAACAGAAACCCAGGAATTGTTAACATCATTTCACTTCCCTGAACAAGTCTCAGCGACCGAGCTTAGTGTCGCTACGGTAAAACGTATGATTACCTGTCTACGACCATCCTGCAGATCTGGCCCCGATGGGATCTCCTCTGCTTTAGTCAAACACGGTGGATATGCTATCCCTCTCATATTATTAAATAATTTCTCTTTGTCTCTCCAGTCTGGTCATTATCCCGGACGTTGGAAAACGGCTACGGTTATACCGGGACATAAGTCCGGGTCGAAAACTGACATTCGGAACTACCGCCCCATTAGTCACACAGACAATCTCAAACGCATGCTAGAGAGAATTGTTAAGGAGCGATATTAGTATCGCACGAACTTCTTTCACCTTCACAGCATGGCTTTCTGAAGTCCCGCTCGTGTGTTACCTGTCAAGTTGACTTTCTTAACCATCTAACCGAACCAAATAACTCAGGTCTTCAGTGCATTGTCATCTCCCTCGACATGCAAAATGCGTTTGACAGAGTCCCACACAAAACTCTGCTACATAAATTAAGTAAGTACGAGGTTACAAATCCGCTTAACCCTTGAATCAAGTCGTATCTGTTAGGACGGGCGCAATTTGTGGATATCAATGGTTACATCTCTTTACCTCGTCTGGTCACCAGTGGGGTGGTACAGGGCAGTGTCATAGGTCCGTTACTCTTCCTACCGTATATAAAGAACCTCGTTTCTGTTATAAGACTTGGGAGGCCTTATTTGTTTGCCGATGATTTAAGGGTGGTTTACACTTTCCCAGATTCTCAGCATACAGCGGAACTTAACCATATCCAAAGTGGCTTGAAAGCCATTGCGAGATGAGCTGATATGTGGCGGATGACATTTGCAACATCGAAGTGTAGTATTCTAGCCTATGTATGTCAGATAGCAGCAGAAGTGTTCAGGCTTCATGAATAAGTCATTCCAATCAGCCAGTCTGTTCGTTACTTATGTTTAAGATATTAAGTTCGTTAAACTTAGCGAACATACAATTCATATCGTGAAGAAGGCTAAGCAGTCGGTAGGGCTCATATGCCACCTGCTAACCTTGAAAGCAACCAGACTAATTGCTTTCAAAATCAGTAGCTGGCGTTTGCTTGAATATTGCTGTGTTGCGTTCAGTAACTTGCAAAATGGTGACTTGAGAGCCATTGAAAACGTCCAACACGCCTATACGAAGCGCATAATTGGCTATTCAACCGTTCTTTCATACCGAGATAAGTGCAAGCACTTGCATCTTGAACTTCTGTGGTTGCGAAAAAGGCAATTAAATCTGTGCTTCCCCACAAACTTGCGTGGCGGAAAGTATGTGCTGGAACCTAGCAATTGCACTTTCGGGAAAATACCAGTTATGGACTGAGAGATAGTGAGTGCATATCCTATTTACCTAAATTCAACACCAGCCTAAGGAGAAATTTCTACCTTCTTAGGTATGGCTCCATATGGAATAAGCTGCCAAAAGAGATTATATGTATTGAAAATTTTTGCATGTTCATTAAAATGAAAAAGGCTTACCTATCAACGGACAGGGTAAAGGGGATCTTAAAAATTCAACTTGATTATGAAAAGCTGTATGAAGAAGGGCCGGATCATGTATGATAAAGGAGAACATCGACTCGAATGCACCAGAGAAAACATGATCATCGAGGATGAGCTGCTACAAACCGCTTCATATGCTATTCTTTAATACTACCTCCTATGCGGTTTTACTCCTTTCAAAATTAATTCATAACAACTGCCTTCTGTTTAAAACCGAAAGCAAAGTTATTTACTGGCGTTATGTCAGGAACTATCTTCGTAATTTTCCCCACAACTTGATTAATTTGGAATATTGTTCTGCGATACCCTTCGCTACATTTGTTCTGCCGTGCTAACCATTTTCCCTTCTTTCCTGAAGTTAACAGTCCAGACACATATACTTGAATTCAGTGATGGCAATAACTTATTCCCTATGCGACTTTTGCCAATGGACAACTCGTACAGTTATCTGTCTCCGGCTGTCACGACACACAATTTGAGCGTATGATCGGCTCGATCCATTTTTACGCCGGTTTAAAAAACCTACCAACCTAATTTTTACATTAACGATACGGTGCCTCTTTCACATAACCCTTCTTTTCTACATTCTTCCTTATTTCATGGTTGGCCGCTACTGTGCTGATCTCCTGTGGTGACGGATTATAGCCACCGGATTATAAAAAACTTTACCTATGCAAGGCACATTGCCACAAAGTGACTGGCGTATAAAAAAGCGTCATAATTTAATGTTCAGCATGAAGGACTGGGCTGAGGCCGCATCGCTCATAATACATGTATAAAAGCAGCCCAAGAAAAAGAACAGAACATGTGATAAACAGGTGCTGGCTCATATGCTACTATGCCACAGCGGCACGCGGCCAGGTGTTTCATGGAAGTGCTAGCGAAACCTTTCGAGGGAATACCTTGCATGGAAGCAGGTCCCCTGGGGATGGTTCCACGAGTGGCCGTAGTACTTTAACTGGACATCGGTTTAAATCTGCATAGGTTATTGTTCCTGGTTTGTAATTTCTTTAATGGCTTAATCTTGCCAATTACTTTAGTACCAGTTTTGGATTCATTGTAAAAAGCGTGAACAAATTGATTATCTTTTGCCATCCTATTGTACACGTTGACCAGACCACCTAGTTGGACTGCAACACGAATCACCGAGGAATAAACCATTTATTTACTTATTTATTTATCAGAATTGAGCTACCAAGCAATGGCTTCACTTAAATAGACCACTTAGAAACTGGTTGCATAGGTTAAGTGACTTTAGGTACCATCGTACGAAGTTCAGATTAGAGCTACCCATTGATGGTTTTGCAAATATGGATCGTCTATAGCATGGTAGCAGCGGGCTTCGTGAACCTAAGTAGCTTCGTGCGCAGATAAAATTGGAGCTACCAATCGTTGACTTAACTGGGATAGACCAATTATAAAACTGTTGCGTCAGCCTATGTACTTCTTTGTATCATCGTACAAAGTTCAGAATAGAGCTGCCAAACAATGGCTTGGCTAGGCTAAACCATTTATAAGATGCTAGTGGTAGGCTTCGTGCTTTCATGTTGGATCGTCCGCGGGTCAGATTGGAAATACCAAGCGATGGCTTGGCTGATATAAACCATTTGGAAAATAATTCCAACAGCCTAGGTGATACTAGGAGGCCTCGTACACAACTCAGAGTTGAGCTGCCAAGCAATGGTTTAACTTACACTGAAAATATGCAAAATGGTTGCATTAGGCTAGGTAAAACTAGGTACCGTCGTACAAAGTTCAGTATGGAGCTACCAAACGATGGCTTGACTGAGATGAACCATCTATAAAATAGTAGCAGCAGACATAGTGAATCCAGGTAGAAACGTCCACAGATCAAAGGAGAACTACCAAGCCATGGCTTGGCTGAGATGCACCATCTATAATATGGCAGCAGCAGGCTTCGTGAAACTAGGTAGCTTCTTCACCCATAAAAATGGAGTAACAAACCGTTGAATTAAATGAGATAGAACAAGTATAAAATTGTTGCTTCGAGCTACCTAATCCTATGAACCGTCGTACACCGTTTGGAATAGAACTAATAAGCGATGGCTTAGTTGAGATAGACCGTTTTAATATGGTAGCAAGAGGCTTCGTGAATCTCCACAAATCAGAATAGAGCTACTAAGCTACGCTTGGGCCGAGATGGTCCAATTATTCAATGGGGACAACACGCTTTGTGAATCTATGTAACGTCGTCCAAAGTTCAGAATATAGCTGCCAAACAACGCCTTGATTAAGATGTACTAATTATAAAACGGTTACCTCAGGTTGTGTACCTAGGCTGCATCGTCCACAGATAAGATGGAGCTAACAAGCGTTGGCTTGGGTCAGATAGACCATCCATACAACGGTCCCATCAGGGTGTGTGGATCTAGGTAGCATCGTCCTCAATACGCCCACCAAGCAATGGCATACATAAGATAGACCACTTATAAAACGGTTGCCTTAGGCTTTGCGAATCGATATAGCTTCGTCTACAGATCAGAATAGAGCATACTATCGATGGCTTGCCTGCGCTGGATCGATCATCGAACACTTTAAGCAGGCTTAATGAATATAGGCAGCATCGCCTGTGACAAATATGCAGCTAGCAGGCTGTCGCTACCAAGTGATGGCTTGGCTGAGATAAACCAATGCTAAAATGTTTCCACCAGGCTTTGTGGTTCTATGTAACATCGTCCACAGACCAGAAGCTACCTGCCAGGCGATGGCTGGACTTATATAGTCCAATTCTACAACGCCGTGGTTTATCTATTTACATGCCGCCTACTTGAGAAATACCGGTTACAAATCCTTGCACCAAACTTAATCCGCGGTGACTCGTTCACTTACCCGTCGTAAACATTAATAAGCTGCCTTCGCTGACGTATAAGTTAACATAGTGGTTATAAATGGCTTCATGGATCACCGTAGTTCCGTCCATGGTTCACACTATGCATCGTTATTCCACTTTAACGTTTCAACGTAAGTTCAGTAATTTCCTTACTTCCAGAAGCTTATGTGGTTATCATAACATTATCCACATGTCGGGAGGATTCTCTTGCGGCTAAGAGCTTATTATGCGAGCAACCACCTCCTTTACAATGGAACTACAGCCCCGTATGAGTAAATAGGTCAAAAATGGTATAAAGCCAAAAGGAAACATTTTCGCAAAATCGATTTACACACTGCGTTCATACCTGGTGACACATTATGTTGTGTTGGCAAATTCTCACCCAGAAACGGTAATCTCTATGTAACCTCCCTTAAACGTGGAGGCTCATCTAGAGTAGATACCTTTTTAAGTATTTAGTGTTGACGCACATCTTCTGGTACTTGAGGATTCTAGGGGATAAAATTACTGTTTACGGCATCAAATCGCCCATAGATTTCTCCTTTAACCTTAAACAGATGGTAGAAAAAGAGACCGTGCTCCACAACGGTCGGTGATCAGCTGGCGACTGGGAGGTTGCGGTGGCGGACAACAAGCCACTTTGCCTTGGTGAAGGAAAAGGGAAGATTACATTGTGATGGAAGAGGTATTAATGTGAAGAAAAATGCCATGGGTTGTAACGCGAACCTAGGTTGAGATGAGTATAATGATAGTTTGAATGCACCGTAATGTGCGTTGGCGGAATAGGTCGCTGTCATGGCTGTCGACGATCCCGCTGCTTTCCGTGCTGTCTTCCTTCAGCGTGTGTACCGCACTTTTGAGCAGTTCGAAAGTGACTTAAAGCGCTTTCAAATGCGTACTGCGTCATGTTTTTACAAATCGGATGTCGACATCTGTTAGTTATAAGAGGAAAACCGGGAAAGAGTTGCCTGAGGGTGTGCGATACAAATCCGTACACTATAAATGCGTGCATTCTACACGAAGAGGATACACATGCCAGCGGTAAGTTCACATGTAATGTATGTGAGACGCTTATTAACTTTAGGTACAAAAGTTACTACTGCAAGGCACATATAGCCGTACGGCATAACGGCTGGTGCTACGACATTGTATCCTACAGCCTTCTGCACAGCCACAATTTCCATGTAGGTAAGCCGTTTCTGTATGTCACCAACAGACGGCTCCCGCGGCACGTGGAAGAGGACATCTATCGCATGATGCAGTCTTTCAAGGACACACGCGAGCTCCGGAGGTATGCGTTGGAGCACTACGGTAGAAGGTTGAACGGTTATGACCTCCGGAGCATAAAAGATAAGATGAAGGGAAAGGTAGAGGGAAACTCGGTTAACGCTGTCATAAAATTGCTGGGGACCGCCGGTCAATGTAATGTAGAGTATGAGGAGTCCGAGGTACGCTACATCTTTTTTGTTCCCAGGTACGTACGTGACCTTGTGGAGCTTTATACTGAGGTATTGCTGGCAGACGCGAAGCACCAGATGAACTGGCTACATACTGTGGCACTGCATGTTGGTAGATTTGCATGGTATTGGGCGTTCCATTTTCTACGCCTTGCTTTCTAATGAGACAACGGCAGCGTACATGAACGCTGTGCGCAACATGCGGCTAATGTTACCAGCGACTGAGGCAGCACGGACGGTGGTGATTGACAAGTGCATGGCCCAGATGCATGCATTCCAAGTGGTGTACCCTTGCACGCGGATTGTATTGTGCCGTTTCCACCTACTGAAGGATGTCACCCGCCGTTACAACGGATTATCCACAAAAAGTGCAACCGACAGGTTGGTTATTAAGCAGTCCGTACGGAACTTAGTGTACGCTAGGACCCATCGGCTGTTCGTCAGGTATTTGACAGCCATTAAAGAGGGAAACGCCGACGCGCATAGATACTTAGTACGAACGTGGTTGTCATTTGTCTCATCATGGACGGCTCACCGGTTGACGTCCACCTGTTTGTTCGGTTGTTTCACAACGAACCACGTGGAGAACGAAAATAGGCATTTGAAGAGTGGTCTTTCCGAGCGGACCTCTTTATTAGACCAGTGTACCGCGGTTGTTAACCGCGTGATGGATGCACAAACTCAGTGGGAAGATGTAATGGGTAAAACCTATTTGTCTGAGCATCCCATGGACTCTTGCTTGCATAGCCTAGGGCAGGCAGCGTTACAGTTTTCAGGGTATGCAAGAACGCGCCTGCGGTGCCATCACACTAGAGAGAAGGTGACAGTGACGGAGTCTCGTACAGTGGACAGGAACACTTCACTTGCCATCGATGTATGTAAGTCCTACTTTTTCATATTGCTACCTTTTTCTTTCATTCATAACCGTGTTATCCATTGCTTCTGCTTGATCGTTAGGTACACACACTGCTCCCATATGCGGTGCCTCCCCTACGTGACGTTTACGTCACGGGATCACATACTGCGGTTGTTCAGGTGTGTCAACGGACATCAGAAGCACCCACAATTCCGCTGCGTTTTTAGGATGCGCATTTACTTATCAGGTTCTTCATGACAGCGCCAACTTCCAGGCAACCGGATTAACGATTGCGCTTTGCAAGGCACCGGAGTAACCTTCGTTGACGAGGTAAGAACCACGCTTGATGTAGCATACATGGTACAAGTATTCCTAGCGCTCAAACTGCAGTTCTCATATCACATCACCTCCCAGTTGCTTAGTGATCCGCCGCGTGGGGATGAGTATGAATTACCTCACCCATACGTGCGTGACCATTTCGCATGGGACTGAACACCTTATCCTTTCCTTTACCTTGCCTGCCGCTTCTGTCTATGGTTGATTTAAGTGAACACCTGTTTTACGGTCCGACATTAGCTGCATTTCAGGCACTCCGTTCCCCCTTCGGCAATACGTGGCATCACGTTTGTTAGCGGCGTTGGATGACACATCCGCGTTCATCAGCAACTTCCGGTAGACCATAGGCTACAGGTTAGGGAGGCTGTGAAGGACGTCAACAACAGACGAGCCGCAAATGAACACCGTGCCTCCTCACTGCGAGGCTTGGTGATTATGTACCTGAGGTACATACACCCGGTATCATTTCCCACTGTACACGGTCCCCCTTTGAAGGTGCACTAACCGAACATCGACATGCTTCTGCACAGTGTTAACAGGGATTCCGGTGTTCAGGTGTTGCAGGAGTGACTTGAAGCTTTCCCGTGGCAGCACAAAATTGGTCACGTTCCCTGAGTAACTCAGATCTTCGTACCTCAACCTCCTATTCTCTACCTCTTCGGGAGCATTGATATCATTTTCCTTCTGTAATGCGCACTTATATTCCAGTGCACGCACTTATAGGGCACGAAACGTGCGCATTAACCGTTTGCCCAGGAGGCCTAGGGGTGTTCTGATTTAGAAGCACTTGCACTGGAACGATTGCAGTCTCTCGTGAGTGCTCCTTCTTATGCACATCGTTGAGGTAGGAAATGAGAAAGTGGTAGGTCTTGGTAGATCTTAAAGGAAACTCCTGGAACATCATGATCAACCCGTTACCGCCAACTTTCCCTGCACTAGCAGTCCCGGCAGTGTAAGTTACGTTAGGTAGTCACGCCGTATGGGGTAAATGTTACATCAAGGGGAATGAACGTCAATTAAATGAAGGATAACAGCGAAGAGTGAAGAGAATGACGGAATAAAAACAAACAGTTTGAAGATGGTTATGGTCAGGAGAAGAGAAGACCAAGGGAAGGGATAACCGGGAAGACAAGGCAACCTAGCCAGTCTAAATAGCCATGTAAAGTCCGGTCCAACCTTATCTAGCAAAATGCTGCAAGTTAACATTACGTCTCCTCAAACCCGTCGTCAGTGTACTGAATACACAAACAAGCTAGGTAGACCCACGGGGTACGAATGCCCCACGTAACACGTCGACCAATTGCGTACCTACTCTCAAAACCCTCTCGAGCTCCATTTTGTCCCGAACAAGACAGGGCATGCAAGCCTGCACGCACCAATCCGGATGGATGCGGATAAAGCGGAGAACCTCTACTTGCGGCCTTCTTCCCGCTGTCACCACAATGCAAAGGCGATGAATGCACGACGCGTAGGTCTACGTGGTTGGAGACCAGGGGGAGTTTAATCAACCACAGTATGCACTTGAAACGTGCAAAATTTGCTGCCATACATTAAACGGCAATATCCGCCTGATTTATGGGCTTAAGCCACAAAGTACACAAGTCCCAGATTCTGTCCAGCGCATACTGTATGCCTCGGAAACTCCAGAAACATTAAGAACATACCATAAATTAACGTCATCAGCGCCCGGATTAGCCACAGTATTCCAGTGCTCAATGTATTATAACCGTCTATACATGAAGTAAAACAGTTTAACACAAGCCTCGCCTGAGAATGATTTCACCTAGATAAAACCCTACGCAAGCAAATATGGAGAGAAGTAAACCGTTACAAACAAGTGAAATAACACACCACAGTTAACCCGTTTACCTCCTGCAGCGACTCTCTCACGTGCTATACTAAGCCCGCTGACGAACGAAGCACACGGACTAATACCAGTTGTGGGGCATTAAAACCGTTACCGGTTCAGGATTTTAATAAATACATGGCAATTATGTTTCATTAAACATTTTCATCCGAAAAATATGCCAGATAACATATTACAAGGCAATGAAAAATATAAGAAATATCTACAAGATACCTAAATATGACTGATAAACTAAATAACATACCTATATTATCCACATATATGAAAGCAATCGATATATATCAGCATCATATACATATATATGTATTCAATATATCATTGCAAACATATATAATATTAAAAAAACCAAGTACATCGAAATCTACTAGATAGAAATAGCGTTCAGCGATTGCATGGATGAATTATATCGCTAGGACTTGCCATTTCCCTTAAAAATATATTACAGAACTTTCCGTATTTTCACGTATTGCGTATCCATCCACTATACAATTCTTCCCAAATTAATTATCCCATACATTACAAATTACGAAAGAAAGAATTTGTTGATAAGCCGTGAAATATACCTTCGTACCGTTGCAAACTACATTTACTTTCACCCATGCTGTAAACAAATGCGTGAAATATGGCGTTTCAATCAGCACTTCCCTAGCTGTAGCCGTGTGAAACTTTTAAAACGCTTATATATCACACCAAACACGGCATTATATATTACCCATTTATTCAGCTGCCTTTTACATAACCCGCACGAAGCGTTTAAAGTAAAATACTATCTTTCATTTGATACGTACATCTTCTGTGCCGTAATCGTTCACATCACCATATATCACTTGCCTTCGAAGGCTATAAGAAGATTTAATTCCTTTAAAACGTAGCGCAGGTACTACTGCTACCACATGTCAGTGTCATCTCTCACTATATCGTCCCTTACAGATTACATCACCATTTCACCACGCAGCGACGGTGGCTGTCATGGCAACCAGGATTTCGTATTTCCTGACTACCTCCTTCGACCTTCGGTCGTCCATTTCAACACTTACATGCTTTAACGTTTCACATCACATTATGGCATTAATGATCGTCCATTCGTAATTATCTTTCAATGTTCACACGCGGACGTATGTTCATACTACTCGTCTTATTTCCAAGTGTCGGATGTACCTCCGGTACTGTTATTTATTACCCCTTGCATCGACCGTTGTGCAGCACGTTACCGGTAGAAAAATTTGACGTTTTTGAATGCCCGCCATCTACCGGTCTACCGCAGGCTACCTAAAGTTCACACGGTAGAAGAATTCCCCGCTAACCCGAGGCACCACGCGCTTTTTTATTTCGCGCGTATCGTTAATTAGTCGGACTCCACCGGCTCTGTCACACCAGTCCTTCACTCAACTGGACATAGGAAGGTCGTTTTATAAATTCTTGGTGTGCAAACACACTTAAGTGACAACTGAAGCCTAAACAGCAGCTTATTGCACTACCTTCTTCAAATTATCGAGGTCACCATATATTTTGCTTTAATGGACGCTTCATGCAACTTTGTTTAAAAGGGTTAAATTTCTGTTTTCAGCCGTAAATACTAACCTTAACGGGACCAGGACTCTCACATCTGGCGGGAACGAGTTTGCGGGCCAAGACCAACCGGCACAGCCAGGAGTATAATGGTAGCGTAGGATAATGATATGTATTTAGTTAAATTGTAAATGATATAAATTATCGATTGGCATCTGTATGAATGAAAGGAAGTCCTATAGCTTTTATACTACAGTAGTTTACTGTAACCTTGGTAGCGGGTGCCCGGGTTTTCCAACTGCATAAAAGGGTCTAAAGTGGACCTAGGTTATTGGATAGGTAAATAGTGCGTTCCGTTGATCATAAAAAGAAGGGAAGTGTTTTTAAAGTACAATATGAAGAGTAATGCACACAAAGTGAACAGGAAATGCGTATTATGCTTACCTCAACACGCTGCTATGTGATGTGGTTTTTGGGCGTAATTGATAAGTAGGATTGTTAGCGCGCTCTGGAAAATAGGTGGATAAGAGTAGAAATTGCTGTAGGAATTAAATGTCTATTACAGGGTAAACATGTATGATAGATATAAGCCGGTTGACACCGTGTAATGTAATGCTTAGTTAAAGCGAAACAAGGATGTGTAAGCGTCAGTTGCAGGTGGGAATGCCCCGGGGCACACTAAGTTCAATTATGTAAGGTGAATGATAGGCCGAAATGCGTGTTAGTCCCTATTATACATGTGGTGCCTTAATGCTCATTACGGCGGAATGGGAAGCTATAGGGGGTATAAATTGTCGATGAAACATGCTATATATATATATATATATATATATATATATATATATATAGGACGGGGTGCACGGTCCTTGTGGCCGTGTTGGGCTCAAAGAGTGGTTCCATGCACTCAGTGTGGAGCGGACTACGGTCCAGCCACCGCCTTGTGTGCGCTTGATTCCCCAAATACAGTGTACTTGTGTTTGCCTGTGAAGGAGTGTGGGCCGGCTCCGTTGATGAAACGTGGCTCCCATCCACATGCCTCCCGGTCTTATTCCTTCGGGTTTACACTGGATATGGGGTATGTGGTTGGAGCTGTGGGTGGTGCAGCGCAAGCCATCCATGGTCCCTCTGTAGGCGCAGGCGTCCTGTGGCTTGCCACAGTGACAGGCCAATCCGAAACCGGATGCCGCCAACCATATATATATATATATATATATATATATATGCCCCATGCTGAGGCTGATGTTGCATTCTTGATGCTTCTTCACCGCATTTGGGCTAAACCAACGTACGCTTAAACTAGGTCTTTTTCAGCTGGATAAATTTCATTCCGCTTTATTTGGTTTGTTCTGCCTCCCTGAATAATGTTCTATTAACTGGCCACGTTTCTTACACTAATTGCGCTTATCTTCGGTAATTTTGTTGCGTTTGTAGCATTTCAAGTAACTTGTGGACCTTTCTTACTTATCACGGATTTGTTGCTGACCAACTTACTTCATATGGTAATTTAGCGAAGAGTTATGCCACCGTATCTGTATGCATTATTGGATTTATTTTATTTTAGCTTGTCGTTTAAATTGAATGGCTGTAGTTTGATATCCCTGATATGGTTGCGCTTGATGTGTATGTTGAAAAGGTGCCTACCTGTCTATTACCCACTACATCGTTCATACTGGCTCCAGGAGACAGTTGGTCGTTGCTGGAGGGGACGGGGTGCACGGTCTTGTGGCCGTGCTAGGCTCAAAGAGTGGTTCCATGCACTCAGTGTGGAGCGGACTACGGTCCAGCCACCGCCTTGTGTGCGGTTGATTCCCCAAATACAGCGTGCTTGTGTTTGCCTGCGAAGGAGT
Source organism: Dicrocoelium dendriticum (assembly GCA_944474145.2). Classification (NCBI taxonomy): domain Eukaryota; kingdom Metazoa; phylum Platyhelminthes; class Trematoda; order Plagiorchiida; family Dicrocoeliidae; genus Dicrocoelium; species Dicrocoelium dendriticum. The sequence continues at coordinate 73,031,824 of OX104065.1, read as the reverse complement.
GTGGGCCGGCTCCGTTGATGAAACGTGGTTCCCATCCGCATGCCTCCCGGTCTTATTCCTTCGGTTTACACTGGATATGGGGTATGTGGTTGGAGCTGTGGGTGGTGCAGCGCAAGCCATCCATGGTCCCTCTGTAGGCGCAGGCGTCCTGTGGCTTGCCACAGTGACAGGCAAATCCGAAACCGGATGCCGCCAACCACATATATATATACTGATTTCAGGAGCATAAGTTCTATGTATTAGTAGGTAACATTTTCAACAATGTAAACGCATATATTTATATATTAATATATCCAATTACTTTCAGATAGCACTATGTTAAATGTATATACGCATTAATAACTATATGTGTATATACACAAATATGTATTTATCTGTTTATGGAAATGTGGTTAATAACGCTTTCATATATATATATATATATATATAATGGTATAGGGAAATGAAAACATCTGCTTGATTATAAATATGTGCGTCTCTATTTTCGCAAAATTATTTGGTTAAGAGATGTCATTGCTGATGCCTCAATCTATCTTTGGCTATATGGTTATGTGGGACTACCTTTGTATAATTAATAAGGTAGCACGGATAACCGGCATAAAGCTGTGTAACAATGCGATACGTTATTATTGTTTGCATAAATTACGTAATGCAGCTTCCCGTAACTGGAGTTAACAGTGCCGAAGTGTACGTTATTTTCAACTCCGGGATCTAATTGTATTTTTCCATATGTGCTTTAAACATTAACTACATATGCGCTTGCCAGTGTTCATTGAGTTTAAGCATTACCGGTTCTTGTACATCTCAAAGTGACTGCGCTTATTACGCCTACATATGTTTCACAAGGAAACCTGAATATGGCCTACATGTGCACTTCTGTACGGGGTTCCAGGACTCCACGTGGACGGCCTTTACTCGGACAACGTTTGTCTCATGACATGTACATCATTATAGGCACTGGGAATGAGCCGCTTATTGGCTGTGCAGGCCTTGAAGGTTTGTTTTTAGTAATGGTATATTGGTCGCATATCATTAGTGTCGTTATGGACATGGCAATGTTCCCATTTTTTGATATTAGTCTATAAATAAGCTCCTAATGGCCCGTCATCGGTTGTAAGTGAATAACGGCTGATGAATGAAATAAGCTGGACGCAGTACTCCCCAATGAATGTTTAGAACTCTGCCCATGACAGGGGCATGATGTTTGCCACTAGGGAGTTTGCACGGCTTAGCGTCATATAGCTGCATGACCGAAGCCCAAAAAGTCTATGTATGTGTCACGGCGGTGACATCATAATAAGCGCGGTGTAGGACAGCAATATTGGCCCTGCTGACCTACATTAGCAGTACTTATGAAGTGGTTATAGCAGGGGTAGCATGCTTCATTATGGATAGGAGGGCAGCCACAGAGGTACGCTTAGGACTGTGCGTCAAAGCGAACGCAATGCATGGGCATTGCGAACGGTAACGCTAAAAGTTTTACGGGATAAAATGGTCAATAAATGGTTTCTCTCATGGCTTTCAACTGCGTTGAATGGGTTATGCCGCCTAATAGTAAAAAAGGGAAATGGTAACAAAAAGGAGACACCAAAGGGACACTGACGTCTGTACCGATTCCGAATATCCCCGTTATCATGGGGAGCGTGCGAGGCGCTCTTGACCCATGACGCGGGAGCACTGAGGAATGGTTTATGGATATGTGTTCCGTGCACACTAACATGGAAGTAATATGCATTTAAGTAAGGCAGCGTTGACTTACTTCATCACATGTTACCGCTGTCCGTCACCTCCCGGTTGTGCTTTGAATGGTTTCTGTTAAAGAAGTTATAACGTGAAATGCCTGGAAATAAGGAAGTGGAGGATAGGTTTTAAAGATAGCATAAGGTTAGCATGCCTAGTTACCTATGAAGTCAAGATGACGGTGCATACGGAAGGTAGCACTATTGAATAAACAAGTGAAACAATGGTCAACGTTTTGGCTTGATATTATTACGCACCTTGTTGGGAAGTCGGCTTTCCACGTGGTGTGTTGTCCATGTATAGGACACTGAATGCGCTGGAATGCAGTTGTTTGCATGCAGACGGAAGGGCATTTCACATCAACGGTGGTAGGCTGTAAGCATAAGTAATGAGGTTAAGCAGCTTCCTTACCTTTTGTTGCGAGGTCGGCACCGAAGACTTAATGCCTTGTACGCGTAGGTTGAAATGCCATAACGGACGTCAATGGGAATTACATTTTGTCTACGTGTGTAGTTTTCCGCTTATCCAGATGACGTAACTGTATGTTACCAGTTAATACATCGGTTATCTCCTGTTCAATGTTTCCGGTGCTAAGGTGTGTTGTAATCACCAACGAAGTGGGCAATGGGAGAGAAATGGTAACTGAAGAGGTGGTAAGAGGATCAAAGGTTCCATTGTACCGGGTGCGTTGTCTGAAAATAAAGTGAAACGTGAATTAATGAGTTTAACACGGTATACGAAGAGTACTGAGCGGCACTTTAATCGGCGGACGATTACGGGCCCATCCACTGCACCTACATGCCAGTGCTCCAACCGCTGCAAGGTGTCCGGTGTTTCTGGGATACCTACAGACGGGGGAACGCATGGCTATAGGACAGTGGGTGGCCCTGAAAAGGGCCTTTGGGTCGTTCACGCACAGACGGATGACGTGGGCGCGTTAGTTATCGGAAATGCAAGCGTAATGGGTAAGCTGAGTAACGCTGCTGCAAGCGTGGGAGGTGGGCATGTTAACCATTACTGTGGAAGTACAAGGTGAGTGAAAAATCGCACTAACCTGTGATAATGCTGTTGCCGGGTACCGTAAGTGTTGAAGTAAGCCGAGGGAGGTGAACAGGACGGCGGCTTGGCAGAGGACGTTGGTGGTTTGGTACTTTGGCTGAAAGCGGAGCATATACATTTAATGCACTTGCCAACGCACATCGGAGGCTTCAGTTTGACTGCGAACGGTGGCTAAGGCTACTGCATGTGCTGAAAGAGGGCAACATCACTAATTCTGTGGAGGCATAAGTGAGTGATACAAACGCACTTACTGGTTTCCGGGAGGCGGCCTGACACAGCGTGTGCCTGCGCGGGATGCTACACAGCACGGGGGCATGGCGGATGACGTTGGTGGTCTGTCACTTGGGCTAAAAGTAGAGCATATACATTTAATGCACTTGCCAACGCACATCGGAGGCTTCAGTTTGACTGCGAACGGTGGCTAAGGCTACTGCATGTGCTGAAAGAGGGCAACATCACTAATTCTGTGGAGGCATAAGTGAGTGATACAAACGCACTTACTGGTTTCCGGGAGGCGGCCTGACACAGCGTGTGCCTGCGCGGGATGCTACACAGCACAGGGGCATGGCGGAGGCTGAAATGGCGAGTTGCAACTATGAAAAGAAATCGTACGTAAAATGGAAAATTGGACCTATCAATGAAACAGCACTGTTGAACTTTGTTACATGACCGGTGATGCTTAAGGAATGTGAAGAAATATATACTTCGTGGACCTCCTACTCCTCTTTCAACCGCACCCACCAAGCACAAGCAATGCACGTCGCGGGAGTACGTGTGCTGGCATGCGCAACAGGTGGACCAAACATCGGAGCCATGTGCGTGATATCATTGTGTTACGTGGTTCACCCGCTTCTCCTGCACCGCAGGCGCGACGTGGAACACGCTGATGGCTCAGGCTTTGTTCCCACCGCACATGAGGTAAGCTACGATGGCGGCGATGATATCATTCAACGAGCCCCTTCAGCTCTGTCGACCTGATGGGCCAGGTTTCACAACCATATGGGAGACTAGAACGGACGGAAGGTAATTACACACGTTATACGTTGTGTCCAGGGAATGTTGCTTCCATGACTTCATCAATATCAAAGTTAAACAGGAAAGGTGACAGCGGCGATCCTTGTCTCCAACGGATGGTGATACCGAAGGGTGGGGAGAGTTTGGCATAAACCGTCACCCTGCCCGAACTATGTGCGTGGAGGATGACGGAGGCAAGCAATTTGGAGGCAATGTAATTCAGCGTCATCCGTATTTGATTGCCGCATGCTGACGGCAAAGTGCATCCATTTGATCATCTCGGTTATCTTGGCAGCTGCATCAAAATTAGGATGGGCGGATGGAATATGGTTGCCGTCCAGTACGTTGCTGTTTAGACCGTGTCAACACCTTGCGGCAGGAGCCGGAGCGGTGGTGTTTTGTTCTACAGACTTTAATGGGATTTTTCAAGTTAAATAAATCATCCAATCACCCATTAGTGGTGAAGGAGATCAATGTGTTCCTTAAGTTCTCCACTAAGGTTGCTGAAGCGAAACGCTGTGCTCATTTCCTCTTTGAATGCGTACAGCATAATGAATATGCGACCACATTTCGGATATACTTACGCCATGATAGGAGCTATCGCATTAGCAAGACCATTAGAGGACATGCAATAAACCATGTGAAACCGGTCTACATAAACACAAGGTGCATAGGTCCGTACACAAACTGTTATCAGTTTCGTTCCCATGAGATACCAGCGTGAATTGCTGCACTGTATTACGTCAAGAGCACGTCCAATGTGTACGGAGGACACCCGAGACGCGAAGTGAATGGTTATACCGTACACTCTAACTGAAAACGCTGAACGCTGCGTCAAAAGGGGGCACGGGGAACATTGGCAGCGCCAGTCTGAAAAATATTGTGGACTCCGGCCATTAAGTGCATTGGAAACGCGCTTTCCCATTAGTTTAGAAGGTTCCGCCGCACCGAAGGAAAGGCTATCGCCTGCTTACGCTTGGCACAGCGGAATCAACATTCATTGCCTTGTTCCATCCGTCCTTATGCTCAGAACAAGCTGGTCCAGCCTCTACACTTTCCCTCGCCAGCGAACATGGAACACGCCCAGGCCGACTGCCTACGGTCAGACGTGGTAGCAAACAGACAGCCCACTAAGATGTAATTCGTTTTCTCCACTCTGACATTGACCTTCACGTGATCAATTCATTTCTAACTAACTGGGTCGATCTCTCATTCTAGCGTCCATATGATTGTAATGGTTTCATGACGAATCATTGAAAGAAATTGCCCATCAAATGGTCTTTTGTTCTAGAGATTTCCCTCCCCCACATTCCAATCTCAGCGAGGAATGAAGTAGGGGCAAAGCCCCCTTGGTTTGACTCTGAGGCGCGCAGGATGCTCAGTAGGCGATCCAGGTGTTGGAGGACTTACGTATCAGCTCCCTCAGAAAGTACCCGTCATCGCTACCGAAGCGTGCTAAATGCATGTAAACAACATCTGCGGGCCGCACGCTTCAGATATGAACTAGCGCTAGCTCGATCCGCATCAACAAACCCGAAACGGTTCTTTGGCTATGTCCAACGGAGATGCAATGCAAATCCGCCTATCCCTGTGCTCTTTGGACCTGACGGCACTGAAGTATCAACCGATCAGGCCAAGGCCTGCTTACTTGCAGAACAGTATGCTAGGTCGTTTGTTCATGAATCTCCATTGCCTAATATCCAATTGCAAGCAAAGATACCCTTAGACTCCTTTCTGATGGACCTTTCCATCTCGGAAGCTCAGGTACTCAAGCTCCTGCGTGACCTAAATCCCACAAAAGCTGCCGGGATAGATGCCCTCCATCCCAAACTTTTGTACGAGCTGCCTGGGTTGCTGTGTAAACCGATTAAGTGTATCTTTGAGAAGTCTCTTCGTAGCTGCTCCCTACCTGCTGACTGGAGAGATACTATCGTGTGCCCTATTTTCAAAAAGGGTGATAAGCACTTACCTGAAAATTATAGACCGGTTAGCCTAACAAGCGTACTGGTGAAAGTATTACAGAAGCTTGTAAGAGATGCTCTAAAAAAGCACTTAGCTAAGTGCAGTTTCCTCAACCCGTCTCAACATGGTTTCCGCAGAGGCCACTCCTGTTTGACTAACATGTTGGTAGCCCGAGAGTGCTGGGCTGAGGCTGTGGACCAAGGACAGGCAGTGGATGTGTTGTTCGTCGACTTTTCTAAAGCCTTTGACACTGTACCGCATTGCCGTCTTTTGTTTAAACTATAATCCTACGGCGTTTCAGGCCAAGTATTGAAGTGGATTTCGGCTTTCCTGGAAGGAAGGCAGATGAGCGTCCGAGTGCGTTCCGGGCTGTCTTTCAGACAAGCCGTTCTGAGTGCTGTTCTTCAAGGGTCGGTTCTCGGACCTCTACTGTTTGCATTGTATGTCAATGACCTCCCTGAGAAGCTTAAGTTACCATCCCTTATGTTTGCGGATGACTTGAAATTTTGGAATACAGTGAGCGGTTCTGTTGGGCCCACGGCTTTACAGACAGCTCTGGACAAGCTTTGGGAGTGGTCAGGATTGTGGCAGCTGCCAGTCAATCTTGCAAAGTGTTCGGTCCTGCGCATAGGATCAAGCACTCCCACAACTTCTTACGTACTTGGCGGAAATGTATTGCGTCAAGTGACTGAACAAACTGACTTGGGTATCTCGTTATCCTCTGACTTCAAATCCAGCGAGAACTGGACAAATGCTACCGGTAAGGGTTTCCGAATGCTGTGGATGATCCGCAGGTCATTCGGCATTATAACAAATGAAATGTTCGTTATATTGTTCTCAGCCTTGGTCAGGCCATACTTGGAGTACTGCGTGCATGCCTGTCCTCCATGCTTGGTACGCGATAAGGTGACACTTGAACGAGTTATGAGGGTTGGTACGAAAATGGTACAAGGATTGAGGCATCTCTCGTATCCCGATAGGCTGCTCAGGTTGCAGAGGTTTTCGCTGCACTATAGGCGCCTTCGGGGAGACCTGATTGTTACGTACCGTATATTGGCCAACAAGATTGGGCCAGATCTAACTGGACTGTTCCAGCCCACTCAGATGTCATCTCTTCGTGGTCACCCTCTGAAGTTGCATAAGCCTAGATCTGATCACGTTAGAGCTGACATTCCGTTGTCACGCAGGGTCATCGACTCATGGAACGCACTACCCAGCGAAGTAGTGTTAGCACAAACGGTGAAGGAGTTTGAACATCGACCCGACGCCCTTGGGTTACAGTTGCAGACCTTTCCGTTTAGTTCTTAACTTCTACATCTATTTCCTTGGCTCCTCCCATCTATTACTATTATTGTCTTAACCACACATTCTCTCCTGTATTACAATTACCGTTATTTTGCTTTTGTTGGTTCCCTTCTCTTAACCTTTATTCTATTCACGTGGCCGGTACAGTGGGGACTGCTAGTGCAGGCCGCGTGGGCATTGATTGGTTGACCGTTCTGTGATTCCTGTGTATTGATTTGGCTCCTCTCGGCTCCAAACCGCTACCGCGAACTCCATCCTGCTTCAACGACGCATTGAAGAAGGAACACACATGGGAATTCCCCTACCGTTCCTGTCCAAATTGAAATTGAACTAGAGACATTTCACTTATCTTGGCAGCTGCATCACCAATGATGGGCGCATAGAAATGGACGTCAGGTCATGCATTACAAAGGCCAGAGCCGCCTTATGGAACCTGCGGCATCGTTGGCGACAGAACGGGTTTCTCTTCCGTCTGAAAGGTAGGGTATACAAGGCCATGGTGAGGGTCGTTCTGCTCTATGGTTGTGAGACTTGGCCCCTACGGTCTGAAGAGCTGAGGCGCCTTCAAGTGTTTGATCATCGTTGTCTGCGAAGCAGTGCTGCTGTACGATGGCACCAGGGTGTCTGCAACGATGATGTGCGTGGGCAACCACTACGTAGTGATCATCCTAACTCCCCAGAAAAATAGCTAGCACTGAATAAGGTGCGTCGGCTCGGGCACGTGCTAAGTATGTCGGGTCACCGATTACATATGAGGGCCCTGTTTAGTCCGGCAGGTGTAGGATCCCACATGGCTCAAGGTGGACGGAAGTTGACATGGCAGTGGGAAATTAAGTCACTGACGACCGACCTGGACAATGTCGGTCCGTGGCGCTTTCCGGGTTGGAGTCAACGTGACTCCCCTTGTGCTTGCTTGAAGACTCTACAGGACATGGCTCGCGGGGTACTGGGTGACTATGACGCGGGACTGTGAAAGCCGGAAGGAACGTGTATCGCCGATACCGACTTATCTTTGCACAATTACCAACTGTTTGTGACCGTATGTTGTCCACACAAGGGGTAGGCGCCTCGGCCATTAATGCTTGCTTACGGCATTAGGCTTCTCCAGGCAGTCCCCCAACTCTCCCTCGTTCTATGCGTCAATTCATTTCTCCTCGTAGTTGTATCGCAGCGAAGCATCATTTCATTTCGCTTACGCATTGCTTTTGATCATGATGATGATGATGCGGGCCGGAAGCGCACCTGCTCTTTCATAAGGATGTATAGCCGTTCGGCAGTGACGGGACCAACGGTAGGCGGAGGACGGCACCTACATCCTTAAGTAGTGCTACTGAGAGGGAATCTCGCCCAGCGGCACGAAAATTATTGGTGGCGTTGACCAAAACCTAACACCTGCCTACGTACATTGAAATGTATTGAAACTCACCACCCCTTCTCGCGTGGCGCACATAGCGAAACTGTGGACAGTTTACCATGCGGTATACCGTATGATTACGTATTCCGCTAACCACGGACGGGTATTGCAGGCCGTGGACGGAAATCATGTAAACCAAGGCATGATTACATAACGACATGAGATAACCATTCTTACCTTCAATTCCATTGTAGCTGTGGGGGTATTCCAACTACACAATGACTGCCATTCATATTGCTGAGGCACATCTGCAACATTTCCCATGTAATTCAAGCGAAACGTACCTGCTCGGAAGAAGGATAACTTGCAACCAATGGGTGGATCAGGTAACACGTATTATGACCAATAACTCTTCCATAACATCCAAGGCGATGACCTCTGGAAATGTGGAACAACGAACGACATGGAATACCTGTGAAGTCGCAGTGCATGCATCTCACACGGACAAGCATCAGCTGCCGAGCAGTGTTGAAAGCAACACGCTCATTCAAATGCGAGGCGCTTACGTGGTGCAATATGTTCTGTCCTGCAAACATCAACGTAATAATATCGTACACTTACCTTCCAAGGACATTCCGTTGAACGCGGATCTCCTTTTTCAATAACGGTAGTTATTCGTCGCACAGGAAACAAGTGAACCTTCCTTCCCCAGAATACCCAACGCAGGATTGGTGGAACCAGGCTTCACAACTGTCACAACAAACCCATTGAACATCAACACTGTCCGTTTCGTTATCATCCTCCTGCGAACACACACCACATACATCCATTTCCGGACGCTTTACGGAGGGAGTCCGACGCTTTCGCTTGCTATCGGAGGACCGATAAACCGCCGAAGTAGTGGTGCTAAGATGAAGAAAGGACAAGCCATGTGCCGTTGTTGATGCTTCCGGTACCTCAGTAACACGCAACGTAATGGGGGACTTGCGTTTGCGGGAACGTAAGCACGGCGTGACACCTACACCCCGCATGGTTTCTGTTGAAGCATCATCACCGTTCGCAAATCCGTTGTCTTCTGGCACCGGTACATCGCTAGTACTGGGCAAGGAAGATGGAACTACGGGTAGAACACTTCCAACGGCGTTATCATCCCGTACGCTAAGTAATCGCCGATATTCATCACTGCTCAGCGGAACCGGTTCCGTGCACCGTGGAGTAGTGCAGTAAAGCTTCACATTGCTATCCGTGGCAAAAACCTCCGACAGCCGTTTAAAACTTCGCAACAACTCCTGAAATCGTGATGTGCCGAAGCTGCACAGGTGTATTTTCAACTCAGAAAACACCTCTTCCGCCTGCCGCAATTTCGTAGCCCGTCCAACGGGTCTGACTTCCAGGATGTGGTCTGTCTCACGAATGGTTACATCGCGCAACAACGAAGCCTCCGACACACTGCCCTCTGCATCCTGTGTCCGAACATTCCATCGGCAATTAATCCAAAGTGTCGACATACCGACACCTAGCCTTGCGGTTACGTGACACATATGGGCACAAGGCATACACCACTGATGATGGAACTCACAGTCACAGGAATCCACTGTCACAGAGTAGGAACGGGTAACAGTACCACGAGCACAACGAACTAAACAGTGCGGACCAACTACATCCACAGCTACGATACCTGCACCTCTCCAATGCTTCAGAAATTGTTTGCGAGCGAACGGAAGAATACGGGCCAACATCGGTGCCGCCATGCACATTTCCGGGGGTGGTATGTACGGGGACGCGATATGCCTCCCAAGAATCTGCTGTCTCTCCTGAATCAAGGTGTTTACACGATCAATCACCACCGTAAACAGAGTATGTAGGGATGACTGCTCCGTAAGCTGCCTCTTCAGGTGCTTGTTTTCGTTCTCAACACGGTTCGTTGTAGCGCAACCAAATAAGCACACGTCCCGCAACCTGTGCGCAGCCCAGGACGACGTACATGACAGCCACGTCCGTTGTAAGTAACCATAGCATTCCGCATTCCTCACGCGGATTGCTCTCAGTACCTTGTCGAATTGCTCCACATCACGTGTATAGATTAATTTATGCAGCCACTGCCGCAGAACGCTTCTGTCCGCTGAACTCGTCTCCGATAGACGAGTAACCCGGCGTGACATATCCCTCAACACGTGAAAACGGCAATACACCACCGACGCGTTCGGATACGCCAACGTCATTGCCCGCACCTGCGCCATGCATTTATCCATTACAACAGTACGTACCGATTCGGTGCACGGTAGCATCTCTTTCATTGCTTCCACAGCTTGCCGGTAGCTGCGGTACGTTTCATTGGGCAGTAACGCATAGAAAAATGAATACCCCACACCAGTTACATCCACCAGCATACAATGCCACAAAATATACCCCCATAATTAACCTGGTGAGTCGCATCCGCCAATATCACCTCGCAGTATTGTGCCGCAATAGCCTCCATAACCGATGGTACGAAGAACACAAATCTCACCACCTTGCCCTCCTTCACCACGCGACAAACGCCGTGCCGCTCCAACAATTCCGTTACCTCCCCTACCTCCCCCGTTTTTCGCTTCCGGTGTCGCCTTCGAAGCAGCTTCACATCATCCGCGTTCAACGTCCGCCCATGTGCCATGGATATGTACTTACGTATTTCCCTCCCACTTTTGAAAACGGACATCAGGGAATACACTTCCTTTTCCTGTGCCTCCGTCAACCGCCTGTTTTGCGGATACAGCCAGGGCTTGCCAACATGGAAAGCGTGACAATGACACAAATCTGATTCCCCTCGTTCGTAAAACTCGCCCTTCAGCTTGAAAGAAAAATGCGCCTTGCAATGCAACATCCTGTAACTATATAGCATTTGTTATACCATGAGAATATCAACTTACCGTTTCCCACGAACATTGCTACGCTTACCGTGAACACAGCGATACTGAACGTATTGGTACGGGTACCCCTCAGGCAATCGCTTCCCCGTTTGCCTTTCATAATGCGCCCGAGTCACCGCCGTATGCTTGTAAAACGCTGTGGCAGTTGCAAATTGAAATTTCCTCACATCGGACTCCACCTCCTCAAATTTCCGATAATGTGTACGCAGCAGCAGACAGAATCTCTCAGAATCATCCACCATGATGACAATTACGAATGTGGCGCCAAGGGATTTCCAATACTAATGCAGTCTGGCACAACAACGAACTATGACAATCACACTGACCTTATTGCATACAAAAAGTACACAGCGTTAACATGTGCACCCCATATATATATACAAAATTTCCATTAGCTTCTAGGCTTCCCGTTGGCCTAGCATAGCTGCCGAACAGAACCCACCGCTAGGCAAAACTCAGATGTGAGAGTCCCGGTCCGAACCTTTACTTGGAACGGCGCGGCATATATTAAGTGGTTTGCAACCATATACCCCAATGTCTTTCATTGGCCAGTTGTTTAATCATCGGAAACGAACGCTTTTACAATTTTACCATTACAAAAAACACTTATTCGCTTCCACACACTCAATCGATTTCTTATAACTACATACTGGGCCAATTTAATGGTAAGAATACCACAGTAAAATAATAAGAATTGGTTGTTGCAATAAAAGTAACCTTGGTACATATATGCAATGGGAATTAGACTATTGTCCACCAATTATATTTACCTTTACACGCTGCGGATTGGTGTAAGTCTACCGCTTCCATCCAGTAACCATTAGGTTCAGCACGCCCAATCATTTACTTTTTTATACTTCATGCTCGGAGCTCCGTTGTTGACAGTTAATGTTAACGTGCATACACGGACCTTCCACCTGCCTTTGGAAAACAGCTTTTATGCCGATTTTTATCCATTTTCCCTACTGGATAAATATTTTTCACTTACCACCCCTCTAGAGCTCTTTATTTTCTGCTTTGATCGTTCCCTTGGCCGTGGAGGCCAGTGTTTAAAATCAATATGAAAACTTACCCCGTTAGGACTTCCGAATCCTTGTTTCGGACAATTTGCTACAGTTCAGTGCATGGAACATTGAGTTCGGCCAATTTACAAGCTTCCAAATAGTATGCGGCATGGTAATTGTGGATATTCCCCGGGGACATTACGCGGCTGTACAGATGACCATTATACACATTCCAACCCTGTTAAATTCCTGACCAACCTACTAAACCGGCCGAGCAGTTCTATCAGTACAGAACAGAATCCAGTGACGCAATAGACTCTCGCCTGAAATGCCATAGCAAAAGGAAAAATTGAGCTTATCTTGACTGCGAAGCATCGAGCCAATAGTTGATCATTAAGTGGCATTGCCACTTCCACCTTGCCTCACAAATTGATCACTGGCAGTATTCGAGGAGGCGGGGGATTTTCACCTGGTAAGCTTTCTCCCGATAAAAGCCACAAATGTCTGGTTAACGATAGCGGCTTTGCGCATGTGACTACCTACAGTTCATAGCTCTACAATGGCAAGTCGACTACCGCCATATTTTCCCATTTTAGTACGGACCGACCCTATCCCATCTACCTGGGTTGAGCCTTACCCTACGTTCACATGAACCCAGTGTATCGTGGAATCCATGTTGATCTTGTTCTTTACCAGTTCTTTGCTAATTAGTCACCCATATTTCTTGGTTTACCTGTGGTTGTTGTAGTACTGCAATGTATAGCAGACTAAGTATGCCCATACAAACGTGCCGATCTCATAACAATCAAATTAATTCACATTGACATTTTTATCAAGCCCACAGTTTGCAACCATGAACGTCAGCACAACTTACGGTTATTATCGTTACAGTTGCCATAAAACGTCTTTACAACTGCGTGCACTTAAGCATGCCTCCGTAGGCATGCCTTGCATAATCGAGAATAAATGTTTGTTCACAACGATAATGATATGGCTGCGATATTGATTTAACATACTAGAACATTTATTTGACAGTTAATAATTACAACCGATGACATTTTTGTACGTAATTGATATGACATGCTTGGACTAATATTAAAATTTAACATATTATTTCCTGTTTGACGGAAATGAGCCCGCTGTCCGTCATTGTGACGTTTCCTGCACGGAGCAGTAAACAAACGCCCCGGTATTTCGCATCTGATTACCTTTCGTATCTTCTGCAAAGGTTTGAAGCAAAAACAAAGTCCTCCTCTGCACTGTCATACAATACGAGCTTTGTGGTGAACATAAAGCACATACTCTTTCAGTATTTTTGACATTGCACTTCATTGCTGTTTGCACCTTCCGAGGGTCCATTTGTTTTACTGACGACTCGTCCGGTTCACTTTTGAACCCTCTGTGATTTTCCCATTAACATGCGTTGTGCTTTGAGAATCTGCTTCTAGTTCATTGCAACTCTCTCTAATACTTGCTGGGCCCGGCTACGTACTTACTGTTTAATAGTTATTCTTATTGGTTCTTACTGGTTCTCGTCGCAACTACTATCTGAGTTACGCTCCACACTTGGTGTTCCCGACTGAGGGCATGGTTCTGCCATCGCCAAAAGCATTTTGACAAACTCGTTCCTTTGCTTGGTTGCCTTTCGATTTTGCAACCATTATTTTGTGATATTCCATGGCACACTCAGATAGCAACCTTTTCTGCTCATCCATTAGGGTCGCATAGTTGTCTGCCCCCTATTCAATTCGATGACCTTTTTGGTTTGTCTTATTAGCGTATTAGCTTCTGCGTCATGCAATTATTTCCGACCAATCTAAATGTAGTCATCTGCTAGGTGGCCTTCCTAGGGACTTCGCTTTACAGCTTAGTGGCACACTTTCGTGTCAAATACGGATCCTTCTTATAATCTGCTTAAGCAGCAAATAGTGATCCAACTGGGACCACCAGCTTGTACGCGGATCAAACAGCTATTCTGCGGCTTGCATCTAGAAGAGGCGAGGTCATCCGCCCTATTCAGTGAGATGAAGAGGCTCCTCTGTTCATACTCAATGGAGGATTCTATTCTACGGCAGCTTTGGTTTCAGCACCTACCAGTGATAGCTCAAGCTATCCTCCTAGCCGCCAAGGTCTCTTCCCTCACTGTAGCCGCACAGCTGTCTGACGCCATCATGGATCATCTTCCTAGGGAAGTAGGTTATGCAACCCCACCCGCTACACACCAGCAAACTACTCATAGCGCCTCTCTTCAGCCACCCACCTCATGCAGCTACCATGTAGCTACTCCCTTTGACCTTGTCAGAGTACTTAACGAACCAGGGGCACTCCGCGGCCCTCTTGATGCTCCTCCAGCACTCGATAACTCGCTGGTGACGAACAGCAAGTCGGCCAAGCTTAGCAGCGCACCGCGTAACAAACTATGCTGGCACCACCGCCGCTTGGCCCTCAGGCGAAGCGATGTACTACTACTTGCACCTTTCCCTCGACTCAGTCACAGAAACTTCAAAGCGGCAACGCACAAACTAACAACATCACCGGCCACATCTTCGGCAGTAGCCTATATGCACATCTATGATTACCAATCTGGAGCCGTGTTTCTAGTTGATACTGTGCTGAAGTAAGCGTGCATCCTTCAGAACTTGGTGAGGCGACCCAGCCGGCTACTCTAAGGCTTCGTGCCGCTAACGGCACACTTCTTCCTACTTACGATCAACGCTCTTTAAGCCTTAGCTTGGGTTTCCGTAGAACATTTTGCTGGGTGCTCATTATTGCCGACGTTCCGTTTGCAATCATCGGCAAGCCTTCCTTAGACATTAAGACCTCTTGGTCCATGCGAAGCAACTGAGGATAGTCGATCCTGCAACGACGTTCAGCGCCACTGGCACCAAAGCCGGCACCTCATCCATCTCCTCAGTCTACGTTTGCCTACAGACCTACTCTGCCTATGCCCAACTATGGTCTCAGTAACCTAAGCTTGTGCAGCTGCCGAAAGCACATCTTCCCGTGGCATCTCAGGTCACGCACTAAGTCCGTACCAATGGCCCACCCGTCTCCTCACGCCAGCGCCGTCTTTTGCCGGAGAAACTGAAGTTAGCTTGGGCGGAGTTTCAGCACACGCTCGAAATTGAAACGATCCGCCCTTTGGATAGCTATTGGTCTTCTCCACTCTAGTTTGTCCCAAAGAATTATCGAGACTGGCGTCCTTGCCGTGACTATTGGGCACTAAATAAGCTTATGGTCTCCAATAGGTACCCTATGCCACAAATGCAAGACGTTACTGCATACCTTGTAGATAAGAAGTTCTTTAGCAAGGGAGATCTTGGTCGTGCTTGCCAGTTGACACCCGTCGAGGAACTTTACATACCTAAAACAGCCGCCATCACTCTCTTCCATTTGTTCGAATTTTTACCATTGGCTTCTGGACTGTGCAACGCCGCACAGACTTTTCAGCGCTTCATCCACGATGTCACCCGTGTCCTAGGGTTGGCCTACCCTTACCTCGATGAAGTTCTAGTGGCCACTTCGTCTGATGAAGTGCATCTAGCTCATCCTTAGTCCCTATTCCAGTGGCTGACTAAACACGTCGTCACCGTTAAGCAAACGAAGTTTGACCTAGGCAACTCCTCTATAGAATTCATAGGACGCCTGGTACAATCACCTGGCGTCGAGGTCCTTGCGGACAAGGTCCAAAGACTTCCCAGCCCCGACATCATTAAAGCACCTACGTCGATTATGCGTTTAGTCGACTACTACCAACGCGCCATCCCCGCTGCGTTTAGCTCATGCACCTCCTGGCTGATCTCCTTAGAGGAAGAGAACGTAAGTTTGCTTTCCCCGATACAGTACACACGGCTTTAACTGAGCCCAATGATGCTATCTCCAACCTAACTCTCTAAGCCCACTCCGAACCCACTGCAGCCCATTTTCTGACAACTGACGCTTCAGACGCCGCGGTAGGAGCTGTTCTCTAACAACTTGCTGGTGGACAGTGGCAGCCGCTCGGTTTTTCTCTAAACGTTATCAACCAGCGGCATCACGCTACAGCACGTCTGGAAGAAAATTGCTTGCGATTTACTTAGCTATTCGTCACATCCGACACACAGTAGATGGCCGCAACTTTACGTCTAACCTGGCCGCACCACCCTCCTTTTCGCCTTCAACTTATATTCTGACTAATATTCACCACGGGAAAATAGACACCTAGAATTTGTCACGCACTTCCCTGATTTCATACTTCACATCGCCAACCCCGTCGCCGGCGCTCTCTCTGTCGTCAACCTCACTCCTTGCCTATGGTCGATCACGTCGCCATGGCATCGGCCCATTACCAAGACGCAGACCTTCAAAGCACTTTGCAGTCCACCAGTGCACCCTTTCCTCTATAAAGTTCGGACGGAACTATCCTTTGTGACACATCCGCAGCTTGTCTATGTACCATCGTGCTAGCCTGTTTCAGGCGCAACTTCTTCGACAACCTTCACTCGCTGTCCCATCCTGAGGTTAGGGCAGATTTAAAACTAGTCACTGAGCGTTTCAGTTGGCCAAGCGTAAACATAGAGGTTCTTGTCTCGGCTCGAGCTTGTCATCACTCTCAGCGGTCTAGGGTAGATCAACACACGCGTAGTCCTCTCGGCTCCTAACTTGTGTCGGATTCGCGGTGCTCGCAAGTACACTTAGGTCCGGTAGGACCCTTACCGCCCTCTCGCGAAGCCGTATACATACTTTCTTTTGTCGACCGCTTCACTAGCTGGACAGAAGCCACCCCTGTACCATACTGCATGGCTGAAACAGCCATTCGTGCGTTTTTGGACCGTTGGTTGTCCCACTACGGTTGCCCATCTAACATCACTACCAACCGCGGAACGCCTTTCGATTCCTGGCAGTCAGTACGTTCTGTAACTTCTCAGGTTGCTGCCGTATCCACACGACGGTCTATTACCCTGCGGCGAATGGCTTAGTCTAAGGCTCTCATCGACATCTTAAGTCATCTTACTGTGTCAATTCTGACCCTGACTGGACTGAAAACATTCCGTTAGTACTTCTAGGTATCCGCAGCTGCATCAAAGCTGACCAGCGGTACGCACCAGCAGAGCTGGTTTAGGGCACGACACTTAGCTCCCGGGATAGTTTATCTTCCTCTCCATGGCGTATGCCACGGTCAAAGTTCGCAGGCACCTTTTCTCAATGCATGCGTTCGCTACGCCAGACCCCTCCCAGTAAGCAGACCAGATACATGTAAGTGTACATGGTACGCTCAACTTGCACGCAGGTATTTGTAGGCAAAGACGCAGAGCGTCAGCTTCTGCAGCCTCTCTACACCGGACCCTTCAGCGTTCTCTAAATACCTCCTAAGAATTTTACTGTAGACCAGAATGGTCACCAAATAACGGTGTACATCCATCGTCTTATGGTGGCATTTTTCGAACACCAGCCCCCAACTTTACCTAGCACGGCCGCAAAGGTTAACTCAACAGCAGCTGCATCCACCGCACCAGGCACTCTAGACCCCTCCGCTACCCTTGACCCTCTGCCAACCCAGCACCAACCCCAGGCGACTGCCAGGCGCGGTAGACATGTCAAACGTCCAATCCGCTTTGCAGATTTTGTCAAAATTTGTCAAGTTACTTGACGTGCATATGTTTCAATTTTCTTGCTAAGCGTATGTTATTCCCAACCTATTTGCAAAACGAAAAGACCTAAAAATCTACTAAAAACCCAAAATAGACAACCTATTGCTTCGTATATTTGCCTCCTTATCCCTACGGCATCACGCCGCGTAACATGACCATATCCCACCCACCCCGAGTTTTACCTACAAAATCTTACGACGCCTGAAGAACCGCGGAAACCCACCTGCCGAAACCCTCCGACCCCATAATGCTGACTCCAAGCGACCGAGATTGCTCACTACCGGTGTCACAATGGCTAAGCTGGCTACCAAAGACGACAGCCGGGATTTGTAGTAGTCTGGAGATTCCCCGGTTTGCCTGTGCAAAATTCTAACTAAAATTATTTCGTTGTACATCTAGGCAACCGGTGTGGTTTGTTGAACTGATTGCTGAGTTCGAATGCTTGACTTGCTCATCGCCATTCGTGCTTGGCGCTCATTTCGGTTGCAACTCGCGAATTCCCTGTGTGCTGTGCATGCTCCGTTCCACTAGCTAGAGCGTCAACGGTGTCGTTCCTTTATAGCTAGATAACAGGGAATCTTTTACTGTACCAATAAAAGTTTCCCTGCAACACGATCTGTCTTTTTGAATCGCTCCGGGCTCCCGGTACAGGCGACCCTCTAAATTGGTGACCCCGAATCCGGAACAATCTCAACGCCGGATTTCGAACTTTTCTCCGATGAGCTCGTTCCATTTATTTTTCATAATTTGCGGTTTATTTTTGCATACGGTAGCATTTTTTGCATCATTTTTAACCATGGATTTTGTAGACCCCAAGATAGGGTCTCTGTCAAGCGTTGTATCTCTCTCCGTGTCACCTTTTTGAGACATGGATCCTCTTTTGTGGTTCGCTCATCTTGAGGCTGAGTTTTATAACCACAGAATCACCTCCGACTACGCCAAGTATAGCAAGCTCCTGTCCTATCTCCCCAAGGGATATGGATGCAGGTTAGTGACATTATCATTTCTCAGACGTAAAACCGCTACGAGGCTCTCAAGGAGGCCACGATTAAGTGTGTTATACCCTCTGAGAAAGTTAACCTTCAGCAGCCTTTCATGGATCTGCAGCTGGGCGACAAACTGCCCTCAACCATGCCACGAGAGTTGCAGCAACTGCCTGGTTCCTCGACCATGGACGGGACGTTAATGCGCGAACTATGGCTACAACGGCTACCGGACAACACGCAAGCGATTCTCGCTAGATTGAGCTCCGTTTCGCTCACTCAACTAGCAGATTTAACAGATCGAGTTATTGCGCGCTCACAGCCTCAAGCCGACGTCAGCGAGATCAATGCCGTCGCGTCCCAGGGCACTTCTATCATTGGCTTACAGTCAAGTATACAAGCCCTGCAAACGCAAGTTGCGACACTTAGTCGCCAGATTCAACAGCTTACTATGAACCGTCCTCGTCATAACCACTGGAAATCGCCCTTCAAACGTTCTAAGTCTAGTAACAGACAGTCTAGCTGTTGGTACCATCAGCGTTTTAGTACCGCAGCACAAAGTTTGTAAAGCCATGCAACTTCGCCGAGAAGCAGGGAAACCTCTCGGCCGGTCCGTAACGGCGACGGACGCGACCGGCCAACAGCAAATTCGCCTCACCCGCGTTAGGGATTTAACTTCCGGCACCGAGTTTCTAGTTGATACTGCAGCCGAAGTTAGCGTTATACCCCGTAGCCCAGAAGAGGTCGTCTCATCATCGCCGACCAAGCTGCGTGCCGCCAATGGCACACCAATCGCAACTTTCGACGAAAGGCTGCTAACGCTCAATTTAGGCCTCCGGCGAACCTTTCGCTGGCCTTTCATAATCGCTGCCGTGACTTTTGCCATCATAGGCATATACTTTCTTCAACGTTTCGACCTCATCGTCGACGCTAAAAGGAAGAAGCTTATCGACTCTATGACACAGCTCAGTGGTATCGGGACTAGCACCAACGTGGCTGCTATCACTCCTATTCGTGTCCTACCTCAAGCCTCGCAACCTTTTATAGAACTTTTTAACAAGAATCCTAAACTGGTTCGCGTCCTGAACGACTTGACTCCTGTGACGTCAAACGTCATGCATCACATTTGCACTAAGGGCCCACCTGTTTTGGCCCGCCCTCGCAGACTAGCCCCGGACAAGTTCAAAGCTGCTAAGGTGGAATTCGAGCAAATGCTCGAACTGGGAATCATTCGCCCGTCCAAAAGTCCATGAGCATCGCCATTACACATGGTGCCGAAGAAATCCGGTGACTGGCGCCTCTGTGGTGACTACAGGGCACTTAACAAAGTTACTGTCCCGGATAAATACCCGATTCCGCACATGCACGACTTGACCTCAGCTCTAGCTAGTAAGTTTATCTTTACAAAAGTCGGCCTAGTTAGCGCCTACCATCAGATACCTGTCGCGCCAGACGACGTTACTAAAACAGCAGTCATCACGCCATTCGACCTATTTAAGTACCTTAGAATGCCTTTCGGCCTCAGCAACGCTACCCAAACTTTCAGCATTTCATTCATGAGGTAACGCAAGGACTCGAAGGCGTTTATTCTTATCTAGATGACATTCTCATCGCCAGCTCTTCTGACAAGGAACGTCTTTATCACCTCGACGTTCTCTTTCAACGCTTAACACGGCATGGGGTCACGGTCAACCCCGATAAATGCGAGCTTGGCCAAAGCTCCATAGACTTTCTTGGCCACCGCATATCTGCCTCTGGTATCGGAACTCTGCAAGACAAAATCCAGGCACTGAAGGACTATCCTGCTCCCAGTTCCTTCAAACAGTTACGCCGATTCCTTGGCCTGGTCAACTATTATAGACGCATTATACCTAACTGCGCGAGCATTGTTCAACCAATGACTGACTTGCTCCGCGGTAAACAACGGTCTTTTTATTTTGCAGACGACAGCTGTTTTTGAGAAGCTCAAAGACGCTATCTCTAACATAGCGCTTCTCGCCCATCCAGACACATCTGCACCACTCTCCATGACAACTGATGCATCAGACGCTGCCGTCGGTGAAGTTCTTAAACAACTCATGGACCATCGATGGATGCCTCTAGGTTTCTTCTCGAAATGTTTACAACCTGCTGAATCGCGTTACAGCACCTTCGTTAGGGAACTGTTGGCTATCTACCTAGGTATCAGGCATTTCCGTCACTATCTCGAAGGTCGACATTTTACAGTCTACACTGACCACAAGCCAGTGATCTATGCAAGCAACGGCGCAACGGGCAAGTATTCTCCGCGGGAAACTAGACACCTAGAATACGTTTCTCAGTTTACGACAGACTACGATATGTCTTAGGTGCTGTCAATCCCATCGCGGATGCGCTTTCACGCATTCAGCAGATCAGCCTATCGCCTGGCACCAACATTGATCTAGTCGCTATGGCTGCTGCCCAACAAGCTGATTCCGACATCGACAAGCTACGACGCAACACCTAGTTAAAACTACGTGAAGTCCCACTAGCTTCATCTGAGGGGACCATTCTTTGTGAAGTTACACAAACTTCTCCCCGACCCGTAGTTCCTACTTCGATGCGTCGACTAGTTTTCAACGCTTTACACAACCTGTCTCTTCACGGCATACGTGCTTCGCAGAAGCTCGTAACCGAACGCTTCATTTGGCCCAACGTCAATCGCCATGCCTGCTTTTGGGCACCCGCACGCTTAGAGTGTCAGCGCGTCACAGTATACAGATACAACAAAGCCCACTTGGCGTCTTTCCCGCTCCTGACTCTCGTTTGCACACGTCCATGTCGACCTGGTCGGACCTTTGCCTCCATGTAAAGGCTACGTGTACCTCCTCACTTGTGTCGACCGATTCACTCGTTGACCAGAGGCGATTCCGATAGCCAACTGCTCATCTGAGACATTGCGCAAGCTTTCCTAAAAGCTGGGTAGCTCAAATCGGTTGCCAAAGCGTAATCATCACTGACAGAGGATCACACTTTGACGGATCCTTCAGCAAACTGCTCAACGTTCTTGGTTGCCAACCAAACCGAACCACAGCATGCCATCCCGCAGCTAATGGGATGGCGGAAAGGTTCCACCGGAAAGTCAAAGCATCACTCTGTGCCCAATCTAGCGCATCCTGGCACGAAGCACTACCGCTCATTCTCTTAGGCATAAGGAACTCGATTAAAGCGGATTTGCAAACCATTCCAGAGCAAGAAACAGTGTCACCAACGGGGGACAAATTTTGAACTTGCCGGGATTCCTTCATGTCTTCATTGG
Source organism: Dicrocoelium dendriticum (assembly GCA_944474145.2). Taxonomy (NCBI): domain Eukaryota; kingdom Metazoa; phylum Platyhelminthes; class Trematoda; order Plagiorchiida; family Dicrocoeliidae; genus Dicrocoelium; species Dicrocoelium dendriticum. The sequence continues at coordinate 73,009,584 of OX104065.1, read as the reverse complement.
CATCGACGGAGGGCTTCTTATTCTTAGGCATTGTGCGATCCGAGAGAGAAGTTGTCCAAGGCGAAGAGAAGTTGCAAATTCAGGGACCGTTAAGCACTGTAACGCTACAAGGCGTTTGGAAATTTAAGCTACGCGTTCCCCACCGGAAAATTCAACAAAAGACCAGATCCTGACCTGAGAAAACGGTGCTATCTGTACAAATTCATGGTACCAAAGTAGAAATTACCTTAACGGTTTTCCAAACACAAAAGTTTACCAACAGATTTCAATCAGTTCCACAAAAGGTCCGTAAGCCAAGGTGCACACGAAACAAATGAACACAGAGGTGAGACCGAAGTTATGATAAGGCAATTGAGCCAATCGTAAGCGTCCGCCAACGGGAACGGGCTGAGGACAGACAGACCTGCCACACTGGATACATGAGTTGTGGGAACACAGAATCGCTTATGTCAAGAGAACAATGACAGGTCCATGGGGGCGGGGTGAAGTTAAGATGAGTCACCGGGGTTACTCCCTAAGAGCATCGGGGCAGAGAACAAAGGAATGGAAAGTAAGGGAGTTAGCAAACATAATCGATCCAGACGGCCGAGCAATGTAGAATTGGGCATTCAACATGGGAGAGACTGAGGTGGTCAAAGTTCTTTCTACAGAAGGTCTTCCTAAAGCCGAGGTAACAGAATTCAACTGAGATTCTATTATTAAGATAGATAGTTATTTCATTTAATTAACACAAATGATTAAAAGGTATGATATCTTCCTAACAAATCCGTGCTGCTCAGCTCCAGTTAAGTTGTAATTAACTAAGTGCCCACAAGTTCGTATTAGATTAAGCTTTTCCAAACATATGTGTAAAACGCTGGTTAATTTGCAGATACGGTTTTAGAACCTCCTTTATATGCAACACTAAAGGAATTTATAGCAATTAATAAGTTAACCGTAAAGTCTATTAGCGTAGCGTGCTGCTCCGTTGCTTACCAGGAACAATAACAAAGGTACAGTATCTGTGAGACATTCGTAGCAAACCAGTATCACACCATCCAAATGTCGAATTATTGCCTCTTGTGTATCCACCGGTCTCTGCAGTATCTCAGCTGTAATGCGCAATCAATGTCAGTTGTAGCTTAAGTTGTACTAGTGACTGAAAGAGTGGGTGATTTCACCCACGAATGAAACCAAGTTGTTGTGACCTGGAGATTCCCACGTATGACTGTGTAAACTTTTCTCAAATATATTAAAATTATAGCTTTCTTATGCTGTAGGGAATTAGACTGTTTGCCTGTTGGAACCTTGTTCCCGTTGTTTGAAACACGAACAGGATATCCGCCTTTGGCGCGTGCGGCTCGACCGCGAACGACGCTCCGTTCACGCACTCGACGCCAACCTGCATGCTCCCTAGCTTGCACTATCCTGGTGCCCTATTTTTAGCATTAGCTAGCACTTCTCCCGCGGGTTCACCAAATTCAACTTTGCAGCTCTTCTCCCGTTCAATAAAAGTTTTCCGTAGCTTAACTTTTGTGTGTTCTACCCATTGTCCTTGGTTGGCCGTCTAGTCTCGTACCGGGTATGTAGCGCACGATCGTTGCGCTATAACGTCGCAGTCAGTATCACCAGGGCAAGCGGGGAAGCAAAGAAGGCAGGCGTCGTGGGGACAGTATATTCATGGACTAAAAATCAAATAAAAATAAATGTTTTATTTTCGACAATGCGAGACACGACTACATAGACGCGTTCATGGTGCTACAAACTATAAGGATAGGTAAAGGCGAATAAGGGGAATATTTCATCGGTGGCATAGGGATCATTGTGATAGGTGTATCTGAATATTTTAGGTAGGAATGTGTGTGACTGTGTTGCCTGGACTTATAAACGCAACGTCCGTATTTGTGCTTGTTTTTGGTCAGATAGTCAGCGTGAGTATAAGTGAATAGAAATCTTCTTGTTGGAAAACTGAAATCTGTGGATTGAGTAAGATCAATTGGGGAATAAGAGGCAGTGACTATAGTTAGTGGTGAGTCACATCCGCCACGTCACAGTGTTGTTAAACAGACAGTGGTTGCTTTTATGGGGAGAACACATGACAGGCGGAACCTCACCCAAGTTTGGAACACTACAGCCGAACCATTCGCTGGAACGAGCTTAACCCGAAGCGAGTAGCTGGCACCACAAGGTGGCTGTTCGGCGAGTCAGAACCAGTGGGAACACGATATGACAACGAGGGTCAGGCGAAACGATAGGTGGGATAACTTCAAAGGAAGTTGTAAGCATTAAGGGATTGTCGTTACACGGCCCATTTTCCAAATTCGGTAAATTAGCGAAATAGTGATTACGTAGGTAGTCTAACAGAATAAAATGTCGAATACCTCAGGGAGAACTGATAAAGCCGCAACATATATAGTAAGAGCGATGTTCCGGGGAAAAGTCGACTGCGCTACCATTTAGGTAAGCTCTAACATTCTTTCCATAATAGGGTATTTTGCAAACTTCATTTGTGATATGCAACGGCGCAAACAGGTAACGTCACTTACGACTCAATAATTGCCGTTGCATCCCTGTCTGTCCCTTCTGTTCTATTGGATGCCCCTTTTTGGTTTGTCTTATTCAAGTACGAGTTGCTGCCTCCTGTATTTTCAAACGACTCTACATGTAAGCACTTGTCGAGTATGCTTCTTACGGACTTTGTCCTACAGCTCAGAGTGACTCTTTCGAGTCTAAATGCGGTCGCGACCAGACTGCAGCAACCAGACTGTATGCGAACCAAGCAGCGACTTCACTAGTCGCCCCTAAGACATAAGAGATCATCCCACCCTAGATTTAGTGAGATGAGCAGACTGTTTGAATACAATGGACGACCCCATGCTTCTCGATCTTTGGATGCACCAACTACCTGAAATGGTCCAAGCCCTCATCATGTCCACGATGTTTTGTTTCCTCGCCCTAGCCGCACGACTGCTGATGCGATCGTGCATCATCTTCCTAAGTAGATAGAGTGTGTGACTCCACCTGCTACATATGCGCTGAATAGCGCTAGCGTCCCTCAGAAGCGCCCCACTTCGTGTAGACATTATGCAGACCTTGCTTTAAAATCCTCTGGGCTTACTGTGGTGCCTATTGAGCTGCAGGCATTACACAGCGGCCCTCATTCTCCTGCAACACTCGATAACTCACCGGTACACAAAATCAAGTCGGCCAAGTCCCCAACTTTTGTGTTGAGTGTCTACATTGGACAACACATCCGACAAAGATCGCTCTAGAATCTATATGGAAGGTGAAGAGTCCCGACAAATAACCGACCAGGGATTCTCAAAAGGATATTGATGTTTCATGTTCTTCTATACTTGTTGGGCATGAGAGTGTACCTACTGTTAGGAGGAGAACCTCCTAACGAATGAATCAGTGAACCCAAAGGATGTGCATGACTGGACGCTAAACGGGTGCGTTCATCTGCCGTAATTATTGATTGGTAATTTGGATTCTGCGTTCATGTGACCTCGAGTGTCTTGCACGTACTGTTGCTGTATTTTTGAGACTGACTGTTACGCAAATAACCATCTTATTACACAGCTCTGTTTTCCTGTTTCCGTCTGGCTTAACAATTGGCGACGGATGTAAGGGTTTGATTGGATACGACGAACTATGTCGTTTTCTGTGGAGCAAATTACCGCAACACTTCAACATCAACAGTTTCTAAATGCTATGTTTTACATAGCTACTGTTAGTGGACGTCGTGTCTTTCGGGGCCAACCCTGCCCTCTGCAACGTTCCTACCTTGTATGGCAGTGGAGGATAAGACGCGCTATATCGCAGTTAGCTTGTAAATCATGACGGTCCGAAGCTGTTCCCCGTGGCCCAGTGGCATATGCTGCTGACTGGCGGTTCAAGCCGCTGGTGGTCATGAGTTCTAATCCTGACGGATCCGATGGATGCGCACTACTGACGATGCCCAACAGGCTGAAACTGCAGTCTAGTGCTTTTCCGGGAATGTGGACGACTATCTGATTTGGAGCCTGGCTGCGATAGACCTCACATAATTTGAAGAAAGCCAGACACGATTGCTCGACAACATTTTTCAGCCTTTTGCGGCTCAAGCAAGACCAACCAATGAAATGCAGCAATCATGAGCGGATGCAATTGCGAACAGCATTTGTGAGTTTCACTAGAACCTGGATGCCGGCCTAAGCTGTGAATCTTAATTCAGAAGATACGGAGACCTTTTTCGGTCCGGATTCACTGATGCTGACGACGGATAATAGTGCAGACTGCCTTGGCGGAAGCTAGGAACCAAGATCATAACAAGTTCCTCAAATTTATTTTGACAAAATGCCCAAATATTTTACCTTTGAACCACTTGTACTTCCGCTAAATGACATTTTTTGTAAACAGTCTTCCTTATTCGGCGTCAGATACAGCTGCAGGAAGCTCACTAAGTGCGCGCCAAACGATTTCCTAACTTACGCCAGTACCGTCAATCGTCATTATGAGCGTTTCAGGCTAAAAGAAATGTCAGACGACCAGTTCAAGGCCTTAATTTTCGTTTGTGGCCTCCAAGCGCCCGTGGTAGTCGAAATACGCATGAGGCTGCTTAATAAAATTGAGCCGGACCATTCAGCAATCTCATGTCCGTCACTTCCGAATGCTAGCGATTAATCAACTTGAAGCACAATACGAACATGATTGTCCAAGGCCACAGTCCATGTCCCATGGATGTTCTGGTGGTATCAAAGCAGCGCGGGAGGACAGCGACCGTCCAAAACTTATTGAAGTCAAACAGACCACCATCCGCATGCTAACAGTGTGGCGAATGGCACTTCGTCATATTCTGCCCGTTCAGGAAGCATCTCTGTCAGAAATGCAACAAACGGGGGCACAAGGAGGATCATTGCCGTGCAACCATTTTCAACAAGAACGCTTACACCAAACCTGCCAAGACGTTTGTACCCACATCGTTAACAAAACAAAGACCTCAAATTTATCCTGTCTGTGCTACCTTCGATACGGGGACTGCAACACGCAGGTTCGTAACAGTGGTTGTGAACCAGGTGCCCGTACGTCTCCAAGTTGGCACTGCCTCAGACATCACGCTCATTTCCGAGACAACTTGGAAAATTGTCGGTGAGCCACATGTTCAAAGAGCAGCTCGGATTGCAACCAACGCTTCAGGCGGACGGCTGGTCTTGGCCGGTGAAATCTATTGTCCTGTAATCTGCAAACATTGTCGGTACATTGAGGCATGCTACATAACGAGACATCCTGATCTAAACTTGCACGTTCTCGATTGCATTGCGAATATGAAACTGCTTGATGTTCCCTTGAATTCTGTGTGCAACAAACTAAGGGACGCAACTGCAGAGTGGACGGAGTCGTTACAGCGGAAATATCCTCAGGTGTTTCAAGATGGTCTGGGATTGTGCACGAAAACCAAGGTCAATCTTTCCCTGCGGCCAGAAGCAAAGCCAGTCTTCCGACCGAGGAGACCAGTCCCATATGCCGTGGTTTCAATCGTCGAACAAGAAGTTGACAGACTAAAGCCAAGCGGAGTTATCAAACCGACAAGTTACTCTTCATGGGCAGCCCACATTGTGCTTGTCAAGAAACGAAACAGAAAGACACGCTTATGTGAAGATTACTCTACTGGCCTGAATGCCGCCTTAGAAGACCGCAAATAACCTCTACCCCACCCTGAGGACCTTTTTGTACGTCTAAAGGGTGGCAAGTGTTTTGTTAAACTGGACTTGTCTCCAGATTGATTTGTCAGAAGAATCGCGTGAGTTGCTAACGATTAACACTCACAGAGGACTATTCCAGTATACACGCCTACCATTTAGCGTTAAGTCGACCCCGGCAATCTTTCAGCAGATCATGGATGCGATGCTACAGGGAATACCTTATGCCGCTGCATACCTGGACGATATCATTATCATGGGATCTAACCAGGAAGAACCACACCAACAAACGGAACTCGTGCTTGACAGAATAAAGGAGTATGGTTTACGCGTACGAATGAACAAGTGTGTTTTTCATGACCTCCATTAAGTACCTGGGCTTTATCACAGACCAAAATGGACGAAGACATGATCCAGCAAACATCATGGAAATGCCTGCGCCGAAAGACGTAACGACCTTGCAATCATTCCTGGGTATGGTGAGTTATTACGGTACCTACCTGCCATCCATGCCCGACCTACGCGGACCATTAAACCGGTCGCTGATGAAGGAAGTCCCGTGGGTCTGGACTACCGAATGCCAGGAAACTTTAGACAGCACAGAACTGATGCTAAGGCACTACGACCCAAAACTGTCAATTGTAGCGGCATCGGATGCATCCAGCTATGGAGTTGAAGCAGTCATCTCCTACATTTTCCCAGATGGGTCTGAGAAATAAGTCACTCATGCCTCTTGTTTACTGAGAGCAGCAGAAAGAGAGTATAGTCAAATTGAAAAGGAGGCTCTCGCTATTGTGTTTGCAGTGAAACATTTCCATAAAATGTTATATGGCCGTCACTTTACCTTACTAACGGACCACAAAGCGCTTCTTGCTATGTTCGGCTCGAAGAAAGGAATTCCTGGATATACGGCCAATCGTCTGCAGAGATGGGCGACAACTTTGCTGGGGTACGAATTCAACATCAGGTGCCGACCGACGAGCGACATTTGTCAGGTCGATGCGCTGTCATGATTGTTAGACGAACAGCACCAACCAGAAGACACTGTCGTTGCAAATGTCTCAAACGAAACGGAAGTTAACCGTGTACTCTCGGATACTGTGAATCAGTTTCCAATATCTTTCAGTCAGATTCGAGACGCCACCTTACGGGAACCGCTGTTGTCACAGATGAGAAGGTTTTACCACCCACATTGGCCTCGAAAATTTTCAGACGCACAGCTACAAGTTGTTCCAGAGGCGAAATGCACTATCGGTCGTCGAAGACTGTATCTTGTTTAGTGAACGGGGCATCATCCCAGGCGAACTGCAATCTAAAGTCTTACATCAATTGCATACTGGACACCCCGGTTTCAACAGAATGAAAGCTCTAGCGAGGCATTATGTATACTAGCCGTGTATGGATTCCTAAATTGAGGAGTTAACACGATCCTGTTAAAATTGTGCCCTAGCAGCATAATGGCTACGTAAATACGAATTGTTCTCCTGGTCAAAGCCCACGAAACCATGATCAAGGGTTCACTTTTATTGCGCAGGACCAGTCCAAGGACAGCACTACTCACTTATCATCGATGCGTACAGAGGATGGCCCGAGATCTTTCAAATATCGAACACATCAACGTCGGCTACGATTGCAGTCCTCAGGGAAGTATTCAGTCGGTTCTGTTTTCCGGAAACAGTAGTATCTGAAAATGTACCCTAGTTTAGCTCTTCACATTTTGCTGCATTCTGTGCGGTACATGGCATGCAGCATTTTCGCTCACCTCCTTATCATCCACAGTCAAATGGGCAAGCTGAACGATTGGTGGATGCATTCAAGAGGGCTCTGCTCAAAGCGGAAGGAGACGGACCAATCCAAGATGTCCTACAAACGCTTGTGTTAACGTACAGGATTCCGCCTAATCCACAGACGCCTGAAGGCCAGTCCCCAGCAGAATCACTCCTGCTCAGTAGGTCTGGAACGAAATTTGATCTAATAAAGCCGCCGGATAGTCCCAATCCCGAAACAACCTGGATAATATCGAGACAGTACAACCGAAGGCATCGCACTATCCCACGACACTTCGAAGTTGAACAGAAAGTGTTGGCAAAGGACTATCGGAACAATCAAATTTCTTGGACACCTGGAATGGTTGTAAAAAGATGTGGCCAAGCCTGTTCTGAAGTGGTCGTAGGCGATGACAGATGGATCCGCCACATCAATCAACGCAGGAGCTACGTCTCATTTGACATAAGAGAAGCTGCCCCAACTTCACCTCTTGAATTATTTCTGGACGACTTCAAACTACCAAAAACAGAGGTTACTCAGCAAGATAAGCGTATAAATCCAACCACCACGCCTACACCCGATTATTGACCTAGAAGATGGCCGGACCGTTGCCGAGTTCCCGTCAGGACGCTCCAGGTTAAACCCAGGCTGAAATCATATGACAGTGGAATACAAACGGGGAGAAGTTAGGAGGGGCAGCTCCTAACGAATGGTTTAGTGAACCCAAATAATGTGTATGTCTGGACGCCGAACGCGTGCGTCCGTCTGCCATAATTGTTGATTGATAATTTGAGTTCTGCATTCATGTGACCTCGCGTGCTTCACACGTCCGGTTGCTGTATTTTTGGGACTATTTTGTTGGCGGCATCCGGTTTCGGATTTGTGTAGTGGAGTGAAAACTAGTCTTACACTACCGCACCAGAAGGAAAGAATTAGTGTCAGATAAAAGTATCAACACGCTGACCTTCAGTAGTGACGGTTGGATTAACTCCACTGATATTGCGCACTCCCTGATACGATATTCCAATGTTGGTTCCGCGAAGCTCAGACTTTCCCAAGCACACCGGCAAAATCTCAACACGCCGCCGCGGGAAAGCAGAACGCGCCGTTCGAGGTCGAGAATTGTGTATATATAAAAACGATCAATTAAAACAACTGTACAAGACGCATAGGAAAACGAAATGAGAAAAGTGCAAAAAATGAAAAAGCTATGAACACTACATTTGCCGGTCACTGTGGCCAGCCACAGGACGCCTGCGCCTACAGAGGGACCATGGATGGCTTGCGCTGCACCACCCACAGCTCCATCCACACACCCCATATCCAGTGTAAACCCGAAGGAATAAGACCGGGAGGCATGCGGATGGGAGCCACGTTTCATCAACCGAGCCGGCACACACTCCTTCACAGGCAAACACAAGCACGCTGTATTTGGGAATCAAGCGCACACAAAGAGGTGACTGGACCGTAGTCCGCTCCACACTGAGTGCATGGAACCATTCTTCGAGCCTAACACGGCCACAAGGACCGTGCACCCCGTCCCCTCCAGCAACGACCAACTGTCTCCTGGAGCCAGATGGACGAGGTAGTGGGTAGTAGACAGGCAGGCACCTTGTCAACATGCACATCAAGCGCAACCACACCTGGGATGTCAAACAACAGCCAATCATTCGACATGCCGAGATCGAATAAAGTAAACGCATATGACGACATAAATACTAGCTAAATGAGCATATGGAAGAAGGTGGTTAAATGTGAATACGCGATAAGTACAAAATGTCCGAAAGTTAGTTAAAACATTCCAAGCGAGATAAAATTACGCAAGGCTAACACAATTTGCATGAGCGGCGTGTGTCAGTTGGGAGAATATTATCTAGTATGCAGAATAAACCCAAAAAATGTAATGAATTTTCTCCACATTAAAAAGACCTAATCTAAGTGTAAGTTGGTGTAGCCCAACTGCGGTGAAGAAGCATCATGAATGCGACATCAGCCTCAGCATGGGGCACATTTTTGGGACTTACTGTTACGCAAATAACCATCTTATTACGCAGCTCCGTTTTTCTGCTTTCTTCTGGCTTAACACCTACCAATATTTCCTCTTGTTTATCCACCAGACAGAACTTAGTTATGCGTAGTTAAAGGTTGTTTCTATCAGGGCTAGCGACGGAGACGCGGGGACGTCTGCTAGAAGTAGAACTGAAAATAGCAAACATTTGGATAGACCTAGAAGACGTCCAGGCGAACTGTAAGGTTAAGTTAGTGGCCTTAGATATTTTATCGGGAAGAAATCGACACAGAGCTATAAACGTTGAAGAGTGCCGAATGGCAATACTCGAAATTTACGAGGACGGACCCTCATCAAGCGGCGTATCGCAACAACAGAGTACACAGCAACATCTGCTAACGGTTGAGCAAGCGTATTTAACGGCAACCATGCAATTTGTTAGATGCTAAACGGTTTGGAAGCCTTTTCCAAAACTGTTTGTTTGACGATAGGCGGGTGTTATAGGCTCCCCGAGCTGTGGTCTCACTAGTCATTTGGCAGGGCTACTGCAATCTTTGACAGTGCGAACGAGTACGTTCGTGAAGCCCTCGCAAGTGCGCCCAAAACATTGCAATCCTCAACATTGGTCCATCTGCGCTGATGGCAAACTTAGATGGGATGTCACATTGTAATAATTACCTTAAGGTGGGGAGCTAGACGTAGCAAAGCGTTGCATAAATGACGGCAGCTCGCTACACAACTGAAGGAAGATAACAGTAAACTAAATAGTTGTGGGTATACCGACGTGTGCCAAACGGTCGTACATCGGTCATTAGTCAAAACTGTACAGCCAGGAACAAAGCCTCGTCATGAGACCGCTACTATCCCATGTATTGGCGAAATTGTACATGTAGTAACTTGAGAACAGGTGGTCAATAAACAAAACTAGCTAGCCGAAAGTTTGCTAGCCTTACAAGGACGACAGCTTTTTATTTGATTACCTGGATAAGAGGGATGTACTGTTTAATCATTTAAAGTTTATTGACCAGAGGATACCTTTTGCCAGCCAGTCGAATGCTGGTAGTTGTTCTTGACTGATTGGTTCACGAATTTGGGGGAATAAAAACATAGGCTACAGGCCTTCAAGTTCTGCTGTCGCTGCTCTCATTTGAATAGGTTTTAGTACTGTTGACTGCGCACTTTACCTTTTGTTTGTACCTTAGTAACACTTTTTTGTCTGAATTGACTTTATGGTTACTTATATCCTACTCTGTCAATCTTTTAAAAACCTAACGTGTTGTTACTCGATGTAGCACGTCAGAGTGTCGTCTTCGCAAGCTAACAGGTAAGATGCCGTCAAGCGTAGTCTAGATTGTGATTGTCGTTTCCTTCGATATTTGCCTTCTCATTTCTTCTGCAGTATCGTCAATGCAACCATCTCGTGCGTGTATAACGGAATCGTTCAGTCCCTATTAATTCATGTTTGTCCTGACTCAAGAAAAAGTCAGCAAAAAACGAATATACGGATGAGATATTTATTGTCGAAACGCACAATCCCGCTAGCTAAAGGCATCGTAAAATGGCTCTAGCTAAGAGAAAAGTATACTCGCCAGCCGAGACGCGGCTGTTGCTCTTCAAGGCGAAAAAGCCGGAGGCGTGCGAAATGCGATTCGTCTAATTGACCCAAACAAGCGTAGTCTTCGTTCGAACAGGCAAGCTGCCTAAATTGTCTAGGTACAAAAGGATATTATATTTTTATTACATTATACACATGGAACCCAGGCAGACAAGGGAACCTCTAGGTCACTACACGTGTTTTCAAGCCATCCATCCAATCACCACTCGTCCGGTCCTCCATTAGCGACTGTGACAATACTTACGGCTTGCCACGATGCTAACACAGGCACACACTCCACCCAGCTCCGACTCTTACTAGGTGGTTGTCCAACAGCCTATGAAGTATCTTTTTTGCTTTACAGCCATCTCTATCTAATGCTACCCACGTACGCCCAGGACACGGAGGACCGAGAAACCGTTAGCCGGACGCATACTACGCTCGAAATGCGTGCTACCTCAAAAATGCGCACACAGTCAGGAACACATTTAACTGAATTTTGTGGGTACATCTTTGAAAAGGGAGAAAAGATCTTGCTGGTCATTGATCAATGGATAAAGCACCACGTTCCACTGATACTTTCCGAGGGTGTGCGTTGGCTTCTCGGTTAATTCGGTGAACTCAGTGCTCTTATGTAGCGAACCTAGTATGTATTTACAGGAATCACTCATTTACAATGTAGTCGGTTGCATACTGCTGTGGAAAATAAGGTTCCTAAACTCGATGGTTATTTTCCCCTTAGCTCCGACCGTCCTGAAAAATCCCAGTTTCGTAATGGAGACGTTGTAACTAACGTAAGTGTATGTTGGTGCACTTCAGTGATCATACAATTTGTATGTATCAGTAGATGAAATAATACAGTCTATAAGTCTAGTCTGACGCACGGTTTGATTCGCAGGACAAAAGGAACAAAACTCGATGTAGCGGAAATGCTAAAAGTGGTTCTAGAAGAGCAAGTGTAACTGTACATAGATGACTTATGACCAGGTTAGTAAACGTAGCCTCAATGTTGCTCAACAGTGAGCCGAAACAATTACAGCAGTCTGTATTCCCGATCAGCGGTAGACGGAGGGAGAGGGTAACGTTGAATTTCGGGCAGCGGTGAGACGGACAACAGCGGCCAACATGTTGACGGTGAAGCGTGTGATTAATCGCCATTAGGACGGTGTTTCGGCTAATCCCAGTGATGCGCATAAACAAATGTCAAGTTCGTGCTTTATACGTCTAATAGTTGTGCAAAAAGGGCATACCGAAGGTAAAAGCAAATATATACATATGCTGACGAGTAGGGAAAGAAGGATAACATGGCAAAGTTATAATCTGTGAATATGTAATTCACACTCCCCCGACGATTTCTACTGGTGCTCCTTCAGCGTGTTCCTCCTCCAGCCTCTCTTCTAGAAAACGCAATTGTCTGACATCCGTTTGAAAATCCTAACCGTTACTACCCATACTAGGCCATCTGTTCTCTTCTTGACGCTTTCGACAATTCCCTTTGGTCACATGCCCTTTGGGTTACGCGTACCAGAGACTAAAAGTAGACCAACCATCTTCAATTTCTGACTCTTTGTATACCGTCTCTGAGACTGAGAGACTGCAGCGCCTGATCACGATAACGTACAACATTTTCCATCTCGCACTGCATCCCACCACCAACAATCCGGAAGTTCTTTAAGTACCTCACTGCTTCGTTCTTTTGGCAAGTGACTAACTCTATTCGCCTAATGAAACCGGCCAAATCCCCTTCATACCTTTTGTACACCGCCAAGTGATTGACACGCCGCTACTTTTCATATCTCAGCGCGGCTTTTAGTACCCGACACAACAAATTTCGCTGGCTCACAGATTCCTCGAATCGTTCCTTCAAATCATCAGTCTCTTTACGATACATGAACAGCCGAGTACCGCGGACGTGCATCTCCCGAACAAACGATTGTTTTTACGCCTGAAAATGATTCAGAGCCTCCTTATGAGTGCCCTGTAAGTTCGTTACGTTGGGCTCACTTTCAGCTTGAGTTGGCTTTTGGGTCACCATAGGGTTACCATCGTCCGCCTTTAAGTTCTTTTCCTCATCACCCACCGACATAGAGAGGCGAGAACTACTTCATTCGCTAGGTACCAGTTTACGCATTTTTTCCAAGAGAGGTTCCGTTCGACTCAGTATTTATGCTGTTGATACTCGAACTTTCACACTTCCTCAAATCCGCCGGACCGAGCAGCATCCATCCAAATGGTGTACGTTTAGCGAATGGCTCGATTGGATTTCCATGCCGTTGTTCCAGGACTCAGTGCGCCTCCGGGGCGTTTAAGCCCAGTAGAAGTCCGATGCTGTAATCGGCTGCATTCAAAAAGCTTATCTCTTTAAGAAAACTCCAGCGTTGAAGTTGCTCATGGGTATGAAGTACCTGCCGCATCTTTGGTATATCCTTTACTGACCATACTTGGCTCAATTCGACAGGTTTCCCATCAGCCATAGGCCAAAATTCTAGCTCTGCCACTTCAGAATCTTGACTGGATTCGCGGAAAAGTGTTGAGAGGCATAAAGTTGATGGTTTGGCGTCTAACTTCCAATCCTTTTTAAGTTGTGCATCAATGAACGATGAATCGGCCCCCGAAGCTAGCAAAGCGTTGGTTACCATGGTCTTGCCGATGCCATTTATTCGTACTGTAATGACCGCGACTGCCACCCGGTTAGCGAAGGTGCTTGTTGAATTAACTGCGGTGTGTTGCAAAGTGGCAGCAGTCACCCTCGCGTAATGCACTGGGGGTGGTGAATAGCACAACAGCCGTTAAAGACACAGATGGCCCTTGATGTACAGTCAGTAGCGCCGTGGTTGGTCGTAAGCTAACAATCCTACAGGTTATTGGTGGACACTACAGAGACCCGTTGAGTGGAGTCTAAAAAACGGTGGACACTGATCAACATAATGTTCGATAGAGCAGATTACACAAGATTTCGTATGGCTCCGGTGTAGCTCCACTGCTCCTTGTACTGCGAACTGAATTGTGCTGGCACCAGGCGCTTCCAGCCGTTGCACCTTTGAGGGGTGTTCACGCCTCTGGAACCTCTCCCCCGGGTATGTCGACTGGGGAGCCGCGAATTCTGCAGGATCCATCACGAACTCGTATAGATCACTAAAGATTGGTTCTCTGGAAGCGCGCACTACAGTGGTCGCTCTTATACCTTTCCTGCTGTACAGCATACGGTAGCCGCTTGACAACAGCAGAATTTGTCACGGTAGCGCTCAAATTTGTTTCGTAGTTGAGCTGTCGTCAAGTATTTCTGCATATCTTCATCTGATCAGCTAAGTTGTTAATGGCATACACATCATTACCTTTTACAATCTGTCCTTCTAAAAGTCGGTTGCGTTGAACACGAGCAATAAGGTGTGGGTAACCAAATCGAGTCGTAAGCGTATCCAGAGCATCCTGAAACCCTCCTTTGGTTCCAATATGGAACAGCTCTTATAGCTTCTCTAGCATTCCCTTCACAGTTGTACATCAAATATGATAACAACATTTCAGGTACATCGGTTAAGCGCATTACGTTAGATTGGAAACTGTGTATGAAAGGCCAGTAGTTCATTGGGTCACCACCAAATCGGGCAACCTCCACTTTCGGAGGCCCGCTAGTGCATCCAGTCACATGACGTACATTGACTTGTGTCGCCGAAGTGGACTGATGATTCGTGTGCGAAGACACCGCATCGACGGAGGGTAAAACGTGTGCACCAACAGAGGAACGGCGGAATCTATAATGCCAGGCTGAATCATCATATGGGTGTACAGTTAGCTTAGCCTGGCTAGGTGAAACCACAAGGCTATTATCACTACTATCGAAAAAGGTCAACTGCGCCTGTCCGTCCAACTTATATGGGGTGAGAAACTGACTGTCGTTACCCCTCAGCATGGCCTTCGATTACATTGATTATAACTCCCGAATACGCATCCCGGCTGCAGCTAGGATATCAGTAACAGGAACGTTGGAACCAGATGGAACATCAACAGTAGACAAATAATTATCAAGATGAAAAATTGTACGTCCACTACTTCACTGTAAGTACCAGTAGATGAACTGATACAGTCTATAAGCCTGGTCTCATCATCCTTTTCATTACACACGTTAGCTAGAGGTAGGAAGCACCTCAGCTACTTGCCGCAATACATAAAAGAAAAGAACGGAAAAACCGAAACAGATGCAAGCCAGCTTAGCTATCGGTAACGGATGGACATCGTTCCGCTAAGTTACCATCCGGCTAATAGGCAGCAAAAAATTTACTATGCAAAATTATATTAGGTTAACTACTAAGATCGTGGTTGGAGGGGAGGCTAGGAGGGATGGGACGGACACAGAAACTCAGAGCACGAAAGCCACTGAGGTCGGCTCCTAGCCATATCAGCAAGTGTATCCAGCCAAACGTGTTCATCATCTTGCTGACCCCAACCAGGGAGCCGAGACGCCCAACTGAGGCCAGCTTCGAAGTAAGGGCCTTCATTTCTCTCGATCAAGTCATCGCTTGTCCACCCTTCCTCTTCTTCCATCCACACCCCCGGTGCGCAAACAAAGCACGTCGCGGGAGTCGGTGGGCTGACATGCGTAACACCTGGCCCAGTCATCGGAGCCTGGTGCGTGAAATAACGATGCTGAGCGGTTCATTTCCTTTACTTGTGCCGTAAACAAGGCGTCGAACACGCTCGTTGCTCACTCGGTGTTCCCATCAGATGTGAGCCAAATTGTTGGCCCAGACTTGTTTGGATGACCTATTTAGGCGTATAAACGTGTAAGATCCAAATAAGATGCAATAGCTTTTCTAGTGCATTCAGTCTTGTCGCCACTAGACAGTAAGAGAAAATCCATACGTGTCTGCTTCCTCGACTACGACAATGCCTCCGGATGTGCTAACCACAGATTGTCTTTGAAAAATCCACAGGAAACGGGTATTCAACCTTCCCCGGTATTCTTGCTAAAGGATTATTTCACCTAAAACTCAGGTCACCAGATTTGGCAAAAACTCGTCACCCATTACCCCAACATCCCATGTCCTTCAGGGTGCCATTTTCTTGCCATTTTTGTTCTATACTTACCTTAGCCATATACCCGTCCCAAAAGAAATCTCTCTATTCAGATGACGTTATCATTGACGTGAATCATCAAACTTCGGCCCCCATAGCCGAGCTACCAAGTCGTGTAAACAAATTAGCGCAAAGGCCAAACTCCTGTTGCTTGACTTTGAACCAGGCAAACTGCAATAACAAGTTTTCCGTCGCATATAGTAGCTCGTTGTCAAGAACTTGTCACGGAATGTCGCAGACTACATATTGAAAGTTACGATTTGATTTTCTGTACATCAGCTAAATATATTGCTATTATACTTAGTCACGACTTGTAGTGGCCACTCAACGTGAATCAGACATTCATCAAAGTTAGGTGCAATTCGTTTTACGCCGCTCGATTGCGAAAATCCTGCGTACCGTACAATCTGATTTTGAAGTTCATCAATGCTTCCATTCTACCACACCAGACTTCTTTTTCTCCTGTGATGTTTCCAGATGTACTGTGTAAGCATTTCATGCTGCTTGACAGGTCGCTGAAGCTCTTGTCTGGCCCCAGTGGTATGCCGAGGCCAGCATTGGCTCTAACGGTTGTACTAGGCACGTTAATTCCTGCACTAAAGTTGCTTCAAAAATACTCACCGACAATAGCCACTTTATCCACACTGCACACTCTAAGTAATTATTTACCACGTCGACCAGACAAACGTACAGAGTTTATATGCCACCGCGAAAGCTTATGGTGCGTCAAATATACCCTAATGAACGAGATTTCTATCTGCCCATGAAATAACCAATAAATTCTGTCAGTGTAGTTATTGTTTTCTGAGCTTATATCATGTTGTCGTTTTGTCGTTTTGAATTGCTTTTCTTTTTATGAGAATAGCACGTGTGTCAAAACTGAAAATTCGCCAGTCACGGGTGCATGAAAGTGCATTCTTGACTTGACTGCACATGAGTGACAAGGCATTCATCAAATCACCTGGTCTAGCAAATATGAAGAAATCCGAAACCAGACTAAACGTGCAGTTGGATTTTGTTTTCATAAATGAAACTCAGTTGTTTTCTTCACTAAAGAGGCTGGCTTCGGATACTCAGATCAATGCCAAGTCCTGTACGGCAAAACCAAATTTATCTCTTTGACAAAAGGACTATTCAAACCCTTCAGAACGCAAGACTGCTAGACAGCAATTATAGCAAAATTCCAAGTGACCTCAGCTTTAACTAACTTCTTGGTTCATTTTCATTGAGTTGTAGAGAGCAGGAGGGAAATCCCTTGTCAACCGCATCGACTGGCTTTAATGCGTGTCGTTGCGGTACGACGTTCCTCGAGGGTTTGTCGCAATTGCAGTGACAGCCGCAAGATGCCAGCATTCTCAGGTAATTTTGTCTAGCAGCCGCTTGAAACTTTCCTTGGATGGCACGTCTACAATTACTTCCGGGAGGCCGTTCCAATCATTCACCACTCTAGTGGATAGGGTGACGTCCATGCGAATTATGTGTCTTCTTTGCTTAAACAGTTTCCATGTGTGACCTCGTGCGGAACAGTCAGTGTTTGGCCGGAAGCATTGCTGTAACTCACTCCCAAGTTCTCCTCGGAGGATGCGCCTAGTGTATATGAGATCACCGCGGCGACGGCGGAGCTATAGGGAGAACAGAGTTAGCTGCTGCCGTCGAATATGGTACGGGATATTACGGAGCCCCAGAACAGCTTTCGATGCAAGTCTCTGAACCTTTTCCAGCAGAGCGCATTTAAACTTTGAAGGCGGATGGATAGCTGGTAGGTCATATTCTAAGACTGGGCGGAAGTACGAGGTGAACAAAGGTCGAAAGATCCCAGGAGTCATTCTAGCGAGAGATGTTCTTAGGGCACCCACCAGTCACCTTCCAGGGGCCACCTTTTTCAACTTGTCTTGCGTCGTTCTACGGTCAGAAGTCACAATAATCCCAAGATCTCTGTCGTGAGTGGTATTCCACCAACGTGTTATGCACCGTACGGTTCAGTGCTACCCATTTGGAGAACAGCGCATGTATCTCGGTTTACTGGCAGTTCCCACTTGATGGACAGTTCGTGCAGCTGGTCTAGGGCCCCTTGTAATCTGTCCGCATCCTCAAGGCTGGATACAGTTGACCATAGCTTGAAATCATCGGCGTAGATCAAGCAGCCGGTTTGAAATGCAGTTTGCAGATCGTTAATGTACAGTTTGAAGAGCTCTGGTTCAAGCATTGATCCATGGGGAACACCACTAGTCATAGGCACAGGAGCAGAGAGGGTTTGGTTCGCTTGTACGCACATTGCCCTACCGCTTAATAAATCGGCAATCCAGGAGAGATTTCCTGTAATGCCAATTCCCTGGAGTTTACGTAGCAGTCGTACGTGTGGAACTATATCAAAAGCCTTACTAAAGTCAATGCATATAACGTCAACTTGTTTTCGGACATCTATAGCTGCTGCCTATGTTTCCAATGGTTTTAAGAAGGAAAATCTGTCGTTGGAATAGGACCACTTGACTAAATACATTAAATTTTGCTTGGCTCTGTTATGCCCTGTTAAGATCACTTGGCTAAGAATGGGTAGATTCTCTTCGCCGCTACTGAAGCAAATTAAGTGAAAAACAAGTATAAATGTACAAATTGGCTGCATAAGCTTAAAGCCTGTTTCTGAAATAAAATTTCAGATGTCAGCAAAAACGCAGCGAAGAACCTTGTTTTCAGTGTTTTATCATATGACTAATATAAACAATACAACGCTGCCTAGTATTGGTACAAGTGCTTTAAACATGGTGAGTCAGTGCAGCAAAGTATCCGATCAGTAAGGTTACATGATTGGTCGTGTTGATGTGAATTCAGGCGAAGTAGCGTGACGCCCACTGTTAATCACGTTGGCCTGATGCCAGAGTAAGAAGAGAGTTTAGACGAGCTTTTTCTGCGCACGATAGTCCAGGTTATTGAGCCGAATTGGGATCGCCTCTGTTGCCGACAGTAGAAAGCATCTGACAACTCGTGTGTGTCGTTTAGATAAGCCATAGATTGGTAATAATGCATTGTGCGAGTTGGATTGGTGATTTGCGTCTACTAGGTGCGACAACACCGCACTCGTTAGATTCTTCCCCACACTGCTGTAGAGTCAAACCGCACAATGCTCACGAGCTCTAACGGACGGTCGCATGGTCGTTTATCCAATTTTACCGCCTCGACACGAGCAAAAGCAATTGTACGTACACAAGGAAGTCTGCGATAGAAGTATCCTATACTTGAGTTGCTGGCGCGGAATCGGTGTTGAGGTGAAACTTGCGCGCAGGTCGGCAACGAACTACGTTCTCGCTGTTGCTGTGGATAGACTTGGGGGTGTACGTTCTGCTATCTCGTCATCTTTAAACGGCAATTATAAGTATAATAAACACTTCCCCGCAGAAACGGTTGTTAGATTTTTCACGCGCGGTTCCAGTTGCCACTGGCTGCACTTTTTGGGGTATCATCATCCTCAACAACATTACATTAGCCAAATGAACTGATGCTTCGCTGCCATACAATCATAACGAACTACGGAACGAAGAACAGAGAGAAGGTAGACTTACCGGAAAACCTTAATGCTATAAGCACATATTCAGGGTCAAGGCGCCTACACCTTGTCAACAGTATACCAGCCTAGACAACTGCTTAACTTGCAAGATAAGGCAGCATCGGCCAAACAGCTTCCATGTGTCTTTCACTGTTCCGCGTTATAATCAGCCATTACCCCTCAACTAACACACTCTGAACAGACATTCTGACTAGAAGACGGCAGCAGACGCATCACTGGTGCCGGCTGCGAGCCATGTCTTCTAAAGCCTCGAACCAAACACAAGGTGGGTCACGGGGACTCCAGCTTGGAAAGCGAGACGAACCGACGGCGCCCAGTTTAGTCGTCAGTGACTTCATTTCCTGCTGCCAAGACAAATTTTGTCCACCGCGAGCCTTGCGCCACCCTACATCTGGCAGACTAAACAACGTCCTTCTCGGTAAGCGGTGACCAGGCATACGTAGTAAGTGCCCCAACCAACTCACCTCATGTAGCGCTAACTGTTGTTCTGGGAACTACCTTGGGTATCGCTGTATAGCACTCGCCTACGCATATCATCTTTGCGGACACGGGGGTGCCACCCGACACCAGCAATACTCCGCGGACAGCGATGCTTATAGAGTTGTAGGCGCCACACATCTTCAGCTCGGTGGGGCTTTATCTCACATAGTGTAGGACAGCCCACACCGTCTTTCAAACGGCGGGAAACCTCTTTATGTCACCAAGGATGACGCAGATTCAAAAATACAGTTCTGGCTTTGGCATTGCAGGACGGACCTCAGTAGCTATACACCAATAGTTGCCGATACAGCCGCCAATGTAAGCGAATTGATCAACTACCTCGAGTTCCTCGCAATCTGAAGGTGCAAAGCACATACCAAATAATGGAACTACCCCACAGGTTATTCAGGATTGATTGCGCCGCCCCAACATTGTTAAAAAGCAAGAGAATATCGTCCGCATAATCAAGAGCAACTAACCTGTCACCAGGCAGCACCTCGATGCTTGCATCGTGTAAATCCGCAAGGGAACCCCCATGATGCAGTCCACAACGAAATTGAACAAAAATGGGGAAACTGGACAACCCTGACAAACGCCAATTTTTATCGGAAAGCTATGCGACAGGTCACCGTAGACCCTGATGTGTCTTGTAGCGTTCGAGTATAGTGTATGTGAAATTTTCAACTATTTATTGGGAAAACCTCACCAGACGAGTATTGCGAACAGAATGCATTGATCGACTGAATCGAAAGCCCGCTTGAAATCGCGGAACACTGCTATTATCGGCTGCGGTTTGCGCGGCGCTACTCCAGCTCCTGCCATAGAGTGAATATATGGTCTATATAGCCAAGGCCTGGGCGGAAACCTGTCTGCTCTTCCCTTATCCGAGATGCCAGTTCCACAGTGAGGCGAAGAACGAGGCCAGTAATGTTGTCACAAATGGCGTTAGGCTAATACCACTGTGGTTAGCACAGTCGGTGGGACTGCCCTTCTTGTAGATTGCCACTATAATCGATTCGATCCTGTTAGCCAGGAAACTCCCTTCCTCCCAGCTACGTTCGAATAGGGAATTCAATGCTTTGCATAGGACCCCACCTCTATCCTTAAATAGTGCAGGTGGGTGGGAATCCGGGCCAGCGGCACGAAAACGATTGAGGGCTGTAATCGCGTTTCGGACGTCGGCATCCGACAGAGGCACTAAACTAACCGTCCATAGCTCGTCCTGCATCACCTGAGTAGGAAGAGGTCCAAGAGCAGGGGGCCAATTGAACTGCTCTTGAAAGTGTCCTGCCCAACGAGCTATACGGCGCTTCTTATTGTGTATTAGTGCACCCGTGCTCTTTCTGGTTATTTCACTGACGCCTGGTTTCCTTGGACCAGTGGCGCGTATCAGATGGAAGAGTTTGCGATAATCCCCTAAAGCTCTCGCCTGCTCCATTTCTTGAGGCCGACTGGCCCACCAGGCTTCCTTTTCAGCGAGCAGCCTCCACTTTACTTCGCGCCTAATAGTACGTCTGGTTACGTTGTGCATATATCCAGTCGGGAGTTTTCTTCTGGGTTCCAACAGCTTCCCCAACCTCTCGGAGAATCAGTGACTGATGCGGCGACGATTGATAGTACCATAAGCAGATCCTCCTGCATCGTGCATGGCGACCGAGATCCTATTGCACTGAAGCTCGGTGTCATTAAGACAAGCCATCGAAAGTTCAGTACGTAGTGCAGTTTGGTAGGCTTGCCTGACCGAGGGCTGTGGAAATTTCTCAGTTGCCAATGGGGTGAGGCGCACCAAGCGCCTCACCGTAAAATTCATGGAAAAGCAACAGCGTACCAAGACATGATCAGAGTCGACGCATGTATTACAGGCCGGGCGGCAATCCAGAATGGAACCACGCCATCTGTAACTTATGGCAAGTGATTTATTTAGGTCCATCGCTGATCAGCTACAGGAGGACTCCAATTGGCACTTCGGCGCACACTGTGTCTGAAAGCAGTGCTACTAAAAACAGCTGATGCTGTGCTACGGTTGCAACAGACGCTCTCCATTGTCCTTCCGTTCGGCGTTAAGCCCATGATTACCGCTTGGCTGAGCTTCTGAAGAGCCCAGACGACCTAACGGTGCATTCAGAGCTCCTGTATATATTATGATATATGCATTGGCGGCACTGTGTAGTAGCGTATTCAGTTGGTGGAAGAATGTGTCCTTGGCAGCATCAGAACTGTAGCCGAGGGAAGCGTAAGCGGAAACCACAAACAAAAGGTATCTTGTACTACTTCGCGAATCAATCTGGGTCGATGCCGGCAAACGGGCTGCACACAAACAGCTGTTCACCGGAATCCAATCAACCAAACTTGACTCAGCCTTGGAGCTAAGTACGATACCTATCGCAGCTTGACCAGTGGCTGTCATATCAGTGTCTCCGGATGCGTGCAACGAATAGCGATAGGATAATCCGGGTATAGTTAATTCAACAACCCCGTGACGACCATTGCTCCTAGTTTCGGACATGCAACACACGTCAACGCCCAGTCTGTCTAACGTGTGTACGAGTGCTGCCTGTTGACCACTTTGTCTTAGATTGCGAAAGTCGGAAGCCACGAGGGTAACGGGACAGCGTGGTCTTATAAGGGACTGATGCCTATTGGGCATCCAGTGGGTGGTGCGGAAAGGTAGCTGCAGATGGTTCGACCCCAGTGGCATTCTGTCTGTTGTCAATTAAGAATGGAATTATAGAAGGAAGGTTAGCAATGGGGGTCGGGATGGGAGTAAGTGAAAGAGGTGGAAAAGAAGGGAGGCAACAGCAGTAGCAACATTTTGCTTATCCTCCCTGCTGCATGCAACAGATAAGACGACGCTTGATGAGCTGCGCCAACGCCGATGTAGGATGTAATTAACGTTTGAGGAAATAGACAGGTTTTATGTGGGTTGAGTTATTGCTAGGGTGCCAAGACCTAGACAGGAGGACGAGTAGGGAACTCAACCAAAGCCTTGGTTCAAAAGCCTCTGCGCAAGGCAGCGGGGAGGTGGCAATTATATAGTTTTAGGGAATGGGCGCCATCCCATTTCAAACCCACAATCTGGAGGGCCAGAAGACTGAATTTTTCTAACCTTTAACCATTGACCAAATTGTTAGGAGTAACCCTCAAGGGGCCGGGGGCACCAACCATTATAGCTCAGTGGATCAAGGAGGCAAGCAAACCGTCGCACCGCATTTAGATCCAGTCTCATTGCGACGGGGTATCCATTACACCTGAACACCCTTCAGACAAGTCTCAGCTTATCTGAAATCATATCTGCTGTAAATCTGCTTCTCGCTCTCTCCGTTAGACAATGGAAAAGATTTCGTTTCGGACTTATCGGTACAAAGCTAGCAAGGTGGGTATGTTGTCCATTCCAAGTTTCCTTTCCGTGTACCCTGCTCCGCATTGACCTGTTTGATGTTCTATTGATTTGGACGTCTAAATATGTCAATGAGTCGTTACGCTCTAGCTCGATCGTGAAAGTTATGTTACTGTATCCACAAATCGACCGCAATACATCGCGCTTTAGATTGATTCATTCAGTTGGTCGTTCTTCAATTTGCTCATGAAGACTTCGGCGAGCTATGGTCCTAGCGGTATGAACCATCCTCAAACAACACATTGCTGGGCAATGGTAATCATTTGGGTTCTTCTCCGAAGGCCTGCAACTAGCGGAATCTTGCTACAGCACGTTTGACGGAAAACTACTAGCCATCTACCTAGCCATTTGTCACTTCCGGCACACACCAGAAGGCCGCGATTTTACGGTTTACACTTACCACAAGCCACTCATCTGCGCCTTCAACTCGGCTTGTGACAAATACTCACCACGGGAAACTAGACACCTTAACACAGTTACACAGTACACTGCCGACATACGTCGTGTCTCAGGTGTCGAAAACCTCGTCGCCTACGCTCATACTTTACACTTTGCCTACTAGCGACCTTACCGCCATTCCATTGGCTCAGACACAAGATGATGACATTTGATGCACCCTGCAGTCCGGTGCAATGCATATACAACCTGTTCCTCTACAGACTACGGAAGGAACTATCCCTATTGCCACTTCCACTAGCTGGCCTTGACTCATCATGCCCGTCTTCCTCAGACGGGTTGGCCACGCGTGAACGAAGATGTTGTAACCTGAGCTTGTGTCTGCCTTCAATGCTAGCGCTCCAAAGTACGTCGACACATCCGTAATCCCCTTGGCTCATTTCCCGCCCCGGATTCTCGATTTTCGCATGTACACTTAAAATTGGTAGGTCGCTTGTCTTCTTCACACAGATTCGTATACATTTTAACATGTGACGGCCGCTTCACCAGATGGACAGAATCCGTTCCCGTACGAGATTGCATAGCTGAGGTTGTTATTCGAGCCTTTTCTAGGTAGGTGGATCTCGCAGTGCGGATGCCCACACTCCGTCACAACTCACCGTAGAGCAACTTCGTATCTTCAAAATTCGCTACATGTTGCGGTATTCATACGACGGTGTATCATACCACAGCCAACTGACCCGTTGAGCGCTTCCACTAACAGTTTAATGCCTCACTCGGTGCCTTCGCTGACCCCAGCAGGAGCGAAAACATTTTGTTAGTCCTCTTAGGCATTCGCAGCGACATCAAAGCTGCCTCTCAGTCTGTCTATCAGAGCTAGTTTACTGCACAACGGTAAAGTTGCCAGGAGAATTCGTTTCGCCTCGCGCAGCGTACGACATGACTCCGCCTAAGTTTGCACCCTCCCTACCTCAACTCATGCGTTTACTACACCCGACTCCGCCCCGTGAGCAGACTAGAGATGTGCAAATGTACAGCGGACTCTCTACCTGCACTGACATCTTCCTCCACACCGACACAGTGTGGCGACCTCTCCAACCTTCCCACATTGGTCCTTTTAGAGTACTGCAAAGTACTCCGAAGCCCTTCCCACCAGACCATAATGAGCACCAAACAGCTGCGGCTATCGATCGTTTTAATTGGATTTCTTTGACGAACTACGTGTAACCCATCCGGATGCTCCCGCACAAGCACCCGCGTTTACACTGACTTCTCCTGCCCTAAATACCCCGAAACCCAGAGTTCTCCTTGACCGTACACTTACGGCGCCTCAACCCCCAGGTAACTCACCGACGGGGTAGAGAGGTCAAACGTCCTGTTTTTTTT
This sequence comes from Dicrocoelium dendriticum, assembly GCA_944474145.2. Classification (NCBI taxonomy): domain Eukaryota; kingdom Metazoa; phylum Platyhelminthes; class Trematoda; order Plagiorchiida; family Dicrocoeliidae; genus Dicrocoelium; species Dicrocoelium dendriticum. The sequence goes on along the minus strand of OX104065.1, from coordinate 72,984,261 downwards.
CTTAATTTGTAAACGTTTGTTTTTAACACACTGGCAGTCGGCCGGCGGCCGAGTGGTATGCGCGTCTGGTTTACAACCGTAAGGGCGCCGGTTCGAATCCGCGTAGGGGCGGGCGTCCTCGCGGCACACTCAGCCCACGCGCGACTGGTGATGGTCATGTGGCAGCGAATCGCCGATTTATTTATTTTATTTATTGCCACAAGGACAAATGGTATGTGCTGCGTTTCATCCACAAACGTTTATTAAATCGCCAGAAAACTCCACTTCATTTTAAAAACGCAAAAGGCGTATGTGCTTTTGTTATGCGTACTATGTTCCCTCTCCGGCGCCAGGCCACTTCCCATGAACCTTGTCCGCCCCTTCCGAGGTCTACGTTCAAGAAACCCAACCGTCGAAACCGCCAAGACAACTCTCGATTGACGTGCCATCCGGTTCGAAGCCAATTCCAAATGAACCAATAGTCGCTGGAGACCATGGGTGACCATTAAAGGATTGGCCTCCAAATACCTGGAGGCCCGGTGACGAGGATGCCCGCATTTCTTAGGGGACGAGGACCGCGGACCAGAGTACAGTTGTGAGTGACAAGTACCAAGCTCACCGTGGGATTTGCAGTGTAGGAAATGGCTTGTCGGCCAATTTAAGGATTATCTAATCCTCTTGCAGTCCAATCGGCTCGCTCCGAAGGCTCTACGATGATGCAATCTGCTGCAATCAAATCTCATAAATGTGTAAAACAGAAGCCTTGACCCCGCAAAAGCCGCTACGCACCAAATATTTGAAGACGGTGTAGTGCAACAGAAAACATGCTCTTTCAGTATCTTGTAACATTGGATTTTATGGTTGTTTTAACCTTCGAAACGTCCATTTGTTTTACTGACTGCACGTCCGTTGTCACAAACCGTTTTGGTGAGTACGTCGCTGCACGTTTCTCGATCTGTCTGATTCGCTTCCTATTCTTGTTGCCTGCACAATATACGTTGGGTTCAGTTGCCTCCGACTTCTATACTGTCGTATTTGACACGCCTTACGTGTCATTGCTTACCGACTAGTATCCCAGGTTCCGCCAAACAACGGTCCTCAAGTCCCATAGCACTATCCCCAAAAATCCTCACGATCTCCGCTTAAAGATATATCAAGTACTTCCCACCCACAGCCTTCTAGAGGGAGGCAAGTGCAGGGAACCGTCGTTGAGGGCAAGTAAATTAGCCCCACTGAAAGGTACAACAGCGCCACGAACTCCAACACGACGGTTGCGCCACGCACAGCCATTTCTTATCCACAATGTGGCAGATTCCGACCAGTCCAAGGCAATGCACAGTAATGTCAAAGCAAACACTGGTCTTTTGTAACCACAGTCCGACTTGGTGACTCCATTCTTCCATAAAATAAACCGCTGTGCCAAACTTGTTCGGCGTTTGTGCGTCGTAGAATATCTCTCATGAGCCCATCTCGCCTTCTGTCTTTTCTCCTGAGGGTCACGTGATTGTGCGTCCTTCTAGTCGGCCACCTTCGCAGGCTTCGTAAGCGCGTCCAGTCTCTCGGGCGAGTGGGCATCGTTGTGTCTGGTCTCGCGGAAACAGTGCGTTAGCCGAATCCGTGCGTTGACCAGAGACCGTACTACAGCGTTAACTGAAACTCCCTGGCTAAGCTACCGCTCATAGCGAACAGCAAATTTAGTACAGTGGCAAAGTCAGAGCTTCCGAACCATGGCGGACGAGTACACCGGCTTGAAACCTATGTCACAGCCGCAACTCGAATTGAGGTCCTGGCCAACCGCGATTCTTTCCGGTTCTCCTTTCACATAGGGTGGATTGGCAATCCTCAATCAGTGGTTCAGGTCGTTAGCAGCGTCAGTGAATTGCTGTACGACGCCACGGCTGGAGTAACGTAGGATTCTTGGTATAAACGGTTCGAGGACATATTCACCGTTGAAGTGGTCTGCTCGGATTACGAACGGATGTTCAGGCTGCTTGTGCGTACGATCGAGCACCAAACGCCATAACAATTTCCTCATGACAAAGAACACATGAGACGTTAGTTTCAACTAGACCGTCCCAACGTCATCGCGGATTTTGGGCGGGCAGTCCTTCCTGTTCAATGCCCGTTTTCAACACCTGAAATGCACCAAGTGTGATGCCGACGAATTCATCACGTACGCAGGAATGGTCAACGGTGAATGCGAACGTTTCCAACTTGGTAAGCTCACAGAGGACCAATTGAAGTACATTCTATTCGTCTCTGATCTCCAGTCTGCACATGATGTAGATATCCGGATGCGCATCCTATCCAAGCTACAACAGGATAACACTGTCACACTCCAAAACCTGGCCGAGGATTGTCAAACGCTGCTGAACCAGAAGCACGATTCCGCCGTGATCCAGCAAATTGCAGCGCCTGGTATGATCTAGTTAATACCAGCGCCAACGGTGCTATCATTCCTGCTCCCCATCCAACTCGACTTAGCGTAGTCTCCTCCTTATGCGTGCCGATTCGGTGGTGCTCGAGCTTTCCGCCGAACTGTAATTTCCGCCAACACTGATACCAACCTTTTGACAGGGTGAGGCACTGGGATGGTTACTGCCACCCTACACCTTGCAAATTGGCTACGATTGGGCTGGCCTCACCCGCGATCGAAAGAATAGGTCCCGACCCAGACGCAAACCCAAACGTGACCCAGTTTAAAGCTTCATGAGTTTGCTGGCCACCTAACAAATAAAAGCTAAGGATCGCAGAAATTCTGTCAACGTCCTGGTAAATGGTTAGTCTGTCCAATTAAATTTGGACACTGCATCCGACATCCCGATCATCTCCAAGAATCTCTAACCATCTCTTAACAAACCTCCGTGCGAACATGACCTTTAAAGTGGCCAGCAACGCCTGTATTGTTAGTGCGCAGCTAACTGGGCAGCTGCAATTCTTAATCTCCCCTCGATGCGACACATTCAACAAGATCTGCTTCATCACAAAGACGAAACTTAAACCACTTGGTTCCGACTGGCTAGAAAATCTTGGCTTGGCCGAGATGCCTCTTCGGGCCACCTGCAGTGAGGTACATTTTCCGACAGTACCAAGCAACCAAATCGACGACAGGATCAGACAGCTGGCAGCGGCAGAAATCCGTGGTCTCGAGTGCAGATCGACTACGCTGGTCAGATCGATGACATCTTCTACCTGACCGTGGTCGACGCCTACACCGATTGACCTGAAGTGGTCGCCGTCAACCCACCAACCGCAGCTGTTACGTTACTTTGTCTACAACGAAGCTTTAGTCAACATGGCCTTCCCGAGTATATGGTGACGGCCAATGGCTCACGGTCTACGACTTCCATGTTCGATGACTTCTGTCGTCGACATCTCCTGTCACATTTTTGCTCACCCCCTACCATCGCCAGTCCAATAGTCAAGCGGAGAGGTTTATCGACACCTTCAAGTGGGATCTCCTGAAATCTCGTGGGCAGCGGACCGTGGAGGAATGCCTACAAGTGTCGCGCTCCCGCAGTAGTGCACACCGAATTCAGCCGATTCAGAATTCCAGTCTTTAGTTGAAGCACTGACGGGCCGCAACCTACTCACTACTCACGAAGCTTTCATCCCGACCGAAAAGCCACCAACACAACCTATTGCATTCATTCAGTGTAATAATGTTATCGCTGGAGTCCCGGTATACGCTCGTAACTATCGGGCAGTTCATCTACGATGGATTAAAGCAAAGTTGGCAGCCCGTCAAAGAGCTAGGATGCATGTTGTCACCGTATGCGATGACACATTGGTATAACAACGCAACCAACGTCGACCACGACACGCAGCACCCTCCACACCATCCAGTCTTCCTGTACACGTGCCGCTTCGCATCTTGTTGGATACCTTCGGCATTGCAGCAGTACGGAATGCGTTGTTCGAAGCAGCCCAATCGCCGCAGTATCCAGACAAACCGCCTTACAGACCAAAAAATCCGGGGATCACCGAAATCAAACCTGATCAATCCTCCTCAGAAGCAGTACAAGCTAGATTCAAAGGGAAGTTTTGTGGGAACGCCAAGTGAACGCGCAAAAATGCGCAACAGCGTCGTGAACTCCAATAAGCTGGCTGTGCCAGGCGCAGTCTATTTCCTACACACAACGTGGCAGCTAGTAGCCAGTCCAACGCAGTACACAGCCGTGCCAAAACGAACAGTGGTCTTTTGTAAACCCGACGTCCGACGTGGTGTCTCCATACTTCCACAAAATAAACCGCTGTACCAAACTTATTCTGCCTTTGTGGGTCGTACAATCTCTCTCAAGAGGCCGCCTCGCCTCCTGTCTTTCCTCTTGTGTTTTGGTTGGGAGGTGCGCGAGTCACTCGATCGTTTGTCCTTCTAGTCGGACGGCTTCGCGTGCTTCGTAAGCGCGTCTAGGCTCTCGGGCGAGTGTGCACCGTTATGTCTGGTTTCGCGAACACAAAGCGTTAGCCGAATCTGGGTCTTGACGAGGAACCATGCTACAGCGTTACCCTCAACTTCGCGGTCAAGGATAAGCAAAATGTAACACACCTGTAAACATAATCCTCCAGTATTTTACAACAATGGTTTTCATACTCTTTTTAAATTTTTAAACGTTATGTTATTGCCTGAACATCAAATTTGATAAAGTGCTTTCGTTGGTCCCTTGCCATACAGTTCCGAACGTTTGGTAACTCGCTTCCTATTCTTGTACACTTTCCAGTAGACGTTGGTCCCAGCTGCCTCCAGCTTTTATACTGCTCCGTAGTTATCATTGTTACCGACTAGTATCCCAAGCGCCTCCCAAAAATACAGTAAGCAATATTTCATTACGGTTATTCTTCTTCACTTTTTGTCTTCGAATATATATCCGCAAATTTCGGATTCCAATTCGGGTGTCCTTATTACGAATCGCGACTAGTTTGGTTGGGACCTAATGCTTTTTCCATACTGACCCTACTAGATCAACACTAGGGGTTTTGCGGTATATTGGCCGCCGATTGCAAAGCATGCATCCTCTATAACGATAAACTCTGAGAGCACAGGGGAATTGGCCGTACACCAATCTAGTAATGGACGCCAACAGATCTAGCTTGTTCATTGCATGCACACCTAACAGTAGCAGTGACTGCGTCCCAGCTCAGTTGCGATCGTTAACTGCTTTGAACGAGGTTTACAGCTGTCCTCAAGTGTGCTCAGCTCCAATTTTTAATAGCAAACGTCAACTATCATCCCAGAATTAGTGGCTACGTTTTTACAACTTGATCGGATGCTAACCATTGGCTAATTCAGAAGTAAGGCATGAGAGAAAGCTGTGTGGGGTAATCCAATGCGGCCCGGTGCAACTAGGTTGTGCGGTCGCGTAACTTGCACGATATACATTATCAAATGTTTTCCTTGCCTCGTATTTTCCCAGCGCATTCATCATACACTCATTCGAATCGTGTTAACTTCGTGTATTTACGTTTCAGCTTTGTTACGGAGCTATCGTCTACAGCTCGTGATGCATGCAAACCGAGATGCCTAAGCACTTCTGACGATCAGGTTCAGGCGTACAACCATTTTTAACAACCCATTGCTGCGAATTTACAGCTGATACAGGATTATGTGCACTATCCGTTGAACACTGCCCGATAGGGTATTCCACGTACAGCAAACAAGTACGGAAAAGGAATTCCGACGGCATTCCAAGCGACTGTGTTGCTTTGCCAGTTTGTGATGATGACTTCTCAAATTGCTGTTGTGACTGAGCTCCAGTAAGAAGCGGCACGTGTGGTTGGGATCTCTCAAAAGGAGGTCCCCGCGCAATCGCCGATACCGTCCGCTGAAGACCCGAGCTCTTGTATCCTTCGTTCATACGGCACATTATACAGACAGTTGACATTCTTGGTTGCCCTGCGTTGGGGTATCTACAAGGCGGTGAGATCTCACCTCAGCCATGGCTACCAGACCTGTATTGCGTATTACACATGTGGCCACATGTATGAGCTGAGAAGTTGTGGAAAAACAGAAGGGTCGGATCGTCCAAGTGCACGCTTCAGGAGACCCACGTGTTGGAGGGTCCTCTTAGACTCCGTTTCAGTTTACTTCGAACATTCTTGGTCGACCTGAACAGAAACTCCCAGATCCTTCTCGCCAGAAGACGTTTGAAGCTCCTGGTTGCCGAGTTGGCAGGGGTGAACCAACTTGTGCCGTAGGTGCAGCACTCTAGATTTGTTCACATTGAATGGAAGTAAATTCGGGTTTGACCACGCGTATGCCCTATCCAAATCGGCTTGAAGTACTTTGATATCGTCTGGTGTTTTGATCGCCCTCTACAGCTTGATGTCATCGGCATAAAGAAGGCAGTTGGCACTTATGAGGCCTGTGATATCGTTAATATACGTCAAAAATAATCGCGGTCCTAGTACCGATCCCTGTGGTTCTCCGCATTCAACTTGTATGGGACCTGACAGCGAACCACGCGCAATTACTTCCAGACGCCTGTGTAGAAGAAAGTTTCTGATCCATCCCAAGAGAAGATCACTAATACCAAAGGTCTGGAGTTTGAAGGGCAGAATGATATGGTCTAACCGGTCGAACGCCTTTGAGACGTCGAGAAAGTTTACCTCAGCTCGTATGTCAGAGTCTACTGCTTCGGTCCATTTGGCGCCTGCTAGTAGTAGATTTGTAATGCACGATCGATTTCGTCGGATGTCACGCTGTTCCGGTGCGAGGTAGTTAAATTCTTCCAAGTAGGCGGTTAGCTCGTCGGCAATAATAGCTTCCATGACCTTTGGAAGAACCGGTACTATTATGGGACGGTAGTTAGCTGGATTGAAAGGACAACCTCCCTTGTGAATAGGAGTAATCATCCCGTGTTTCCACATGTCGAGCACGTACATTGCTTCAAAACAGTGTTGGAAGAATCGAGCCAAGGACTCAGCTAAACTATCTGCTGCCGCGGCTAGCGAGTTCGTGTGTATGTTATTAACTCCAGGAGAGCTGCGCTTGCGCATACTCAACAGCTTTTCCAATACAGCTTCTTCTGTGAAGGAAATGCGTGAGTTTTGGGGCTAAAACAACCATCGTTATAGGGTTAGGCAGCCAGTGGTCGCACTGACATGTTGCAGCAGATTATCTGTAGATCCGTCTACTGTTTGAAGCGGAGGAATCCCCCGTTTCACCTTACGTCCACTGTTGACGTGTTGATACATAAGCTTGTGGTTTGAGACCATACGCACTGCCAACTTCTGCTGGTACGTCATTTTGTTCTCGCGGGCAAGTTGAGTACAGTGGTTACGTTGGGAAGTATAGGCTGTCCAGTTCTCGGTGCTTGGAGAGAGTTTGTAGGTATGTCAAGCGGAGTTTCGCACCGCTATACACTTCCGTGTCCTGCTTCGTAGAAACGAGACCACGCTTCTCGGGTAGAAGGTCTTAGTCGTTGACTCTTCGGCAACTAGAGAACTAAAATGGCTGACGAAATGTTCCCATGCACTAACTGGTTCTTCGTCTGCCAGAAAGCTCCCGTTGCTTGTCTCACCTAGTCGAGCTACTATGTCGTAGCGTACATGCATTCTCACTGCGTCGGCAATTTCCACGGGATATTCTGCATAGCAAATGTATTCAAAGAGTAGTACTGCATGATCGCTGCGGCCCAATAGGACGACAATTAATTCTTCCTTGGTGAATATTCGATCCAGTATCGAATGCTTATCTTTTTCTCGGTATCGGGTGCGAGTGTTTAAGTGGCCACACAGCGGGTAACTGAAGACCAACTCTTGTAGTTCGGCCTTAAACTGTTCTCCGGGAGCTTCTTGGGTTTCCAGAGCGTGGATGTTGAAATCACCAGTAATGAAAATGTGAAGGTAAGTTGTGCTTATCATACTTGTTATTGCGGATGCCAGATGGAAGTCTATCTCGGGCGAGGAGGAAGGAGGGCGGTAAATGATCACTACTAAGCAAGTGTCGTCGTCTTTTAAACGTAGACTGTAGCTTGTACCTTGCTGACCGGATCCTGTATAAGCTCACCTTGGAGGTCATTGCGAAAGTACAGAGTCAACCCTCCACCTTTGTTGGGTCGGTCGTGCCGAACAATCGACATGCCTGGCTGTATGATTTCTATGTCAATTATGTCAAGTCGTAACCATATCTCTGTTATAACGATGAGGTCGCAAGTTTTGGATCCTTTCCTCAGCCACATTTCAGAAAGTTTACTAAGTCTTGAGTGTTTGTGTACATACAGGAAAGCTTCTCGGTTGTGAAAAGCTGTTGACTAGGAGTACATGAATGAAGTGGATTTGTCCCGACCGATAAGAGGCTGGCAAGCAACCCTTTTTTAAGCTGAATTGCCAAATCTCGATAGGAATGCAATCTGTTTTTGGTCTCACCTGCACCTGCAGTATGTAGTCCATCGGAAGCTTTCTACATAGCTACGGGTCTTAGCACACAGGTTGCTGAATCGCTGTTGTGGTTATGCTGAGTAGCGAGTGGTGTCGTTTCCGCGAGAACAGTGAGTGGCTGCGGCTATTTAACTGCGATCTTCAGTCGTTGTTCCGATGGAGGTGTGTTGCAAAGTAATTACCAGCCACGTATTAAGTTCACGGCCATCTGTTGTGATTGCACCGTTCGTTTCAGTATCCTCGGTCCACTACCTCTGCAATTTGACGACGGGTCACCGTGTAATCGACTTAGGTATGACGTCGCCTGAACAGAGAGCTTCATGGATGTAACACCATTCTTCCAGGTCACGAGCATGGGCTTCCTCTTTGCTGGTTGTCGGTAGCTCGGGCATGCCATGAACAAACATAAGTCTTTTGCTACTCTCTGTGTGGTGGTCGTTTGAATTATTTTGGTCCCACTGGCACTCGTTCCGTGGAGCATCCGGAAACATGCGTATTCCACGGTTTTCAGTTCGCACGCGGTATGCGGACAAAAGCACCATCTCGCGATCATCTATTGAGTCCAATGTTACTCGCTTTAGCCGCCACTCCCCATAGTGATCCGAGATTGGATGTCTAGCGATGGGCATTAGGTTAATCGGACTGGCTTGAACTCCGATATTATCACAAAGGAAATTCCATTGTTTTAAATCAACTAACTTTTTACTCCTTAAGGAGTTTGCATTGTACTCAGAAAGGTTGGTGCATATAAGTGTCAAGGTCACGTAGTTCCGCCTAGTCTTCGGTGACGTGAGAAGCACGGTCATCGACTGATTAAGTGATGTCTGTACAGGTTGCACCTGTTCTTTGACTCGTTTTGCGGCTGTACTAGGTGAGACTACTGAGGGCGCACTTCGATTATACCGAGCAGCAAGAGTTGCGTAGGTGGATCGGTCCTTAGACCGCTTGGGATTTCGTTACTCAATCGGAAGAGTGGCTGTTACTGATGTTGCATCAGTAGGTACATTGGATAAGAGGATATAGGGGATGGTGCTAGGCCTACTTTTATAGGTCGCGATAAGGACTTGGTTCTTGGTTCCCAAGGTTTCTAATACCTAGGGGTCGTTTGAACGCCTGGTCCTTTTCCTTGGTTCCGAGGCAGCAATTGTGGGAGGCGGATGAGGTACAAGATAAGCTATTTTCGCTTCGGGTGAAGTAATTGTTGCATCCCAATGATGTTCAGTTTCGATGACTAGGCTGTTATAATTGTGTGTTAGTGCTAGTACGCATTTTACTAGTGGAATCGTCGTGCAATTCGGACAGAACCAAAGTGAAATCGGCGTATAGTATTTCTTTATGTCGATTCTACAGACGTTGACGCATTTCAAATCGTACCGGTCTTGGTAATTTGTACAAGTCAACCCTCCTTTTAATAACTTAGCACAAGTCTGATAAGCACAAAATGTCTCGTTTCGCGTTACTGGTGTGGTAGTCATGATGGCCGATTACCGTAGAACAAATTCAAGATGGCGGACACAGACGGCAGTTGGGCTAATCAGTTATAACCCTAAATTTAGCCGGAGCACAACCACCAAATTTATGTAGATTGAAGAATACACCCAAAAAATATCAGTGTGTGATTCAAGCAGAAATATTACATACAACAGAGTAATCCGGAAGAAAATGTAGAATCCAGCACGGAAATTCAAAATTCCGCAGCGCCCGTTGGTACATCCAATGTACATCCAATGTCAACCGGATCCGCTTTGGCTTCGCTTCTGAGTCGGGACCTATACTTGCGGTCGCGGGCGAGGCCAGCCCAGTCTTAGCCAATTTGGAAGGTGTAGGGTGGCAGTAACCATCCCGGTGCCTCACCCTGTCAAAAGGTTGGTATCAGTGTTGGCGGAAATTACAGTTCGGCGGAAAGGTCGAGCACCACCGAATCGGCAAGCTTAGGGTGGGTACTTGGCTAGGTAAAGTTGGGTGGGGAGCAGGGACGATAGCACCGTTGGCGCTGATATTAACTAGATCATACCAGGCGCTGCAGCTTGTTGGGTCGCGGCGGAATCGTGCTTCTGGTTCAGCAGCGTTTGACAATCCTCGGCCAGGTTTTGGAGTGTGACAGTGTTATCCTGTTGTAGCTTGGATAGGATGCGCATCCGGATATCTACATCATGTGCAGACTGGAGATCAGAGACGAATAGAATGTACTTCAATTGGTCCTCTGTGAGCTTACCAAGTTGGAAACGTTCGCATTCACCGTTGACCATTCCTGCGTACGTGATGAATTCGTCGGCATCACACTTGGTGCATTTCAGGTGTTGAAAACGGGCATTGAACAGGAAGGACTGCCCGCCCAAAATCCGCGATGACGTTGGGACGGTCTAGTTGAAACTAACGTCTCATGTGTTCTTTGTCATGAGGAAATTGTTATGGCGTTGGTGCTCGATCGTTCGCAGGTGGCACAGAAGCAGCCTGAACCTCCGTTCGTCATCCGAGCAGACCACTTCAACGGTGAATATGTCCTCGAACCGTTTATACCAAGAATCCTACGTTACTCCAGCCGTGGCGTCGTACAGCAATTCACTGAAGCTGCTAACGACCTGAACCACTGATTGAGGATTGCCAATCCACCCTATGTGAAAGAAGAACCGGAAAGCTTCTCGGTTGGCCCGGACCTCAATTCGAGTTGCGGCTGTGACATAGGTTTCAAGCCGGTGTACTCGTCCGCCATGGTTCGGAAGCTCTGACTTTGCCACTGTACTAAATTTGCTGTTCGCTGGGGGCGGTAGCTTAGCCACGAAGTTTCACGTAAAGCTGTAGTACGGTCGCTTGTCAACGCACGGATTCGGCTAACGCACTGTTTCCGTGAGACCAGACACAACGATGCCCACTCGCTCGAGGGACTGGACGCGCTTACGAAGCCTGCGAAGGCGGCCGACTAGAAGGACGCACAATCACGTGACCCGCGTAAGTCCCAATCAACCCTCAAGAGAAACGACGGAAGGCGAGGTGGCCTCATGAGAGATATTCTACGACGCACAAAAGCCGAACAAGTTTGGCACAGCGGTTTATTTTATGGAAGAATGGAGTCACCAAGTCGGACTGTGGTTACAAAAGACCAGTGTTTGCTTTCATTACTGTGCACTGCCTTGGACTGGCCGGACGCTACCACGTTGTGGGTGGGAAATGGTCTGCGCGTGGTGCAGCCCGCTTATTGGATGGTCTAGATACCACACAACACAGGACGAGAAAGATTTTAACGACCTATGGTTGGCGGTATCCCGTTTCGGATTTGCCTGTCACTGTGGTCAGCCACAGGACGCCTGCGCCTTCAGAGGGACCAGGGTGACTTGCGTTGCACCACCCACTGCTCCAACCACACACCCCACATCCAGTGTAAACGCGAAGGAATAAGACCGGGAGGCATGTGGATGAGAGCCACGTTTCAGTAACGGAACCGGCCGACACTCATTCACAGGCAAACACAAGCACGCTGTATTTGGGGAATCAACCGCACACAAGGCGGTGACTGGACCGTAGTCCGCTCCATACTGAGTGCATGGAACCACTATTCGAGCCTAACACGGCCACAAGGACCGTGCACCCCGTCCCCTCCAGCAACGACCAACTGTCTCCTGGAGCCAGTATGAACGAGGTAGTGGGTAATAGACAGGTAGGCACCTTGTCAACATGCATATCAAGCGCAGCCACACCGGGGATATCACGCAACCGCCAATCACTTGAAACAACAAAATGAAATTAAAAAAATCCAATAATGCATACAGATACGGTGGCATATCTCTTCGCTAAATTAGCATATGAAGTAATTTGGTTAGCAACGAATCCTCGATAAGTAACAAATGTCCACGAGTTGCTTAAAAGTGCTACAATCGCAACCAAGTTACCGAAGATAAGCGCAATTAGCGTTAGCAACGTGGCCGGTTAAGAGATTCTTCAGGTGGGCAGAACAAATCAAATAAAGTGGAATGAACTTTAGCCAGCTTAAAAAGATCTAGTTTAAGTGTAAATTGGTTTAGCCCAACTGTGATGTAGAAGCGTCAAGAATGAAACATCAGCCTCAGCATGGGGCGTATGCAGTTACTCTTATTATCCTTGCCTGAAGTTCCTGTGAATTTGCAACGGGTACTGGGAAATTCTAGGCCGCAATCTCATGTTATTACACCAAATCTTTTGTGAACCCAACCAACTTTACCGCTTTTTGCTGAAACATATCCACAAAACTAAACTCAGAGATAACTGTCTGCAACGTCAACGAATATTACACCTGCCTATGTTATCAACGCAAATACTTTTCCTTTGGAGTTTTCCAACCATGGATGTCTGTGCCAAACTCATTTGCGTCCTCTTCTACTTTGGATATTTTCAAAAGAACCTTCGATATTGCTCTTAGCTCCCAACACGTTTTCAGGTGAGCTGCACTACAGCGGATTTGACTTAATCATGACATTCCACCGAATTTATGTGCCACAAGGCCCAAGAAAGCAGTACTTGTGCAAGCAGCCTTCGTTTCTTAATTATCCCATTTTAAGCCAACTGCCTTTGCGCCACAATTTGTTCTGTAGGATCACTTTTAAAACCTACACCCTCGTATTTGGCAACGCAATAAAGTAGGTAGACGCTTAAAAAAACAAAGAACTCACCGCCATTTTGATTTAGTAGTTTTCACTCAAATTAACCTGCAGAATTTGTCAACTAATCGCGAATTTGCTGTTACCCGCCTAAAAACACTGTACACCATTACGCGTTTCGAGCTTGTTTGCTCCCACCAGATAGAGATAGCAGACATCGAACCCGGGACCAATGGGATGTAAGCTACCGGGTCACGACGGTCAAAGCTTGGCACAACAGTTAATAACGGATTGGGGTCAAGTTGAAGTACACATTGTGTGGATGGATTGCGACGCACAATCTCAAAGTGGACCGCGATTCCCGTTGAAGGGAACATTGGTCATTGGATCAGGAGGAGAGTAGCTGAGGCAGATGAAAATTTAGTCTTGTTCGTCCGAAAACATAGTTAACTTTTATCGATTTTTGCCCGTCGTGACCGTGTGGCTTAATGGTTACCGTGGCGAGTGTAACATTCCATTACTCCCGGTTTCCAGGTCTATTATCTCCATCTGATGAAAGCAACCAAGCTCGACACGTGTAATGGTGTGCAGTGTTTTCGTACCAGCAACATCTCATTGCCATCCGCTTCAACTACCATCCTCTGGGTCCAATGACCAACATTCACTTCGGTGGGAATCGAGGTCAACATAGTGATTGCGTGTCGCAATACATCCACACAACGTGTACTTCAACATGACCTCAAAATCTATCGTTAACTGGTGTGCCAAGCGTTGCGTGTTGTGACCCGGTGATTTAGGGGTAGGGGTCACGAGTAACCTCCAAGTGGTTCCGGTTTCGATGCCTGCTATCTCCATGTAATGAGAGCAAACAAGCTAAAGACGCGCAATGGTGTGCAGTGTTTCGTATGGGCAACACTTTACATCGGCTTCAGCTATGGTCCACTGTTGGCTGCACCCACGGACGCCGCGGTTTTTTGCTTTACCGTGCTTGTTTCTAATTTTGCTTTGAGGATACTGTATATACGCGTTTGCTCCGTGTTAATTCTGCACCAGTACTTTGGTTTTGGTGTATTGTTCCATCTGTGCGAATTTGGTGGATATGCTCCGGCTACTGTCGGAGATCTCACTGATTGGCCCAACTGCCGTTTGTGTCCGCCATCTTGGATTTATGCTACAGCAATCTAACCGGTGTCTGCCAGACCACCTGCCTGACCGACAGCGTGTGGATTCAGCATACCGGTGTAGACGTTGCAACAAACAACTTCCGGAAATCTGACAGTCACAATGGCACGTACTGCTTACTCACGGAAGGCTAAGCCGAAAGCTTCCGAAATGAACCTTAGTTGTAGCGTAGACAGCTGTGTCAAACTTGTTCGACTTGAAATAGAATGCAGAAACTGCCGAAAATACTTCCATTCTCGATGTGCTCGCCTTAGTTTCAACCAGAGAAAATACTTAATAGTACGACCGATTCTCTTTGGTTCTGCACTGAGTGTATGTCTCTTCTACTCGTCAGATGTATAACTGTCTTGGCGCAGAAGTGTGATAGACTGACAAAGATTGTAGAGTATGGCAGCAGCCGTGAAAATTGTCCCACATGAACCAAACAAATCAGTGCCGCGGACTTTCTGCCTAACAGCAAGCTCCAATTCAGAAGAGTGTAAGAGTAACGATCCAGATTTAGTTACCCCGACACTAGCGGCTGCTCATAAAGATGCATTCGCCACGCGTTCAACAAAACCACCTGCCACACCAAACACTGTTAAAGGCCCGACAACATACACGTCCGTTGTTGCTACCCGTATGACGGTGGCACCTTTTTTCGTAACCCCGCCGGTTGCCAAATGAGTTACTACTACGAATACCACCACGGGACTCAAGAACCCATCATTTGTCTCACCAAACAGAGCAACCACTGGTCCCCTCAAAAAAGAGAACATGAAACACTAGCATAATTCCTTGACTTTGATATGCTCTAAGGTGACTGAAGCTGTGGCGAACTCCATAAAAGATAAGATACTAGACGGTAAAAGCAGTTGGACACTGTGTCAACTAATAGGGGATAAAAGCTAAACCAGTCAGTATGATGCGTCTCGTCCGTCACCCAAACTCTGTACACTATGGTGAACCGCGGCTACTCCAGGTAACACTACAGTCAGGTAATGATGCAGAGGCAGTTCTCTTGTCAGCCACTCGCCTCCGTACCATCACATGCACTGTTCGAATTTTTCCAGATGTTCCTTGGAGCGAACGCCAGAAACGCAATAAAAAATCAGGATGACTTCTGTAAACAACAAGACGCAAAAGCTATCCTTGTTCAAGATGTTCCCTAGCTCCAGACATTAAGTGAGCTAGAGGCCAAAGCGCATCACTGGGATGAATGGCGTTTTATTAGTGAAGTGCTCTTACTCAAAAATATTATCTCTAATTCGACATCAAGATTGCCACTATCACCTAATTACAAAGTGTGTGGTCCCCGAGTGATAACAGTATCATTGCACTACGAACTGATGGCAGAACATGTGGTCAAAATGTGGCACAAAAAGCGCAAAAGGTTGCCATCCGAAATACGTATAAATGCGGTAGGCACCGTGGCACAGAGAGACAATGTAACACTGAGCAAGCAAGTTACCGACTACTTTGTCACCGTGTAGCTCAGAACGGAAACAAGGACAAAACCCACTGACAGCTGAAGGAGGGCAGCATAGTCACCCTCTTGTTGGCAATGAGAGCTCTATACAACAACCTGCATCATTGGTCCTACAAAAATACGGCCGGCAGCTGACCCCGCAAGGGTCGGCATAGACCCTCACCAGAAACCAGAAGTCGCAAACACGTTTCTGACCACCGACGTCCTCACCTGCTTGCATACCAATACACAAGGTCTTCTCAGCAAGCTAACCGAACTTCGTATTCCTCAGGTCTCCAAGCATTGGGACCTAGTTATGGTCTTCGAAACATGGCTGAACACGGAGATCAAGGATGCTGAGATTGCACTACCCGGCATGACTACCATACGAAACGATCGACCAAGCAGAGGAGGGGGAGTGCTCCTGTATTATCGATCCGACCTGCGTGTTGATATCATTGAGGACCCAGAAAGAAAATTCGTCCATTCTCTTTGGTGTCGTAGGCATCTAGGACGTGGTGATGTGTGTCTACTAGCAATAGTTTACCGCCCTCCAATGTCCACCCTGGAAATGGATCAGTGCCTAACTTCTGCGATGAAACCGGTTCTGGCACGACCAGAAGTCATGTCCTTCTGGTGGGGGACCTCAACCTGCACGCAATCGAAGTTCCAGCATCGCACAGCGAACAGTTCAAGGCTGCTTTACAAGTGGTGATCGCCGATGTACCTCTGTACAACATGTCACCACTCCCATGCGACTCGGAACGGGTGACCCACCCTCTGTTTTGGCCCTCGGGCTCTCCAAAGAGGAACTAATGGTCGACACCGTGACCATAGATGCACCACTTGGCGGTAGCGATCACGCGATTTTGATCTTACGTTACGTCTGTTACTCAGAATACACCTGTGAGAAAAACGTAGAAATCTATGTCGTTACACATTACGATATTCTGTCCAATATCGTTCGAGAAACCGACTGGTCATTCCTGCCCGTGAATGCGCTCGATGTCGCATGAAAGTAGTTCGTCACCCAATTCACTAAGCTAGTGACAAATGCGTCAGCAAGTAAGGCCCTTCAACCGAAGCAAGTGAATTCGTTCCTGACTAGCCCTACTAGAAAGTGTATGGCCTTAAGTGATTCAGACTGGCGCGCTTACAGTTTTTTCATGTAACCTGACCTGGGGTGCTTACCCAACTCAAGGAAACCACTGCGTAAAGCTGACCCGCAAAGATAAACTCAAGCGTCAACAGAACTTAGCAGTAAAATTCAGTACTAAGCCTAAGTTGTTGTATAAACCCGTCAACAAGCTCCGCAGAGTGCAGCGCGGTATCGCAGTTTTACCTGCAACAGATGGTCTTGCGCAAACTAAACAAGATGTCGCCGACTTGCTTCGCCCGCACTTCATTCATACCTTCCGAAGTGAACCATTATTCCATCCGTTTTTGACACAGCTTCCATCGTCACCAGGGATAAACCACGAATCGTTCACGGCAGTCAATGTGATGGAAAAGCTAGTGTCATTGTGCGTGCATAGCTCACCTGGCGTGGACGACATCAAAACAAAGGAATTGAAGACAGCGGCCATGAACCTTGCTGAACCATTAGCTCGGTTCTTTCAATGTTGTCTCGAAGAAATGCAGGTTCCCACAATGTGCAAACATGGAGCCTTCACTCCTATTTATAAAAGTGGTAATCGTTTGGAGTCCTCGAACTACCGTACAATCACTCTCCTCCCACTTTTATTCAAAGTAATGGAACGTATGATTGCAGAAGCGACCGTGGTATATCTTGAGAGCAACAAGATCCTAGTGTCACAGCAACACGGATTCCGCCGAAATCAATCCTGCATTACAAACTTGCTACTAGTCAATGCGAACTGGACAGAGTCAGCCAATGCCAGAGTGGAAGTCAACGTCGTCTACCTCTACTTCTCGAAAGCATGCGATCGTTGGGACCACCGCATTCTCCTTCACAAGCTTCAAAGCTATGGAATCGGTGACTCTATATTCGGTTGGATTGATAACATCCTCGCCCAACGTCAGCTGAATGTGAGAGTCGGCAGCTCCATTTTCGATCCAATTGACGTCCAGTGTGGGGTGCCCCAATGATCGGTACTGGAGCCACATTTACTCCTAACATTTATTAACGATCTAGCCAGTGTACTGCAGTCGAATTTCTTACTATTTGCAGATGATATTAAAATTTGCATGATATCTGGACATTGGATGATCACATGGCATTGCAGAGCGATCTCGACAGGGCTTATGCATGGTCATCCGACAACCGGCTCCAGTTCAAGATGACCGTGCAAAGTCATAAGCATACGCCATCAGCTTATCTATAAATTTCGACTTGAGGACCAGAAGTTACAACGTGTTTCCCAAGGAAAAGCGACGGTGATCGTGCAGTACGATCTTGGTTATTCGAGATGGGCTGAAAACACACCAAAAAGAGCCAGACAACATCTTGGGCTCTTAAGGAGGGCTTTCGGAAATTGAGAGCTATCAATCTTTCCGCACATTCTGAACGTCTACATGAGGCATCATTTGAAATATGCGATCCAGACCTAGCGCGCCTGGCGAAAGCGCGACTTCGTTGCAGTTGAAGCTCCACAACGTAGAGCGACCAAACACGTTAGAGGATGGTTTCATCTCTCCTACCAGCGCAGACTGCAGTCCCTGAGATTGTATTATGATGAATATCGACGTCAGCGAGAAGATCTTATCATGGTTTACTTAATACTGACGAACGTAGTTCAGCCATGTCGCAATATCTTGCAGCTGAGCCAAAATATCAAACTGAGAGGCCATCAGCTCAAACTGGCTACGCACTACATTCGGCTTGATTGTCGACGAAACCTTTGCTCCCTCCGTGTGCCCCGTGCCTTGAATGCCCATCTGACACACATTATCTTTGCCCCTACATTAACGCTATTGAAAAACGCCTTGATAAAACCCCTTCCAACTCACATTACTTGATATAGTCCGTTCTACTTGGAGGACAAAATAACGCCAACCTAACCATGTGCTTAACGGCCCTATCCGCAACGTAACGGTGAGTATACTTGCAGAAGTGTCCATGTGCGTAATCTGGATATACCTAAATTGGATTAACATATCACATCTGTCAACTGAAGCCACACACACGAATGAACGTTGTCGTTTCCTAATTGTGCATTCATTTACTGGACTATAACGACACTTTATACTATTTGATCCTATAAATTTTAATTTTTACTCCAACTATCCTACGGGACTTGTCAAGCACATGCTTTTTTCCCGTGATAAATCATTGTTCATTGTACGTTGTATTTGATCGCATGACCAATGTTCGCTTTAATGAGAATCGTTGTCAAGGTCTTGTTTTTATCCCGTGTTAAATTATTATTCGCTTAACATGTATTGAAACCTCATGCTGTCGTATCATCGGAAGCAAGGGAACAACGGTACGTTACGGGTAAAATAGCGGATGCTTGACAATTCCCGTAAAGTGGCCAGTATGATACCCACAACATGGTTAAGAGAAAGCAAAGTGACAAAAGGAAAATTGTTTCGGTTCTGTCCCCACAGTGTTCACACAGAGACATGCAGAATGGCGCAATCTCCGTTGTGTAGCTTAATTGTGTTTGTGCAATCTTCGTCACATTACATCCTCTGTTGATGTACACAGGCTATACCTCGAAATTTAGGTGGATTAAGGCAAGCTAAAAGATTTTACAGACACGGAAATTTGGGGCTGGTGACAAGGTAATTTTGGATGAGGTTTTCTGACTGGAAGACAAAAAGAGAGCAAAACTTCGCTGACATTATAGCCGATTATATTGTCTGGCCACTTTGAACGTATAGCCACTCAAATTCGTATTGTGTCTGAGTTGTAGTAACTGGCTGCAGATGTGGTTGGGATTCCGCAAAAGTTAGTAGGCCATTATTAGATCGCCACCTAGCCGCCGTTAACGGCCTAAGTTGATATGGAAGATGGAACAATCCTCTGACCTCATTGGTGGCTGTTCGCTGTGGAGTCTCGAATGCTGCGAAATCTTGCTTGTGCTAGGGCTGCCAGGCCTAGATTACCTATTCCACATGAGGCCGCATGTAGGTGTTTAGCAACTGCGGACAGACAGACGGATCAAACCACCCGAATGCCATCTGCAGCTGGCTAACGTGCTGGTTTCTAATCTTTGACGGCTTAGATTGTTTTCAGCAGCCCACATCAGCCTGGATGAATACCCCATGGCCGCCATCTTAGGTGGCTTGTTGCAGGACTTGGTCTTCAAGCGTGTATTTGAGGCCCGTCTGTTGACGAATGTGGAAGACCTTACACTTAGACAACTTAAAATATAGCAGTTTGTGGCGTGACCATTCATACGCCCAATACAGGTCTCTCTAAAGTACATCGTGATCTCATTGTTTGGCGATCGCCCGCTACTTTTTCCCATCATGTGTGAACAGTAAACATCCGAGGTACTAAGGAGCGCATACTCATTGATGGGCACAAGAAACAGGCATGGCCTCAGAACTGATTCTAGTGGAACTCTACACTCAACATAAATCGGATCAAACGGCACACATCGAACTCTAACCTCCAGTTGCTGATTCTGCAGGAAATTCTTGATCCACGCAAGCACTGGATCTCCAACTGCATAGCTTTCGAGCCCCTTGAAGCAGACGGTCCAGAAGGTTGAAGTCTTAAGAGAAGTAGAGGTAAATGACGTCGGTCTCACTTCCTTTGTTGTCCGCTTCCGTCCAACTACTGCGTGCAATCAGTAGGTTGGTTGTGCATAGTCGGTGCTGACGGAAACCGTGCTGCTCGGGTGATATGATGTTACAATGCTCCAGATGGTCGACTAGAGTTTCAGTGATGATAATCCCCGTCACTTTTGAGAGTACAGGAAGGAGAACCACTGGGCGGTAGTTCGCGGGTTTAGAAAAACTAGCAATTTTGAAACTTTTCGGGTTTATGTCATATTTCCAAATTGTAGGTACCGTTTGATTACCCATGCACGTTTGGAAAAAATTGGAGAATGGCGTGGGGATAGAGATGAATTCGGAAAAATAAATATGGCGAGCGATCATGTTTAAACTGCAAACCATTCATCTGGGTGGTGCTGAAGATCCAAAGGTGTCTGAGTTGAGGTCATTGAGGTACGTGGAAAATTGGAAGAAACAAAAGATGAAAGCCACCCGTGCCGTCACATTTCGGCTCGGTGGTAGGTAGAGTATATCTTTAGGTCATGCTGCACACTGAGTCAGACGTACCTGTTTGGACTGGGCTTAATTATGGCGCTTATGCTTGGGTTATTAATGTTGTGGAACCAAGGGTGTACAGACCAGCCGTTTACACTCCTCCAACTCCTTGAAAAGCGTCCCCTTTATTGACAGCCCACTATCGTTAGTTTTCTGGACACCCGGGTAGTTTCGACTCTGTCAATCGGGCAACTTTATGGTATTAATTACAAAGGAATGGAGTACCCATAAAGTATATAGCCATACTTCGATGTCTCAGGTAAAGTGAGGGCGTACAGTAAGCTCTCTTTACCTTTTGCCGTCATTAGCGGTATACGATAGGGTTTCTCCATGTTCCAATTTCTTTTTAATTTTGCGATCGAAGATGTCCTATTAAACACTCTCGAAGGCTTTCAGGGTCCTGGTGTAAATCATCCTCCAGGCAACCGCGTGACCGGTTTAGATTATGCTGATGGGGTTGTCTTGCTTCGTAATGACGCACAGAGCACAGAGGCCGTTCTAAACCGCTTGGCGATTGAGGTATCAAAATATGGCATGAGCTTTGCTTCTAGGAAATGCAAAAGTCCTGATCCTGGATTGGCATCCACCTGTCCTAGTGCTCACGCTTTAATGTACGCACTTTGAACAGGCGAACCACTTTGTTTACATGCGAAGCTGTATCTCTGCTAATGGTAGCATCGGAACAGAGATTCCCCTTCGTATTGCCAAAGCCCGTACGGCGTTCGCCAGCCTGAGACATCTGTAGCAACGCCGTGACGTCTCATTATTGACATAGGGCAGGGTCTACAGTGCATGTGTTCGCACGGTGCTACTGTATGGGAGTGGGTCTTGGCCGATTCGTGAGAATGACGCGTCGGATTTCGGCGTTTGGCAGTGGATGGCTCTGGAGAATTGCTCCAGTGTGCTGGATGAAACACGTTTGCAACGACGGTGTTAGACGTGGGGTCTTGGGTAACATGGGACTTCCACTTGACAGACTCGTACCGCTGCTCCAACTGAGATGGCTGTGCCACAGTTTCCGCATGCCATGCAACCGGCTGCTCTGACGGGCACTCTTCGCTTGCACAGGACCAGGCTGGAAAGAAATCACGCTTTGGTCAGCCTAGCTGGTGTTGACTAGCGAGTAAAGCGCTGACTTTCAGTTTACGTATCGTAAGTCCCGTGCGTCTACCGGGTTGGGGGATCAGAGATGAAGAACGCCGCTGGCTGCAAACTCTTTCGACATGCCGCAGAACCGAGCCCAACGGAAAATGTGTATGCATATTCGTCGTGCTTTTCTTGATCTACATCGCTAACATTAAACAGACATAAAGGAAAAAACGACGTGTGGAAAATATGCACCAGAGAGAAACAAGAATAAAAATAAAAGATATTTGTAACCTTCATCTTTTTTCTTCTTTGTGGTATCTGGAAGTATCACTTCCATTTTATAGTTCCTGTTGGATCTGTGTCCACCTTATAGACTGCTGCTAGAACAAACACACTCATATATATATATATATATATATATATATATATATATATATATTGCCTGTAACTGTGGACAGCCGCAGGACGCCCGCGACTACAGAGGGACCATGGATGCCTTGTGCTGCACCACCCACAACTTCAACCAGACACTCCATATCCAGTGTAAACCCGAAGGAATAAGACCGGAAGGCATGTGGATGGGAGCCACGTTTCATCAATAGAACCGGTCCACACTCATTCACAGGCAAACACAAGCACGCTGTATTTGGGAATGAAGCTCATACAAGGCGGTGGCTGGACCGTGGACCGCTCCACACTGAGTGTATGGAACCACTCTTCGAGCCTAGCACGACCACAAGGACCGTGCACCCCGTCCCCTCCAGTCACGAGCAACTCTCTCCTGGAGCGAGATGGACGCGGTAGTGGGTAATAGACAGGTAGGCACCTTTTCAACATGCACATCAAGCGCAGCCACACCTGGGATGTCAAACAACAGCCAATCCTTCGAAACGCCGATATCGAATAAAGTAGACGCATATAACGACCTAAATACCCACGAATGAGCATATAGAAGAAATTAGTTATAAGTGAATCCGCAATAAGTAGAAAATGTCCGAAAGCTTTTGAAAAAATACCACGCGATAAAATTACACCAGTTTACCACAATTTGCATGAGCGACATGTGCAATTTAGTAGATGATTACCAAGTACGCAGGGCAAAACAAATAATGTGGCATTAAGTTTATCCACATTAAAAAGACCTAGTTTAAGTGTAAGTTGGTTTAGCCCAACTGCGGTGAAGAAGCGTCATGAATGCAACATCATCCTCAGCATGGGGCACATTATATATATATATATATATATATATATATATATATATATATTACATATATATATATATAATGTGCCCCATGCTGAGGATGATGTTGCATTCTTGATGCTTCTTCACCGCAGTTGGGCTAAACCAACTTACACTTAAACTAGGTCTTTTTAATGTGGATAAACTTAATGCCACATTATTTGTTTTGCCCTGCGTACTTGGTAATCATCTACTAAATTGCACATGTCGCTCATGCAAATTGTGGTAAACTGGTGTAATTTTATCGCGTGGTATTTTTTCAAAAGCTTTCGGACATTTTCTACTTATTGCGGATTCACTTATAACTAATTTCTTCTATATGCTCATTCGTGGGTATTTAGGTCGTTATATGCGTCTACTTTATTCGATATCGGCGTTTCGAAGGATTGGCTGTTGTTTGACATCCCAGGTGTGGCTGCGCTTGATGTGCATGTTGAAAAGGTGCCTACCTGTCTATTACCCACTACCGCGTCCATCTCGCTCCAGGAGAGAGTTGCTCGTGACTGGAGGGGACGGGGTGCACGGTCCTTGTGGTCGTGCTAGGCTCGAAGAGTGGTTCCATACACTCAGTGTGGAGCGGTCCACGGTCCAGCCACCGCCTTGTATGAGCTTCATTCCCAAATACAGCGTGCTTGTGTTTGCCTGTGAATGAGTGTGGACCGGTTCTATTGATGAAACGTGGCTCCCATCCACATGCCTTCCGGTCTTATTCCTTCGGGTTTACACTGGATATGGAGTGTCTGGTTGAAGTTGTGGGTGGTGCAGCACAAGGCATCCATGGTCTCTCTGTAGTCGCGGGCGTCCTGCGGCTGTCCACAGTTACAGGCAAATCCGAAACCGGATGCCGCCAACCATATATATATAGCAGCAGTTTCTAAGGTGGACATAGAGCCAACTATGACATAGCGCAGTAAATACATAGGCACTTTAAGCAGGTGGTGCTTACTTAGCGGCACATAGAGAGGTGGAGAAGGAGGGCCTGGCATTCTCAATGCAAAATCACGTGATTTCCTTTGTCAGCCCTCGCCAATTTTTGGAGTAGAAGCGCTTGCGAAAATATGAATTCCTACCCAGCGATGCTGACTTCAGTCACACTGAAGGAAAAACCGGTGGTGACCTTCTGACCGAAAAGGTGTCGCTGATTAGTCGAGAAGTAGACAATAAAATCCTAAACAATACAAGTGAAGAATAACCCGTGTGATACGTCAAAACTTAATTTGATACGCAGGGTAGTGGCGTTGGTCAGCTGTGGTAGATTCGATCCCTCCGCGAACTAGCTTCACGTTGTCAGTTGCTCAGCGCAGTACAGTTTAAGTGGACAACTATGATCAGAGTGAAGAAGTACGGTAAGTAAAATTGCCAAAACTTGCGGCGCCAGATTAACACTTAATAAGAATGGCAAAAAGTATGAAGTCGAACGCAAACAGAATGCGAGGTGGAGTGGAAATTAACACCTAGATGTAAAATCCGCATGCATGAACGTCATTGACTGCACCACTTCTTTAAGCTTAATATAGTCCCCAACCACTGATATGGACAATCCCCAGTCCCCCCCTACGAAGACGTCACGTACAACCGTGACCAAGTCTTTAAAGTGAGCAAACATGGCAAAAGGTTTAATGTCTTCACTGTGAACCTACCAGATCTCTGATCAATACAGTAACCCGGCCTTGCCGGAGGGTTCTAAACCCTATCTCACACTGGTAAGCAGATATTCCACTATCTCTATAGAGAGTTAAGCACGTACCTTACTGACACGCGAACTAACTACCCCCATAAATGGACAGAAAAAGACGACATGACTACCAAGGTTAGTGAACTTATGTTCCGCTTCCGGTGGCTATTCGCTGATAGAAAGAAGCAAGCAATTCTCACTCCATTTCCTCAACAATGATTTGCACTCGGAAGATGCGAAGCACATGCCGAAGAATGCAACGCTACGTGTTAGTATGTACAGTAGTACTGGCATTACAGGCGGGAGAGCCTATGGTGCGCTGGGGCTGGTGGTGACTAGATCCTGACAGATGGTCTACCCACTGCTGCTACTGTTGCGCCATGGTCTCATGTCCTGGGCGCCTCCACGTGGCGACCGCTGGGTGGGAGTTGGTTTTCGCCCTTCTCCCTGCTAAGATCCCGGACACCAATCCGCATGAGTCGGCTAACTGACCATTTGCGAGACCCGCTGCCTTTCGGGAGTTCATTTAATCGAAGGCTTTGGCTGAGGACCCGAGTCGTTCTCCTGTTAGGTGTGGGCGCCCTGTCAGTATCCTAGTCCATCCTCTTCGGAGGTTAGGAAGTGGTCGATGGCCCTCTTCCCGTAAAACCTAGCCATGGGAGACAACAGGTTTACGGGTTATAAGCTCACAGCTCGATTGGCGTAGAGCACGAGGGCTACGCATTGTCTCTGACGGTGGGAGAACACATCCGGGTGTTCAGTGGTTTGCTGCTGCCCGCCTCAAGCCAGGCAGCCCATGGTCAAATTGGTGCAAACCCGCCAAAACCCACCTGCGTCTGGCCGTGGTCGCAAGTGTATCCTACTACGGTCGCAAAACATATATGAATCGTTCCAGTACCTACAAGGCTGCGTGTGACGGCCGTCAAGCAGATCACAAACTGTCTCTGCAATCATATTCCCGAGATGCATCTGCTCCCCACTGCCTTGTGGGTCAGACTATTGAGCCAAAGGCTCCAGGTGGAGTCCCTCAAGCAAACCTCCAAATCACCCACTACCTTGTGGGTCAAGCTATTGAGCCAAAGGCTCCGGGTGGAGTCCCTCAAACAAACCTCCGAAGCACAACGACCACCTCACGTGCGATTGCCCACCAATGCAATCGTATGCCTGC
>OX104065.1:72713197-72957789 GCA_944474145.2 Dicrocoelium dendriticum | reverse complement strand
TGGTTAGCCACAGAGACAGGCAAATCCGAAACCGGATGCCGCCTACCATATATATGTTGGTGGACTTTGTGTGAATTTATATAGTGTGACTGAATTCTTACTTTTCTTTTGCTGTGTTCGCCATCCTATGATGTGATTAAAGGAACTTCGAACTGGATGACCTTCGTGGAGTGTGGAAGGTCCTCTGGAAGGAGAAAAGACAGTGACTTTATTTAGTAACGAGTCACCTCCACGTCGCAGTGTTGCTAAACGGACATTTGTGGCTTTTTCTGCGGAGAACGATTGCAATGCGAAGACTCACCACCCCCTGGAACACTGCCACCGAACTTTTTGCTGGAACGGGATTAACCTTAACCACCCAGCTGGCATCACTTGCAGATTGTTCGGCTAGCCAGCCTGCCTTAATGAATGCGCTATCCGTTTCTATGGAACCGCAGTGCAATTTCGGCTTTTTCTGCTTTTACGCGAAAGCGCTAGGCTTTTGTCGAAATGCCCGAGCCATTTTGTTGATTATACCAAGCCCATTTTATTCTTGTTTCTAATCAGTATTATTGTGGGGTAATTCCGAATGTCATTTCCTGGGAGACATTCGTCCCGCTCAATGATCCCTTCGTTGTGCTTGTCCATCTCATGGAAACCACGCTATGCCATAGGTTTGATGTTTTAGAATTTGCGGGAATTTTCGGTATAGGACAATAATGAGGATCGTAAATGAACGCGGCACGACTTTCTGCACAGGAAGGCCGTAGCAGAGGAATATAAGCAGGCTATTCAGCAAAAGTGCCTCTGTGACCGAAGTGAGATAACTGAAAGGCAATTAATTATCACGCTGAGACCGAAGATGAAGTCAATACTACAAACGTCGATGCCCGGTAAACAACAAGCGACCTCGATAGCACTGATGTAGCGACAAACGTCTGTGACGGTGCTGCAGAAGATGCGTGCGAATTCGAAGTATTGGAAAGGCAACCATTAACTGTAACGACAACACTTACGTCAACGGATTTTACTACTGTCGGTCTGTGGCCTGTTAAAATTGATCATGAGGTTTCCACTATGATAAGCTAGCTGGAGGCCATTGCTGTGTAGCACCTTGATCATCTATTTACTAAAGCAGCGCGACCCGAAATGAATACAAAATGCAAAGCTAGGATGCGAACAATGAATTAGTTTCTTCTTCTGGATTTGCGAAACGGAGTGCAAAGTATGCGAACATGATTTATGTATGCACATCTCGATACTGTCCTTTCCGTTTATGTCGTTTCTAATTCTTTCGTTTCTGAGCCTTTGGAGATCCGTTATCCCAGAAATCAATGATGCCCAGATATACTTTTAAACAAAATGGCTAGATCTTCAGCAAAATTCTGACAAGCCCAAGGTGTTAAGTGTTTGCCTGCTACAGAATGGAGAGAAAATGGTAGGCAATGCAATGGATGAATCCAAAACGCACTCTATTATGATTTGGGGACAAGCATAGAGCGTCAAACCCACTAAGGAAATGCATGAATGGTGAAGCATCGCTTGGCACATCGTTGGGGCTTGCTGTTGAGTTGAAACAGGAAGTGTTGTCTTTCCTATACAGGTTGACTGCCGAAATATGTCTTTGGTTTCAGTAAATTCATAACCTTGCAAGCAAATCTGTTTTCCTTACACCGTCAAATCTGCTTGATGATAACTACGGTTTTCCACTACAGGAAGTTGAGGAAGATATAGAAAAATTGGACTTCTTCACCGAGAGGAGAAAATTGCGGTATTGTGAAAGTTTCACGAAACGTCAAAATCGATGGACCATTTGAATTTTTGGGCTTTGTATAGAAATATCACTTTGGGGAATCTGCACCGAATGTTGTGACCTTGATGCGCACTCTTCTTAGCAGAGCTATTAGCTATGCCATTCGTGAACGTTCTTCCTCAAAACTCATGCTTATACAAGCTATCTTGATCCCCAGTGAACCAGAGAAGGGTCACGGAACTGGTAGTCCACTCCATGACCAGGGAAATCGCCGCAAGACTGAATTTCGATAGTTGTATCAATATGCTTGCTTCAAGTAGTTCACGAAAAGTGCCTTATAAATTGTGTGCAGAAGCAATACTAATACGAGCACACCAGCAATAGTAATGCCAACACACTAAAATTAGACCTTTGATTTTTCTTCCATGAAACAACCATTTAGAAGACTTCTCCCATCGCATTTAAGCGGCTGATGATAATGGAGGACAAATATCGAATTCATATTATGCTGCTAAAAGCTTGGTTGTTCTCGCGCTGTTGAAATTGTGGAAAAACTGTTCACAATTGCGAGTGTTTACAAATTTGCGACTGCCAGGGCGAGCGAAAAGTTTACGGCCGCTCCGGGCGGCAAAAGCAATTACCACACCACTGTGTATATCAACAACAAAGCAGACATCATTAAACCTGAGACATCCTAGTTTTTTCTGATGAGATTAAGGTAACTCACAATTTAATCCTAGGAATCTGAAGTACACATTGGAATAGATACAGTGAGACATACTTGCTCACAAAACATGGTGCGGCAAGTGGCAAATGTCCTTCGAGGCGGATAAATTCGGAATATTAGTGCATCAACGCCAAATTGATATGGACAACCTATAACTGAGAAAAGCCAGCTCCATTCCACGACACAATACGAGGTCTGGGTAAGCATTATTCAAGCACCCACAAATCGTAGCAGCCAAAATGCGAAAACAACGAAGCTGATCCCCAAATTACTCGTACTGTTTAACTCCAAAGTTAATATGTTCTAGATCTACTTGTGTCCTCCGTTGGGAAACTGTCTTTACGGTAATGCCAATTGATTCCACAAGAACACCCACTTGCGACACGGACCGCGATGTTCGCCTGGGCCATCCAAAACCCACGCCGCGTGGAACCTGTTGTGTGACCGCGACGCAGCGGGGATTTGTGAACAAAGTCGTCATACCAAAACTCACGCCAGGCGTAGTGAATAATTCGTGCTAAAATTCAGAGGGTGTCTCTATTGTTGAGTCAGTAAAGCGCCCGGGGAAATGCCTGCCTTTCTTCTCTCTCTCGCACTAGTTGGAGCGTGGTTATGAGGGTCGCGTTCTTCTCATTTCTCACACGTTACCTGACTGGCAGAGTTTCGTCATTGTCTATAGTAATGGTTCCCAACCAGTTTCGAAGCCGTTATCCCTAAAGCGGGTTCAACGTAATCAATTACAAAAAAATTTGCTTTAAAAAGGAATGAACTATGAGCTATCGCGTGTAAATCCTTTAATGGAAGAGAACTTATTTTCTCAGCGTATTTCAATCATTAGAACAATGACTTTTATTAAATCAAGAAGTAATTCCAGCTATTAGAACGGTTGATAACGTTTACTTTCAATAATTTCTTTAACATTTGGTGCAGCTTCGGTAATGCATATCGTAAGTCGTACTCTAAGTTAAATCGATTCCTTTCTTTCGTTTTCATTGTCACCATTGTGGAAAATCCAGTTTTACATCTATAAATTGTTGCGAGTGGGATCAGTATTTTCAATGGTTTTTGCGGGCCTAATTGATACTCGTCAATAAAGTTTGTCCAAAGTGTTGCGAGTTGTGCATTTTCGAAGGTTATTTCCACTGGGTCGTCGTCACGAAGTCTAAGGAATTGTGCTTTAGCTTTAAGTACATATCGGAATATTGGTGGATGTTTGTGAGTAGTGTAAAGTTCGAAGAAAGTAGAAGCCACGATTAAAATTCACGCACAATAATATGCCTCAACGGGGAGTCGAACCCCGGTCCACGAATTTCCGGTCCGTTGCTCTACCACCTGAGCTACCGAGGGCTGACGATTAGGTGCGCAAATTTTAACACATGTCTTCTGCTTGGTGCGCGACGTGTGTTAAAATTTGCGCACCTAATCGTCAGCCCTCGGTAGCTCAGGTGGTAGAGCAACGGACCGGAAATTCGTGGACCGGGGTTCGACTCCCCGTCGAGGCATATTATTGTGCGTGAATTTTAATCGTGGCTTCTACTTTCTTCGAATATCAGAATATGCTATTTTATCCATTGTAAGGAATCTTAGCAGTCATGCATTTACTTGACGAATTTCCAATTCGTGAAAACATTTGCTTACAATTAAGTAACTTACTTGATTTAACTGCACGTCCGCCAAACCATGATATGTTCATGAGTTTTGAAATCGTGACACCAACCTCACACGCAAACGTGGATAATAGGGCGGCTAACGACTACTTGATTCAGACGAATTACCTCGACGAGCGAGCCGATGGACGAACCATCTAGCGGCGCTGCAGTGTAGACTTGTATTCAAATTTTTGTTGAAAAGATTTATTATCTGAAAGGCTATAATTCACCAAGAGGTCACTAATGATTTGTCACCTACGAGTAACCGCTTGCGGTTAAATGGTTAGTTAGATTTTAGTAAATACTTCTCATCCTTTTTCACAGAACCGTGCAAATTACGGCTGGTAAACGTTCCCGCGGATGACATCAGTGTCATTGAGTTTTAGCAGTCGGACATTATAACCCTGATAAACTCAATGCGAACGAGCTTTTGTTCTGGCCCGGATGGAATATTGTATGATGTGCTCAACTTTTGAGACAATGATGTCCCTATATTGTTTCAAACATTTTTACGTTATCAGTGAAGCCTGAGGCTGTTCCAGATATGTGAAGATATGCGCCGGGTGCACTAAGATTTAAAACTGGCCCACGTCAAATACACACGAGCAATCGGCCCATCAGCTATACCTCCATTCTGCGTAGAAGAATGGAAAGGGCAAGAAAAGTCAGTATCATTGAATTCCCATCGTTCCGGAGGTTGATCAGCTCTTCCTAGTACGGATTTCTGAGTACATGATCATGTATTATTTGTCAAGTACAATTTCTAAATATCGTTACTTGTTCCATTAACTGTGATAAGCGCATGGTCATCAAATATCTTACTATGCGTATAGCGTTCCATCACATATCACGTGGAAATCTCATAAGGTAAGTACATTCAGTCGGTATAACTGGCAAGTTACATTCTTATATATCATTGTACATTAATGGCCGGAATCAGGCAGTCGAAATACTATGCAATACTTCCACTAGTAGAATAGTCAGAAGTGACGTGATCCAAGGTAGTGCTCTAGGGCCTCTTTTGTTTTTGATCTACATTAACAACGTCTTTGAAATCATCAGACACGACAAACTATATGCATTCGCTGATGACAATAAAACTGTTTATGAATTTGATTCGGACAGTCTCATTAACGCTCTAGCGGACATACAACTTGATCTGTACAGGCTGGAAAGTTGATGCCGCAAATGGAAAACCTTTGTCCAGTTCTTTCAGTGCTGCTTAGACCAGAACCAGATTTCTGCGATGAGAAAGCTTGCAATAACTACTCCGATTCACAAAGGAGGAAGCAGGACTAACCCTCAAACTACCGCCAAGTGTCTTTTCCAGCATTATCTAAAGTCATGGAATCCATCGTTGCCGATATGTTGGTGTGTTAGTTAGAAAATTATAACATTTTTGCAC
Organism: Dicrocoelium dendriticum; assembly: GCA_944474145.2. Lineage (NCBI taxonomy): Eukaryota > Metazoa > Platyhelminthes > Trematoda > Plagiorchiida > Dicrocoeliidae > Dicrocoelium > Dicrocoelium dendriticum. The sequence goes on along the minus strand of OX104065.1, from coordinate 72,952,276 downwards.
CCGAGCAACACGGGTTTCATCGACAGCATTCGTGCACAACCAACCTAATAACCGCACGGAGCAGTTGGACCGAGTCAGCTGACGCTGGACAGGCTGTTGATGTGATCTACTTGGATTTATCGAAAGCATTCGCTCGTTTAGACCATCGGATTCTTCTTTCCAAGCTTCAATGTTGCGAGAGCGGTGACCCTTTCTTGAGCTGGACCATCAACCTTCTCACGCAACGACAACTAGTGGTCAGTGTTTGGAGAAACTTTTCTGAACCCAAACCACTCGAGTCTGGTGTGCGCAGGGGTCAGCTCTAGATCCACAATGGCTTTTGGTATTCATCAATGACCTTGCACGGAAAATCGTTAGCAATTTCCTGCTAGTTGCTAACGATATCAAGATATGGCGCCGGATTTAGACGGATACCGACCCTAATTTACTTCAGTGTAACACAGATGTGGTATTATTGTGGTCAACCCCAAATGTTTTAAGATTCAACGTGGATAAGTGCAAAGTATTCTCCAAACAACACCAGAGAACCTATTCCTACAAGCCAGGAACACAAGTACTGCAGCGATCATCCATCGAACGCGACCTTGGCGTGCTTGTTCAGGATAACTTCGGTTGTTCCAAGCAATCCGCAAAAGCATCGAAAACTGGTAATCAGCATGTCGGCGTGCTACGACGGGCGTTCGGGCAAAAAGAAACCACTATTTGCAGACGGATGCTCAGTGCGGATGTTCACCTCCAGGTCGAATACGCAATCCAAGTCTGGCAGCCTTGGCTGAAGCATGAGCTTACTGTACTGGACCAACCTCAAAGTAGAGCTCCTAAATACGTCATTGGAATGCGCCACCTTCCGTACGAGCATATGCTGAAACGTTTCGGAGTTTTCAGCTGGCGGCATAGCCAACTATAATGCGAATTGATTATGGCATACTTGAGTTGACACAATCCAGAACATGTGTGCCGATGGTACGGGCTAGATGTCTTGACTGGCCACATTATATACAGAGAAAAAAGCATTAAAGATGTGTTAAATACGTAATGGCTTACCTGCTTTAAAAGCGACGCCAGTGCAACACAAGCTGGGGCACGGAAGCACAAGTGAAACCCAGCGCGAGAAAAACCAGCATGGAAGCAGGTGCCCAGAAGATGGTTCCATGGACGGCCGTTTTACTCCAGTTATACATTTGGATTTATGTACACGTATTATTTTTTAAAACCTTTCAGTCTTCCTAAAAGCTATAATCGGTCAATTATCCATGTCAGGAAAAAGTGCTTGGGAATGCTATGGAAAGTTCGTGCAATAAAACATTTTGCGATTCCGCTGCATAGCAAAAATTGTAACATACAGTAAACTATACCTATCGCCGACAAGGAATATGGCACCGTATATTTTATTCGTCACAATTTCATATTGCACATACAAGCACATGCCACTACCTGTACATACATGATCTGTGCCAGATAGGACACAGTTTCTCACTTAAAGAGTAATATACTCATTATTATTATTAGTATTAGTATTGTTATACGATTTGATAGAGTTGAGTCCGTCAATAACTTTACTTCATGGCTGAGTGATGATCCAATGCTTCTAGTTTACTCCCAGTAAAATCCCGTTTTATCCCTTTGGTGATGTAACGGACAATCACAGTCTATGGGATTAAATCGAAGCATGCCACAAGTCTCTACCTATTACCTTGTTTTTAGCTGCCACTGACTGTCCCATCAGCTAACATTTTTACGGTTTGACTGATTGGACTATTGATCGTTTTAGTTTAAATCGCATCTGACTGAACTACTTATTCAGCTGGGTACTCGGTTGGACTTCAGTTACTTGTTGCCGGCATTTGGTCTTGTTTGGACCCAGTTTCACTTGGTGAACAGAATTATTGTACGTTTCCCATACTTTTTAATCACATTAGTGTCCCCATCTTCTTCACCTTTTTCTTCTGCCGTGGTTCTGATGGCACAATGTCTGTTAACAGACTGTGAATAAATAAATAAATATAGATATATATATATATGTGGACATTTGCAAGGTCAGTATATACTTTGTTGCCCCAACCCTTTGTAAAAATAGCACTGTAGCGGAGTTCCGGCTTTGACTTTTGACTTGACCCGGGAATCGTACGTGTTCCTTGAAACCACCGTCGATTGTTCGATAACTGGAGTTAAGTACCGCCAGGTTAAGAATCCCTGGTCCATTGCGTCTAGACTGCAGCTATGGTTCGCACGGCCGTTGTCGCGTGATTGGTCGGAATGGCGTATTGGTCTGCTCGAGCTTGGGAATGACTCCAGACGTACATTTTTACCTGAGCGCATCTAACGAAAAAGCGATCTACAACAACTGTCCAATGATAGGTACCAGTTGTAGAATACCTGATGGTTTATACTTACAGAACGTACAGCATGGATTCACCAAAGCCCTATATTGTAAATCAGCGACACAAACTATTTGGAGCGCTGTAGACCACTTAAATTAGAGCCTTTGTTGCTAGGGTTCATGAAACTGGGTGTGAGCAGTCTGTTTGACGAGGTGCACAAGCGCGTGTCTACTCCACCCAGTAGAATTCACTTCAAACAGAATGGAGATTATACCATCAAAGAATAAAGGTGATTTGATTCCTTCATGTATAAGTACAACAAACATAGGCAGGAAATTTTATCTGGTAAGGTACACGGACCTAGGGAACAAACTACCTATTGAATTGTGATTCTGTGAATTCAGACAATCGTTCGGAAAAGTGCGGGGTAAGTAACTGCTGTGTAGCAAGTTAAAATTCTGACAAACTTGACTGCGGAATGGAAGCGATGTTCGAAGAAAAAGTCGACGTATGTGTACGCAGTGACAACATCCCATCATAACCTGTGCAAACTGTGTGATTAGTATCCGTTGCGTTTCATAAAACTCTGATTAGTTTCTGACCATCACAAAACCACGTTACATTTCATTCCAACTTGTCATCCTGACAGTTCCCATCTCCTTGCATATTTGTTTTGCACTACTGTCATCTCTACTTTACTGGAGGAAACAACTCGAGTAGTCGAGCACTTGTCGATGCACCGCGAAGTCAATTTACTAATGTCAATAATTCCCCTCACTGCACTCCGTGACGTATTTCCTCTTTGCTTTGACTCTACAGATTGAGCTAGCCTGAGTTGGGAGTAGAACTCGACACTTAATGCTTGGTGGCTATCGCCATGAGCATTAGAGCATTGAGCACCGCGAACACAGCTTAACTCGGCGGTTAGCAGTGGACTGTCGGGTATTCGAAGCATTCGCCGTGTGTCGTGTTTTGCGACACACAACCTCAATTGTGGCTGCGGTTGACTTTGAAGTCAACCTCTGTTATTCCGACCACTGGAAACCATTTGCGAAGCAGAGGAATTCCCTGCGGATCTCTCCCATCACCGCACTCCACGACGAGATGCGTCTTTGTTTGGGCACATCAGGTGGAGATAGCGCTAGCGATGTCAAGCACTGCACGCGGTGTTCAATACCTTAGTAATCATGGTGAGAGCCACCAACCGTTATGAGCCGAGTTTCAATACCGGTTCAGGCTATCTCCCCCTGTTGGTTTCCAACATGCTCGAAACGCCTCGTGGATTGAAGTGGTAGGAGAGAAGATCACCTAAGACCACCACTTCGCTTATGTTCCGAAAGATCGGAATGGCAGGAGCTGAATTCATGGTTATACACAGACACAATATAACTTGCTTGTCGCAGTCCAAGAAATTACAGGTTCTCCAAATACCCGATGGTCAATCCAGTCTACAACACGACTGCCTGAAGGCATTGGGTCTATCTTGAAGTCCTTCAGAAAGCGGACTGTTTTATTTTTTCTACAATCCCTATATTCAGCAGGAACGGAATCCGTGGGACATATCCCACGCATTTCCCGGCTTTTTTATTACACTATATTGTTTTAATTCTCGTTTGCATCGTTGGCCACGAATGGACCGAGTTCCTGAGGTGATGGGAGGAAATTTCCGAAGTACTCAATACACCCATGCGAGACGAAATAGCACAGATTCTTCTGGCGAGTAGAAAATGCCCACCTATGACAAATTGACATTGACGTGCTGTCTAGTAACAGAAATGCCAGGCTCGAAAGAGCCGGATGTTAAATGGGCAGGATGGCTTAAAAGAGAAAACAGAGCTTATTTCTCGCTAGAAGTCTATTTCTCTCTATTCATAACCTCGTGAAGATGAGCTAACATGGCGATGTTTTGCTTGCTCTCATGCCACACAAGTACGTGGGTAGATGGGGCGTGCAATTGCGAATAAAGCCGTTCGACGGATTACTCTGGATGGAAGTAGGTCCCCAAGGAATGGTTCTACGGATAGCCGTGTTGCTTTGCTTGGACCAATTTCAATAACCTTCATCTTACTGCCAAATTCCTTTTTACTAACATTTTTAGCTGATTGCGCACCTCTGGGAACTGCTGAGGGAAATTGGACAACTACATATCCTCTGCGATCCTGTTGTACCTATTGATCAGACTACTAACTTGGACTGTATCTCGCACAGTCGAGAAATATACTACTTACGCAACTTATAGGAGTGTGGCACTGGGTTAGGATGCTGCGTGTTATTGATACCAATAAAAGTTGACAAGGATCAGCGTAGCATTTTTTCGGAATTATAGACTAGCAACCTCACGCAAAAATTAAACGCGTTACCACATTCCCTCGGTATGGTAATAAAACACTGAAAATGGTGAACGGTTTCCGGTAGGAGAATAGGCAGTGGTAGCTGCCCCTAAATACTAATAGATAGGAACTGTTGGCCTGTTGTGGGACGGCCTTGCACTTATGCCAGGTACGATTCTTATATTTTATAACTACTTGAACGTTATCAGGAGTACAAAACTAAAATCAACAGAATTAGTTCATTTCACGTCACAGCTAATTGGCCTCGTATGGCAGTCCGCCTTTGATACGGTGGCGACAGCGGTTGTGCAAACGCTGTTCGTGAAGTTTTGAACGCCTCTTCCTGTAAAATGTTTGGCTTACCCGTAGGTACTCAGAATTGCTCTGCTAAGTAAAGGTGAATTATGTGCATTATCAGGACCTGCGCAAAGATTGTGACAGCTTGCGTTCGGTTTTGAACTGCAGAGTAAGATGAACGGGCAAACTATATAGTTAGCTACTACATGCACAAAGAGGAAGCTTAAAGTACTACATGTTACTGTGACGAACATGCACCTGTTGTTTTTCGCTTGGCAGATAATTTTATTGCGAGTAACGCATTGTCCCAACACACAACTCTGCCAAAATCATTTCGACCTATCACATTCTATTTGTAAGGTCGGCATGTATAGGTTACTCGCACCCAACAATGGCAGTAATAGTTGGCCAGAAATTTCAATGAGCCGAACTTCTGCGTACCATGTATGAGAGATTAATGCTGCCTACGGGAAATCTACACCGAGTATGGAACTGACAAGCGCCGATGGATTCCACGCCGTCGACATCGAGCATCAGTTGAACTTCATGCTAAAATAAAATCTATGTTTGAGGAATCCATACGAAACTTAACAGTTACGCACAATGATATTTGTGTGTCTACGAGATCAGATAGCTGTTTAGAAGGAGTCATTTTTTATCTTCGCAACGGTTGGCCAAGAATTCTATCGGACGCTGAAATTAAACCATATTTTGTGCGTAAAGATGCCTGAACAATAGTGAACGACTGTTTAATGCTGGTAGATCGCATCATGATCCCCAAAGATCTCAGAGTAAAAGTGATTCAAATGCTTCACGCCGAACACCAGGGAAGTACACTAATTAAATTACTTGCCAGATGTTATGCTTATTGGCCAAATATTGATAAGGATATTGAAGGCGTTGTTCGTAGTTGTTCTAAATGTGCACAGGCTGCGAAAGCCCCCATCAAAGTTGACCTTCATCCTTGGCCGAAATCAACTGCCCCCGGTATGCGGATTCATGTGGATTATGCAGGTCCACTGAACAATCAATATTTGCTGATTATTGTTGATTCATACTCAAAATGGCCAGAAATAGTTTGTGTCACTCAACCAACGACAGCTTCAACAATCGCAATTCTTCGTCGTTATTTCGCACAATTTGGCTCCTCAGAAACCATCGTCACTGATAATGGTCCACAATTCACATCGAACGAGTTAAACCGATTTTGTCAATTCATGGCTGTACAACATTTATGTAGTCCCATTTATCATCCCCAGTCCAGTGGACAGTCTGAGAGATTTGTGGATACATTCAAACGTGCTCTGTTTAAACTTAAAGGAGAGGGAGGTTTTGCTAAAACTTGCAGGTCTTCTTACGCATGTATCGTCCAACACCGAATCCTATTCTCCCAAACCGGCAATCACCGTCGGAACTTCTTATTGGTCGACGTTTACGTATATTGTTAGATGCCATGTTTCCAGCAAACGAGACTAATGTGTGTGACCAGCAAATGGCAGATCAGTTCAATCCTAAGTGCGGTTCTCGCCTGAGATACTTTCATCCCAGTGACCGAGTCTTTGTGTACAAATACAAAGATACACATAAAGGTTGCATCCCAGGAATCGTCAAGGCAAGAAAAGGAAATGTCCTGTATGAAGTGGAATGTCAAAACCGATTGACTACACGTTATGTGAATCACATCAAACATGGTTATACACCCGAACAGGTTAAGCAAAATGACACTACAGAGATTCCCTTACACATTCTTTTAGATACATTTGCTTTGCCTAAGCCGATGGAATCACAACCAGAGCAACGCGTTGGTGGGAGCACAGAAGTAGAACTTAAAAGAGGACGTTCCACACGTACACGCCCCCCACCCAAAATCACGATTTGGTGTCATTCTGAGTGAAAGGTCTTATGTGTAACCATTTGTTTTTAAACGGGGAGGTGTTAGAGAGATCACGGATGTCAAATACACAGGCAACAGGTGAACATCGATCGATTGCCAGCGCGCGTGCTTGTACATTAACTTGGTACTGACAGCTAACCACATGGCACGTGAGCATCGATTGGTTGCTACCAAGTGTGTGGTTAAGGACTTTCCCGTACAGTTGGTCGTAACATCAGTTGTGCAAATAAACGTTTTCAATCAGTGTCAATTCTGTCCTCTTACTACTAATCGGGAGTTATAACAGTCTGGCGACGGAGATGCTTGAACAAACTGCTATCATGCAAATGTTACAAAATCAGCAACGTCAATTGGATCAACAGCAGCAAGTATTTGAATTTCTCGCGCGAATTTTTCGACACACAAATCAGTTCCAGAGGGCAGAAGTGATACTCAAATTAAAGTTGCATTGATCAATGGAATCCAAGACAGACCCAGATGGTGGCAATACATTTTAGCTTGGTACAAGAGATATGAAGATAAGGCCTTCGTCCCAATACTTCACAAGCTACATTGCAGAACCTAGTCCGGAAAAGCGCCAGACGCGTTTCACCCTATTGGGGCTCGTTAGTGACGCGCATTCCCTCGGTCCTCTAAGGAGGATCGAACCTATGACCGCTAGAGGCAGATGCCAAGTAGCCAGCATCATAAGTCACTGAGCCATGGGGGACGTCGGGTCGGCTACATAATTTGCAAACTAACTGGGATATAGCATCAACTATCTACCACTGCCACTGACAGTGGTTAGCCTGCAAGGTGATGACGTCCTCTCATTAGAAGCTATATCCATAGCAGTTGAACCTAGGAGAGGCTATTTTTATTGGGACGAAAGCCTTATCAGAATTGCAACAAAACTCCTGCTACTTGTGGGTACTATAATAGCAAAATAGCCTCTCCTAGTTTCAAATTCTATGGATATAGCTTCTAGTGGGAGGACGTCATCACCTTGCAGGCTAACCACTGTCAGTGACAGTGGTAGATAGGTGGTGCTATATCCCAGTTAGTTTGCAACTTATGTAGCCGACCCGACGTCCCCCATGGCTCAGTGGCTTAAGCTGCCGGCTAGTTGGCATCTGCCTCTAGCGGTCATGGGTTCGGTCCTCCTTAGAGGACCGAGGGAATGCGCGTCACTAACGAGCCCCAATAGGGTGAAACGCGTCTGGCGCTTTTCCGGACTAGGCTCTGCAATGTAGCTTGTGAACTATTGGGACGAAAGCCTTATCAGAATTGCAGCTAAAATCCTGCTACTTGTGAGTACTATAAGATACGAAGACATTTTATTGTCGATTGTTTAACATTGGTCAGTATGCACGGTGGTTTTTTAAAGGCGTAAATGTTGACTCGCCCCATCGCAGAGACAACAGCGAACACCTCCTTTTCGATCTGCCCATAGCGCTGTTCCACCACCGTGACCGGTCGGCTGCGGAAATCCAAGAGTTGACCATCCTGCATGAGAACCGCGCCTATTCCGCTATGGCTGCTGACACATTGCAGCCCCAACGGCAGAGCTAGATCGCAGTAGCCGACTACTGGTGCATAGCTAATGAGATGCTTAATGATCGTAAAAGCGGTTTCATCCGCATTTCCTCCACACCACTTTACTTTTGTGAGTTAGCTTCCGGGGTGGCGAGTATCGACCCAAATAATTCACCATATAAGTTAAACGATTAAGTCCTGACGTTCTTAGGTTGTGGCATCTTTTGCACTTCCATGATTTTTCCGGGATCAGTCGTGATCCATTCAGATGTCAGAAAGTGTCCGTGAGAATTCAATTCATGTGTTCGAAGCTCAAATTTCTTGCATTTGCGCTTTATGTTCTTTAGTAAGCAACGCTGTCAGAAGTGGCGCACATTAGCGTCATGTTCTTTGTCGGTCGAGTCGTAAATCTGTGCGTCATCAAAAGCATCTGACCGTCAGGACAATCACCTTCTGCTGCACCACCTTCAGAATTGTGGCATCAGGGATTCCGCTCATGGCTGAACAAGCGACTTTCTCTTTCAACGTCACCTGAATGTGGGGGTTCACCTCACTCTATCCGAACCAATCGAAATCCAGTGAGGTGTAACTCAGGGCTGGGCATTCGGGTCCCGCCTGTTCCTGGGTTTAATAAATGACCTCTCCAGGGTGTTATCTTCAAACTTCCTATGATCTGAAGAAGTGGCATGGTGTCACCAAATTAGAGGATCACATAGCCCTAAAGATGATCTGTATAAAGCCTACACATTGTCGATCGAGAATATTATGAAATCCTGCACCACCAAGTGCAAATTACTCAGCATATGCTATCAGAATACACACAAATACCTCCCTAGGGTCACAGTTTCTACAGAGAGCGTCCCTTGAGCGCGAGTTGGACGTGCTTGTTCAAGATGTCGTTGGTTGTTTGAGGCCAACTGAAAAGGCATCAAAAAAGGAAACCAACATTTCGGCCACCTTCGTAGGGCGTTGGGAGGTTTGACGCCTCGGTCATAACGAAAATGCTTGACGCGTACGTGCGTCTGTATGCGGAAGACGCTATCCAAGGGTGGCAACCATTGCAGAAGCATCCCTCACCGAGCTTGATATAATGAAGAATGCATAATGCTTTATTGCGGGTTAGCAGCAGATGCTTGAAACGTCTCGTTGGATGGCTGAGGTGAATACAATGAAAACAAAATATATGTGAGTCATCTACCGAGCGTCTACCGAGATAATTGCTTTGGTACTTGACGGTAGTGTAAACTACCAGTCGAGTGTGAACATGCAGAAATACACGGAAGGTGGTGATCCTTGACGTAAAGCGTGAGAGAAGCGTAATATGGTCGCTCAATCATGCGCCGCCTCTCTGGGTCTGTGTGATATTTAAGTTCAGTAGAAGGACATACTGAAGGTAGTTCACAATATCATAGTTCAGGTAACAAAGTACTGGGAGCTACGAGTAACATGCAATGGTTTTTTGAAAATGTCCAAGTTAGGAGATAATACAACTGAGTTTGGGAGAGAATTACATGGTTGGCAAACACGAAGAGAAAAGTAATATTCGACACTACGCGGCTGTATTGTTCAGTCACTTTCAATCAGTTACCTCTGATCTGCATGTTGTAGCTAAGCTTTAACAAATTGTGGTCTACGTGGTTAGCGTCACTCAACATTTGCTACGCTGATTTGAGATCGCCTCGCATCCTTCGGTAGCGTCCGTTGAAAACTCCTAGCGACTTCAGCCTTCTCCGGTAAGAATAACTGCGTAGGCCCTTGACATTCGCTGTCGCCATGAATAGTGGTGCATCTCCTCTTGAGGGCTTGCTTCCTACAATGTTGCTAAGCTTAGATGGCGAATTAAACTTGAGGGCGCAAGTAGGAATTGCACTTTACTGGGAAGATGGATCAGTCAACTCTCCCAAATGCCCTTCGCAGCAGACAAGCGCGTTGGCCACCCCTTTTTGCCGCTACCTCAGCTTTGAACAGTTGAAGTCAGTCTGTACCAGCACACAAAGAACATATTCCTAGGAGCTGGTCTGCGATCCATATGCCCCAAGTAAATACATGTAGTCTTCTTTATGGCCTACTTGAACAACGCGATATATGTCTAGGTTGAATGTTAGGGTGTTCTGAACTGACCGTATTGAAATCATGTTAAGATCGCAGTGGAGTCTTCCGTGGTCCTCCTTGACGCTGATCGGTCGCCATTTCTTAATACCATCTGCGAAAATAGGAAATCAGAATCAATTAATCGCGATAGATCGTATAGGAACACCAACAATAGATGACACCCAAGTACAGATCTTTGTGGTACACCACACACCACATTAATTACATCGCACAGAAATTCCCAGGCTCTAACTTCCAATGGACTTTCGTGTAGAAAGTCCTTTATCAAACTCAAGGTTGGGTCACCAATGTCGTATTTCCGTAGCTTGGGAAGGAAAATGCGATGGTCTAAGCGATCAAAAGCCTTTGAGAATTTCAGCTGGATGACTTCGATACCTGCTCCACCATCAACTGCTTCAACACATCTATTGCGTGCAAGTAATAGGTTAGTATTACATGATTACATTTAGCGGAAGCCACGTTGTGCTGGGACATCAGCGTATCTGTGATGACTTTGAACAGCACAGGAAGTAGCGTTATTAAACGGTAACTGGTAGGGTCAGTGCGGCTACCTCCCTTTTGAATAAGGGTGATGAATCCTCACTTCTATATTGGTAGAATTTGGTTCTCTTCTGTAGGGTGCAAATAGAAAATGGCCAGCGGTTCTGTTAGACCAGTGTCTACCGCTTGCACAGCCTTCGGTCGAATGTCACCGACTCCAAGAGAGCTGTGGCTACGCAGAGATAACAAATTCCTCAACACATCATCTGAACTGATGGTAATGCTGGATAGAATTGATGGTGTAATACTGGGTACGAACAGACTATTTGGGCTCGTCACCTACTGGAAAGTGTGAGAGTAATGAAGCCCTAGGAGACCAGCTGCTTACATTGCTACCGCCTGCATTTATCAGCTGTGACCAGTGCTGGAATTCCACACCTCACCTTAGTTGTGCTATTAACGCATCTGCATAAGTGTTTGCTGTTCATGCAGAATCGCTTCATTAACTCCTGCCGATACGTCACCCTGTCCTCGCGGCGCAGTTTCATATTACATCTACGGTGGGCTACGTATGGAGTCTAGGTGTTGGCATCCGGGCTGTCCTATAGAGCTCGCTATGCCAAATCACTAACGGACATACATCTACGTGTTCCGCTCCTCAGTAATGACTTATTTTTGATTTTACGTCCGAAGGTCTTCTGTCCCGATGCGTACGCGACCACTGAGCTAGACATCTTTGTGAACGTATCCCAAGCGACATCTGAAGGGCATTCGGTCACGAAATTTCAAGATGTATCCTTAACACTTTTTGGTGCTTAACAGTAAATACTTCATCATCCTTTTTTCAGGATATTCCACACTGAACAAACAGTCAAACAGTGGAGTTAATGGTCACGGCACTTAATGGTGTGCTTGTAAATATTCCGTTGACCATAGCTTCTTCTTTAGTGAACAGGGTTCAAGTATCGACTGCCTGTTAGCAATTCGAAATCCGGTGCGGGACGATACTTCGTAGTGCAGGGAGTGGCTAGAAATTAACTCTTTAAACTGCGCACCATCGGTTGCTGCTGTTTCCATGCCGTGCACAATAATGTCTCCAGCAATAAGAGTGTGGCTGTAGGACTTCTTCAACTCTACTAGAAAAACTTGATTCCGTCTCTTACGTAGGGTTTGGCGGACGGTAAATTACGGCCAGTAGACATGTGACCTTGTTCCGCAATCATAGCAGACACAAAAGAGAATTAGGGGCACGGATTTCTTGGTGTTCAATATCTTCCCACCGGAGGTCAGCATTGCATTAAAGAGTTACACCATCACCCCTTCCAGTTCTATAGTTCCGAAGCAGCGACATATCGGGTCAATTGATCTCGGAATCGGTTATCTCAGGTTTAACCAGGTCTCTGTTATCATGAAGAGGTTACGCCATTGTGAGACATGGAATTCTCCAACTTACTCTGAAGGCCTTTAACGTTTGTGTACTAACAGGATAGTATTTTTGTTATTAGGAATGCGTCGATGGATGTCAAATTTGGGTTTGTTTTTGAGCCGATCATTAGGTAGTCGGCTCATAATCGTGTTTTGGTTTGTCGTCGGTGTATGAATTTTAGTCAAGCTTCATGGCCTCGTAGAGTGTTCCCGATCTGGATGTTCACTCCTGCTTCGGAGGACGATGGGGAACACCAAAGGTATTTTCTTTTTGTCTACCTACTCATGCTGTAAACACAAGATGTATAGCGAACGTTATGGCGTCTACGATAAGATCTCATAATGGTGTGACAGGTCCTAAGAAACATCAAACACACATGCGATTTTCATTTGAAACTCAGCCAAAACCCATCTCTGAGAAGTCTACAGTCTAAATTGGCCATGCAATGAAGCCGGACTGGAATGTCGACGAAACAATTTCTCCATCCGAGTGTCGCAACCCTAGAACACCCACCCCGCGCATTTAATTAGTGTCCCCACCTTTTCTCTATGCAAAAGACACCTAGACGATGCCCTGTCATATTTGCACTAATTGACCATCAAAGGATGGCAGTAATGCAGAGTAAGCAGTGGACAGTGTCACAACCCACTCATTCTTCAAAGACCTAGGCTAGAATATTCGCACTGTGCTTATGCAAACGTTTGGGCGAGCCATGTATTGCTAGTATTCTTTTACTGACACTGTTTGTTTATCTTGTGCTTTCACTCCAATCATCCTACGGGATGTGTCAAGCGTTTGGTTTTTTATACTCGTTATAAACCGTTGCTCCATTACCCATGTTGCATTGTCTAGATTGTCAATAGCTTGCAATAACCGTTTATGAAAACTCACACTCGAAATCTTAAGACCAAACAGTAAACTTAGCCAGTGAAAAGGCTCAAAGGGTGTTGCGAACTGCGTTAAGAAACCGGATTCGTTATCCGAGATCATGTGCCAGAGCGCCAATGATAGAACAACCCTGGCGAAGTACTTTGCCGTCGTCAAACGCGGCATATAATTATCTAACTTTGGCATCGCATAGCGTTCTCTACGTAAAGCTACATTCAAATGTTTGGGATCTGTGCACAACCGCGGATCACCATTCTTTTTCGTGACAATTGCCACTTGATTAGCCCAGTCAGTCGGTTCGTAGACTTCAGCGATTACGCCCAACTGCATTGAGTTACTTAATTCGGGGACGAACTTATCCCGTAAAGCAAACGGAAACCTTTTAATCAGCAGTGCAGTCGGTCGCATGGACGGATCTACTGACAAATGAGTGGAACGTTCGATCCTCTCCAACTTTGGGCTAAACACGATGGGATACTGTTCACTAACATCCGTCTCCATTTGACATGCATGCACGAAACGATCATGATTAAAATGAACAAAACCAAGACAATAGTTGAAATTAATGCCGGTAATCGACATGATATGAGGCTCCACCTTTGGGATCGATCACTTCAATTATCACCAAGCCGTTTCAAATAGGAGAGAAGCTCTTGTCATGTGACACCCGAACTTCTGGGCCCCGCTTTGATGGTATTATGTTGATGTCAACACCTGTGTCCAACTGGAGTCGCACGATTTCGTCCCGTCCGTCTACGACACGTTGGTGATTGAATGTTTAGAGTACGAGAGAGTTGTGTCATGAGTGAGTGCATCCACCTTGGCAGACTGGCAGCACCGAGCAAAACGCGTCCGTCTGTCATATTCGGCGCAACTTCCGCCCAATGCAGGACATTGATCGCGATCCTTCGGGTGTTGCACGACACCGAATTTTCAAGTTTCCCTTTTCTTGGTAACATGCTCCGCAGTTTTATCAGGTAACCTTCGTACGACACATCTCTGTATCATTCGGCAACCATATTTGCTGGAGGTGGTGTGCGGCTGACGATTCACTGTGGCATACATTATGGCACTGTCTGAGTGATAAATGCTGTTGCCGTAATAGCCGCTTGGTGCTGTTTTCATCATTGATCCCAGGACGATTCTATCTCAGATGAGACTATTAGCCATATAATTTCATAAATTGCAGGAAGGAGCCAGAAGCTTCAGATCGGTAACGTAGTAACTGATGGGTTATTTCAGGTGTTTACTTCGAGTGAAAAGGCGATACCGTAGGTAAGTCTCATTAGGCTGGACCTCACAGGAATCTGAAAATATGAGATACCTTTAGTAATTTGAACAAAGCCGTAAGGAGACAAGCACTAGCAGATGTCAACATTTCGTATTGTCTCTTCAGTGCCAACACAATAACATGCAAATATATAAGACGACAGGTAGGGTGAGACCGGAACAAGTTAGAACAAATGTTTACTATCGTGTTAAGACTTGCTAACGCTCGTTTCCTACGTTTCGCAGGGGCAGTCGCGATCAGCCCTATGAAACCAGCACTCGGTGTGCAGAAACAGTTGTTCATAAGCCTACGGCTTCCCTGCGCGTAAGGGTGTCACCCCTGTCCCCTCCCTTGTTTTAACCTGTTCCGGTCTCAACCTACCTGTCGTCTTATATATTTTCATGTTATTGTGTTGACCCTGAAGAGACAGTACGAAATGTTGATATCTGCCAGTGTTTGTCTTCTTACGGCTTTATACAAATGTACTTGCAGAAATCGTCGAAATACCCGATGACTGTTTCCATGCTATTTCCGAGTCCTGCTAGGCCATAGTGGAATCAACTTAGGTCGTAAAAACTGCGATTTGCACGGTTACCGTTTTTGAATCTGGTCCCTTCTACACGTTGGCCGACGTATCGAAATGGTGTAGATCATCTGGGTCTTCATCCTTTCCATAATGCATGGTTACAAACACGAAGCACGTTTCATCTCCGAGCGTATGTCGAAACCTCGGATGGCGGTACGCCATTAGTTGTCCGTTTAGGCGCAGCAGCAGCAGAAATTGACCCACTTACTTTTCAACATTTCGCGATTACATGCCAGTTCGAGGTTTTCCACGTTCAATGGAGCAGGTGTTTGCATGGCTGGTTGCGCTACAATCAGCAACTGTGCACCGTTCGGTGATCTTGCCTTGGTCTTCTCTGACACTATGTCACAGAACTCGGGTCCTTCAAGGGCAAACGAATTATGGTATAAAGCAAGCTCAGGAAATATAACAGCGGGATTAACTTGTACAGGCTTCTATATAAGTAACTAGATCAAGTTCATAACTCATAAAGTTTCTCTATTCATGAGCTTCTTCCTGAGAGTCAATAAATCAAATTCAACTAGGTCAAATACGAACCCATCAGCCTATAGGCGAAGATGCGTAGGCGATTGTTCGCTTGCGGCAGGATAGCTGCATGCTTCGTTATGAAAAGCAGTCTCGTTACTCTGATTGCATAACGCCATCACACCAGCCACAGTGCCTTGCGGTTCACCATGCCAAGTACCTCGGCGTACTCTAAAATCATTGTGCACAGTCGCAGCTGTCGCTCTCTTCATTGCTCCTGAAACTGACGAGCCGCGTACATCATATCAGTAGTACTGCGACATAAACGGAACCCACAATGCTCTTCCGCCACGTGTCGTTCAACGAACTGAGAGGCGAGGCGGTTGAGCACGATTCGTGCGATCAACTAACCCACATAAATCAGCAATGTGGTACCAAGCTAATTTATGGCAAATTGCTTACTCCATTTGCCATTGCACAGTGCTGACACATGAGCATCCTTCAATTCAGCCAGAACTGCCCAGTATCCCTTCTTCCTATACTCTCCAAGGCCATGGAATCCATAGTTGCCGATGCACTGGTGTGCTATCTGGAACACTGTAACATCATCACGCCTGAGCAGCACGGTTTCCGCCGACAGCGCTCATGCACAACGAAGTTACTAATCGCACACAGTAATTGGACCGAGGCAGCCGACGCTGGAGAAGGCGTTGATGTGATCTACTTAGATTTTTCGAAAGCTTTCGATCATCTAGACCATCGGATATTACTCTCCAAGCTCCAGCAGTACGGGATCGGCGACACTCTTTTAAGCTGGATTACCAACTTTCTATTTCAAGGGCAATTAGTGGTCAGAGTTCAGAGCTCTTTATCGGACCGTATACAATAATAATAATAACAATAATAATAATAATAATAACAATACGTATATTTCCCGATTGTACGAGAAATTGTCCTTGGCTTGTGGACAGATCATGCGTAAAATAATTGTCATGCTCATGCATGTGTGCTACATGTAATATGCCGTGCGTGATATCAAAATAATTTTGAATCACAACTTTTGTTGTTGCTGAGTTCTTTGCACCATCATTGTTTATATATTCTTTTGTCCATCCTGAAGTAACTCGTGTGGTGATTTGCCCGATGGAAACATGGTCCTTATCGAGTTCTGGTCTAGGAATTTGCTAAGCTTTATGTGGAATGCTCTTGCATTTGTGCAAGACCTGATTGGGGCTGGTAGGCTATTCCAACGGCAGCGGATCTGACGACGAAGAAGTTTGATCGGATAGCTGTCCTGGTTCTCGGCACACATAATGTACAGTTCTTGTTGCGTATATTCTGAATGAAGTTATGTTGAATTTTAACTGTACACAGATTGGAGGATGTCTTTTGGTTTATGCGATTGTGTATCAGCATCAGGTTATGTTTCAGTCGTCGCAACCAAATGGGCTCGAGCTTAAGCTGCTGACAGCGCTCCTGATAACCCAATGTGGTTGATTTACTGAACAAGCGCTTAGTGAACGCTCTGTACAGGTTTCCTAAAGCTTTCCTGCCACCCATTCGCATGTTCCCATAGATGATGCTGCAGTATTCAAGGATAGAAAGTGCAACTATTTTGAAAAGCTCGAGTCTGGAAGGGGTTGTATAGATTTTATGACATAGTCACAGATCGTTTGGCACGTGCTATTTGATACTCAGCTTGATCTGAGAAATAAAAGTTTGAAGAGTATGGCATGCCTAGATCACAGTGGGATAGTTTCAAACAGATACGTTCATTGTTCAGTTTAACAGACTCTTCAGAGATTAAACAGCCGTGTGCCATAATGCATGATTTACTAGCTGAGAAATTTAGCATCGATGTGTTGCGTCATTTCACAAGTATATGGAGGTCTTCTTGAACGAGCAGGACTGCGCTATTGAGTTCGTCTCGTCGAAACTTATAAACAATCTTTATGTCAGCGGCGAGCAAAAATGGTCTGTTATGTTTTAGGAACACCATGATATCGTTAATATAAAGTAGCAAAAGCGAAGGACCAAGTACACTCCATTGCATGACACCACTAGTGACTGGACGTGGGGAGGAGTTATGATTACCCAGAATGACTATCTGGTAACGCCCATTTAGGTATGATGCTAACCAACCAAATAGTGCGTCTCTGATCTCAAACGCCCGATCCTTTTCAGTATCCGCTTGTGGGGCACTCTGTCGAATGCTTTCTGCATATCCAGGAACAGTATTATAACTGAATATTTCGAATAATTGGCTTCTGTGATATAATCCAGGTAGTGCAGCTGACAAGTTGTACAGGAATGTTTTTCGAGGAACCCATGTTAGGATTTGTTAAGTAGCGCATGACGATGGATAAAGTCCATGATTCTACTTTTAATTAATGTTTCGCGTAATCTAGCCATGACGGGAGTATGATGGATAGGTCGATAATTAGTGACGTGCTGTTTGGACCCCCCTTTATGACGAGGAAAAATAAACGATGTTTTCCACTTATCCGGAAAGCAGCTAGATTATAAGGACAAGGTGAACATGTTTAGCAAAAGCAGTGGTATGTCTGGTCCAACAAGTTTAATAACTGATGGGGGGATGCTGTCAGAGTCTGGTTTGAGTGATGGTTTGATGGACTTCATTGCCTGTTGGATGGTCGAAAGAGAAATCTCGACATTATCTATGCCACTTGTTGTAAGTTCCGGGCAGCAAGGTATAGGGTCGATTTCTACGTTCATGGAAGTAGCGAAAAACGTGCTAAACGCTTCACAAATAGCAGGTGGCTCGTTAAGGTGACGACCGTCCTCATCAATAAGTTCCGTAATCAAAGATATTCGATTGTTAGTCCTACGACGGAGTAATTTGGCCAGTTCCTTTCTTCTGCATTTCATTTGCAAGGCGTTCTGCTCTTCCTTTTCAATCCGTTTCAGTTGTGAGCGCTTGATGCAGGCGGTGGATTCGTGCAGCTGTAATACTAGTGAGAAGTCTAGTTTTTCTGATTTTCCCGAGTAGTTTTCTCGGTTTCAAGTCATTCAGAGTGGCGCTTACATTCATAGGACAAGGAATGGCACCTTTATTATGCGGGACATGTACAGTTAGGATGTGGTTGATCTGCTAGTAGAAATGTTTCACTACAACATGGGCGCAAGTGGAGAGAAAGAACCCATCCCAGTTAGAATACCAGATCTGCTTTCCAAAATGTTCCCAGTCGATCTTTCGTATAGTATGCTGGGTAGTTGAGTCGAGTTTGGTATTCATTTCCAAGTGGATGGAAAGGCGTAGCATGTTGTGGTCACTACCTGGAAGGTTGTCTAAGATGTCAATTTGTGCGTCAGGAATCCCCAGAGGGAAAATTAAATTCAGTATGTTGGCAGCCTTAGTTGGTCTGGTAACCCACTGAGTCCAAATCCCAACTCTGATAGTCAATAAGAAAGATCTGTGCAATGATGAGGATGTTTGTAGTGAACAAGTAATATTCGGTAGATTGAAATCGCCAGCGATTATCTATAGATTGTGTGGTAACACCCATGCGAATTCAAAAGCCGAGGAGCTAATTGCGATATCTTTGGCTGTCGCTTTCGGAGGGTTCTATATGTAACTAATAAGTATTGTAGATGAGGCTGCAGCGACCGATAGCCATAGAGATTCTGGGATATTGTTTAACTGTGGGTCGTCAATGAACTCTGCTCTGAAGTTCCGATGGAGATATACGATGCACCCGCCGCTTTTCTTTGTGCTGCGGTATTTTCGAAATAGATAGTAGTTAAGAATATCTAAAGCAGCATCCAATGTATCAAGGGAGCAGCATGTTTCGGTGACGAGAATTACATGTGCAGTGCTCAGCTGAGTAAGCATCCTTACAAAATGTAACTTGCTTTTATGGATCTTGCGTTAATTAGTATTAGTGAAAATGTAGTGTGCACAAAAAGTAAAGTAAAGTAAGTACTTTAAAGGATTGTGAATCAAAAATGACGGGCAAAGGAGTTAAATAAGGGTGTGGTGAAAACAAACCCATCGGTGGAATGCTCAGGTGTTAGAGCATTGTTCCCGCTAGTAAAACCGAGTGGGCAGAAGAGATTGATGTCCCGAGGCAAGGTTGGAGTTTATCTGACATCGAGCTAACTGTGACATGTGAATGAACTGCCAGAAAAGTGAAACAAGATAGGATGTCTCTGCTGGGTGTGTCAGTGGTAGGAATGGGTGCGGAGTCATTCCCGCTTCCGCTAAAATAGGGTTAAGTCGAGTGTGGTGTGCCGCGAGGCTCAGTTCTAGGTCCACGTTTGTTCTTGGTATTTATTAATGACCTTGCACAGGGAATCGTCTCAAAGTTCCTAATGTTTGCCGGCGATGTCTAGCTTTGGCGCAGGATCCAGGCGAATACCGACCAGCATCTGCTTCAGAGTGACCTAGATACGGTGTATCAATGGTTAACCCAAAACTTACTGCATTTCAATGTCAGTAAATGCAGCGTACTTTCCATCCGACATGAGGGCAGCTACTCATACCGGCTCGAAAGGAATATACTGCAAAAATCAACTGTCGAACGTGACTTGGGTGTCCTAAATCAAGAGAACTTGAGTTGCTCCAGAAAACCCGAAAATGCCTCAATGACTGAGGACCAACACGTCGGACTGTCTTGACGGGCATTTGAACACATAAACTGCTCCATCTTTCGCCAAGTGCTCGGGGTGTGTTCGCCCCCATGTCGAATGCGCAGTTCAAGCCTGGCATCCATGGTTGAAACATGACCTTAATGCACTGGAGCAGCCACAACGTCGGGCATCTAAGAACGTAACTGGAATGCGCAATCTTTCATACCAGGAGAGGCCGCAACGAGTGGGAGTATTCAGTGGAATCTATCGCAGACTACGAGGCGACCTGATTATCGTATACTTGATTCTGCGGGACCCACATCATGTGTGGCGCCCTTTCTTGTGAGTCTGCACCAATACAACCCTGATGGGCCACTCATTGAAACTCGCTGTAGAGTATAGCCGCCTAGAGTGCCGCAGAAATTTCTTTTCCATTCGTGTCTGTCACTCTCCTAGAATCGGTCGTCTCTGTACCGACACTAACAGTATCTCAAAGACGGTTGGATGACGCACGCATTCACTTTGTCACTTAGAGCTACTTCTCCATCCTACACCTGAAGTCTACCATGAAATTACTTGATGTTAACTGCGGGTGCTCTGAATCTAGGCTGATTGCAGGACCACAGCGGAGTAAACGATAAGTCCTTATTTTCATATTTGAAATACTAACTGTTTTATTATCATTATTATTATTTCGGTATCCTCACCAATTAGCCAACGGTACTTGTGAAGCAACGCTTCTTAACCCGTATAAATTCATTGTTCATTGCTCATGGTTCGAACTACTCGCTTTGCACCAACTGATGACTCGCATGTAGCAACGTGGGTCCGCTGTGTTTCAACAATTCTGGCTATATGCCATCGGCTCCGGCGCACTTGCCGTTCCGCAGTTAAGCAAGTGCTCTCTGTCTCACGCACTGTTGATGTGTCCGCAATGCCCATCTTCATCTCGTGTTGTTGCAGCCTATAGAACGTAGGCCAGTCAAACTCTGTACGGTTGTTCAAGAGACGGTCAATGTGTTTTCGCCACATCTGCATGACGTTTGCAGTCTGTGTACAAGCAGCACCTGAAGTATTATCGAAGAGCGCCTACAGCGGATGTAACATGTGTCTATACACGGCCTTCGAGGAGTCAAAGGATTTCTTGTGTTGACTCCGTTTGGCTTAGCATACCATTTGCTTCACTTTCTCCGCCCACCATGCTTGTTCACGGGGTGCTGAGGTGGCGGTGCCTACACGGAAGAATGTGTAAGTTGTCTTGGTCAGCGAGGCGAATTTCGCTGATTGAGCGCGATTTGCATCGCAGCTAGTGAAGTGTGCACTCGGGACGCTCACTCGCTTTCCGGCTGAGCAGTGTGCGCGCCTTCCAGCACCCAATGTTGGTCGCTTTACGCAGAGGCATTCGATTGCTGTGGTGAACAATCACACTAATTCTGACCTGTATTTGATGAAGTAGAGGTTAGGTGATGTGGGGACGGAGTGATTATGTGCAAGGGACGAATAAAGAAGGAAGGCCCCAGTGCTTGAATACTTTCGCTTTTTGTCACCACTGTATGCAGCAGATAAGGCGACCCTTTTCCCAATACCACTGCACAACAACCGATGCAGCATGAAAATATTATTGTTGATATGATTCCTGGTTACTTTCTGAAGTGGTGTACTGCCAGGTTGTCCACGCCTGACCGGAGAACAAGTCGGTCCTCAGCCAAAACACAGCATTTAATGTGCACCCAAAAGCTGACTGACCGTGCGCCATGAATTAGTAATTTAAAAGTTCAATAATTGGTGATGGGCTAAAATCCATAACTTTACAAGACCCGCAGAATGGATAAGTAAAAAAAATTAATATCAGAATGTTCCAACGTGGAACGTGAAGTATCAGTGGTTAAATCATTGCACTTTATCAAACTTTGTGCAGCTTTTCTCACTAAGAGGAAAGTCTGAGATTTTTTCGAATATCATCATGTCTGGTGTATTCACTACATATGTTGGTAATGCATTCCAGTGAGAACAGCTTCTAAGTGAGTAAAAATACTGTCTACAGTTCATACGGGGATGTTGTGTCATGAGTTGCAGGTGGTTGCCTCGGTTTTGTTTGTATGGGGCTAGAGTCAACAGTGATGTACATGGATGCTCGCTTTCGGTTAGTATCCAGTATGTGAGAGTAAGATCTCCTCGAAGCCGTCGGTATTCTGAGGAGAACACACGGAGTACACGAAGACGCAGTTCGTAACTTATACCGGATAGTCCACCCGTTGCCTTTGTGGCTTTTCTTTGGGGTCATTACAATTGGTGAATGTCTCATCTTAACAATGGACACCAGGCCTGAATCGCATATTCAACGTGAGGACGAATATAGAAGTTAATAGGAAGTGGTACTAGCCGTCACTCAAAGGTGCCGAGAGCTCGCCTCAAAAGTCGCAAATTCAAGTCCGCCACACTTGCTGCTTTCGGACATTGGAGCGAAATGCCAAGACCCTCTTGCACGCTTATACCTAAGTCGCGTTCACTAGTCACGTGTTGCAGAGCTTGTTGCCCCAAAAGTATGTGTTGACGAAGCTGCTGCGCACCGTCAGCAGCTGGCACTTTACGAGGTTCAGTGGGAGCTGTTTCGCTCCTACCCATTCGCTAATTATAGCCAGATCTTCCTGGATGTAGACACGGTCGGATGCTAAGCAAATTAGTATCCATAGTTTAGCATCGTCCGCAAATATTTGCCTCGGGGACAGAATGTCTGCTGAAAGGTCATTAATGTATACTAAAAGCAGTAGCTGGCCGAGGACGGATCCTTCTGGTACACCACTGGAGACACAGGCCTTCAGAGTGGATGTCGGATACTCTTAGCTTGCTTGCTCTGTCGTGTAAGTAGCCTTTTAACTAGATGAGCAGGGAACCGTTGATACCGTAAGCAGCAAGTTTTTGGATGAGAAAGAACAGACTGACCCTGTCGAATGCTTTAGAAAAATCCAAGTAAATCACATCTATGGGGACTACTTCATCAGCTGCCCTGGTTCATGAATCCCAAGTAAGCAACAAATTGGTGACATAAGATAGTCTGCGCCTGAAACGATGTTGGGCATTAGTAATTATCTGTTGACTTTCTATGTATCGCGTCAGTTCATGTGCGATTACCGATTCCATCACTTTTGATAAAACAGGAGAGTAATAGATCGGTAGTTGGCAGGATCCGAGCGCTTACCTCCTTCGTACATTGGAGCGATAATTCCATTTTTCCACAAATGAGAGTGTATGAGAGTTAAGCAGACCCAGGGTAAAGGTTGTAAGTGGTGTTGCAATGGTGGGAGCAAGGCTTTTCATTACTTTTGGGCAGAGCATGTCGATTCCCGAATCGCTGTACTGGCGAAGAGAATGTAATTTGTTTGCAGCAGCTGCTGGAGTAAAGGTGACGTTGGATAATCCAGCGACATTTGTTAGGAGTTGATAGGACGAAGGTTTCATGGCATTTGTAGCTACCGAGCCAAACTGCAGGAGTAGAGCTTTCGCGACATTCACAGCAGTAGTGGTTAGGCCCCTGGCCATCTTAAGTGGTGGTATTCGGTGATGAACCTTTTTTGCTATTCACAAATCTAAATAGTAGTTTGGTGTTACTCGTAAATTGCAGCACCATGGTCTCCTGCCATTCGTACTTATCGACCCTAATGAGCGACTTGCAGTAGTTTCTGATTGCCTTGTAATTCTGCTATGTGGTACCACATGGGCTTAGAGAATGTAGCCTCCAGTTCTAATCTCTTCTGTTAATCCATTCACGTGTTCTGTTTCGGATCCACTTTTTGGTCCGGCGCGACGCCCGTAATGGTACAACCTTCCATGCTGATCGTATGGCCCAGTTAATTTTACCTTTTAATTCATTCCACGCGTGATTCGCTGAACTGTGCGTTCTTAGGTTCCAGTCAACGGTTGCTGCTAAGATGTGCAGCTTAAAATAGTCCGTAATAGTTCGTTGAGTCGCTCTTTCTTTATCAACAATACTGACGTAACACACAACCAAATGTTAGGACTGAATGGTCGCTACGGCCCAGTGGGGGGTTGTATGCTACTGACAACCATCAACTCTTCATTAGTCTGGATTAAGTCCAGGAGTGATAGCTTGTTTGAACTGCTGTGTCTGATTGGTCGATACACACGGTTATCCAAAACTGCCATATCCAAGTATTCGAGGAGCTTCGATTTAAATGAAGTCCCATTAGGGAGCATTGATGCTATTGAAGGAACATTAAAGTTGACCATTATAAGATGGTGAGAGTACTTTTGTGAAACAGCATAGCGGCCAGCGTTTGACAGAATTTTATCGCTGTCTACTGACGACTTCGGAGACCTATAGATAACTGCTAGGAGGCAAGCATCACGCGTCTTCTGTGAACTAACATCTCAACCTGCTAGGTGCAGTCGACAAAATTGTGCGTCGGAAACAACACGAGAATTATTGGTAAGGGCTTCACATTGCAAGTAATGTCGATAGTAGAGGGCAACACAGCCACCGCAAAGTGGACAATCATTTCGGATGACTGACATCTTACAGTTCAAACTCTAGATCACGTATGTCGTTTGAAAGCCGTTTCAGTAACTGCTAGGAGGTCCCAAGTTGTTGTTTCATGTCGATGGCGCAGTTCCGCGAGCTTAGAATACAACCCCTGCGAGTTGGTGTAACAGCATTGTATTTGTTGATGCATTAGGAGCTAGGTTCGTTTTAAGTGACGGTACAAATAGTGCCGGTCTGCTGAAGTTTTTGAAACGATCGTTTGCATGGTTGGCTGATCTTAAATAGATACAATCGAGACTGAATCATCTGTATCTAAGGTCTGTATAAGTGAAGGAATGGAATATAGTATCGGATATATTACAACTACATTCATCAATTTACCCCAGTCCAAGAAAGCGGCGCACGAGTAAGCGTTGGTCGTTTCTATTGTTCTTAAGACCTGCCTTACCCATATTACTTCCCATAATACTCTACAGTAACAATTCAGTACATGTTCTACAGCGTTTCTATGAATAAGAGGCACTTGAATTCACTAGAAGCTTAAACTGACGATTTACACTGATGTTTACTTTCACCTCAACCATCCTACGGGACTTGTAAAGCAATCGCTTTTTTGCCTGTAATAAATCATTGTTCATTGTTCATTGTTCTGGTGGCCCAAGTTTCCTGTTGTCAAGCCATGCTTAGCTCGCCCCTGATACCATTTCGGTCGCAGCCAAGGTCACTTTCAAAACTCGTGGCCTACTGCCTGGGTAGTTTGTGGAGGCAATTAGATGGGCGATGTCAAAAGCCACGACATTTCGCATGTTACAGAGCTCTGTGATGCACCTTTATTCTCCGAGCTCGTACTTCTGTTCTTTACTGCTATCGTCATGCTTCAATTCTGGCCCGAAGTAGTATCACTTTATTTATCTCATGTTGACGTGTCGAAATAGGGTTGGATTTCCGCTTCTGTCTTTCTGCCCATAGCCTGTCAGGAAAAACGCGGGTACTGACAGAAGAGTTCACTAGAATGTGGCTTGCTAAGAGAACATCTTCCAGGTTACTTGGGTTGCCAAACGTTACTCGCAGTAACCGAGGTTTCTCTACATGTGGAGATGATGGATTTCTTGAAAGGCGTGTAAGACTAGTTGGGAGAATTTCATTCCGAGCGCGCAGGTTATAGCAACCCAGCAGTTTTGCTCCTCGACTTGTCTACCTTTTGACGATTCGCTAGTTCGTGCTGGGACGTTTGAACATATCACAACTATCGTCTTTGGGTTGCGTAGTAATTGTTTGTTCTGCAATTCCTTGTGACCGTAGGTTTCTCGAGTTGGAGTGTCTGGCTTGTCTTCCG
Organism: Dicrocoelium dendriticum; assembly: GCA_944474145.2. NCBI lineage: Eukaryota > Metazoa > Platyhelminthes > Trematoda > Plagiorchiida > Dicrocoeliidae > Dicrocoelium > Dicrocoelium dendriticum. Next base: position 72,926,265 of record OX104065.1, on the reverse strand, counting down.
GTAACGATAGGCAAAGGCTGCAACAAGATTTTGTACGTAAAACGCCGTTAGTTGCACTGCCTGTAGGAGTCAATTGTTGTTGCCCAGCTACTGACGGAGGTGATCGTGTAATTTGCGCATAACTCTGCATGCTTTGGAGCATAAAGTGAGAATTGGGAGACCGTTCAACGGCCTGTTTTCACTGTGGTTAGTCACTAAAGGTGTTTGCCTTACGCGGGACTGTGTAGCAATGTAGCTAGAGAGCTTTTGCCCTCTAACAGGTCTTGGAACCGGCTGCATAATACATTAACCAGCAAATGGAGTAATGATACCTTCAATTCCAATACGGCGATCAGTTAATTTTACTCTTCCGACTCAAGCGGAAGCCATGTCTTGAACCCTAGCAAAATAAAGGATGTAACCCAACCCTTAAAACGCGACCGTCACATAAGAGCGTCCACGATAAAAGTCCAAGGCACGGCATTAGCAGCAGTGGGTCGACGATCAATAAAGATCTCTTCCCAACACATCTCAGCTATATATATATATATATATATATATATATATATATATATATATATATATATATATATATATATATGTATATATATGGTTGGCGGCATCCGGTTTCGGATTTGCCTGTCACTGTGATCAGCCACAGGACGCCTGCGCCTACAGAGGGACCATGGGTGGCTTGCGCTGCACCACCCACAGCTCCAACCACACACCCCATATCCAGTGAAAACCTGAAGGAATAAGACCGGGAGGCATGTGGATGGGAGCCACGTTTCATCAACGGAGCTGGCCCACACTCCTTCACAGGCAAACACAAGCACGCTGTAGTTGGGAACCAAGCGCACACAAGGCCGTGGCTGGACCGTAGTCCGTTCCACACTGAGTGCATGGAACCACTTTTCGAGCCTAGCATGACCACAAGGACTGTGCACCCCGTCCCCTCCAGCAACGACCAACTGTCTCCTAGAGCCAGTATGGAAGAGGTAGTGGGTAATAGACAGGTAGGCACCTTGTCAACATGCACATCAAGCGCAGCCACACCGGGGATATCAAACAACAGCCAATCACTTGAAATGACATTATCAAATAAAATATATCTGTTAAAGAATGCGGCTATGCAGGCATAACTCTACCCTAAAATAGCATATGAACTAGGTTGCTTACCAACGAATCCACGATAAGTACGAAATGTCCAGAAGTTACTCAAAAAATGCTACAAACGCAATAAAGTTAAAGAAGATAACCACAATTAGCGTAAGCAACGTGGCCAGTTAATAGAAGATTGGTCAGGTAGGCAGAACAAACCAAATAAAGTGGAATGAAATTTATGCAGCTTAAAAAGTCATAGTTTAAGTGTAAGTTGGTTTAGCCCAACTGCGGTGACGAAGCATCATGAATGCAAGATCAGTCTCAGCATAGGGCGCATAAATATATATATATATATATATATATATATATATATATATATATATATATATATATATATATATATATAGGACTCATGTCTGTTTAATAGTCTTAATGAACCTTCGATGAAACTGCATGAAAGGATGCCTTCAATAGGTGATAGCTTTCATGACCATTATAAACAAAGAACAACGACTTTTCCCGGTTACAATATATGTGATTTACAAGTCCCTTAGTATGGTTGGAGTGCTACTTTAAATCGGAAGGGGCGACGAAAATGTAAGTCTTCGTTTTAAGCCTGTGCTTATTTAAATCCACTGCTGCATAAGGCTCGTTTGAAATGTGAATCCAATGTACACACACTAAATGACATAGTGAGATTCAAATTCTTGGAAAATACTTGGAACTGATCGAGTGGTCATGAGCTCAGAGAGGTTTGGAAACAAACTGCTATATCAACCGCTATTTTCCAAATCTCAATGAACTCAGTATAGAGTGCTTATTTATGTAAAGGCATGAAAAATAAAAAAGGGAACGACAACGCTCATTCATGTGTGTTGCTTCAAGTGACCAATGTGATGGCTGAATCCAGTTCAGATACATCCATGCTACTCACATGGACACTTCTGCATGTCTCCACATCGTCATGTTGCGCAGAGGGCTGTTAAGCACATGGGTTGGCGTGTGTTTTATTTGTCCTCCAAGTGAAACGAACTACATCAAGTAGTGCAGGTTGGAAAGCGTGTCATCAAGGCGTTTTTTTTTGAAAAGCGTTAATGTAGGGGCAGGGATGACGTGAGTCGGAAGCGCGTTCTAGACATGGGACACACGAAGGGGTAAAACGTTTTGTCGACAATTAAGTCGACTGTAGTGCGTAGCCAGTTTGAGCGGTTGGCCTCTTTGGTTAGTATTTTGGCTCAGCTACAAACGATTGCGACATGGCTGAACTACGTTCGTTAGTATTAAGTATACCAAGATGAGGTCGCCTCGTTAAAGTCGATAGTCACCACTTTACAACCTTAGGGGCTGCAGTCTGCGCTGGTAGGAGAGATGAAACAATCCTCTAACGAGTTTGGTTGCTCTACTTTGTGGAGCTTCAAGTGCATCGACATCGCGCTTGTGTCAGGGACGCCAGGCTTGGATCGCGTATTCCACGGGGGGCCTCACGTAGGCGTTCATCATTTGCGTAATGATTGATGGCTCAAAACTGCCGAGAGCCCTCCGTAAGAGTTCAAGATTTTGACCGGCTCCTTCGCTTGCCCTTCCAGCCTGTCTCGAGCAGCCAAGGTCGTCCTGCACGATCACCCCGAGGTAGCATTCTGGGAAGCACGTTAAAACTGCTGGTCCCTAAGTCAATATTCATACATAAGCTGATGGCGTATGCTTACGACTTTGCACGGTCATCTTGAACTGGAGCCGGTTGTCGGATGACCACGCATAAGCCCTGTCGAGATCGCTCTGCAATGCCATGTGATCATCCAATGTCCAGATATCATGCAAAATTTTAATATCATCTGTAAATGGTAAGAAATTCGATTGCAGTACATTGGCAAGATCGTTAATGAACGCTAGGAGTAAATGTGGCTCCAGTACCGATCATTTGGGCACCCCACACTGGACGTCAATTGGATCGGAAATGGAGCTGCGGACTTTCACATTCAGCTGACGTTCAGCGAGGAAGTTATCAATCCAACCGAATACAGGGTCACCGATTGTATAGCTTCGAAGCTTGTGAAGGAGAATGCGGTGGTCCCAACGGTCGAACTCTTTCGAGATGTCCAGGTAGACGACGTCGACTCCCACTCTGGCATTGGCTGACTCTGTCCAGTTCGCACTGGCTAGCAGTAGGTTTGTAGTGTATGATCTATTTCGGCGGAATCCGTGTTGCTGTGACACTAGGATCTTGTTGCTCTCAAGATATACCACGGTCGCTTCTGCAATGATACGTTCCATTAGTTTGAATAAAAGTGGGAGGCGAGTGATTGTACGGTAGTTCGAGGACTCCGAACGATTATTATTTTTGTAAATAGGAGCGACTAGCCCATGTTTCTACATTGTGGGAACCTGCATTTCTTCGAGACAACGTTGAAAGAACCGAGCTAATGGTTCAGCAAGGTTCATGGCCGCTGTCTTCCATGCCTTTGTTTTGATGTCGTCCAAGCCAGGTGAGCGATGCACTCGCAATGACACTAGCTTTTTCATCACATTGACTGCCGTGAACGATTCGTGGTTTATCCCTGGTGACGATGGAAGCTGCGTCAAAAGCGGATGGAATAATGGTTCACTTCGGAAGGTATGAATAAAGTGTGGGCGAAGCAAGTCGGCGACATCTTGTTTAGTTTGCGCAAGACCATCTGTTGCAGGTAAAACTGCCATACCGCGCTACACTCTGCGGAGCTTGTTGACGGGTTTATACAGCAACTTAGGCTTGGTACGGAATTTTACTGCTAGGTTCTGTTGATGTTAGAGTTTGTCTTCGCGGGTCAGCTTGACGCAGTGATTTCGTTGAGTTGTGTAAGCATCCCAGGTGAGGGTACTTAGACAGGACAAATCAGTAATTTACCAACATGTTACTTAGTGGATTCCAATAGGTTTGAACCGCATATAGCCAGTGTTAGTGTCAAGATGTAGAGATGTAGATTTATGGTCTGTCCACCACTACCCCACCTGGCACCACACATTACAAGGGTCTTTTTTAATCCACCAGATGACAGAGTGCCGGTCAGGTTATGTCATCAGAAAATCTGTAACTTAAGGATTAGCACCACAACTCCACATTCCTACCACTCCGCTCGAGATGTAGAACAAAGCTTGTCAGCACAATTACATGCACAGTAAACACAAGAGAACGTCTTAGCCGTAAATGCTTGTACATCTACAGTGTGAAAATCTAATACCTCAATGCGGAAGGACTCTGGTCAGGCTGCTGAGGTCGTCGAGTACCGCCTTGCTGAGGTCTCAGCTTTCGAAGACAGGCGATATCATCCAACCTGGTTAACTGTACAAATGCCACTTTCTACGTGCATCGCCGGAACTAGGGTAGAGACATAAAAGAGCCGCTGCAGTATGATAAGATGACTGGAACAATTCAGAGACGTCTCATGAATTTGCAGTTGGCACTTGCAACCTCCGGTCGTTGACGCGATGCTGCTCTACTGTTACGTGGACGCGCGCGTTCTTGTGTGGTAAACCTGCTCACAGCTTGAGTGATTAGGTTTTACTTTTCGTTTTCTGTTCCACAATTTCTGACCCGATTCTCTCAGTTTGTAGTGCATATACGTTATGCGTGTGGGGTTGCCCTTCATGAAGCGCGTCTTACTCCTAGCATTGTAGCTGTGTGTTACTGACGTAGACGAGTAAACCAAATAGCACCTGCCTCCAGTTAGAGTGCTAGTAAATTAAGGAATTAAACCTGTCGAACAGCTGTCCCACTGTAACAACCCATGTGGCATATGCTATGGAAACTTTATTTCCGTAACCAATCCTGATGCCAAATTAGAAGTACCAGATGTCAGACCGAAGTAGCGACTGTACAATTGAGCTGGTTACGGTAAAGCAAGCAATCTGCGCACTTCTTGTGATCTAGTTTCGCCCGATTTGCTTTGAACGAGTAACCGGAAAGCACCTGTCTCGCACGAACCATGCACCCAAAATGCCGTACCGTCGCGATACAGCTTGCATATCCAATCGTTGGGGGTGTCATTGCCCAAGGGTTCTTCTAAGTGTGGAGTGTGAGTGATGCTGTATTGTCAGCCATCTTTGGTAAGGCGTCACGTGCGACAGAGAGGGGTGACATGGTTCAGTGGAGACAGCAGGCGCATCAAAGACATGCATCCAGGTCAAAAAGCAAAACCAATAGTGAATGTATGCAGCAATAAGCACAAATGCTGTATCCTCGGACAAACTGGATAACAAGGAGTAACCAGCATCACCGCATAGATAAACACCGTACTCATTTAAATCTCAGTCGTATACGATCTATAGTTTTGTTGCTGATTCAGCAAAGGAGCATCTTGCCGTTTGTTGGTCGAAGTTGCCAACCGACGATAATATGATGCTTGGTTCCCTTTTCGACCGAGTGGGGTGTAGCGTTGATGGTGTGTTGCAGTTATCACTCCGAGTGTCATGCAGTAGCATAGATTAGGAGCAGATAAAATAATGTAAGACTCAACCAAAATCGATTTGCGCGTGAATGGAATTTGCGATGATGCCTTGTCCGCACTATCTGTTTGACTGGTGGAGCTCAGTTCGCAAACAATTAATGAAGACGGAGGAGAAGCCGAAGAACATGGCCAATTTAAGTAAGTGTTGCGCAATATACTCTGTATCAAGAGTTCTCCAAGGTTTAACGTCATAATTTTCCCGACTCTGTCAAGACCCGGACGTGTCCATAGCAGTAAAACAATGTGAGGAAGCGTCAGCGCAGGTCATAGGATAGTTTGGGTCACATGTGTTTTCTGACTTGTACACACTGTCATACACTTAGAACAGCTATCCAAGCCCAACTTAGGTTCTTAGACTTTAACTCTGATACCTGTGCCTGAAAATTATTCCATTAGGCCTCCTTATTTACACCAGGAACAATAAGTTCAGCTGAACCCTTAGAACCCCTGCTTCGCAACTTGGCAGTACTGTATTGGAATTGTTGTCGGGCAACGCAGTCGAGATGGTACTTAACAACGAATTGCTGGGTGAAGTCATGACGGTGGCGACGTTCAGCACGTTGTCACTGCTACTTGTGCGATTCCACCAGTAGCTCAATGCTGTCTCCACACTCCGGTAGGGACAATTTTGTTTTCTGTGAGCGATTTGTTAGGACTGATACACTAGGATTACGAAGGAGGGACCTCGGAGCAAATTGAAACGTCGACTTTCGAACAACTTCTCGACGGTGTACAAAAGCCGTCAGTGAGGGGACAGTGCAGGTCTCACTCCCCTGAATAAGTGGATGCTGCTCTGTATTTGCGTGAGCAGCTGGAGCTCTCTGAGGCAGAATTGGGGAGCAACTCTTCCATCTCCACTACTTGTAGTCGTTTGGCTATAAAGAAACGCATTGAACCCCACTTTGGTGTGCCTCCACCGATGCCAAACGTGCAAGTGGCAAATGGTTTGACAAGTGTGATCGAGGAGCTCAGCTGCCCCGTCGAGGTCAACCCAAGGTCGTACACTCTAATCGGTTTAAACCACTTCGCGGAGAAACTGCCGATGTCGATTGGGAATCAATTTACTCTGCAGCCAATCCGCAAGTACCCTTACAATAGGTTGCGGCGCAGTAAAGGAAACGTTGTCTACTAAACGGCGGTGCATATAACATTTGAACTACTACCTTGCTGACACTATCTTCTTTTCTTCTATAAACGTTTCTGTTCAACCATGGAAGAAGGGCAGGAAGCCAAAAGCGGAGGTTAACTTCGCTGTGTGCAGCGTGCTATGCCTCCCTATACAGCCTCTGGAGTTCTCCCTGACCTCCATGATATACCTATAGATCGCATTGTCACCACATAACGCCCGTATGAATTTCATTCCCTCAACATACAGCTCGTGTATGCTGGCTTACTGACTTACTAGTGTGTTCAAGTACCACCTCGTTCACTTAACCATAATGGCTGCTGCCGTAAGTTGACCTGGCTAATGCCTGTTTGGGCGTGCAACACGCATGCTTTGTTTGCCAGCCTTTCTACCCAGCACCATCCTCACAAGATGATTGAGGCGGTCCCGACCCAGATATTGGAACAAATTGAGAACCCCCACTCCACCTAGCTGGAATGTGGAACGTGCTCAAACAAGCTACTCAACAAACCGCACTTTAACTAATTGGTTTTATGGGTTCACTTGCTGTTTGATTATTGGACGGCTACAGTGTAATGAGCTAACTCCCGGTGGAACGAACAAAGTAAGTAAGTGCCGAGTGGTTTAAAAAGGTTAGGACGTACATCCGATAATACTCAGAAATGTTCAAAACATTATTGTTTCTCCTAAGCTGCTAGATCAAACCAGCAAATTGTGAACCGGAGGAAAACAAGTTAATAGTGTTTTTGTCAAGCACTCCACAATCGTACTGCGGCTTCAGACAATTCGCCACATAAATAAATACTTCATCCGACATACTGACCCAAAAGAAACTACTCAACAACACAGCTCCGCATGACCCGTCTTGGAGATTAGCTGGATTGGGTAAAGCAACCCGCAAACGTGTGTGGATGCAACTTATTGCATCTTAGTTGACAATTCCATTCGGTAGTAACGCAACATTTCCCTTGTCTGTGCAACACACATGAATCCGGACTGCTGCTGCAGGTGTTAAGCGGTTTCTAGCCCCTCTTCCACGGTTCACCTAGAAAAATGGATCATATGCGATGAAGGAGAGTGTCCCATCAGCAATCTGTTGTTTTTTTAATTTCAACCCAGCTTCCGTTGGATTGGCCACTGTTTCAACCATGCCTCTAGATGCCCACGGAGCTAACCGGTCACTCTCCTGACCTAGGAGGAGTGAGCTTTTGAGCTTGGAACAACAGATTCACAGCGAATCACGATCGTGTTACAGTGATATAGCAAGTCTGAGTCTTCGTGACTCATTCAGCAACAAGCAGACAAATGACAGCAGCTGGTAGGTGACGATTACCCTTACCTTTTCCACCATAAACAACCAGTGACAGTGGCCATATAGCCCCCGGGGAGGATGTTTACTGGGAACTGAAAATGAATCAGTCGTGCTTTTGATGTACCACAAGAAAGTGCAAACATTCTTGTTCGGAACGCCGGACGATAGGAGTTGTGCACATCAAGTCTACACTATAACACATACCGTGGCCGAAGCCTTAACGGCCATATAGCAGGCTTTCGTGAGTGTCCATGTAAGGTTATGAGGGACAGCAGAACATTTGGAACCAACAAGTTGGATGAGTCAAGAGTTGCAGTCAGGGGGACTTTAAGCTAATAGACAACATTATTAATGTTAAGCGCAATCCGATCAAGTTGGCGGCATATCAGTTGGCAAAATAACGTGGCTAATATAGGCGTTGTGGGTCGCATCCCATTACGAACAATGAAGAAGTACTTTATACGGGTTAAAAAGCGCTGCTCTGCATGTCCCGTTGGATAGTTTGCGGGATGTCGGCATAATAATAAAACAGTTAGTATTATAAATATGAAAAGATGGATTTATCGTTCGTTCCGCTGTAGTCGTTAATCCGCGTAGTTTCACAGCACCCAGTTAACAGCAAATAAATCCAAGATAAATTCCAGGAGTACGATGGGGTTATCATGCTAAGCAACAAGGTGTAAGTGGATGAGTACGTTGCCAAACCGTTCTACAAATATTGTCACTCTCGGTGCAGAAACGATCGATTCAGGGAGGGCATTTCATGGGTAACATACGAGCATGGAGAAGAAATTCCAGCGTCACTCCAAACAACTATACTGTTCTGTGGGTTTCAGTGAGTGACTTCTCAAGTTTGTACGGCTGCTGCGTTGTAGTAAAGAGTGGCACACAAGATGGGGGTCGTGCAGAATCAAGTACACCATTAACAGGTCTTCCCATAATCTGCGATACCGTCTGTTGAACACCCCCAATCGTTGCAGCCTCTTCTCGTACGAAAGATTGCGCATTCCAAGAACATATTTGGATGCCCGACATTGAGGCTGCTCCGGCGCAATAAGCTCGTGTTTCAGCCACTAATGCCAGGTTTGAATTGAGTATTTGACATGGGGGGCGAACATACGTACTGCGCATTTGTCGAAAAATAGAGCTGTTTATTTGTTGGAAGTCCCTTAGCAACAGCCTGGCGTGTTGGTTTCCTACCCGCGAGGCGGCTAAGGATTGCCTGGAGTAATCCAAGTCATCTTGAACCAACCCACCCAAATCACTTTCGACAGTAGGTTGTTGCATACATTCGTCCAGAGTCGGTACGAGTAGTTTCACTGAGATCGTATGGAGACTACCTTGCCTTTACTCACATTGAAATGCAGTATATTTTGGGTTGACTATTGAGGTACGGTGTCTAGGTTACTCTGAAGCAGAAGCTTTTCGGCATTTACATGAATCCTGCGTCAAATCTTGATATCGTCGGCAAACAGCAGAAATTTTGAAGCGATTGCCTGTGCGAGGTCGTTTATAACCGCCAAAAGCAATCGTGGCCCTAGAGCTGAGCCTTGTGACACACCACACTAGACTAGTATGGGGTCCGATAAAGAACTCCGAACTCTGACCACTACTTGCCGTTGCAAGAGAAAGTTGGGCAACGATTCCTCGATACTGGAGCTTGCAAAGTAGTATCTCATAGTCTAGACGAACCGATGCTTTCGAAAAATCTAGGTAGATCACATAAACTAGTTCTCCAGCGTCAGCTGACTCAGTCTAACTACTGCGTACGAGTAGTAACTTCATTTTGCATGACCACTGTCGACGGAAGCCCTGCTGCTCGGGCGTGATGATTTTACAGTTTTCCAGATAGCACACCGGTGTGTCAGCAACGATGGATTCCATGACCTGGAGAGTATGGGCAGAAGCGCTACTGTGCGGTAGTCGGAGGGCTCAGTACTGTTTCCACCTTTGTGAATATGGATTATTATTCCAATTTTCACATGGCAGGAACCTAATTCTTGTCTAAACAGCGCTTGAAAAACTTAGCTAAATGTCCTACCAGTCGGCTTGCTGCTTCTTCCAGTGCCTCATGACGAGTGGTATCGACACCCGGCGCGCTATATTTGCGTAGAGACGTCAGCTTCTGAAATACGGCTTCAGCGGTAAAATGCTGTGGGTTAGTCCTAGTGAGTGGACGTCAAAAGCCAGAAGATTCTTTGATGACTAGAACCACTGAAAGGTGTGAACATATTGCATCCACAGCGCGTTTGCTGCTTCCATAGACGTTCTTGTTGGGCCATCGGCCGTCATGAGTAGAGGAAATCCTTGCCTCACCTTTCGTACGCCACTGCCATGCGTGTACAGCAGTTTATAGTTAGCACTGATGGTTTTTGCGCTATTGTGCTGGTAGGCGGCTTCGTCTTCTCTTAGCAGTTGAGGGCAGTGGTTACTTTGGGCTACGTAGTTGTTCTAACTTTCTGACGTCGGAGCTCCTCTGTACACCAGCCATACGGCGTTATGTACTGTCATCCATTCTCGAGTTCTGGTCCTAACGAACCATACTTATTTAGACCCATTGCAAATTCTTGTCTCTGAAGCAGCTGTAATCAAGCGACTGAATTTGTTGACGAACTCGAACCAGACGACTTCCGGGAGTTAGTCGACAACGAATGGCCAGGTTGTGGCCTTGAAGACCTGAACTATTCGATCGTAGCTTGGGATGGCTCATACAGTCTCATAGTTCTCATACCGCTATTCCTCATAAGAGATGAAGTTGAAATTGCTGGCTGCATTGTCACTGCCACCCAACTGTCAGTTTACAACCAACACATCAATCACACGCTGTTTATTGGGAGCGTAGAGCAATAAACATAACATTAGTCGTTGATCAAAACATAGTGCGGCATTGTACACATAACAGGCAATCTTGTTATTCGTTTTAAGACCGCGTTGTTTCCCACCGTAAAGCTCCGAGATTTACTATTGGTGAAGCCAAACCCAGATACTGAGGTAGCTGAGTTGATTTTTATCTCCAAACTCGGTTTACTAACTAGCACAGAGTGACTATCTTGGCCGAATTCATAGTGGACTTGCTGTCGTGATAAGAGGAGGTTGATTTGGTAAAACGTTTAGGCTGTTCTGCGGTATAACCAGTTATGGCTATCAATGGTCAATGGTATATTGCAAATTAAAAAAGTCGAAACTTGAAATAAATGAGGATATCCGATTTCGATGGTCATGTGCTTGTCGAACAATCCAAACTGAGACTAGCGGCTAGGAGATCGGTCACTCACACTCACTGACGCTTCGTACGCGCCACTCTGCTAAATACACGCGCACTGACGATGTCACCTAGCTACCAACACTTGCTTCCATATCGCAGAGGATAGCTCGGGGTATGGATGCGGATCTTGAGCTGTTCTCGGAGCTGAGTGATTAATGTGCAGACGTTTTGTTGCCTGATAAGGCAACTTAACATGTCCCGCCGGATGATCGGTTAGGGGTGGGAAAAATAAAGGCAAAATAGTAATGGGAATTAGTGAACAACTGCAAATTGCGAACTTGCCGATTACAGCTTTCCCGTCCGTTTTATGTACTATCCAAAGTTGTCGTCTGTGGTTTCCGGGGAAAAATGGAGGTGGGTTTGTTTATTTTTGTTGTTCTGCTGTTTGTATAGGTCGTTTGGATTACGTGAGGTGGCGTAGTGTGGCCCGTGCATGGTCAACACGTGCTTTGAACACGGCTAACGTGGGGGCTGACATAACAGCTTCTGAGAGGGTATTCCAAGTGTGGCAAACATGTAGAGAGAAGTTTCTTCGACAATCCAACCGACCGCATCGTCCTGCCAAGTTGAGATCATGACCGCTCAGTTGGCTGTTGTGACTCAGCTTCAATACGTGATGGCAAGGGTGATGAGTGTTTTTTAATATTTGGTAAACCATGATTAGGTCACCAAGCAACCTGCGATAACGCCCACTGAAATGCTAGGCACTCTGAGGCGTTGTTTGTATGACAACTGGCGCAGCACCGTGACATTTTTGGTCCCAGACGTTGTGGAAGCTCCAAGACCGTGAGATCCCGCTTTAGACAAGGGTGCCATGCTTGAATTGCAAATTCAACATGTGGGCGTATATAAGTGGGAATTATTTGGCGAGGAATCGTCCGTTCGGATTGCTCGAAAGCTCTCCGTAAAAGCCCCACGATTTGGATCCCCTTCTTCGATGTCTTTTTGGACTGCTCCGAGCAGCCGAAATCTTCCTGGACAAACACACCGAGATCCTTTTCTATAGAACAGTGTTGCAGATCCTGATCCCGCAGCTTATGTGTGTGAACCATTCGGTGTCTTAATGGGAGCACTCGACATTTAGCCATATTGAAGAAAGGCGATTTTGGACCGACCACCCATAGATCTTGTTAGGGCTGATTTGAAGCTGGATACGGTCTTCTGGAGCTCTGCTCACTCGTCAAACTTTGATGTTATCGGCGTAGAGCAAACAGGTTGACTCAATTTGACTTATTAGATCGTTTATGAAGACCGAAAATAGACGGGGCCGCAGTACCGAACCATGTGGCGTAAATTGAGTCTGACATTGCTTCACATACTCTCACCTCCAAACGTCTGTGGGAGAGAAAATTGCAGATCCACCCGAGGAGAGGGTCCTCCATGCCACATCCTTGAAGTTTGACGAGAAGGATACGATGGTCCAACCGGTCGAATGCCTTAGAGTAATCAAGGTAAGCCACATCAACTTCTGCACCAGCATCCACAGTTTCGATTCAGCTGTCTCGTGCTAACAATAGGTTGGTTGTGCACGACAGATTCTGGCCAAAGCCGTATTGCTGCTAAGCAATGTAACCAAAGCCGCCAAGCTAAGACATGAGTGCGTCGGCAATGATGGCCTCCATAACTTTTGGAAGAATTGACAGTAGAGTCACTGGTCGAAAATTAACAGGGTCGGAACGACTACCTCCTTTGTAAATGGGAGTTATTATTCCGTGTTTCCACATTGCAGAAACGTGCTGCTCTTCAAAGCAGTGCTAGAACAACCGCGCCAAAGTTCAGCCAAACTAGTAGCCGCCACAGCAAGCGTCTCTTGGCGGATGTCGTCAATTCCTGGACAGATTGCAGGCGCATAGTTGGCAGCTTTCTTATCAAGATGTCTGCCGTAAATTTATGAGTGCGTCCTGAGGTGGGTACCATAGATTCCAAAGATTGAGGAGACCACGGGATGCAATGTAACGTTGGGGCATATTGCTGTTGCAGAACATCCGACCATGCGCTGTCTGAAGAGGGGGAAATCTACTTTTCACCTTGCGGAGACTGTTCACGTTTTTGTACAGAAGCTTAGGATTTGCAGATAATAGCTCTGCTAAAGCATGTTGCTAAGTTACTTTGTCCTCGAGCACTAATTGGGTACAGTGGTTACGGTGGACAATATATGCCTTCCAGGTACTCGGACTCGGAACGGTTTCCTGGGTATACCACGCCGCGTTGCGCATCGCCATGTTTTGCTTGTCCTACTCTGTATAACTGACGTCATGTTTCTCAAACTGATAGTTTTGGTTTCCGACGCTTCATTAACCAGGGTGTTAAACGTACTGATGAAACGTTCCCTGGTGATATCGGGTGTATCCTAGGTTAGGAAACTCAAGTCGCTCGCTTCAATGAGTCGGGTTAAGGTGTTGTAATCGGTTACGGTCCGCGTTTTTGAATTCGGTCCTCGGGATATTCAGCATAGCAAGTGTACGTGAAATGCAAAGTCGCATGATCACTGCGGCCCAAAGGAGTATCCATTATCACTCTCTCGAGCATCCGTTCTTTATTAGTGGATATTCGGTCCAATATGGATGGCCTGTTATTTCCCCTAAATTTGGTGGGCAAAGTGAGGTGGCCATAAAGCAGAAAAGCTGAGACAAGATCTTGCAGGTCTGCTTTGAATTGCTCTCCTGGTGTGGTCTGGGATTCTAGAGATGTAAGTTGAAATCGCCAGCGACTATAACGTGACTGTACTTCCTGTTTATCACCTGCCTCAATGCAGCCACCAAGTTGCAGTCCACCTCCGATGTAGACGATGGGGCACAAATGGCTGGAATGTGCCACAGGGCTGGACTTTTACAACAGAATGCTCTAAACATGATCAGGAAACAAGAAATAGTTACTTTTGAGATGTTGCCTCTCTGCTATGCAGTCGCCACTCCTTCTTAGATGTCAACTCAGCCCACGAAAACTTAACGAACATACATACTACCTTTCAAGGACTATGAATGCGTTAGACCGGTAGTGCACCATGTGCAACCTTGTGTGATGGGCGATCCGACTAATTTTCCTTTCTAACCTAGGTTGCGCAACAATAACAAGTATGGTGATACAGGGACCTCAGTCACCAGCACTACAGACAAACCGAGAATGCCAGGCTGGAAACGAGAAATAAACGAGTAATAATTGTTGGGTTATCTCGCCGTAACTCCCATCGTCCTGACGATGGGTTTTAAAATCCGTCGTTTACCCGCCAGCCGGTGTGACAGTGTTTGCATTTGGTCAGGCTGACAGAAAACTACTGAGCATTGTAGTTTTTGGGGCGTTTATGAAACAGAGTTTAGGACGTGCTGCCGGTTATCAAATCGAACATTTTGATCGAAGTAAACCTGAAGTTATTCTCAGAGCAAAGTTGCTTTCTTGTGAAGTCCAGTGCCAACTGAACAGAAAAATGTTACTCTTTCCACATTGATGGTTCTGTCCCTTGACTTTCTTGTTTATACTAAGTTGGTCGGCCAATTTATCCCTTCAGCTGTTGCTCAGAAAGAAGCTGTGTGTAGTAACTTAGAGATTTATCTGTTTGACTGAGTAAATTATTCTAAAATATTCTGATTATCGTTTTCTTCTGTATTAGAGAATTGGATGGTTTACATGTTTGTGGCAGGACCTACAAATCATCCGTGCTGCTTTCACTGAATAAGGTTTCTACAATATCGCTATGGATACCTTAGTTTCCTCGGGATATTCCAACACTGACTTTGTTAAACTATCTCCAAGGTCACCACTACTCACCGCTTACCTTTCGAGAGAAACTCGATATACAGTGCTGAGGTGTTTTAGACCTCTAGCTAACGTGTATACTGATGATGATGACTATATACAGTGCACTTAAAGATGGACTGTCCCGATTAGAAATCTAGCTCGCAACGCTGGCCTGTCAACAGAATGCAGCTTTATATTATTGTGCCCGGAAATGTTTACTTTTTGCTCTTTTATGCTGACTATTTATTCAAGTGACACCTGTACATAGTGCCCTTTTTCCACTCATACAAACTTGCATTTCTGAAAATGTAAGTTTAGCCCATCCGTAGTTGACATGGTAAAGTCCTGCAAAGGTACCCATCTGCATATATAAAGATTAATTTAGACTGATTTGACTTGTTTGAATGTTGCTCCCATTTGTTTGATCCCCCGAAAACATACGCATCCGCTGCTTTCGCTCGCACTTGACCGGTCATCTTTGTACTCAACACCCGTTTAGATCTTACCCGACAGGTTGGGGAACGTTTCGTTTTTGAAACAAAAGCTCCGTCAGGCCAGGTGAATCGGTGTGCGATTGGAGTGGCATTTCATAGCGAAGACAGAGGATAATCGCGACACAGGAGACTTGAGCCTAGATGATATTGCAGTGACAGTTCGCGATGTCACTTCAGGTGGTTTAATCACAGTGAGCGTCGTCCAGGTGTTCCTTTCTGCGCCATGGCATTGACGGATAAGCCCGTGATGATAACCGTGAGAGTGGAGTTGCACTTTGAAAACTGATCCGTGCACCGACATTCGTCAGACTGACCGGTTGTCGTCCCTGTTCGATATAACATGCCACTCCAATTACACATTAGTTCAATTGGCCTGACAAAGGATTTGCGTGGAAAGTGAAACGCTGCTTAACAAAATTACCAAACGGCTGTTTCCCAACCTCACTGAACACATGATTTCTTGATCAGCTCCAAGTATCTTCCAAGACTTTTCTAACATATTTTCTTGTGCTGTCCCACTCGAGTTTGGTTGGCTGTTTACCTGTGAATCAGATATTTAACGCACAACCGGCGAGCTATAAGTATGATTATAGGGCGCTCGATAGTCAAATGCTATATTCACACAATCAATCCACCGTCAGAAAAAGCAAGTAGGCAAATACAAATGGGCGAATTATATGGTTATGGCTG
Source organism: Dicrocoelium dendriticum (assembly GCA_944474145.2). NCBI lineage: Eukaryota > Metazoa > Platyhelminthes > Trematoda > Plagiorchiida > Dicrocoeliidae > Dicrocoelium > Dicrocoelium dendriticum. The sequence continues at coordinate 72,910,079 of OX104065.1, read as the reverse complement.
AAACACACAATCTCTCTAGCTAACGGGCAACCAAGAAAAGCTAGGTAGGGATGGAAAAAGAGCCAAGGGTACGTTCCGGCAGCGTCGAACGTGGCGTTCGTATCACGTTCCGCATGTGCGTATACAGAAAAGGTAGTCAACATATGAATGACACTGTCTAATTATTCTGGATAAAAGTGAAACCCTAATTTTGTCATATTTTACACAGCATGCCACAATCATTTGGGAAATCTCCAGGTCGCTGTACGATGTCAATAGCTTGGGGCTGACCTGTACCAGCCCGAGAGAAGAAATGTCCGGAACCGGCTTGAGGCTACACCGGTGTGCCACTGTCAGTATTTATCGAACGGTTCACAATACTATGGGTTTTTTGGATAGAGAAAAGATGTTCATATGACCCCCGCAGTCTTCCTGTACGCTAACTTTGCTCAACCAGAATGAACGGAATAAAAACCAGTTGCCTCGTTTATATTCATGCACCAAAGATGTGGCAATAACCGCCAGTTCACAGTTTTGGTCATCTCAGCGGCTGCATTCTTTTGAAATCAACGCGAGACCAACACCAATACGCAGAAGTCAGGTTTGAGGGGCCAATATATTTGACCTGTGCTGCTAGCTGGTCGTTTGGGCGAATGTGACCGAAATGGTGTAAGCAAATACTAGACCGGTAACTCACGGCTGGAAATAGAAATCAACATCAGTTCGGCTCGGATTGGACAAGACACAGCTTTTCCCCGAACAAGGATGAAGCGGAGTAGCTCGAATGGCTTTGTGCGGACGAAGCGTGCACGTCAAGGATCCCACACTAACGGCACAGGATGTGATAGCAGCCGGTCCAACAAGAAAACGGTGGCGAGGCATAATCAAAGAAGAGGAGCGGTTAAGGCACCATCCACACCGGTTGACCATAATTGCGTGTGCCAGACGGATAATGAAAGTCAATGCAGGGGTAGCCCCAGACAAGGCGGGAGTGCATCCGACCGAGCAGACGGCAGTACCAATGAGCATGGGCAGACAGCAGAAGACGCGAAAAGGAGTAGGGACCAGTGTGAAGGCGTCGTAACTAGAGAGCTCTTTAATTCTGATACAGTTTAAGTGATGCTGCGCTCTACGAATGATAGACTTTGGTCGTGTCCAGCATTTGTTTTAACTCTTGGAGGATCGCGTGACCCTAGTGTTTAACAAAACAGTCAAGCAAACCACGTATGACCTACTCAGCTTGATCGCACGTACCTGTCAGTAGTAGTAGTAGTAGTAGTAGTAGTAGCAGTAGTAGTAGTAGTAGTAGTCGTAGTAGTAGTAGTAGTCGTAGTAGTAGTAGTAGTAGTAGTCGTAGTAGTAGTAGTAGTAGTAGTAGTAGTAGTAGTCGTAGTAGTAGTAGTAGTAGTAGTAGCAGTAGTAGTAGTAGTAGTAGTAGTAGCAGTAGTAGTAGTAGTAGTAGTAGTAATAGAAGTATCGGCACCAAATGTTTGCCCGAGTATGAGAATCGGTGAACTAGTCACCTCGAAAATTCATCCGCTGCTGGTACGCATAAAACAATTGTCAGTATTCCCGGCAACTGTCCAGGTTGTTGGACGAGGTTTCTGCCCTAGCAAGATCGTAACGGCATGCTTATTCATCATGGCTAACGCCGAACGGATCCCACATCATAACTGCTCCTACTTAATGATTGTCTTATTTAGCGGGAGCTCTGATAACAGTTCCGAAAGGCAGATGGATTCGCAGAGTAGCTTTTATTCTGTACACTAAAAGGTTCCCTGTTGATCTAGCTATAAAACTGACACCGGTGGACGCTGCTTGTATAGCACACAGGAGCGATCACGAGTTGCAATCGAAACGAGCGCCAAGCCAAATTGTTGATGCTCAAATCAAGCCATCGAACACAACAACCAGTTCAACAATCCGCTTAAGTGTGCAATGAACTACTACGTTTTGTTATAAGTTTACACAGACAAACCGGGTAAATCTCCAGACTGCTACATAGCCATCACCCAGAAGCGACTGTGTAAGCCCTCCTTCGATCTACATGATGCTTATCCGTTGCCAGCCAGTCTGCAAGAACAGACTGTGTAACTTGAGGCAGCTTGTGGGGCAGAACCATGCAATCGGATCCTAGCTGGCTCCCGCTCGTGTTCACTGTGTGAGGGTAACGGAGGGAATATTTTTATGAAGGAAACAGTTAGTAAATAACTTGTTTGGTGTGCGGAGAGAAAAGCCAAAGTTTACAGCATCATCAAAACTGGGAGTTACATTCTCTAATTCGTCACTTCAGTTGTATATTTTTGTGGGTAGCAAGTGAAGTGCTAAGTTGTTTTAAAGGTAGGTACGTCGTCAGATGGTCGATCATTAGGAAGAACTTTGCAGCATTCACGATCAAGAAACGAGGCTTCTAAAAGGCCCAAACCCGAATTCCGGAGCGCACACACAATATTTACATTAAGTTCCGCCCTAAGCACAACAGTCGAGGAGGACCACCTATATAAGCTTGATTGTAGTTAGGTAACAGGACGGAAGCTGTCCATATTTATGCTTAACATTGCTGGCTTTCTGAGGAAGTCTGACAGCGTACAACTGTATTGGAACAATGAAGCAATAAAGCAACAGTGTATATCGGAGAGAATGGTAATATTTAACACGAAGCATGGGATGTTCCATAGAAAAATAACAAAAACAGCTTGGCAGTAAAATTGTGTACACATTAGTGGACTCACCGATTTCCATACGAAAACAAGTATAAAGTTGCATGTTACAAACTTAGAAACGGACCGTTTGGTTGCTCTATGCAGCCTCCTGATTAGCACGAGCTATAGAATACAATGCAAATAGCGCAGTACGTAGTCAAGTCGCTTTTAAATATCGCCAAGCCGGGGGCAAAAACAATGCACGCGGGATACACCTTTCACACGTAGTGTACTCGAAGAGTGGAGAAATTTCGGCTTATATTGCTTCAACAGCTTTATCTGATGATCTCACTTTAGTGCTATGAATAAGTTCCAGGAGTAAGCGGCAATTGTGTTTTCGCTGCTTCAATAGTTAGTAAGTCCTTATGAAGTCACACCGCAAGCGCCGGTATAGACTGTTGTACATGCCTGGAGACTTCATTCCAAGTTGGAAGTGGCCTACTAGTGGTCTTGGATTCCCTATATTTCAGAGCGCCGTGTACGTCGCTATTCTGTTTCTGCTATGGATGCCATCCTTGGTTAGCGTATTTCATGAGCAGTAGGAGGAATACCTTAACTAGGTGTAAAAAAATGCAAGGCTCAAATCGACCGAACGTTCAGAGTAGACGGCGGAAGTGTTGGATGTCGTTTTTTGATGCCTCGAATCTTTTTGAGAAGCAAAGGTGGTCTTGCATCAATGTCTAGAAAGCTGTGGTGGATCAGACTATCCGCAGACCGCAAAACAGTTACTATCAGCCTTTTTGATGCGATTTCGGTTTTAGAAAGTGTTATGGAGCTTCATCGTGATCCAAACATTAATCAGAACATCCTCGACTGTCTTACACGATCCATTTTTCGTCACAAGTCAAAATACAGTGGAGAAAGTGTCCTTTTTGCGTAGAACAAGGCGGCACTACAACAGGAGTATTTCTTTTATTTTCTGTTAGTTCGTGCGGCACGCACTCCTCTAGCTTTTCGACATTAGAGTCCCTCATAAATGTTTGAAAAACAAAACATACTGTACTTCTAAGTCCGAAGCAAGATCTGTAACAGTTGTACACGAATTCGCCCTTACATGATCATTGTTCACTTTCAGTGGTCTTCCACAGCGCTCTTCATCTTCATGGCTCTCATCACCTTTACAGAATTTATGAAATCACTGTTATGCAGTATGGTCATTAGTGGTTCCGAGACAAAATACACTGTTGTGGAGACTGGAGACCATGTGGGGATTATAGGGGAGTGAACGCCATCACCGTCCCAGACAGATACCCCATTCCCCATCTCCAGGATTTCTCATCCTCGCTGTACGGAAAAAAAGTGTTCAGCAAGATAGATTTAGTACGGGCATACCACCAAATTCCCGTTCATCCTCAAGATGTATCTAAGACTGCCGTCACTACTCCCTTTGGCTTATTTGAGTTCTTGCGAATGCCACTTGGTCTTCGTAATGCAGCTCAGACGTTTCAACGTTTTATGGATCAGGACATTCGCGAGCTGGACTTCGTTTTCGTCTACATCAACGATGTCTTAGTTGCAAGTCGAAATCATGACGAACATTTGCGTCATCTGCGACAGCTTTTCTAACGATTTGCGCATTATGGAGTAGTTATCAACGCCGCCAAGAGTCAGTTAGGAGTTGATACGGTAGACTTTCTTGGTCACCGTGTTTCCTCCGCTGGAATTGCAACCCTACCGGATAGAGTGATAGCCATCACTGAGTATCCCATACCTGATTCCATCAAAAAGTTACGCCGGTTCGTTGACATGGTTAACTTCTACCGGAGATTCATCCCGCACTGTTCAGAGTTAGCCCAGCCACTTAGCGAACTACTCAAATTAGATGTTAAAACATTCAGCCTTACGGAATCAGCTAAACACGCATTCAGCGAGTTAAAACAACAGCTAGCAACTGCCACTCTTCTTGTGCATCTGGATCCTAAGGCCCCGTTACAGTTAACGGTGGATGCCTCAGATGCAGCTGTAGGTGGTGTGCTTCAACAAAGACAGAGAGGTGAATTGTATCCTATTGCCGTTTTCTCTAAGAAATTGCAGCCTGCCGAAAGACGTTATAGCACGTTCAGCAGAGAACTCTTAGCTATTTACCTCAATGTGCGTCATTTCCGACATTATTTGAAAGTACGTACGTTCACGATATTCACCGATCATAAGCCGTTAAGGTAAGTACTGCGTTCTGCTTCTGATCGTCTTTCCCCACGAGAAACTAGTCAATTAGATTACATTTCCCAATTTACTTTTGACATACGGCATTTGTCCGGTGCGAATAACGCAGTAGCAGAAGCCTTATTAAGGGCGGAAATCAACGCTCTATTCGAACATTCCTCCGTTGACTTCCAAGAACTATCCACAGCGCAGCATCAGGATAATCAGTTTCTTCAACAACTGCAAAGAACCAATCTTCAAGTGAAAGCTATTCCGCTGCCTGGTAGTTCGGATGTTCTGATGTGTGACCTTTCGACCGGAAAACCACGACCTGTCGTACCAGCAAACTATCGGCGAATCATCTTCGATTCGATCCACGGTCTATCACATCCAGGTATCCGTGCAACTCGCAAGCTTATTTCTGATCGCTTTGTGTGGCCAGCGCTAAACAAAGACGTGCAGATCATGGTGAGAAACTGCCTCCCATGCCAACGTTCAAAAGTGCAACGGCATACTCTGGCACCACTTGGCAACTTCACCGTTCCCGATGCTCGTTTCAGTCATGTGCACATAGACATCGTTGGTCCACTGCCGCCGTCGAGTGGATACAAGTATCTACTGACTCGCATCGATCGCTTCACTCGTTGGCCCGTGGCAGTACCCATCTCAGACATTTCTGCAGAGACGGTAGCACATAACTTTGTGGCTAATTAGATCGCGCATTATGGTGTACCATCCACCATCACAACTGATCGCGGTGCGCAATTCGAGTCGACGCTTTTTCGAGAATTAACCAATACTCTCGGAACCAAGCGTATATGAACAACTGTGTACCACCCATCAACGAACGGGTTAGTCGAACGTTTCCACCGTCATCTCAAAACAGCTTTGATGGCATGTTCCGACACTACCCGTTGGACAGAAACCTTACCGCTGGTTTTATTAGGTCTTCGAACGACACCTAAAGCTGATTTAGGTTGATCCACCGCGGAGCTGGTATATGGTACCACGTTAAAGCTCCCGGCTGATCTCGTTCAACCGACCGACATCGACGCTATAGATCCCTCAAACTTTGTCCATCAGCTACGTTCATCTATGCGTGAACTGCACTTTATCCCCACACGCGCACACTCCAATAACTGTTACATACCGAAAGATCCCGAAACTTGTTCACACGTGTGGGTACGAAATGATGCAGTCCGCAAGCCATTACAACCGCCGTACGAAGGACCATTCGAAGTGATCGCTGGAACCGAAAAACATTGTATCATCAACAAGAATGGTAAAGTCGATGCGGTTTCCGTAGATCGACTTAAACCAGCGTACATCGAAAAAACTTGTAAGCAACAATCTACTGATTCTTACTCGGCACCGTGTACGCAGCAGACACCACAGCTCGTTGAAGATGACCCGCAGCTTGTAACATCTAAAGCTAAGCCACAAGGAGATATTAATACGCGGCAGACACGGTCAGGAAGGCGAGTCCATTTTCCAGACCGCTTAGTGTATCACACATCTTGACAATATCATATTGTTCTGCTGATCACTTGCTAGTATCGCTTGCTGCCAGTCTCCTCCTGTTTGTTTTTCTCCAGATTCCGCCAGAATGCAACTGAACATCTCGCACGAGGAAGAAGCGGATTATTCAGTCTAGACAAATCTAACATCCGTGCATTTACCATCCTGCACTGCTCCCAAATCTTTCATTGTACCTTACACACAGAATATTAGCCTGCATGCCTCCCATACCTCAGCCTCGGGTATTTCATGCGACAGTGTGCCAGGTAGAGGTCAGTTTTACCGGCTATTCCCACCGGATTTTTTCACTCCTGGTCGCTTGAACATCGTGCGACTAGCGCACTAATGGGGAGGTATGTAGTGTACATTTCACCTTTATTACACAACCTTCCGGTCAGCTGATAATATCGCCAGTTGTATCGACGATTCTTTCAAACACTTCATACATCGACCAACATTCCTTTTGAATCGCCGGCTAACTCTAGACCACCTCGTGTATAACATCTGGGAGCTCCAAAAATACATTTATGGGAATATACTTATTCAATCCCTTTTGGCATCCAAGAATGACGGGTTATTAAACCAGGAACTCCGCAACCAAAAGACGTTACCAAAATACGATAAGCTGTTACCGTTGCATTTCAATCGACTTAAAGTTGGAACAAGAGAACCGTGCAAAGTTGTCTTTTATCCAAGTGTATTACATAACCCCTAAGGGTGTAAAAGCGTGTAGCTGAACTAAATTAGCACTGCTGATAGATAGATGGATAGCTAAATAGATAGATAGACTGCAATACTGGCTTAGAAATATACAGATGGTCAAGGCAAATAAGCAAAAGTTACTGATAAATACTGCTGTTAAGAAACCGCAGAAATTTTAATAACAACTAAATAATATAACCGAAGAACGCTAGATGCGTATGCGACTTTATACGTTTTATTCCCGCTTTGATCGGTTGGATGAACCAAACACTCGTCCAAGTATCAACAGCACCGGAGTGAATGGCATCGGTGCGTATTTCTTCAGCAACTGTTTGCACTGATTTGTGGGAACAGACACAATACTATCAACAAGTGGTGACTTTAGAGTACCATCAAACCGTTTGAACTGATTGTTCAGTGTGACCGCAAAAATCATGCAGTAGCAGCGTGTGTTATGGCGGTGAAAAGAAGACTTATAGTGATAGGTTGAAGACTCAGGCAGTGCTGTGAAAGAATTGCGCATCATAAAATCAAAAGGCGGCCTCCAAGTAGTTTAGGCAGTGCAGTCTTACCAGAAGGGTTCATTCATCGTGTTGACGTGGGTGTGAAGAAACTAAACCGTAACTGCAGTGCTGTCAATACTAATACTGCGGCCAACTTATTGTCTAACAATTGCAAATAACTTCCAGCCTCATCACTTTCTACGGAAAGCGAACTCTTGCACATAAAGTTAACTAAGTTGCATGCCACTTAGCGGAGAGGTCAAAACTTGCCTTAACCTGGATCGCTATCGCCAGCGCGGTTCACAAATCCATAAAAAAACCAAAAAACCTAGTGCTCTTAAGTCTCGAACCACAAGGCTGAATCATGGTGTCTTAAGTCTTGCGTGCACTAATGTTCCTGAATCCAAATCCAACACAATAAGGGGTAAATTGATAGACGATCGTAGTCAGCGGGATTCCATCTGTAGTGCCATCAGCATACGCGCTGAACCCACTACGCTGAGCCGCATCGCGCGACACCCAAAGCGCTTACACTATGGTGAGCCTCGACTACTTCGAGTAACACTACATTCCGCGGAAGAAATGGAATCCATTCTGCTCGTTGCAAATCGACACCACAGAGCATCGAAAGGAGTAGGTATCTTACCGTATGTTACGTGGAAAGAAGGTTCAAAGGATATGAACAATCAACAGGAAAGTAGAAAACACGCGCTGAAAACCGTCATTATTCATGGCGTCTCTGAGTCTCAAGCTTCATCTCCTGAAGAATTTCAGGCACATGACCTGGAGCAATGGCGATAAATTCGTGAGGTGCTGTCTTTAGAAAAGGTCATTGCTACCTTCCTGACCAGGATTTCCGTATCACCAGACTACATAGGGTGTGGTCCTAGGTTGCTGAAGTTGGTCTTACCGTCTGGGCTAATTTTACAGACAGTTCTAGAGAAATAGGGTAACTTCCGGAACATGCTAACAACAGAAATTCGACTAAAAGCAGCGGGCTTACGACCAGAGGCTACTGGTTACTCCATGGAGAGAACCAACTCAGTGGGAACAACCGTTGTTGCAGAGTCCACCACAGAGACTGTTCTGACTGCCGTCATAGCATCCGGTGAGACACTGCAAGAGGTGAGTGACCATCAGGATCATCAAAAACCTGATCGCATGGTGCAGATAGTTATTCTAAGTCATTCTCGCGAGCCTAAGACAATTCAAAAAATACTAGTAGCAGCCGACCTCAAGTGGGTCGGCCAAGTCTCAAACCTGTTGTCTACGTCCACAAATAACCTCCTAACCTATGAATCACGCACCTGTCTTCATACCAACGCACAAGGTCTTTTAAACAAACTGACGGAGCTTCGCCTGCGTCAGGCCTCGATGTCAATAGACCTCGTTATGATAACCGAGACCTGGTTGAATGAAGCGATCACTGATGCAGAAATCGCACTACCTGGGATGTCTATTCTACGCAACGATCGACCAAGTAGAGGTGGATTACTACTTTATTATAGTAGCGAACTACACACTGATCTCATCGATGACCCAGAGGTTCAGATTATCGATGTGCTTCGGTGTCGTCTTCACCTAAGCCGTGGGGACGCATGTTTATTAGGTGTGGTGTATTGCCCTCCGTCGGCTACTTTGGATATGGACAACCGCCTCGCCTCCACAATGAAGACGATTCTCTCGCAGTCGTACAGCCACATTCTCTTGGTTGGTGACTTCAATATTCATACCGTAGAAACCCCAGCCTGTATCAACGAACACTTCAAAATGGAAGTACAGGAGATAAGTAGTGGATTACTACTCTACAATCACATCACATCTCCCACAAGATTCAGGACAGGAAACAAACCGGGTGTCCTGGGGCTCGTATTCACCAATGAAGAGCTTATGATTGAAACGGTATCGAGAGAGAGTCCTTTAGGCTGTAGCGACCATGCAACCCTCATGTTCAAGCACATCTGTTATGCAGAGTATTCCTCAGAAAAAACAGTGGAGTGTCAGCTCATTGCGGATAACGGCGCTCTAATCAAACTTATAACGGCTACAAACTGGGCATTTCTAGCAGAACGATCCCCCGATGTCGCCTGGTCTGAATTTGCTCACCAGTGCAACACATTAGTAATTAATGCTTCTAGGAAAAGACCTTCGTAAGCGAAGACGGTAAAATCATTCATACGCAGCGGGACACGCAAGTGGATCGTTACGAGGAATTTACCTTGGCGAAGGTACAAGGAGTCATCGAGTGCCGAAACATGGGAAGCCTACACTATCCAAAGGAATCACTGCGTAAACCTGGTACGCGAAGATAAAATACAGCACCAACAGAATCTAGCTGAGAAATTCCTTTCTAACCTCAAGCTCCTGTACAGACACATAAACAAGCTCCGCAAAGTGCAGCGAGGAATTCCTGCCTTACACACGTTACGTGGACTCGCGCAAACCGCAACCGAGGCGGCCAACACTATATGTCAACAATTCGCCCCGAACTTTCAGAGCACGACAGCGCCGCGTACACTGTTCCCGATTGTTGTACCACCACCAGGACTTAGCCACATTGTGTATACGAGTGCGGATGTTACGAAAAGGCTAATTGCCTTGCGCGAGCATACCTCTCCCGGCGTTGATAATATTCGTCCAAAAGCGTTGAAATTGGCTGCAGTAAACCTAGCTGACCCACTCAGCAAGTTCTTTCAACGATGCCTCGATGAGATGCGGGTGCCAACAATGTGGGAGCATAGCATGGTCACTCCCATACATAAGGAAGTCGTACAGATCCGACCGACTATCGCCCGATAACATTACTTCCGCTGCTCTCCAAAATCATGGAAGCGATTGTTACCGAAGCGCTGATGAACTTCTTGGAAGAACGAAATATCATAGCACAAGAGCAACATGGGTTTCGCAAGAAACGATCTTGCATTTCAAACTTGCTGCTTGCCAGAGGCAGTTGGACTGAGACCGTTGACAGCGGCGTAGGTGTTGACGCAGTAAATCTGGACTTCTCAAAGGCTTTCGACTCTCTGAACCACCGTATCCTCCTTCACAAGCTGCAGTGTTGTGGAATTGGTGACCCAATCCTCGGTTGGATAGGTAACTTCTTGCTTCAACGACATCTGAATGTAAGAGTTCGCGGCGTCATCTCTGACCCAATCGACGTTAAGTGCGGAGTGCCCCAGGGCTCAGTACTTGGTCCACGACTATTCCTGATTTACATAAACGATCTCGCGACAGTAATCACCTCCAACTCCTTACTCTTCGCTGATGATCTCAAGATATGGCGAGCCATTAGAACAACCAGCGACAATGCAGCACTTCAGGATGATCTGGACAGGGTCTACGAATGGTCGACTCAGAACCTGCTTCAGTTCAATGCTACAAAGTGCAAGGTGTTGAGCATACGCCATAAAGCCACTTGTGAATACAGACTGGGAGATCAAATATTGCAGCGCACTTCAACGGAATGCGATCTAGGCGTGATAGTGCAGGAAGATCTGGGCTGTTCCCGTCAGGCCGAGAAAGCCTCCAAAAAAGCTGACCAACATCTTGGTTTTCTGCGGAGGGCATTCGGGCGCTTCGATCCTTCCATCTTTTCTCAGATGCTCAACGCCTAAATTCGGCCTCATTCTAAATACACCATCCATGCCTGACAGCCATGCCAAAAGCAAGACCTTACTGCTCTTGAACTACCACAACGAAGGGCGACCAAGAACGTCAAGGGCCTGTTTCATCTCCGTTACCGATTGAGGCTGAAAACCCTCGGGGGTCTACAGTGGACAATATCGACGCATGCGTGGCGACTTGATAATGACTTATATGATCCTGAGGAATCCAAACCCTTCTTGTCGTCATCTACTGAAGCTGAATTGCAATACAACACTCAGAGGACATCATCTGGAGCTGGACACACAATACAGTCGGTTGGAATGCCGCCGGAATTTCTTTTCCTTTCGTGTATGCGAACACTGGAACGCTCTTCCCAGTGTTTATTTATTTATTTATTTATTTATTTACATACGTTGTTTCTTCCCTCACGCTAACGGTATTCAAAGGAAGTCTGGTTGATTCCCTTATCCACTTACATTACGCTATGTAATCAGAGATGTCTACGTCAACCAAACGCAAATAAATGGTGCTCATTCTTAGTTTTTGCGCTTCACTACTTACACACTGCTGTTGTGGAATGTAGTTGCGGATATATTACAATTGCATACATCAATTTATCCCAGTCCAAGAAAGCGGCGCACGAGTAAGCGTTGGTCTTTTCTCTTGTTCTTAAAACATACCTTCCCCATATTACTTCCCATATTACTCTACAGTAACAACAGTACACACTCTAAAAGGTTTATATGAATAGGGGGCACCTGAATTGCTAGACGCTGAAATTGACGATTTACACTTGTGTTACTTTCAATTCGGCCATCCTACGGGACTTGTATAGCAATCACTATTTTACCTGTAATATATCATTGTTCATTGTTCATAGTATGTCAGTAGTTCGGGATAAAACATCACCCATTGTGCTCGTGAAATAGGTTGGATTCGTGTCTCGGCCTCTTGTCGTATACACAGTGTCGAAACCGACACAGGACAGCTTAGTACTGGAGAACTGTCAAGGTCATGCCAATGCCAACGAGAGAAAGCAACAAGTATTGGTCCGTTGCGTACGTACGTAAGGTTGAAAGGGTTTGAGAACAGTAATACTGAAGTAATGGCTACAAATATACGTGCAACAGATTCACATCAGTTTGATCACGCAGTTCCGGGTTTACCCAAGCCGCAATGACCTACCTTCCACATCATCACATAAAGCCCATTATCAGCAACTTCTTGAAAGATGCCCTGTGAATCACATTAAGAGTAAAGGTTTACGTTTATCCATGTTAGCGCAATTTCCGTTGGTCACACTGTGGCAAAACTTATCTTCTTCACTTCGTGTGAGCGACAACATTACAGAGTGAGGAGATTAACCTTTCACGCTTCTCATCCGAGTGCAACTTCCCTCTCCATCCGTCTTATTCTTCGTCCTTATAATTGTCCTGCCTCATACTACTCTTTGCTTGGAGTGTCTACATTTTATAGGATTTTTCATGTCACTGAAACATTCAGTTCCCTGTGACTGCCATCCAAAGTGTTTTTAATTATCAATGTGGCCTCAAAGTATGTCCGAATATACAGAAATCTTGCAAAACATACTTCTTGACGCAAATTATCCGCTACGTATCGCGTATCCATGGGTGCATATAATTACTCAGCCAGAATACTGTCTGAAGCCATATACACCATCACACGGGCTTGCACCTCTTACGTCACCACTTGTTTACAAGGCATAATGACGTTATGGTGGTTAAAGAGCACTAGTTTGCGAGCCCTGTTAAGTGAGTTAATGTAGTCTTTGAAAAAGGTTAAGCAAGTGATAGTTGGTACCTTTGCCGTCAAAAGAAATGATTTATCTTTTGTAATGCAGGAAGACACATACTTATGTTACTGCAAATCTACTAAACATTCATGTATCTTGTGCGTTTCTTTAACCACACTACGTTCATCTTGTAATCTATAACATAATCATACTACAGAACTTGTCCAGTATTTTACCTTTTAACCCATCATAAACCATTGGTCTTTGCACTCTGCGAAGTTTCACAACGCCGATAATTGGCAAATAATAAATCCAACGTGTTTCCAGGTAGTATGACGGTGAGATAGTACCAAGTAACTAAATGTTAGTGAATGCGTGCGTTCCCCAACCAACATTTAAACTTGGTTAGTTTCGGTCTAGCAACGACTGATGCGGGAAGACTATTTCAGGGGTGATCTACACGAATAGAAAAGTGTTTGCGGCAATCCAGGAGGCTATACTGTTCTGCTAGTTTCAAGGAGTAAAACCTCACGTTTGTGTTACTGCCAAGTTGCAGTAGAACTGCACATGCATGATTCGGATAGTGTAGGAGCAATTATGCCATTATCAGGTCGCTTCGTAACGGGCGATATAGCCCACTAAATACTTTCAAACGTTTCAGCCTTTCCTCGTATGAGGGATTGAGCATTTCAATGACCTCTTTGGAAGCCCGACCTTGAGGCTGCACTAGTGTAATGCGGTCGCGTTTTCACCGTGAAAGACAGGTTTGAATTGACTATATGACATGCAGCAGACATATGCACCTAACATGTCGGAAAATAGAGATGCTTACACGTGTGCCTGTACGTATGTCTGAACGTCAGTTTCAACAGACTGACGTTTTTCACTGAACCGAAACCTCGTCATCAGGGGTAACTGGCAGATATATTGGTTGGTTTTCTCCAATCACTGGTTCTCCAGACGACTGTTTGTACTTTATTCACCTGTACTGACGTTTCCTTGTTGTCACTGCAGAAATGTGTATGCGCTGTAGCTGGGGATTCCTTCATTCCTGAGTGGTTGAAGTTCAAACTTGACTTGACTTGAAGTGATGCTGCTAAACTATGGTTCCGTATAACTCCTGGATAATTTACTGATACGAAGAACTGCAAAACCTCACAATCAATACCAAGCTAAGGGAAGTCCGTAGAATACCGTTGATGGCAATCTTCATGTGGCGGATAAAGAACATTACGTTTTGACACATTCAGTGATGACAAAGGAAAGCTGAGCCACACAACCGAGTGTGTAATTTGGCCGAAGTGGATGACCCCTGAGACCACATCATCTGACCACTTCAGTTGAGTACCCATAATCAACTCACAACATAGCTGAAAAGAGAAATGGAGACAGAATAGCTCTTTATGGTACTTTGTACCCTGCAAAGATGAACAATCTACCTATACTCGGGGCAACTGGGGTATGTTTGATGGAATTATCCCAATGTAAAAGCAGACTCAGAAAGGTTGAATTTGCGATCGGAGTTTCAGATCAGAGTGAGCGGATTGACCAACTGAGCAAGCCAGACAACCAACGGGAGACGGGCCTAAAGAATTCGATTGCTAGATATGGAATGGCCAACATTTGTGAAAGTTATTCAACGTTAGTTTGTCTGAATCAAAGCAGGAACTTCATTGACTCTGCGTGCTTATTTATGTATGTGAAGTTGCAACTTATATCGAGGAGTTTGACTCTCCAAACACGTTGTATTTTTCACTGGGTTGACTTTGCCAAATAAACGTTTGTCTCTGAAATACCGAGTTCTGCAACATGGTGTCAGGGAAGATCAAGACGAACCCCACCGGCCGCACTCAGATGCTGATTGGATCACCACCGGCTGTTCAAAAGTCTACCACTTTGGTCATGGATGACGGCTATGGAGGAGCAATTGGGTGGATTTCTGCACGCTAGAATGTTTGGACGAGCAACCGATGACATATCGCGCAGCCATATGTCGAAGGTAGCCGGGGATGACGCGCGCCGATAGATAGAGATATTGCACTTAGACAATGACAAAGATCCCAATGATTTGGAGACAGTCATTGAAAAGTTCAGTTTATTATGTGAAGGGCAAACCAACGAGACCTGCCAGCGCTAATTTTCCTTTACGCGAAGTAGCGGTCCAAATGAATCCGTCGAAGCGCACAACGCTGAGCATAAGAATTCGGCCTGGTCTTTCAATCTATGTAGGTCTCGCTTCCAAATACGTTATTAGAAATCGCCACTTTCTGTACGAGCATAGGCTGAAACGTTTGAGAGTATTTTAGCTGCGACTTGCTTATGGCATACTTGAGTTGACACAATCCAGAACATGTGTGTCCCTCTTTACTGCAACTCAGCAGTAACACCAAACTTAGAGGCCACTGCCTGAAATTAACGAAGGAGTATAGCCGTCTGGCGTGCCGTAGAAATTGCTTTTTCATTCTTGGGTGTCAACCACGGAACGCCCTCCCCGAATCTGTAGTTTCTGCACCCACGCTAGCCATATTTAGTGGTCTGTTGGATGACATACTCTGCCACTTAGATTCTTTTACTTACACTACTCTCCATCCTACACTCTGGAAACAACTTGGATTTAATATTTCGCCTACTGAAGCTATGGAAACACTCTGAGTGCAGAGCTACTCCATTGCATAAGAAAGTCCATTCTTTTGATATTAAAACTACTAACTGTACATTTTCATTAAGATTTTTGGATAACGCACATGGCTATCTAACAGGGCTTGTCAAACAGTGCTACTTAACCGGTATAAAATCATTGTTCATTGTGCAGTCTCATGCGCGATCAGATCGTTGTAATAATCAATGATGAAAGTATGCCAAAGCTACTTTTGCGACAACGCAAGTTATCGCCCCAGTAGTGTACTGAAACCTGCAACACTGAGTCTTCAAACACCTATCAATCCCAACAAAGGAAAATCGCAACTGAAGCAGAATTGCCGTTTCCGGATGCCTCTCAGCAAAGGCTACTAATATGAGAAAGGAGATCTGTGAATTTGGCACTGCGTGGCACCCAGGCATCCGCGAACAGCGTCCAGCTTGGAGACGGAAATGCGCCAAATTTGGTAAAAGGAACCACTTTGCTCGTTGCTGTCAGTCAACCAGTAGGGGTACGCTCGGTCATGACAAGCAACTTACAAAGGTAGAACAATCACTTGTCTCTGATTGTATCATTAAAATGTGTCTGCGCAAGTATTTTGCTTCAAAGCAAAACAGTTATACACGGGTGCTACTGTCAATATTCTACCAAGGTAACAATTCCCCGGGGTGTGCATTCGATCCGATCCAGATTGCCTGCGCTTAATCCGAAGGGCTTTCCTACAATCGAAGTGGTTAACTCAGGAGACGGAGCCCCCATCGACGGGAAAAATCAATACGGATTTATTGCAGGATTCGGCGGGTGCGCGCCACTGAAAAGTCCCAATAGGACGAAACGGCCGTCTAGCACTTTCCTGGATGTGTGGTGACTGTCCGTCTATGTCTAACCGCGACGAATCTACACAAAGAACAAATAAATCCCCCTACTACTTACAAACCATCAGTAGTCACCTTATCAGCTGACATGTCACCTCGATTAGGGGCGGCTTGGAAAGGAAGTCGTTGCTCTGGGAGCCAGCCCTGTCCTCTGCACATTTATGATATGCAAGACAGTGAAGGATGAGCCCCGCTATATTGCAGTTAGATATCAGTCATGGCGGTTCGCTGCCGTCGCCCATGGCTCAGTGACACGAGTTGATCACTCGCAAAGAGTAAGGTCGTAGTTTCGAATCCTGCAGATGAGCGCTACTGACGAGTCCTAATAGGACGAAACGGCCGTCTAGTGCTTTCCTGGATGTGTTGGGGCTATCTGAAATCACTCTGTATGAGCACACCAAGGTCACATTCCTAGGAGCGAGTCTGCAAGCTGTGCATCCCAAGCAAATACTAGTAGTCAGGTCTATGACACAAATGAATAACGCGATATTTGTCTACATCGAATGGTTGGGCATTCAGAGCTGTCCGGTTCGAAATGGTGTTAAGATCGCACTGGAGCCGCTCGTGGTCTTCCGGTCTTCTGATTACTCGCCATATCTTGATAGCATATGCGAAAACTAGGAAATCAGAAGCATTTGATCTCGCTCTTTTAGGTACACCAAAAATGGACTATTTGCTAGCACCGAGCCTTGTGGAACGCCGCGCACGGCAACCATTGAATTGCACAGAGATTCCCGGACTCTCACATCCAATGGACTTTCGTGTAGAAAGTCCGTTATCAAACAGGATTGGGTCACCAATGCCTATTTCCGAATCTTGTGAAGAAAAATTCGATGGTCTGAAAGATCAAAGGTTTTCGAGAAGTCTAGGTAGGTGACATCGAGACCTTCTACACCGTCATCTGCTTCAATACAGCTATTGCGTGCAAGCAATAGGCTAGTAGTATGTGAAAGTTTTGATGGATCCATGTTATGCTAATCTACTAAGTTGCGGCTTTCCAACTACTGCATCAGTGCATTTGGGATGACTGATTCCATGACCTTGGATATCGCAGGAAGTGGCGTTATTGCACGGTAATTGGTATGGTCAATGCGGCTACCTCATGGATATAAGTGATGACCACTCGCTTACATGCTAGCGCAAAACGTTTCCCTTCTAGACATCGATGATAGAAAATGGCCAGTGGTTCTGTTAGATCACTAGCCACTGCCCGCAGAGCCTTCAGTTGAATGTTGCCGACTCCAGCAGAACAATGTATACGCAAGTATAACAACTTCCTCAACACAGCTTCTGCAGTAAGGACAGTGTTGTATAAACCTGACGGTGTACTAATAGATTTGAGGAGAATATTTGGACTCGTTACCTGCTGGAAAGTGTGAGAAAAATGTGGCCTTAGGAGACCAGCTGCTTCCATTTCTGACCGCGTGCATCCATCAGCTGTGACCGGTGCTGGAATTCCGCGCTTCCTCTTATCCAGATTTTAAACCTGACAGTATAGGAGTTTGCGGTTCGTGCATAATCGCTCCACTACCTCCTGCCGATGCGGCACCTTGTTCTCACGGATCAATTTAACGCAGTCTACAACGTGCCACGTATGGAGTCCAGCTTTCGGAAGTTGGGCAATCCTATGGAGCTCGGTATGCCAAATCCCTAAGGGATAAACATTTTCGTGTTCTGCTCCTCAGTAGTGACTTAATTTTGCTTTTACGTTGAAAAGAATTCTGTCGTGATGCTTGCACTACCACTGTGCAAATTATCTTTTCAAACGTATCCCAGGTGACGTCTGTGGGGTATTCCGTTAAAAATAGTTCGAGAGGTATTTTTAATATGCGTAGATAACACTTTGTAGTGCGTGACAGTATATTCTACTTCCTCTTATTTTCAGGATGGTGGCTATGACCCAGTAGCGTACTTGTAACTATTCTGTCGGCCCTGAAATTCTTCGTTAATGAGCACAAGATCAAGTAGCGATGTCGTGTTAATAGTGCGAAATATGGTTGGAGTGGATAGTTAATTCTACAGAGGATAGCTGGAATTTAGCTCTTGCAAACAGGCTTTAAACTGCGCAACATCGGTTGCTGGCGTTTCAGTGTTGTGCACATTAAATCATCCAGCAATAAGAATGTGATTGCAATGGAACGATGGCATATTATGGACAAAAAGCTAATTCCCGTAGGATCGCTAGAATGAAGACCACAACATGGTGAATAGAAAATTGCGATAAAAGGAAATTCGTTTTAGTGGACTCACCACGGTGTTCATCCAGAGGCGTACAGAATAGAGCCAAACTCATTTGTGTAGGTTAAAAATGGTTTTGTTACTTTCCTCACATTATATGGTCTGTCGAGACAGACAAGCTATATCTGGTAATGTAAATAGGTTAAGGCAATCTTAAGGCGCTTATTCAACACAGCTGGGGGCGGAAACATAATTTGGGAGGACATTCCATGGCTTGCACACACGAAGAGAGTATAAGTTCAATCGACATTCTAGCCGACTGTATTGCGTGGCCAACTTAAACTGTTAACCCCCAAATTCGTGTTGCCACTGGGTTGCAGTAAGTGGTGGCAGACGCGTTTGGGGTTCCCAAAAATCTGGTAGGGCATAATAAAGTCACCACGTAGGCGCCCATACCGGCGCTGTAAAGTTTTAGAGTCCGCAGCCTAAAAAGGAACGAGCATTTGAAGTGCGGGATAAGTTATCAGACGACCAAGACCGATGGAACTCATTGTGTATGCAGATGAGTATCAAAGCCAAGCCCATAAACTTGTTACGAATTACTCGTCATCCGAACGCGGCACACTATGGTGAACCCAGACTTATTCGAGTAACTCTAGAATCCTCTACAGACGTAGAAAACGTTTTGCTCTCCGCAAGCGCGCTAAAACACGAATCCTGTGGAATACGTATCTATCCTGATGTCCCTTGGAGCGCGCGACAACCAAAACGAAACACCGAGGAGAGGCACAGCAAGCAAGACCGCCCAAACACAATTTTCATACATGGCGTGCCAGAACATCCTTCTTGCGATGTTCAAGAGAACGGAAAGCACGATTTAGAACAGTGGCGGTTCATTCGTGAAACACTTTCTTTGGATAATGTTGTGGCACTATCGCTCACCAAGATACCTCTCTCATCAAATTATAGAGGATGCGGCCCTAGAATCCTAAAACTTGTGGTTCAGTCAGAGCAACAAGCAAAGGATGTTTTGGATCGATGGCGGAGAAATCGGAAACATCTTCCTTCCGAAATTAGGTTAAAGTTCGCAAACAATTTGCACAGCTCAAATATCAAGGCAACTGAAGCAGCAAGCATACTGACGAATGTACAGAAGTGTAACTTGACTGCTGCTTTAATTGACTCTGACCTAGGTCTAAACGAAGGCTGGGACGCACCTTGGCCGAGTCAAGTTGCAAACGAGGTATCATTGACCCATCAAAAAAAACGAGTAACTGCCGACCTCCCATCGATCGGCATTCTCCCACACTTGACAGCTTCACCTCTCTGCAGGCTCCTAGAGACCGAGAAACTGGCCTGCTTGTATACAAATGCTAAGGGACTTTCTAACAAACTGGTTGAACTGCAAGATCGCCAAGCTTCAGGCTCGTATGATGTCACTGGTATCACCAAGACATGGTTGCACACGGGAATGACAGACGCTGAAGTGTCGCTACCGAGCATGTCGCTGATCCGGAACGACAGGCTCACAAAAGGAGGAGGGGTAATCCTGTACTACCGAAACGACTTACAGTGCGAAGCCGTGGAGGATTCAGACTCGCAGCTCCCCGACTCTCTTTGGTGCCGGTTGCAGTTAAAAGGCAGGGACGCTTGCCTTATTATCTTGGTGTACCGCGCCCCTAACTCAACACCCGAAACCGACTACCACCTAGCGGCTGCTTTAAGGTGCAGTTTACAACAAAAGTACACTCACATTCTTATCATGGGTGATTTCAACGTACATTGATTAGAAGCCCCTGCCACGATCGGAGAACAATTCAAAACCGATCTACAAGATCTAGTAACTACTGTTCCTCTTTACAACCACATCACTTTGCCCACTCGGTTCAGAACTGGTAACAGGCCATCTGTGCTAGATCTTGTGCTTACCAACGAGGAGCATATGATTGACGCGTTGGTTTTAGACTGCCCGTTGGGTCGCAGTGATCATGCAGCCATCAGTTTCAACTTCGTCTGCTATGCAGAATATCGGAATGATAACGATGAGACTGTGCGAACCATCACAAGGTACGACCGACTCGCCCAGCTAGTCAGCGCCACAACATGGTCTTTCCTCGAAGAAGAACCCCCGGAAGTCGCCTGGCTCGAGTTCGTAAAAACATTCAGTCAGCTGATTGCACAGGCTTCAGAGATAAAAGCTTGCAATAAGTGCAAATCCGTTTCTTTCGTTAGGAGCAGAACCCGAAAATGGATGACAGTACGCAACGCAGCATGGCGAGTGTACAGAGAAGCTCTAGCACCAGAAACTTGGGACAACTACGTAGCCCAACGTAACCACTGCACTCAACTGTCACGAGAAGACAAAGCCGCCTATCAGCAGAACATCGCAAAAACTTTCAGTGCTAACCACAAATTGCTGTACAAGCACGTTAATAGCCTACGAAAAGTGAGGCAATGATTTCCTCCACTCAAAACGGCTGATGGCCCAACAAGAACGTCAATGGAAGCTGCAAACGCGCTGCAGATGCAATGCGCCCCCAAGTTTCAAGGAGTCTTGCCACCAAGCAATCTACCAAGCTTCGTATTCTGCTCACCAGGACTAACCCACATCAATTTTACCGCAGAGGCTGTATTGCAAAAGCTGACTTCTCTACGCAAACACAGCTCGCCGGATGTCGACACCATTCGTCCAGAGCCATTG
Organism: Dicrocoelium dendriticum; assembly: GCA_944474145.2. Taxonomy (NCBI): domain Eukaryota; kingdom Metazoa; phylum Platyhelminthes; class Trematoda; order Plagiorchiida; family Dicrocoeliidae; genus Dicrocoelium; species Dicrocoelium dendriticum. Next base: position 72,888,782 of record OX104065.1, on the reverse strand, counting down.
GGAGCAGCAGCAAACCAACTGGCAGGACCTTTAGCTCAGTTTTTCCAGCACTGCTTAGACCAGAACCAAGTTCCCGCCATGTGGAAGCTTGGAATAATAAGCCCGATTCATAAAGGTGGAAGCAGAACTGATCCCTCCAACTACCTCCCAGTAACCCTTCTTCCCATACTCTCTTAGGTCATGGAATCCATGGTTGCCGATGCACTGGTGTGCTATCAGGAAAACTGTAACCTCATCACTCCTGAACAGCACGGTTTCCGTCGACAGCGATCATATACAACTAATTTACTAACTGCACGCAGTAGTTGGACCGAGGCAGCCGACGCTGGAGAAGGTGTTGATGTGATCTACCTGGATTTTTCCAAGGCTTTTGATCATCTAGACCATCGGATACTACTATCCAAGCTGCAGCATTACGGGATCGGAAACCCTCTTTTAAGCTGGATCGCCAACTTTCTACTTCAACGGCAATTAGTGGTCAGAGTTCGGAGCTCTTTATCGGACCCCATACAAGTGGAGTGTGGTGTGCCGCAACGCTCGGTTCTAGGTCGACGTTTGTTTTTGGTGTTTATTAATGACCTTGCACAGGGAATCGCTTCAAACTTCCTAATGTTTGCCGACGATATCAAGATCTGGCGCAGGATCCAGGCGAACACCGACCAACATGTGCTTCAGAGTGATTTAGATACGGTGTATCAATGGTCGACCCAAAACGTATTGCATTTCAACGTCAGTAAATGCAAGGTGCTTTCCATCCGACATCAAGACAGCTACTCATACCAACTCGGAACGGATGTACTGCAACAATCAACTCTGGAACGTGACTTGGGTGTCCTGGTTCAAGATGACTTGGGTTGCTCCAGGCAATCCGAAAAGGCCTCGAAGACCGGGAACCAACACGTTGGGCTGTTGAGGCGGGCGTCTTGACAAATAAACAGCTCCATATTTCGACAAATGCTCAGTGCGTATGTTCGCCCCCATGTCGAATATGCAATTCAAACCTGGCATCCATGGCTGAAACACGACCTTAATGCACTGGAGCAACCACAACGCTGGGCATCTAAGAACGTAATTGGGATGCGCAATCGTTCCTACCAGGAGAGGCTGAAACGACTGGGATTGTTCAGTGGAAGCTATCGCAGACTACGAGGCGACCTGATTATGGCATACTTGATTCTGCGAGACCCACATCATGTGTGCCGCCCTTTACTGCAACTCAGCAGCAATACAAAATTGAGGGGCCAGTCATTAAAACTCCCAGAACAGTACAGTCGTCTGGAGTGCCGCAGAAATTTCTTTTCCATCCGTGTCTGTCACCCATGGAATGCTCTCCCAGAATCGGTCGTCTCTGCACCGACCCTAACAGTATTTAAAAGACGGTTGGACGATGCACTCATTCACTTACACTTTGTTACTTGACACTACGTCTCCATCCTACACCTGAAGTTTACCATGGAATTATTTGTTGTTAATTGTAGGTGTGTTGAATCTAAGAGGATCGCAGGACTGCAGCGAAGCAAACGATAAGTCCTTATTTTCATATTTAAAGTATTAACTATTTTACTATCCTTATCATCATTATTGTTATGTTGATATTCCCTGCAACATTCCAACGGGACTTGTGAAGCAACGCTTCTTAACCCGTATAAATTCATTGTTCATTGGTCGCTATGGAGTCTCGAGCGCAGCAAGGTCTTGCTTGCGCCAGGGCTGCCAGGCTTGCATTGCGTATTCCACATGAGGCCGCACACATTTGTTAAGCAACTGCGGACAGACAGGGGGACTTGTTCAAAGCAACCTGACAAACCTGGTTTAGTTTTGACTCCGTTTCCTACGTAGGGTTTGGCGAACGGCAAATTACGGCCAGTAGACATGTGACCTTGTTCCGCAATCATAGCAGACACAAAAGAGAATTAGGGGCACGGATTTCTTGGTGTTCAATATCTTCCCACCGGAGGTCAGCATTGCACTAAAGAATTACACCACCACCCCTTCCAGTTCTATAGTTGCGAAGCAGCGACCTATCGGGTAAATTGATCTCGGAATCGGTTATCTCAGGTTTAACCAGGTCTCTGTTATCATGAAGAGGTTACGCCATTGTGAGACATGGAGTTCTCCAACTTACTCTGAAGGCCTTTAGCGTTTGTGTACTAACAGGATAGTGTTTTTGTTGTTAGAAATTCGTTGTTGGATGTCAAATTTGGGTTCGTTTTTGAGCCGATCATTTAGGTGGTCGGTCCATAATCGTTTTTTGGTTTGTCGTCGTGTATGTATTTCAGTCGGGCTGCATGGCCTCGCAGAGGTTTGAAGATCAGAATTTTCATTCGTGATTCGCTCTGTCCTGGTGTGTGCCGTGGATGCTCTCTTTTCGGTCTCTCTGTAGGGCTGTGGGGACAGAGTGTTTACAGCGGTAGTTAGTTGCATCGTATTACTGAGCACTATTGTCGTGCGTCTGGTACCTTTAGCCGCATCTCGGTTGGCAACCTGACTAGAATATTTGACTAGTTACCCAATAGATCTTGTGTCATTCACTCGGAGTGTAATACTAGTTTCATTAATCTTGGACCGCAGCGCTTGTAGTTAGGTGATGACGGAACCCTTATCAACGATTTGGCAATAACATGGTCCAGAGAGTGCCTGGTGGATGTAGCACCACTGCTGTCGGTCATGTGTTTTCGCCTCGTGATCGGGAGAATCCGGACGCTCTGGAACACCATGAACAAATATGGTTTTCATGCTTTCGTTATTAGTAATGCCGCATTGGCTACCCCCTTCTTATGGCGACCTAGCCAAGAAAGATGGGGTAATATGTGCACTTCGTTCGGTGAGTTGCGAAGATGGTGCTAAGAGCAGGACAAACTCCGTCTTCTTTGCTGAGTTTAGTGTTACTCGAAACATCTGTGTTTCACCCTAGAGCACTGAGGTCAGTGCCGCGCTACGTGTCTCAGTATAGTGGGCTCAATTCGAATGCCAGTCGCATCGCATATGGAACTCCACTGTTGCGGTCGTCTAGCAACTTGCCTTTTATTGTGCAAGATTTTCACTCGGGAACGTTAGCGCACAGTGGAGTTAATGCAGTGTGGTTGCGTCTAGCGAGTGTAGGTTTTAGAGTTATTGCTAGTAATTTGGGCTGTTTAGAAGACGCCATTGGTGTTAACGGTGGAAATTACGTGATCGTGGAGGAGGAGCTCACGTCGATTCTCGGCGGTGATTCCATGCAACCTCTCGGTTTTATTGTTTTTAATCACAATCATTTCGTGCATATTTGCCATGGAGAAACCGATATTAGTGATCAGTATCCGTCTGTGTTTAGCCTGGGCTTGGGAAAACTTGAGGCGACCGCTCTCTTGTCGTTAGATCCTTTGATACGACCGACTGCGCTAGCGGCTAGCAGTGTTATATTTGCACTACACGACAGGTTCCGCGCTGGGTTGAGCAAATTAGTGAAAGAGAATGTGATTGCCAAGTTTGACGAGTCACTCGACTGGGTTAGTCATGTTGCAATCATTACGAAGAAGACCTGCAAACTGCGCGTTTGTATTGACCCGAAACCGTTGAATTAGGCCCTGCTTCGAGAACATCATGTGCTACATACCCTAGAAGGCATGTTGTCAGCTTTAGCCAAATGCAAGTAATTCACGAATTAGATCTGCCTTCCGCATTCTGGTAGGTGGTTCTAGATGAATAAACTAGTTTCCCTACTACATTTGTCACGCCGTTCGGTCGTTACCGTTGACTGCCTTTATTGTTTATTTTGTAGATTTTGAGTACAATTTTCCAGAAGCGATTGGTGCAAGCGGTGGACGATTTGCATGGTGTAATTTGCGTGGAAGACGATGTTTTGATCTATGGCTCGACGGAAGAAGAGCATGACGTTAATATCCACTGTTTCTGGCAACGTTGTGTGCAAAAGAACATCAGACTTAAAAGCGAGAAAATTGAGCTTCGGAAAGACGATGTGACTTTCCATTGGTATGTGCCAACGACCCATGGGAGTAGGATCGATCCAGGAAGAATTAAGGCCATTCGTGAAATGCCGCATCTCAACGATGTGAAGGAAGCCAATCGTTTACACAGCGGGGTGAAATATTTCAGCCGTTTTATGCCAAGACTCGCTGATATCATGACACAGATCAGGAAGCTAACTCACAAAGGAGTAAAGGGGATTTGAGGAAAGGAACAGGAAACTCGTTTCTGAACAATTAAACACCTTATCAACAACGTGCCTGAACTCGGATATTACGATCCAGTGAAGCCGCTAGACGTACAGTGTGACAACAGCCAGGATGGAATAGGTGCTGTTCCCGTATAGAATGGCAAACCTTTGGATTTCTGCAGTCGAGTCCTCGCCGTGACGGAGGGGCGCCATGCATAGATTGAGAAGGAGATGCTCACGATGGTCGGTGCCATGGAACGTTTCGACGACTATACTTTCGAAAAAAGACAACCGTGTACACCGACCACAAAATGCTTGTGTCCATGGCCAGTAAACCGCTGCAAGTCGTTCCTCGTCGTCTCCAGCGTATGCTTATCCGGCTACAAAGTTACGACGTGGCTATTATGTACACGCTTGATGCACAGATGTTCATGGTGGATACGCTCTCCAGAGCTCAAATGCCGATAGCCGAGCATAATTCGGAAGAAGTCGAATCAGTAAACCTAGTACAGCATATGGCAGTGACAGATCGTCTAAACGAAATAAGGCATCACACAGAGGAAGGTGCAACGTTATCAGCTTGCGAAACGTTATTCTAATCGAGTGATCAGAGACAAAAGGAAGCTACCAAAGGAACTAAATTGCTACTTTAATTTTCGGGATGAACTCTCTATCAATGATTGTTTACTGTTCAAGGGAATCCGTATTCTGATCCCGTTATTGCTCTGATGAGAAATGCTGAACTACGTCTATTGTGTGCACCGAGCAATAGGATAGATCTTTTGGCCAGGAATGACAGGTCAGCTCAGGGATCATGTGTCGAATTGTGAGACGTGTCGTTCACATGTAATCCGACGGACGAGGGAACCAATGATGCTGCATGATGTCGCTGGCCGACCGTGCCAGAAAGTGGCGGTAGATTCATTCAGTGACAACGGGCAGGATTACCTACTCACGGTGAATTACTATAGTGATTATTTTGAAACTATTTACTCACCAGTATGAACACAGGAGCAGTAATCAACAAGCTCGGAGTTCAAGTCGCGTGGCACGGTTTACCGGCGGAGCTGGTCTCCGACAATGGTCTTCAGTTTACTAGCTCTGCGTTCCATGCCTTCGCAACTAAGTGGGAATTCGTGCACCAGCAATCCAGCCCATGTCACAGTCAATCAAATGGAAAAGCTGAGTCGGCGGTAAGGCAGGCCAAACGACTGTTATCAAAGGCTAAATCTACTGGCGAATACCTGTAATTCATGCGATTTGAGAATCGCAACACTCCTTCAACGGATATTGATTTGAGCCCTCCTATACTGCCGAAGGACTAGAACCCCGAGGCTGGCATCTGCCACAATTTTGCGCCCAGTTCCGCCATAGGATATTAGATTACAGAACAATTTGAGAAGACGAATAATCACCAAGAAACGGTACCACGACCGCGGTGCACTGGCACTACCTGAACTAACTGTGGAGAGGAAGTGTGATTTTAACCAGTACCCGACGGTCAAGAGCAGTGAAAGAAAGGTGCGGTGCCTGCAGAGGTCGGTGCTTGGTCATACGAAATAAATGTGGAGAAAATGTTCACAAGGAATCGAGTACATTTGAAGCGACACCAGAGACAACGATGTGGATTGGGAGTGGAACGTCCTATGGCGTGTGGCATGGAGACAACGGCCGCAGATACAGCGAAAAGACGATGCGGAGTGCTAATGTGTATGTGGTGCATAGCAATAAGGAGGTGCAAGGAAACGAAAAAGGGAGAGTGTGATGGGATGGTCAGATCAGAGTGAACGGATGGACCAACTGAGCAAGCCAGACAACCAAGAGGAGACGGGCGTACAGAATTGGATTGCTAGACACGGAATGGCCAACATTCGTGACAGTTATTCAACGTTTGTTTGTCCGAGTCAAAGGAGGAACTTCATTGACTCTGAGTAGTTGTTATTTATGTAGGTGAACTTGCGACTTATATCGAACAGCTTGGTTTTCCAAACATGTAATTTTCGCTGGGTGGACTTTGCCGAATGAACGCTTGGCTCTGAAGGGCTGAGTTCTGAAACAGAATTGCGAAATCAAGCAGCTTCTAGAACAGTAAGTAACGGTTATCGCATCCGGGAGCAATAAGACGACAGACTCGCTTGGATATGTAGTTCAGGTGTGTCAGTGACTACCCTATCGGACTACGTCGATCACTGCTTTTTGGGTGGACCACGTGCTTTTCGGTATGCAAATTGATTCGGATCAGGTGGACGTGCTTGAAGTAGCATTCTTTCAAGCCTAATTACCTCAAGCACTTTCAGTATCATCAACCTCACTAGCTAGAGTAACAGCTTCGTGTTATTTTGTTCGGTACTGCGTTAGTGCTAGCAATCTTCAGACAATATACGGGACCGTGTTGTTTTATGCCTCACGAGTGTCATTCACATGATGCTGAACAAGAATGTTACTCTATTCTTTAAGGAAGGTAGAATGCAGTCGAAGTCGTTTGCTGAAATTTAGCAAGGGTAATCACCTGTGCATTGTTGTGGAAGGTGATGTATATATTGCTCCCAGTTCCTGGAAAATGAGTTAGGGACTGAGGTAGTGCTAAGTCCATAGGTATTGTGGATAAACTCTTGAACATCCAAGTTAGAATTCGCAGGGCTGGGAGAGACTCGGCCTACTTACTCCATCCTACTCCAAATCTCCAGACAACTATCATTTTAACTATCCTTTGGGTGCACGAAACCTTGATGCAATGGCTAAACATATGCCATCTGCATGGATGCAATAAACGCATTGTTAACTTGAATACGCCGCCTTTTTTGACGTGATCCATGATGGACTGCCGATTGCGACCTTTAACTCCTAGTTCTATCTCCTCGAGTCTGCACAGTCCACTGACTGGTTCAGAAGAAAGCCTATGAACGAGAACAGATTTTGTGAACAGTAGCGCAGATAACCTACATACTGATCACTGCAAGCAGGTCAGCTCGCGTCAAAAGTATACAGGGTGCATAAAGTCTACTCTTGACTTGATTTACAACAGTCAGTTCCCGTAGTCATTCTGTGCTTTTATGTGGGTACTTTCCAGTTGAACTTACGATTACCACCACAGGTAGCATCTTTATGTTCATCATGCTGTAAACAACATAACTGACGGTAGGTTGATCATAGTTGTCAAGCGCACTCGACTGTAGAGAGATTCAAGTCATTGACAAATGCCCGGCCCATGATTGCTAATAATCTGGTGAGATAACTCAGCTTATCGCTTGTCTTAATATTAATTGGGAAGACGGTATCAAATTTGTTAGAAGCTTCTACAGATACCCACAGGGATTGATCGAAGTACTAAAGGATTGCGCCTGTAAACGCGTTGTATAATTCGTCAGCCTCAGAGTTACGACGCTTAGGGAAAGCGTGAATTTCGGCCAACGATCTCGGGCGGTTCCCGACCAGATATTTTGACTTAGAATTCGTGATTAAACAGTTAAGGATATATGCAGAGGGATGAATCATTGGTGTGGTGATACAATGTAGTACCGACGTAGGGAGCTGGAGCGTAGCGGAAGTCTTTCGTCATTGGTGCATACTAGCTTGTTCTTGACTTGACAAAGTGGCGTGAATGCGTGTTAAGCTATGCAAGCAAATGTAAACACTAACACAGTTAGGTGTCTGAGATGCCCAAGGCACGTGATAAATGGTTGCACCACAGCACAACCAGTGACTGGAGAGATCGTTCGGCCATTGTAATGGTTGAGCAACCATGCACCATGAACAACTATTTAGGGTTATACCATTACCATAACAAATTCGATATGAAAATGGTCGAGTGATGAGAGGAAATCCGACTCCTTAAATTGTGGCCGTTACTTCCTGCAGTTTTTATGTACGGTCGTTAGTGGCGATCAAAAGCAACAAGAACCAGTGTGTCTGGGAGAAGCGGACACATTGTATGCCATTGTTACAGACACCAGTTTTCTGCCATTCGGCGAAAACGCAGCACAGTCGCGGAATTTATAAGTTTTGCGGGACTGGAAAAGTTCGCGGAAGGGCAGGAAAAAGGAGAAATTGCTAAAGCAAGCGACTTCGATTTCGCTTTCGTAACGATTATTATAAGCAACATGTTTTAACTATTACAGTCGACATCACAAAGAGTGAAGCAGACTTAGGAGAAAAAAAACGTCCTGGACAGAAGTAGGGAGTTTCCTGGAGAATACTACATCTATAACGCGGATAAGAAATTACTGTTTTGTTTCTCGTGGGAAGTGACTGTGAACCCATCTCGAAAACCAACTGTGGTGGACCATATCTCCAACCAGAAGCAGCTTCAGAAAGCTCACAAGCAGGAGCATGCAGCTAAACATTTTGCTAAGGTTCATTGCTAATTCCATCGCTGTTGCAAATGCTGTCCAGGAAGCCCGCAGTACGATGGGATCTGGCTTTTTACTTGCTATGGCATCTGGAAATATCGTTATAACGAAGGCCGACAAACCCAACTTGGGAGAATTTCTGCACAGACACGTACGAAGTGCGGGACGCACTGCCGAATCTAGCGCGCTACGTCTGCCAATTTTCCAGCTATACGGGAAGCATAAACAGATATTGCAAGCGATGTTCCATGATACCTTTGTCAGCGGTATAACCCATGAGACCACTCATGATCGTGGGAAGATGGAACCGCACATCCTTTTGTGTGCACCATTGAAGTCTAGCAAGGACAGTCTGTGAGCGTACCTCATCGACACGGTAAATTTGGAATGAGACAATTATGTAACTTGTAAATCCCCATGTAAGTTAATGAGAACAAGGAGACCTTTTGATGAGCAGTTGCTTTCAATGATTCATCATCAGACCAGTACAATCATATATGGGGCTAAAAAATGGAAATAGTAAAATCGACCAGTTAGTACAAGTGAGATAGACGAAAAATCGAAAGGAGTTAATTACATGTTACCGAGTTTGACCGCATGTCGTTGACCACAGTATCCCCTGTTTTCTCGGGCCAGGGAAGCTGTAGAGCCTGGAGTAGCTCCTTTGGCGAGCATAAGGACGGTTGAAATAATCGAATGCAAATGGCTTCGGTCGTCGCAAGTGTACGAAGGCGTTGACCTTTCGATCGGTGCGGTGGAACCTTGTATACAACTCTAAAGGCACGCTTTAATCCACCTGATGCCCACTGTCGACAATATGAGCCAGAATGGAACTACTAATGGCCCCGGTGCCACCTTGATGCAACCAACGTGGGCAATGTTCATTCATGCGTTTGGACAAGTGCCGCGCCGTTCGACCGATATACGTTGCGCCACAGGCGCACTCGAACTGATAAATAACCATTGAGGCGGTCAGCATGGGCAACTTATCCTTGTTTCGTGAACGGACGAGTGGTTCCGTCGAAAACACGCACTTTAGCGTAGCTGCTGCGAAGGTCGACTTAATTGCGTCCGAAAGACTTCGGGTTAAACGCTCAGTAACTGCGTCCCCTTTGAAAGGTAGCCGTATGAATAGCTCTTTCTTTGCCGCTGTTAACCCTGGCACTTGTTTAGGCTTTTCCCCAAGGTTTCTTAAAATAAATCTGTCGGGGTATCCATTTTCGCGCAACACATTCTGTATGAACGTCAGTTCCGCATTTAGGGTGTCTTCCGAGCAGATTCGACGTGCTCTCGTGGTAAGACAGTGAATCAAGTTGCGCTTATATCTCAGAGGGACGAAGCTGTGGAAATTCGTATACTGGCCAATCCACGTTGGCTTTCTGTAGATCTGCCGCTGGATTGAGCCGTCTGGTCTCCTAGTTAACAGAACATCAAGATACGGCAGCTGATTTTCGGTTTCTTTTTCATAAGTAAAATACAGTGCTGCATGGGCTCGGTTAAAACGGTTAAGAATTTCATCTAGGTTAACGTGCTCATCCATCACAACGAATATATCGTCCATGTACCGATAGTAGCGGTTAAAAGTGACTATATCCGCCTGCAATTCTGTTCTCTCCAACTTTGCCATCCGCCAGCAGTGGACCCAGAGGAGATCCCATGGCCACGCCGTCCTTCTGCCGGTAGTATTTGCCGTTAAATAGGAACTGTACATTCCAGGTGCAGCGCAACAATAGGCTTTTTAGCTCACGAGTAGGTATACACATTTTTATTTCTGACCAGGTTATATAGTCGCAAATGTAATCTATTGTCTCAATCAGCGGGACGTTGGTAAAAAGCGAGACAACATCAAAAGAGAGCATCACTTTCCCGTCAATTTTGGCATTCTTGATGCTTTCTACGAACTGGAAGCTGTCACGTAGGCTGTAAGTTGCAAGCTGTTGTCGCACCGGTTCCAGAATTTCTACAAGCCACTGAGCGACCGCATGGTAGGGCGAGTTGACCATTGACAAAATGGGACGGAGTGGAATGTTAGCTTTGTGAATTTTCGGTAACCCGTAAAGCCTTGGAACGTTTGTGCCACTAGGTTTGAGGCTGTCATACAGGGCATCTGAAATATACCCCTTAGTCCGAAGTTCTTGCAAGCTCTTAGTGATCTGTGTTTCAATTTGTTCCGTCCGGTCTATTTCCCCTGTGCTACACGAAAACTTGGTCTCGTCGCTCAGTATTGCTGTTAGTTTATCTATGTAGTCTTTTCGGTCTAGTAGCACAATCCCCGCACCCTTGTCTGGTCTACACACGATGACCTCCTCATTGCGCTTTAGTTCCTTTAGCGCATCCAGGTGTTTTCGTGTTAGCGGGCCATGATTATGGACGCGACGCTTGCGATATTGGTAGCAGCAATTCACTAAAAAGCATTTAAAACGTTCTAAATCCTTAATTCGACTTAGAGACTAACCTGTTCGTCTGTCATAGAAACTTTCAAATTGTAACTCATAATCGAGCTGGTTGTCCCTGCGTCTAGGAGCGCAAAACTTTAGGCCAAGCGACAGAACTTCGATTAAAGTTTTATCCATTTTCAAACTAGAACAGTTGTGCACATACCTCTCTGGCCTGTCTGGAAACGTGGCTTGCGGCTTAAGCTGGCTCAGCGACTGTGCTAGAGAAGAACGCCTCCGCTGCACACGGTTTCTAGCAATAGACTCAACGTAATCCAAGAACATCTTCTTTTCGTCTGCAGCTAACTCCTCCGTTATCGCGTGGCGTTGTGCTAGATTTCTTTCGAACTCAACAATCTTGGACTGAACCGTGTCACGTTGGTTTAATGCGTGCCGTTTAAGCGTCTTGCTATTGGGATAAATCCGATTACGGCGCAATTGCTTCCAAAATCTAACAGGATATTCAGTTCGCTCAACACATTGAATTGAACATAGCTTTTGGCTTCAGCAAGCTTATCGGAGAATCTCAGGAACTGATTGAGCTCCTACACCACTGACGGAGGCTTGGACGAGTTAAGTAACTTGAAAATTCCCATGTGAGTTAATGAGAACAACGAGATCGTTTGGTGAGCAATTGCTTTCAACAATTCAATTATGCCGCATCTGGAAGAAACAGTTTGCGCAGCTTGAAAATGAGGAGTATCGACTTCAGTCGTGTGACAATTTTCGTGTCTGATGGTGTAGGATACGTGACAGCTTACTACGGAGATGTCATTAAGCCTGTTTGGGAGGATGCAATTCATATTAGATGTACTGCCCATTGCATCAAGCTGATAAGAGAGACCCTTCGGAAATTCGCTCCGGAAGTCGAGGGACTCATTGCAAAAAAGGAAAATACTTTTCGCCTTTCCGGAAGAAGGCTTCGTGTCTGCGTTGTGTATCCAACTCTGTAAGGCCTGGATAACCCGACCTGACCACCTGCGCCGGTCATCACTCGCTGGAACGTCTGGTCGGGGGCTGTCGCACATCGCAGTAAGTAGTTCCATCATTACCCAACCATGCTGAAAGCTGTACAACATGTTTGAAGATTCAGCTGGTGTTTAGGAACTTGTGGATTTTGCTAATAAACGAAACAACACAGAAAGGTTTGCGGGGGCAACTGAGATGCATTGGCACCGCTGACAATAAGATCCTCCGTCATCTGAAAACAGACGATCTCTTCGATCTATCCATGTCGTTTTAAACTGCCCCTGAAGAAAACTGGCTACAGCATCTCTAGGCATAGGTGCGGACATACGGCGTGTATAGAAAAATTCAAGATGACATGCAAAGCTGTTTTCTCGCAAGCTGCGAAAACTCAAGAGTTATTGACCTCAAAGACTAGCTAGCGGTTTCTGAAAGCCCTTAAAGTGCTCAACCCCAACCACCTCATCATCTTGCTCAGTGATCTATGCAGTTATGCTGATGTTCCAAGCCTGGTTGGTTCCTCAGCGCTGGTAGTCGGATTGCTAATCTATCGAAAAATGGTGGAGGAACTGCATGGAGAAAAGGTAAAAACGCACTGGCCTTCTGGTACTGGATGCTTGAAAGAACTCCACAGCTGACAGACATTGTCTGCCGTTATCTTTGCATTACTGTGGATTCGGTAGACGCTGAACGTGACTTCAGTACCCACAAAATTGTTGTGCCTGACAAGCGTCACAAACTTTCAGGCGATAGCATGGAGCCCCTCGTTGGGCTTCATTTTAAACCATCTGTTTTGAATCATAACCGAGATGTATCTATCGAGTGAACATCCTTAAATCTCCGTATATTTTAATCTTCATGGGGAAAGCACAGAATTTTGCGTTCGCACAGCATCCATTTCATGAAATTTTCGATTTTGATCGTGGAAAACATGTTCTACCACGAAAGAAAATTAGTGTCTTTAACCATGGTGTGAGATCGGGTTTGTAATTGGAGCAAAACCTCTATGGTCGTGAATCGTTGGTGGAGCAGCGTCGAAAAATAAGGAAATCGCCAAGTAGGCGGCCAGAGTGACAAATATATTGGTTGCCAACTTGAGAGTGCAAAATATGTCAAGGTATAACGACAACCCTGCACCACCTGCTTGGCAGATATCACCAATGTATGCATGCATGTAACTTGCTGGCGAGTATCAGCAGCAAGTGAGACACCTCAACCATTCTTATGCTATATTTCTTAATAGTCAAAGCAATAACGAGTGGTTGTTTGGCGGGGTCTTTAAATCGGCCGTTGCCTTTTTCTCCGAACATCACTATTACACTATCTACGGTGTATATCTCAGTATTGAACGAGTACGCTGACAGATATTTTGTTCAGTCAACTTCCAAGGTCACAGAGGCTCAATGCTCCATTCAAATTTGAACATGGTTGGCGGCATCCGGTTTCGGATTTGCCTGTAACTGTGGCCAGCCACAGGACGCCTACAGAGGGACCATGGGTGGCTTGCGCTGCAACACCCACAGCTCCAACCACATACCCCATATCCAGTGTAAACCCGAAGGAATAATACCGGGAGGCATGTGGATGGGAGCCACGTTTCATCAACGGAGCCGGCCCACACTCCTTCACAGGCAAATACAAGCACGCTGTAGTTGGGGAATCAAGCGCACACAAGGCGGTGACTGGACCGTAGTCCGCTCCATACTGAGTGCATGGAACCACTCTTTGATCCTAACACGGTCTCAAAGACCTTGCACCCCGTCCCCTCCAGCAATGACCAACTGTCTCCTGGAGCCAGTATGAATGAGGTAGTGGGTAATAGACAGGTAGGCACCTTGTCAACATGCACATCAAGCGCAGCCACACCGGGGTATCAAGCAGCAGCCAATCACATGAAAGTTAACAAATAAAATAAAACAAGTAATGCATAAGGAAACGGTGACATTAACCTTAAATTAATGAGCATATGAAATAAGATGTTTACAAACGAATACGAGGTCAGTTCACGAGGTCAGGAATTTTACTTTACGGAAATGCCACGAACACAAAAATGTTATGGAAATCGAATACAATTGGCTTAAGCGAGGTGTGCAATTAAATGGAAAAGAGTACAGGTAGACATTTATATGAGAAAGGAAAGCATTAGGGCAAAATTGAAAACCCACCACCTGATATAAAGAGACTTAGCATGCAAACACGCGGTTAGTAAATCGAATGCAGCGTACCTACAAACGCTGCGCCGGTTCTGACTACGTTCTCTGCAGGACCGGTCGTCGCTTCGGTAGTGGTCCCGAGTGGCCTCGCTCATGGCTCACTAGGCCTGCCTGACTAAGGCACTCGCGACCGCATGTGCTACAGCAACATGCGCTCGATGTCGATAGAGTACAATTCATCGGTGCTTGCCGCTTCCGCAACTGCCGCTTCTTCTCGGCATGCATGAGGGATTTCTCCCGCACCTCAGCAACTGCCTTCGTGATAAGGTCGCGCCATGCACGCCGATCAACCGCCTTCGATTCCCATGACCTGCAATCAAGATTAGAACGTGTGAGGCTCACTTTGATCATGTCCTGGTAACGTAACTTTGGTTTCCCCGCATGCCGCTTCCCAATACTCAGCTGACTGTATAAAAGTTGTTTCGGTATCTGCGTCGAATCCATACGGCTCCCATGACCGAGCCACCTCAGGTGTCTCAGTAAAAGTATGCAGTCCACTGCATACATCCCACTTTGTCGCAACACTTCCGTGTCTTCAACTCTCGCCCCAACTGATGCGCAAAATTCGTCGCAGACACTGCTGATGGAACCGCTCGAGATATCGCACATCCCGCCGGTACATCGTCCACGTTCCACTGCCGTATAGAAGAACGGACAGTACCATGGATTTGTACACCATCAGCTTCGTGCCAATGGTAAGCTGATGGTTGTTCCACACCTGGTACTCTAGCTTCCCGAACGCCGTTGCTGCCTTCGACACGTGAATACGCAACTCAACGTGTAGCTGCTGATCAGACGACATTACACTCCCAAGGTAGCTGAAGCGGGAGGTGGTTTCCAATACTTCAGCACCAATGCTGATTCGCGGCAATATTGAAGATTGCACCTCCGGTGAAGGCTGAAAGAGACAGACAGTTTTGCTTGTGTTGATGGTGAGCCCGAATTTGGCCGCTGTCGAAGCCAGAGCACTAGTCATGTGCTGCAACTCATCCGCGCTGTGTGCAAACAACGCACAGTCGTCAGCAAACAGCAACATACGGATAGTTGTCTCACAGACTAGAGTTCTCGCACCGAAACGACGGATGTTCAGCAACCCACCATCAATACGGTGCTCCACACGAACACCGTACGCACAAGCGGCATCAAAAGCACAAGACACCGTTGGATGAAGATATATATTTAACAGGGCAGGAGCTAAGACACAGCCTTGCTTCACACCAGAGACAACTGCAAAGTCATCCGAGGTCTCTCCACTCAGCTGCACCCTCGCTCGCATACCACTGTGCAGACATTCAAATAAACTTACAAACTTACGCGGGCAACCAAACTTACCCAACACCAGCCACAATGCCTCGCGGTTCACCGTATCAAATGCCTTGGTGAAATCAACAAAAAGCGAGTACAATGGCTGGTGTCGTTCTCTGCACTTCTCTTGCAACTGACGAGCCGCAAACACCATATCTATAGTGCTGCGACCCGGACGGAATCCAAACTGCTCTTCCGCCACCTTCGGTTCCACAACCTGACCGACGAGGCGGTTGAGCAGGATGTGGGCAATCACCTTGCCCACACAACTCAGCAAGTTGATGCCACGATAATTCGTGCAACATTGCTTGCTCCCTTTACCTATGTACAGTGGTAGCACAAGGGCATCCTTTCGCTCAGCAGGCACCTCCTCCTCAATCCATACGCAGCGCAGTCAACAACGCGGGTCCGCCGTGTTTCAATACTTCAGGCGGGATCCTGTCACCCACGGCACACTTGCCGTTTCGCAGCTGAGCAAGTGCTCTCTGCGTCTCATCCAGTGTCGGCGTATCCGCCAGATCCGCCTTCACATCGTGCTGCTTCAGGCCGTTCAATGTAGGCCAGTCGATCTCTGAACGGTTGTTCAAGAGACAGTCAAAGTGTTTTCGCCAGATCTGCATTATGTCTGCAGTCCGTGTGCAGGTAGCGCCTGAACTACCATCGATCAGTGTCCTCAGCGGCTCCAATCTCGGTCCATACACCGCCTACAGGGAGTCATAGAATTCCTTGTGTTGGCGGCGTTCGGCATAGCATTCCATCTGCTTCGCCTTCTCCGTCCACCATGTATTTTTAATGCGACGGAGCTCTCGGGTCCGTCTCCGTCGAAGTTTGCGAAACTGACTACTCTTCCCCAGGTCACTGGGGTCTGCCAAATGTGCAGCAAATGCTGCACTCTTCTCCGGTACCAATGCGCCGATCCTTGCATTGTTCCTATCAAACCAGTCAGGCCGCTTACAGTTTGCGCGCCCGATGGTCTCCTCGGCAGCAGCTGTCACCTGGTCGCGAATGTGGCGCCACATGTCGCCCACTGTGGCTATGCAGTCCACATCACCACACAGGCGTGCAGCCATCGCCTTCTCCAGCTCAGTACGTTTCGCCACAGTACCGAGGGAGAGAATGTTAAATTTACGCCGATTCACGGCGAGAGTGCAATACATAGATTTACGAAAATATATGTACAGTTTGGTCCGCACCAAACTGTAATCGGTGCTACACCCAGCTCCACGCAGTACACGTGTCATGCGCACTTCACGCATATCACGCTGACGTACGATGACATAGTCGAGCAGGTGAGCGTGACCACTCCGTGGGTGCGTCCAAGTTGCTATATCACTCGCACTCAGTGCAAACCGAGTGTACGTGATCGTCAGGCCGTGAGTGGCACACAGTGAGAGCAGCCTGTCACCGTTCTTATTCGCTGAACCAATGCCATACGAACAGATAACATCTGTCCACACCGATGCATCACGCCCAACAAGCGCGTTGAAATCACCCAGCAGAAATAGTCGGTCGCTCCTCGGCACAGACCGTATCACGGAGGATAGCTCAGTGTAGAACTGATCACGCGTGTCATCAGGATAACACATGGTCGGACCGTACGTGCTTATAAAAGTGGCAAACTTACCTCTTCCGAGTCGTAGGCGAACAGTCATCAGTCGCGCGCTGATGCCCGTTGGTTCACCCACCAGCTGGCTATGGAGGCGATCGGATATTGCAAATCCGACCCCATGATCACGTGGTGCTGAGGCAGTGTTGCCCACCCAGTAGAATGTGTAGCCAGCACCTGCTTCATGCAACTTACCTTGCTCAGCGAGCCGGGTTTCACTGAGCGCCGCAATATCGATGTTGTAGCGCCCCAGTTCCATCGCGACCAGTGCAGTGCGTCGCTCCGGGCGCTCGCTGGAGTTCCGGTCCAGTAGTGTGCGCACGTTCCAGCACCCGATGCTGAGAGCTTTGCGCGCAGGCATACGATTCCATTGGTGGGCAATCGCACGCGCGGTGGTCGTTGTAATTCGGAGCTTTGCTTGAGGGACTCCACCCGGAGCCTTTGGCTCAATAGCCTGACCCACAAGGCAGTGGGTGGTTTGGAGGTTTGCTTGAGGGACCCCGCCCGGAGCATTTGGCTCAATAGCCTGACCCACAAGGCAGTGGGGAGCAGATCCAGCTCGGGAATGTGATTGCAGGAGAGTTTGGGATCTGCTTGACGGCCGTCACACGCAGCCTTTGAGGTACTGGAACGATTCATATATGTTTTGCGACCATAGTAGGATACACTTGTGACCACGGCCAGACGCAGGTGGGTTTTGGCGGGTTTGCACCAATTTGATCAGGGGCTGCCTGGCTTGAGGCGGGCAGTAGCAAACCACTGAACACCCAGAGGTGTTCTCCCACCGTCAGAGACAATGCGTAGCCCTCGTGCTCTACGCCAATCGAGCTGTGAGCTTATAACCCGTAGACCTGTTGTCTCCCATGACTAGGTTTTACGGGAAGAGGGCCATCGACCACTTCCTAACCTCCGAAGAGGATGGACTAGGATACTGACAAGGCGCCCACACCTGACAGGAGAACGACTCGGGTCCTCAGCCAAAGCCTTCGATTAAATGAACACCCGAAAGGCAGCGGGTCTAGCACATGGTCAGTTCACTGACTCATGCGGATTGGTGTTCTGGATCTTAGCAGGGAGAAGGGCGAAACCCAACTCCCACCCAGCGGTCGCCAGGAGGAGGCGTCCAAGACATGAGCCAATGGCGCAACAGTAACAGCAATGGGTAGACCATCTGTCAGGATCTAGCCACCACCAGCCTCAGCGCACCATAGGATCTCCCGCCCAACTTTGAACATACACGCGAGATACCGCGCACGATCCATGATCTATTGTCTTTAGACACCAACTTCTACGTCAATTGAAAAGAATTTTGAAGAAACGATTTTATGAAACCTTTTCCTTTTTCAATAGATACGAATCCCGAAGCTTCAGTCCAGCTTTTGGGAATTGTTGCTCAATCGATCAACGACAATGAGTCCTCAGTTTTCTACCTATTGTGAACTTTACATTTCTAATGCTAACCTATTAGTAACTTTACACTTGATAATGTAAATGCTGGGAATGCACCCGTTCGGGTACATAAAGCTTATACTGACTTGACTTGACAATAAGACTTGACTGTCAAGGCCGCGTTGTTGGCACGAAATCTGTCCTCCTGCATGGTAACAAAATCTGTGAGGAGCAATCAATTGAATGACCGAGGTTGTGCTAGTGCTGCGGTGTGCAACTTCGTTAGTTATACTTCATATCCAATTCGTAAAGGAATACTACTCTGATGTGCGTAACAGTCCTTCGGAACTCAAATGATGTTACGTGAAACCCCTTCATGTAGCGACTAGTAGCGCAGACGTAACCTGTTTGTGTCCATATTTATTGAAATCAGTAGATGGAATTAACAGGTTGACTTTCATTTGTTAATGTACTCGGCATACTCCAGAACTCGCGCCCAAATCTTTAACTCAGCAACCAGATGTGGGTACATTTATTGAACGGCTGATGGCTAACACACATATACCTGTCTAAAATGCACAAGGATGCACTCTGAATACTATATTGTCTAGAAAAAAAACGGCTCGCTTCCCAGATCATCCCGCCATAAAAATTGCGACGCGGAAGCCGATGAGCTACGTACGCCTCGCCTAATCATTATGAAATGTCCAAAGAGGCGGGGATGATGGTGCGCGCAACTTCATGTTCCAACTTCGATAACCAATAGTATATTATGTACTTTTGGATATGAGCCGTTCACCCTCCACACAGATACAGTTGTGCTTACTCATAATTGACTCGCTTAACGCCACGTAATCTTCCGTTGTAGATTACCACTTTGTCACTAAATCATTTGCTCGACAATGTGATAACAGGGAGGCTCCAAATGCGACAAATGGTTCGGTTTTGTCAACACGGTGTTCTGGTATCCTACCGCGAATCCTGTCAATCCCAGAATGATGCAATTTGTGTGCGAACGCTATGGGAGGTGACGATGATCTACACTTAGTTGATCTGGCATTTGTAGCTAAGATGTGCAAACATCCACAGCGGGGTTTAATTTCTCGTGGATATAGACGTCGACCATATCAATCGGAATGCTCGCACACAGAACGATGTGGATAAATGCACCACTGACTAGAGGAGGTAGTAGTCTTTAGTTTACCCCTCAAGACTGGGAATCGAGAGGCATGCTTGGGATTAATGCACCGTTTCCATGTGTTAGTGTACGGGCCACTCGATGCACCGTTCTCTTGAACACAAAAACTGACGGTCTTCAGGCCCTGATTAGTAACCTTTGTTCACCCTCTAAAAGTTCGATCTTATTCTGTTATCCATCGCTTTACACGCATAGCTGAAGGGTGTCGGTTAACGGATGATGACGACCGAATTCAGCTCGCCGAACGGGACAGTCTCATTGTCATTACTGCAGTGTTCGCCATGTCACCGTCGTCCGCCTACCCAAAACTTAATGATAAGAAACATCTAAAATCGTTCACTATTCTAGCTGCTATAGCCGTAGCTCGAAGTGGTGTAAGCCATCTTCCCCAAAATGTGTACCCTTGGTAGGCGATCCGAAAGTAAATCAATGCTGAGTGACGCTAGCACCCCGTTGAACAGGAAAAGTTATCCGGAGGTGACGCGGCACATTCGTGAAGGTCAAAGCGATCGTTGAGTGTAGACAGCAGTTGAGACAGACAACAACCCTGAGTGGGTGTCAACTCGGAACATGGCCATTCCGCTGCGCTCATGCTCACGAAAACCAGACTTACCCCGTCCGCTGATAGCTATTCTAAAAGTGCTGCGATCCGCAACGTGCACGACCTTATGAGAATAGCGCACCGGTCCCGCCCACGCGCAACCACACCCGCCGTGCGGCAGTCGGGTTAGTTTGGCTGTCGGTAAGCCCACTTCCACCGTGTGCGACGAAAGGACAGGTAGACGTTCCACCGTATTCGAACCCCCGTTGTACTATTAAGTTTGTTGTTCACGCTGGTCTAGCACGCAAGAATGATGCGTGATCGGTGCGTCGATAAGCCGCCACCGTGGTTTTCCCCCAGCACTTCAACCCTTGCACTGGATCGAACGCAAGCTTTGCGGACCCAGAAGTGCACGCACACTAGGATATTGTGGAATATGTTTGAAAGCGGTCGAAAAGTCGTCGCTTCAGAAGGTTTAGTTAACGACCGCTTAATGTATTGGTTGGGCTTACGATATTCCACTCTTGACATAACGAGTTCTTCAAGCAAAGTGCATGCACACTTTTCCCACAATACATTAACCCTTCCCAACCACCCACCAAGATTGCTCATGCGCTTTAAGCGACCCAAAACTAGTCCCAATGCGGCTTGTAGCACTGGTTCAAGTGTACCCAGGTGCTTAAAATGCCGGCGGATTTCAGGGTGGCCGGTACTTTAGGTTGCTACTGTTGTTGGGTCATGTTAAATGTGTCTGTTCAACCGGAATGCCCACTTACAATGAGCCGAACAGTCATTCTCAGGCCGGAAGCTGATGTAGGTATTGAGATTAACTGAAGATAGTGTGAACCCCAATAAAGTACATGAAAAATCTATACATGATTATGAACTGATTGCTGTTCGGTTGACAAGCGTAGCAGGATTTCCAAGAACCGTTTACGTTTTGAAACCTGGGCCACTATGACCCAATCCGTTCTAGGATAGCTGAGGTCACTTCATCCAACATATGGAGAGGCCGTAACGAGTTAGGTACCAGCTAGCAATGTTTGCTTACAACGCGATGTGGGATTGCGGTCAATCAAGCGAACTCCAACAGCCAGGCGTGAGAGCATGTGCATGAATGGCTCTTAAGCTGACCAACTCACGTTAAGTAGTACATCAACGCGCAAGTTAGCTATATCGTTTTCCGCGTCGAAGAAGTGATTGTTTTTGTCTAACGGTGAGCACAAATAATCCAGTAACCGTCCAACACACTTGCCCACTTTACTTGGTCCTGGACTTCAAAGCTCAGTGTGGGTGATTTGCAATTTGGTCCGCCGTCAGGTAGACGTGTTGGTCACTGTTGCAACAACATGCGATTTCAGCCATGTAGGCTTGTGCGGCTCAGCAATATTTGGATACCCGAGCTACATATCGCGTGATTAATTAGCCTGAACGAACGCGAGTGAATGGTCACCGGCGAAGGGAAACGGAGTAGCTCAGTCGCGGACTATCAGCGAAGGGGCCCAGTTTCAAGAATCAAACAACCCTGTCCTAACGCGCGGATTTGATGTATAGTGAATCGGGATATAGTCTATTAAAGAAGCGCTGCATCATCTGTTACTACAGAGAACAGCAATGTTGCAGTTGACTTGGAGAATTCCGGAGACAATTTTGCTACATTTCGAGCTCCTTGGCCTGCTAAAAACATTACCCTACATACCACATGTCAGAAACAAGGGAAAACAATTAGGGCAGAGGAAACACCTGATTCTGAGAGTTCTTTCCAATAGTAGTAAGGTTGTGCAGGCTGACTACACCCTTGTACGTTTCTCGAGCGATTACTTTGGGGTCACCAATGGGCGCGAGCAACTCAACGGAGCACCATGCCATAAGGTCAGCTCTAATCGAACGGCTGGTACCACGCTGTACTCTCATGTCGTATTGGATTGCGTGGGGCAGCATCTATGGTTTCTTGTTACTATCGGAGGAGTCGTTTGCTACTTGTTGCGTGGCAGATGCGGTAGTGATTCGTCCATTCCAACCACTAACGTGCACACTATTCATTGGTCGCCACATTTGTGCTGCAGGATCACGACGCATTATCCTGTATCGTCCACTCAACACAACGCATGGAACATCTATAATTCACGGTGCTTCCTGAATGTTCCACGCTGAGTGCTAGTGAAGAACAGCCATGCAGAACACCTTGTAAGTTGCTGCGTACAACCCGCGGCAGTAACCGACGGCACAAGATAGACAGGACCAACGAAACAGTGTATCGTGAAACACCCGTATACCGGGACGATGAAGTGACGAATAATTGCATGCGTGGAACAAGTTGTTTGCTTTTCGGGTTTTGGAGCACTCACCGTGTGCCCTGGGTTGCGTCACCGAAGTGACGATCCCAGTAATCGGATTAGCAGAGGCTGACCTCGAAGTCAAACTAGGCCACAATTGCGCTTGCGTGTCGCAATCCACGAGACACAGCGGGTGCTCCAAACCCTGACAGTCAATTTCTAACCGCTGTGTCAAGCGCTACTCGCGGAGCACAATGGCCAAATGATCATGGCGATAGCAACCGATAACTGTGTGTCATGTTCCACTACCTGCTCAGGCTACCGTTATCTGATGAGTCTAAACAAAGACGAAAGGAATGGTGGAAGGCGTGAATGGGAAAGAACAACACCGACCTTTTCCAACAAGACGTTTGTTTGTAAGTAATTACGTCCCTTTCCAGGACAGAAGTACACACGTGGTGTATTTGGTACACAACAAATGAACTGTTGCACAAGTGGTGAACAAAGGGTGGCGGCAAATGTCAGCGATGCGGTTATTAACCAACATCGCTGAGGTAACCGTTAAGACGGGGAACTTCGAATCCCAGTGTTAGTTTCATTCGATTTATATTCTTTCTCATTACCTCTTGAATAACAGTAGCTGATCATCTACGAAAGTGTACAGTTCCATAGATTCTGACTAACTAAACATGAGAACCTGACACCGTTTACTTACTTCCATCTGTTGCAGGGTGTACACATGTTATCTTCCCCACCACTCTTTGTAGTTGCAGATAAATTCATTGCAAGAATAACATGCCAGTGTTGCCACCCCGTTTGTAATTGTTGTATAGAGATGGTATCTTCTGTGCATTTTGCAGCCAGGACTACGTGTTCTGGTTGTGGTTAATGTTTCGTCAAGTGAGATTTGATCTCAGCAGCTTTTGGGAGTCTTGACAGGTCATTACTGCTCAACGGTTTGTCCGAAACTGGTGTTCCTCCATGTGTGTGTAGTGTGATGCGTGATTACTTTACAAATCGCACACACGCCACGCAGATTAGCGGCCGGAGGACTTCTGCACTCCCAGCCAATTGTGATGTTTTGGAGGCAGCCATCCTATCTCAATTTCTATCCTTCGCCTACTTTGAAAGTCGCCCTATGTCATCCAACTTCACAGGCTGTAAATATGCTGATGATGCCATCCTGGGTTACATAACACTAACCATCGAGGACTCTTTGACATTTCCGCGAAGGTTAGACGAACTAGTAACTTGGTCAAGCTTCCGGCCCCTCTCGCTCAACCCCTCCAAGCCTTGTGAAGTAACGTTCTGTTTTACAGACCCCAACATACTACACTCTCTTGTATACATCCACTCCCATGATTGTGGATGACAAAAACATCTCGTTCCTCTACCGTAAAATATTGTGTCGGCAACTAGATTCCCGCATGACATGGAATGTTTTTGGTATAATGTTGTAAATCATTCGAAAGAGGACGCTTTGTTATCTTTATTTGTTCGAGCTCATTTATGTTACGTCCCGAGCAGCTTTTGCGGCCATAGAACCTTGGCTGCCTAGCCGAACAACCGTCTCGTAGTGCCAGCTAGGTGTTTCAGGTGTAACCCGTTCCAGCAAATAGTTTGGCGGCAGTGTTCCAGGACGTGGTGAGTTTTCGCCTGGCAAGCGTTCTCCCTATAAAAAGCCACAAATGTCCGTTTGTCAACACTGTGACGTGGCGAATGTGACTCGCCACAAACTAAAGTCACTGCCCCGTGGATATCTGGATAATTACATCCAATCCACGGACATCAATCGTCTATTCTTACATAGCCGACGCTGTCAAACAGTCACAAATACAACGAAACACTTACAAACACAAGCTACACATGCACAGTTACACACATATCCATGCAACATTCACTGTTATGACAAGCATATTGTATTCTTGTACATTTATGTTCACACTTTGTCATCATAATATGATCATGCCTGTAAAGGCGTGCCTGGCGTAGTCGAGAATATAAAGGTTATTAATTTATTTAAAGGTAAAAAGAAAGTGTCGAAGATGCTCATGTTTCTCAACTTGCTATTCCATGTTAATGATCTGAAGAACAGACAGAAATTAATATAAACTAATTCCAACAAAAGGAACAAAATAAAAACAAAACCTCCTCTTTCGAATGATTTAAAACATTAGGGCAAAAACATTTAATGGCATGCGGAATGTTAAAGTTAATAAAAAGCTTGGGAACTTAGTTGCCAGACCCATGTATCGGAGTTGTGCTATCGCACCATTTATCTTGGTCTACAGAGGTGGTTGCAACATTTAAAAGGTTAGATAGCTCTCTTGTTACGCTCTCAGAGTTAAAATGCATCCCATTCCCCGGGCACTGCTTCTAGAGTTTGTGACTGTATGTATTCTCCCTCACTAGTTATACTGTTCCCCGGACTACTTCAAAAAGATTATCTCCTTGTCCGTTCGCGGACATTTAATTCTCGCTGCTCTGGTTTAGGGAAAGCAGCGCTCATAGATTTCATTGTGAACAAACATTTTGATGCATGCATCAGCATTACACGCTGTTCTAGCCAGTACTAGCTAGCTACTTCGTCCTCCAAACGGTCAGCATTTAACGTGTTATATTCTCGCAACTCGTCGTATCGAAACTCGATTCTGTCTTTTGTAGCACGCCTACTAATCGACCCAACAAAAATGAAACGGCGATTTCGTGACCGTATGCTTGTTTGCAAATACAACTATTCGTTTACTGCTATTAATTGTTGTTTCTCATTGATGCTTTGTTGTAGTCCATTCCTCGGTGTCGTTGTAAAACGCCGCAAACACACCCATAAGAGTGGATATGGCTTAATTTGACTTGACTTAAGCTCTTGAAAAAATGCAGTTTGCCAAATAAGATTTCATCAATTCCATGGCGTCATTCTAGATGAACAGAGCAAAATTTTGCAATTCGCCAGCTTATAGGTCATGTTATGCGCATGATGCAGCAAAGAAACCCTCTATGTGGCTTCGAACAATCACACAGTACGACATAGTAACAGGGCTTGTTGGTGATGCCATTTGGGGGTTTTCAGACAACTGTTCCATTGATACAGCCTGGACGGAATTTTCTGGCAAGTTCAGTGGTCTAATTAAATCCGCATGGGTAAACACACCCATCCATTCTGCAAGAGTGCCATCATGCATTCGGAGCAGAACCTGAAAATGCATGGCGTTAACCGACGCAGCGTGGCATGTGTACAGTGCGAACCCTAGCCCTGACAACTGGAGCAACTGTGTTGCGCATTGTAATCCCTGTACCACACTTGTCCGCGAGGACAAACTAGTACACCAGCAGATCGTAGTGGAAAGGTTTTGTGCTAACAACAAGCTTTTGTATAAACATCTGAACAGCCTTCCGAATGTGAAGCGTGCTGTTCCCCCACTCACTTCAGCAAAGGGATGTGCTCAAACCGTAGAGAATGCAGCCAACGCTCTAAGGAAACAATACGCTCCAATATTCCGGCTTGCCACCAGCATGTGCTACATACCTGTTTCATTGCCACAGAAGCCGGTATTTACACACGTCACTTTTAGTTCAGCGACAGTTTTGCGAAAACTGCCACTATAGCGCATGTATAGCTCCCCCGAAGTTGACAAAATTCATCAGAAATCACTGCAGGTAGTAGCTGCGATAATGGCCCAGATGTTAACCCGAAGGTTTCAAAGATGCCTGCATGCACAGCAGGTTCCCCGCGTGTGGAAGCAGAGTAGCAGTACTCCGATTTTCAGGAGTGGCAGCTGTTCACCGCCAACCAACTGTCGCCTAGTGATTCTCCTCCCGGTGCTCTCAAAGGTGATGGAGTCGACCACAGCTGTGGCAATAACGGGCGAAGTTGAAAAGTCTAACATCAAACACCGAAGCAACACGGATTCTGACAGTATCGATCATGTACGACCAACCTACTGACTGCGCATAGTGGTTGGACCTAAATAGCCGATAGTGGGACCAGAAAATTTGTCATCTACCTCGAATTTTCTAAGACCTACGACCGACTAGATCCTCGCGTCCTTCTCCAAAAGCCGCAACTGTACGAAATTGAAAACCCAGTCCTTAGATGGATCGGGAACTTCATCCTTCAGCGGCGGCTTTGTGTTCGAGTTGGGCGCGCATTTTTTGATCTTATGACGGTTGACTGCGGTGTTCCACAAGTGTCAGTGTTGGGGCCGCGATTATTCTTTCTCCTCATTAACGACCTCGCGCGCGTTATCGAGTATAATTTCATGCTCTTGGCCGATGACGTCAAGATACGGCGGGCGATCGCTTGTAAGGAATATCATGATATGCAGTAACGAGACTTAAACCGCGCTCTGGAATGCTCAAAGGCAAATCAACTTCCGTGTAATCCAGACAAGCGTAAAACTGTA
Source organism: Dicrocoelium dendriticum (assembly GCA_944474145.2). Classification (NCBI taxonomy): domain Eukaryota; kingdom Metazoa; phylum Platyhelminthes; class Trematoda; order Plagiorchiida; family Dicrocoeliidae; genus Dicrocoelium; species Dicrocoelium dendriticum. The sequence continues at coordinate 72,861,945 of OX104065.1, read as the reverse complement.
CTTGTACGCCACAAGCCCACTTATGCCTAAAGGCTTGCAGACCGCATCTTGAAGAGCATCTCAAAACACCTCCACCTTGGGGTAGTGATGCAAGACGACCTCGGCAGTTCGGGGCAGTTCTTGAATGCGTCCAGAACCGCGAACTAACATGTTGGTCTCTTATGGAGGGCGTTCGGTTGCTTCGATCCCTGAGTGCGTATGCGAAGACTTACGCAAAGTACGCGATCCAGGCATAATAACTTTGGTTGAAACGCTATCTGGTTACACTAGAGACCGCACAGCCCATGGCAACGAAAAATGTTAAGGTATTGTTCCACCTACCATACCATCTGCGACTAAAAGCCCTGCCAATGTACAGCTGAATTACTACCCAACCAACAGCTTGGAATTAAAACCGGTTGGTTTTCGTCCCGTACTATTGTTCGCTTGGCATTTATCCCTAAGGTCCAGCTAGGCATGTAATTTGTTCTTCCTCTACATCTGCCTCGTGTAACTCCCTCAATTACCCCCATATCACGTTGCTATATCCATGGGAAGTAGCAGAGAGCTAACGAACGTGACTTCAAACGGAGTTTCCATGAGGCACATATGTGGCGATGCCAAGTGTAAGCGTCTTGTGAAAGTAGGGCCAGCTTGCGCGTTCTGTTCCAAACACTACCATACCAAGTGCGGTGACGTTTATCAACGGCAGGCGAGAGAGGGAAGCAGCTCGCAAGCCGCCTTTTAGATTTGTCCGACATGTTTGTCCATACCTCTCGTCAAGTGTGTCCAAACATTAGTCCATGAATACGAGCGGTTACTAAAGGAAGCAGAAAAGCGAACGAAGGTTAGGTTTAATTCACTGGGGGAAAGGATGCACCAGGAGAAAGTGACAGGCTAAAACCTAAAGATGAGTACGCAGCTTGTTTCCACAGCACCAGCGTCAATTTTCCAATGTCTTCTACTCATTCCACCTGGATAGGAGCGCGCTAATGTAGCTCTCTTTCTGATTTGCATATTGCGAGAATAGCGACTTTCGAAACGACTGCAAAATAAGGCCATATATCATTAGTTAATTTTCGCCTCCTCCAGAGTGACAAAGCCTGGATTATGGGTGTGATTACCACACTAGCATTCTGGAATCTGACAACTTCGTTCACTAACATTTTAAGTCTCTGCCAAATCGAAATTCCTTCTTGGAAGGAGGTTGTTGTACATGGGTCATTTACAAGGCTAATGGAGACCGCCAGATATGATTGAATAAATTTTCACCGCAGATTTGTCATCGAACTATAAAACGATCGCTTCCAAAATATTTTTGGACGGAATCATAACAATGTTGGGAATCTCGCGGACCCCATGGAAATAGCCCGCGAATCACACTTTGTGAATCACTGCTCTGGAGAGATAATTTATCAGGCTTCATTGCAAGGTACGGCGTCAAACATCTCTGTGTTCGCTGTTTACTTAATGATATTATGGTTGAAGTTTAGGCTGGTGGTTTCCAAATAGCTGAAGCCAATAAAGCTTCATGTCTCTGTTTGCGGCAAAAGCACCTTCCAGGACACGACGCCATGTACTAGTCCACCAATAGCATGTTTGAAAAATTGTGCGCACAAAAGGATTTGTCTGGGGTTAGAATAAGTCGTGCTGACAGCTCAGCGAAATCGAGCTTATACTCAGTAGGAAAAGCAAGGAAAGAAGACGACGTAAACAATTCATTTACGCTGAGCAACTATGCCATGGGCAGCATGCGATCATGGGAATCGTGCCAAGACAGCGTGGGCAAGAGTAGTGTGCAACGAACGAACCAGAACACTAGAGGGAATGTGTCCAAAAAGATGGGACTAACTGTCTGAACGATTAAAAGCACTACACAGGGGGATCTTAGGTAACAGCCTCCAGAATGCATCACGTCAGGAAGGATGTCCAAAAAAGGCTGGGGCCTAAAATAGGAAATACAATCAGGAAGTTAAGAAAAAGCTATCACAGCTATATCGGCCTCCAGTTCTGTGCCAATCTCCGCGTCACCGTCACCCATCCTCGCCAAGTCTACAAGTTCTTATCAGTTCGATCAATTCCATACTACTGCTGACGTCCATTGAGATGGTCCCCAGTCTCTAAGCAACCTAAGCTATCCTGCGCACTTATTCGAAGATCGTCTTCACAATAAGTACACTGCAAAGTCTGTCCTCCGATCCAGTACTCGTAAACACTCTGACGGTGTATGCCGGACAGTACACATGGTGGAAGTAACCATGGCATATCCTGTGTTGTCTACGTAGAAAGCCCATTTGGACTGCCCTGCAGTGCCATGTGGTCACTTGCTGTGGTAGTCGCTCATAACTACTTGAAATGCTTATTGAACAGTAAAACATTGTGGCGATCGCAATACCAAGTTAGGTTAGTTGGAAGAAGTATGCGTGTCCCTAATACTGAGACTTGCGACACGAAACACGCGCCGAAGAGAATCAATACACTCCAGCATTAAGATACTTCTGAAGGAGGAATGTACCTACCTAACGAAGTATAAAATCCTTTGAAATACCATGCAATGTTTGGGGGGGGGGAGTAAATGTCTATAAGGATTTCAAGTCGGTGACAGCAGATCCCAAGTTAAGATCAGTGGATTCTGTTGGACTGACAAGGGCCACTAGCAGATCCGTAGTACACTGTCACTTCTGGTGAACTCAGTGGTGTTCCATGCCAAGCACATGGACGTTTGTTACACGTTCTGCTGGATATTTGGGTTCCCCGAGCACTGTGTCTAATGTGGGAATTTTCGGGCCCCTTGGGTCTAAGGGACCCACCGAATTTAACCATTGCTCTCCTTAAACTATGAACCGGGTTGAGTATAAGAAAACAACTTGTGTCTGAGATCTGACCGGATGACGGCCTTAGCGATGGGTTAGTCAACCGAGTGACCCTCCTGAAAAATGAGTGCACGCAAGAAAGTGCGGTTAACACAAACACGGTAGGACCTGATTGGTGTGGAGACTCGAAGAGTATGGATGTATATTCCCGAAGCTGGTTGGAAAATAGTTAGATAAACCATTTGCTCATATGCCTCAGTAATCAGTGGAATCATATATTCCAGCTGACACCAGCTCGAAAATAAGTAGTGAATTTTTTTAAGGAATGTTTAATTTCTACAATATACTGTTAAGACACCCAGAAATTGAGATATTTCGTTTGCCGAGATAGGCAATCAGTTTGCCGAAGGTGTTGCAGCGACCTGGAGATTACCCCGGATGACTGGGTACAATCTGTAAAATATTTTAAGAACACCTGCATCTTGTACCTAGACAAAGTAGGAAGCTTGTTTGCTGGAATGTTGACTGAGTGTGTTTGAGTCAACCAGACCGATGGCTATTCGCGCGCCTCAAAGTTTCCGACTCGAAGAGTGCTCTTGACGTCTGCAGTGGCGACCATACTTCTTCCTTAGCTACAGCGTTTTTGCGGTGCCTTTACGCCAGCGTGACCGTACGCTTCGACGATGAATGTACACCTCGCCATTTATTCGTCTTGCTCGGGCTTTTCCTTAAAGCGAGTCGAATCCAGATTTATAGCGACTGATCAATTGCGTTATAGTGTCAACTCTGATGGCGAAACGTTTAACCTAACCGTCCACTTTGGTCAGTGAATCAACACCTCAGCATTTACTCCCAAGTTACCGGAGTTTTAGTAATCATCTATGCATTCGAGTCAGAGAAGTAACCAAATGCGCGAAGAATATTCCTTTCGATAATTGTCATCGGGCGTACACACTTATAGAGCGAAATGTATGAGTGCAGAAAGTTAGTAGAGGCTTGTCTAGTTTGGGCAAAGGACTGAACAGAGAGCAACCAACTCATTAACCAGGCAGTATGAAAAGTAAATCATCGGTTTGCTTAATCCGACTGTCGCATTAGGAAGCACGTGATCAAGGCTGGTCATATGTCACCCTTGAAGGCCGAGGTGAAACAACTGATAGTACAAGGCCAAGGTACTTTCAGAGCCTGTAGCAATGTGCGCTGTTTGTACAGCTCCGGTTTCAGAATCTTCATTGCAATTGCTTCAAAAATAGTCAACTGGGGTTCCTAGAAACATCTGCGACGCTGCTTGTGTGGCCAAGCGTTAATCCACCGGTTCTTCTGTCCCGTCCTATCTATTGTTGCCAGCTCATCTTTAGCTAGCTGATTCAGAGAACAAGCTAATTGTTATCACTTTGCATTTGTAAGCCTCAGTTCTGGGAGGGTGAAGGTGATCTGGCGGCCAAGTCACGAAGGGATGAAAACGGTGCCATCTGGTATCACAGCCATCATACTGGCATTACCGTTATTTTCGAGAATAGGCGATACGAAAGTACTGACTCTATATCGGTCTTACTGGTACGCGCCTTTGTCCCAAAGGGGACACTAAGTTGCGGGGAGGGAGCCTAACAACCCGCCAAGCGACTATAAATTATCAAGACGAAGAAACGTTGGTGTGTCATGCGCAACCGTGTTTACGGATTACGTCACGTCCAGCTATGAAACTTGCATAAAATTAGTGGATCATGGAAACAAGGTTACAGAATGAACAACTACACTCGTAAGATCCATACGATGGAGACATAACGTCTCCTAGCCTACGGACTGTGTGAGGCCTGGAGATCAGCTAAGCTTGTCTCCCTGCTGCTGGATAAGTGGACCAGATGGTGGTTTACTACGTTTCAAAACGTAGCGTACAGACCATGAATACGCCGCACGAAGAGAGCATACTTGTTCGATGGAATCTTTCTGTTCCTTGCTCGCGTCTTCAGCTGGCCTGGCGGAGTAAACTTTGAACTGGCAGTGGGAGTTCACACTTCGCTTTCCAGATGAAGCTTAGTTGTTCCAGTGAGTTGGACTTATGATTAAGGCACTTGAGCATACCGCCTCTCTACAGTGTTGAGTTCTCACAAACCAGCGCGAGACAACACAATTGCACGACCAGTAGCAAACACATGTAGTACGCTGGAAGCGAAACGTAACTCAGAATTAGAGGTTACTCCTGAACTGGAGAAGGCGTTTGGTGGAGTGGCTCAATGGCATTGGTAAAGTGGTTGAGATTCTTGACACAACAGAACGGTATCGTACAATTCGAGCGCTGACAATTGCAATGTGTAGGCGGGTTTCCGGGCTGAAGCAGAATGCCACTTAACTACTGCAGGCATGAGCAAAGGCAGATGGTTTAATTTCTTTCACAGCTACTGAAGTTGTGATTTGCCCTTAAGACGACCGACTTAGGTTTTTACAGTGTCACATAGTAAACCGTCACCCCTGATAATCGTGAGCGATTAAACCAAGTTCATCTCTGTATACTACAAGGATTCCCATGAACCCCTGAAAACAAGCTATGGTTTAGTAAGCATGATTAAAAGCGTTTCATAGCAGGAGCGAAACCAAAGGAGGAAGCTCAAGTGTCGGTGGTTTCATAGAGAAATGTCTGTATAGCATTTGTGGATTTAAGATCATGGCATAAACCTCCTGAAACGTGTGATTTTCCAGTACATAAGCGTTGGCCTGTGTGGAAGGTATGCTGAGTAGGACAGCGGCTCACATCAACTTGTGGGAGTCAGATGCTGCTTTGTCGAAAGCTTACACCTACGCACAGTGTGGCCCGTAAGCAGCTGGCCAGCACACTCACAATGAAAATCGTTGCCAACAGTGGTATTTGAGCAAGTCGTACTGTTACTAGGTCGCCATAAAGCAAGAGGTAGAGGACTCTGATGATATTTCATGCGGGACGAAGACAAACATTGGTAACTAGTAAGTTGTTTCCAGATGATGAACACAGGTGCCGCAGTTCAACAATAGCAAAACAACCATCGAATGGAGCCTCGAAACTAATACATTCCTCAGCTGTTAATCTGTACTGTGTCAAAAGACGTCGAAATGGTATCCCAACCGCTCACATTAGAGAGGATGCAAAAACGAAACGCAATATAAATATACATGGAGATAGATTTTACAAATTTTACAAATAGATTCTTAGAAAAGGATGGGAAAAAGAAATACAACACCGAGGATGAAAAGCATAAGGGTCATAAAGGGGATGAAAAATCTGTTTATGAGCAGTTGTTGTTTACAATAAAAATGCGGGAAAATATTGTTGGAGGAGGGTCAGGAGAGTAGTGTGACTTCACTGGAATGATCATGCGGTCGCGGCTCCAGGTAGCCTTCGAAACGCATCTCCACGTAGCCCTAAAGAAGAAAACAGCAGCACAAACAGGGCGGTAGTACACAGGCTTCCGGTTATATTTTGGACGGAAAGGTACGGATCAACATAGAGCGCGCCAGATATATATATATATGTATATATATATATATATATATATATATATATATATAGGCACGCTGCATTCGATTTACTAAACGCGTGCTTGCATGATGGGTCACTTGATTTCAGTTGGTGGATTTGCTATATCGCACTAATACTTTTTATCTCACATTAATGTCTACCTGAACTATCTTCAATAAACTTGCACACGTTTTTTAAACTAATTTAGTCAACTTGGATAACATTTTCGCGTTTGTGGCATATGCTTAAAATATTTATTCTGAAGTCCAAAGTTATCGCGGATTTGTTCGCAACCAATTTATTTCATATGCTCATTTATTGAAGAGCTGTCACTGTATCTGCATGCATTATACGATTTATCTCATTTGATATCGTTGTTTCAAGTGATTGGCTGTTGTTTGCTGCGCTTGATATGCATGTTGACAAGGTGCCTACCTGTCTATTACCCACTACCTCGTCCATCTGGTTCCAGGAGACAGTTAGTCATTGCTGGAGGGGACGGGGTGCACGGTCTTTGTGGTCGCGCTAGGCTCGAAGGGTGGTTCCATACACTCAGTGTGGAGCGGACTACGGTCCAGCCACCGCCTTGTGTGCGATTGATTCCCCAAATACAGCGTGCTTATGTTTGCCTGTGAGTGAGTGTCGGCCGGCTCCATTGATGAAACGTGGCTCCCATCCACATCCCTCCCGGTCTTATTCCTTCTGGTTTACATTGCATATCGGGTGTGTGAATGGAGTTGTGGGTGGTGCAGCGCAAGCCACCCATGGTCCCTCTGTACGCGCAGGAGTCCTGCGGTTGACCAGAGTGACGGGCAAATCGGAAACCGGATGTGGCCAACCACATACATCCTTGTGCACATTAATTGAAACAAACTACGATTGTGTCTCTTTTTCTATGAATATCATATTTTTATACATGAAAGCTGCCGTTTTGCATTTATTTTTTTATTTTATTTTGGGAATAGATATTTCATCATTGTTTGTGAATCAGACGATGTAATAACTGCGCATGTCTAGTCGTTACCTCACCCAAGATTGCATCATACCTTTTATGGTTAGTAAGGTTTTTGTTTCAACTTCTTGTTTTTTGTGATTCAGTCATTGTTAGAGATGGATGTGACTCCAAGAAGACGCATGAAGATCGTGACCTTGCACGAACACACAGACAAGACCTACAGGGACATAGCAAGAATAGTAGGCGTCAGTCCGGCAACCGTCAGCCGTGTGGTCAAAAAGAAAAAGGAAACGGGATGCATTTCGCCAAAACGCAAAGGGAAATGTGGTCCAAAGAGGAAAACCACTGCCAGGGATGACGCTTACCTAATACGGGAAAGTGTTAAAGATCCTCGAAAGACTAGTGATGCATTAAAACGTGATTTGGGGGGAGAAAGGAATAGAAATCAGTTCTTCAAAGGGATCTGACCCCGTGCCACACATCAAAAATGGTCAAGACTTTTTTCAATACTAATCAAATACTAATCACCAGATTTAAACCCCATTGAAAATATGTGTTCTATTTTCAAGCAACGCCTTCGTGGCATGGACTGTACGACAAAGGAGAAACTTATTCAAGCTTTAATTCAAGTTTGGTACAGGGTTTGTTTCAGGTGTGGTATTTTCAGCCCTGCAGTACATGTATCTTCGGATGAAACTGCGCGGGTATCCATTGCGTATGTAGGACATCAGCAGATGTTTCTCTTCCTCTCAATCTGCTTCCTCAGTACCGCAATGTCACTTAATCCTGGGAAATAGGGTCCGTATGCAGCTTATTTTGTGACAATTTGGATGATTGCTGTTGGAATTTAAGATTTGGTCAGTGTCAGTGCCCTTCCTGTATACTGATGTCTGTATTTCTCCGGCTGTTGTTCTGGAAACAAGCACCTCCAAGAAAGGTTGTTGGTTTTTCATTTCTGACTCCATGGCGAAGCGAACGCCGTCCATTGCATTGTACAGCAAGTATTGCGCGGTCTGTAGCTGACTGCTTTTGAGTATCACAGAGTGTCATCAACATATCGAACAGTAATTTCGGGTTGATAATTGGGAGCAGGTTCTCTTCTAACTTCTGCATGATGATATCTGCGATGAGCCCAGATATAGGGGATCCCAGTGGAGCGCCTTTCACTTGTTCATAGAACACTTCATTGAAGTTAAAGTAGGTTGAGGGATAAGTAGAGAAGCCTGCATACACTACTATCCGTTGTCAAATTCCAAATTGTTGGTCTGCTGTCATCCAGGCGTTCGCCACTTGTAAGTTGACAGAGGTGAACAGTGCAGTAACCTCAAACAACACCATTGTTTCCTCATGACCGATCAGTAGTCCTTTGGGCTTCTCTAGAAATTGCTGTGCATTGTTTATCGAATACTGCGCTCCACTGATCAGATGTTTAAGGCGCCTCCACAATTCTTTAACTAAGTTGTATGTGGGTGTATCAGGAAGGGACACGATTGGTCGTAGTGGTGCCCCCTCCTTGTTTGCCTTCGGAAAGCCCTGGAATTGTGCGATCTTTGAGTCCCGAGACTTCATTCTGTCGTGTTCCTCCTTTGGGAGTTCATTCAGATCCCGAAGTCTTTTTAGTGTCCTCCTTATCTGATTCGTTAAATGTACTGTTGGATCGTTCTCCATACAGCAGTATGCTGTTGTGTCGTAAAGGAGTTTCCTTGCCTTTTCAACGTAATGCATTTCATCCCTTATGACCGTCATATGTCCTTTGTCCGCAGGCAGGATTACGATAGTTTCATCAGCATTCAGGGCTTTTACTGCGTTCTTCCCGTGCTGTGATAAACAAGTTTGTTGGTTGTTGTGCGTTAGGATTGGAGCGTCGGCCTGCCTCAATTGTGTTTTCGTCCCTCTGTCAAAGCTGTTGGATTGTGATGCGCATTTAAATCCAGCGAGAAATTCCATCGGTTTAGCGTTTTTGAAGTCACAATTTAGCCCTTTGATGAGAAGCTGTTGTTCAGTATTGCGAAGTGGATGGTTTAAAATTTTCATCCGATGCGAGCTCAGGACGGCGGACGAATATTCCACTGAGGTATCACCAAACAAGACTACCGCTAGTGGCGGCAAAATTGCTTTGCGCGATAGCACTGAGCCTTCAACTGCCCGTAGTAGTTTAAGCTTGGTGGCCCTATACATTAGAACTGAGAGGAGATAGTTGGAGGCACCTTACGTGGAAACCGACCGGAATAAGTAAACTATGAGTCAAGACTCCGCCAATGCTATGGAATCACAATCGTTGGCTAATAGAACAAGTTCTATCACCGTAAAATATGTTTAGAACATAAAAGTGGCCCGTCCTTGGCGATGCGGGCAAAGTGCACTAACACAACAACGGCGTTAACAACTGTTCAACCTCTCTAGGGACAAATATATACAAAGGAACGGATACAATCAAACTCCGTCGGTTCGGTATCCTGTAAAAGCGAATAAAAATTATGCATTTTCCACAAACCCTGTTCCATTGCACGACTTGGTGGCATGGTAAATAATGACAACTGAAATGTCTCCGCCAAGTTATTGTCGTTAGGTAAGTTAGCAATACGGTAGTGCCACTTTTCTAATACGCAAAACTCTTGGCTCTGACAAATGCAACAGAATGTTATTGAAATTACAAAAGATGCTCGGAATTCCACACGATAGTTTAATGTTTATCTCTGCAATAAGGCCGCTTCAACATCTTTTCCCCATCGGTTATGTGGACGCAAAATTCCTGCGTTGGAACAACGGGGCAGAAGCCAGTGGTACTTGGTTCAAAATAGCACTGCTTCACTGCGCGTGGTGAAGGTGTGGTGAACTGAGCACACGGGATGAGCACGGGATGCACTCCTCCTACTGCTAGGACTAAAGACACCCCCCGGAACGGTATGACTACGGCGCCTTGTCATAGCACCTAAGCATACACCAAGGGAGACCAAAGTCCAGCACAATCACAGTTAGCGCGCTCATCATACAGCCGGCCCAGTAGTCCGATGAGATGGTGACGGAACAAGGCACTCATGCTGCGAATGCCGTTTGTGCATCTGAAGCGTGATGATGTATGTTTACTAGCAATAGTTTACCGCCCTCCAATGTCCACCCTGGAAGTGGATCACCGCCTAGCGTCTGCTATCAGGCGAATCCTGATAATACCATACATTTATATCCTTCAGGTGTGGATTTCAACCTGCATGTAATCGAAGTCCCAGCTTCGCCGAGTGAACCATTCAAAGCGGACATTCAAAAAATAATTGCAGTGGTACCGCTCTACAACCATGTCACCGTTCGCACGACATTCAGAACTGGTGACGAACCATCTGTTCTAGACCTAGTGCTCACCAACCAGGAATTAATGATCGATACCGTTACTACAGATGTACCGTTTGTCCGCAGCGATCATGCGATGCTGCTGCTCCGTTACATCTGCTATGCGGAATACTTCGTTACCCGATACAGCATACTGTCTGGCCTTGTTCAAACAACGAAATGGTCCCTCATAGTTTAGAGGCCTAGTAGGAGGCATTTTTCGCCCTGCACACGGGACTAGAGACAAATGCGTCGGATACCCGTCATTCGCGCGAAACCAACGATGTCCTTCCTGACGATCCTGACCCTAAAACGCATGACTTTAAGGGATTCACACTGGTGCGCTTATAAAGCCTGTCCAGAGGCACAAGCGTTGGATGCCTATATAGCTAGCGAAATCATGGTGTCAAATTGCGCCACGAAGAGAAACTCAAAGCCAAACAGAACTTATCGACAAAATGGACTACTAATCTTAAGATGCACTACAAACATGTAAACAAGCTCTGAAGAGTGCAGAGCGAGGAATCCCAGTTCCGCCAACAGTAGATAGTGTGGCGCTGATTACACAAGTGGTGGCAAATGCGCCCCGGTAAGTTTATCCGCACGTTTCAGCATGATTCGTCACCTCACCCGTTTTTGACACAACTCACTGTGCACCCAGATTAAGTCATGTATCCGTCACACTGTAGCATATGTGAAGAAGACTGTTGTTCTTGTGAGTACACAGCTCTGCTAACATGAACGACATCAGACAGTCGCCATGGACCTGTTTGAACGGTTAACTGGTTTCTTTTTCAACCAAGCCTTGTTGAAATACATGTTCCCACAATGGGAAAGCATGGAATAACCACCCATATTCACAAGTGTCAATCTTGCGGAGCCCTCAAACTACCGTCCCATCACCCTCCTCGCAGTGCTATCCAAAGTTTCGGAATATATACTCGCACAGGCCCTCATGTGATATCATGAGAGCCACAACATCATAGTGTCACAGCAGCACGGATTCCGCCGCAATCGCTCATGTACTACGAATCTACCGCCAGCCTGAGCAAGCTGGACAGAGCCAGTCTCTGCCAGAGTATAAGTCAACGTCCCATACCTGGACTTTCCCAAAAGTGTTCGACCGCCTTGACCACCGCATTCACCTTCAGAAGCTTCTAATGGATGGGAACGATGTCCATGTGATAGGTCGGATAAGAAGCTCAGAATGATCTTCCAACTCTCGTTAGTATTCCCCACAACATTAACGCATTTTAAATAACGACTGTATTATACTTTAACTCATTTACATTACAAGACATGATCTGTATCCATCGGAAGACGAAATAACGTGGGGCCTTTAAATCGGCCGTTGTCTTTATCGCCGAACATCATTTTCACATTATCTACTGTATATATTTCAGTATTGCAAACATTACACCGACAGGTGTTTTGTCAAATCAACTTCCAAGGGCACACCGACCCTTTACTCTAACCAACATTGAATATGCACACCTATATCACGTACGATCCACGATATATTGTTGCTGGACACAAAATTGTACGTCAATTGAAACGAATTCTGGAGCAACACTTTACGAAACCTTTTCCATTTTCAATAGATACAAATCCCGAAGATTTAGTCCAACTTTTTGGGATCGTTGCTTGATTGATCTAGGACAGTGCATCCTCATTTTTATACCCATTTGTAAACTTTGCATTTTACTGTTAACCCACTTATAAATTTACAGTTGATTATGTAAAATGCTGAAAATGCACCCTTTTGGGTAGATAAAGCTTACATTTTGACTTGACTCATCATCCCTCTGTTACGTAGAGGTGAGGAGACTAGCATAGGTGTGTTCGTACGAATAACTCGGTGTGTTATCTGAAACCCGAAGCCACCCTTTTCCCTGTCATTTTGAACTTTTACTTTATAGTCCTCACTCCGGTCATTCTACGGGACTTGAGAAGTATTCACTTATTGCCCGTTTTAAACCAATGTTCAATGATGTGTCTACGAGCATCGAAGCAACCGCGTTCGAGTGGGAGTCGGTTGTGTGTGCTCGCCAAGGATGAAAATTGGGCCTTAGTGGAAAAGGACAGCGAACAATGCCAAAAGAGCACATGAACGCACGTTTTCGGGGCAGCACCCTATACGCCAAACCTACCTGAAACCAGTGCCGCATATCCGAAACCAAGACTCGCCGAGAGGGCAGGTTCCACATCATTCTTTGGCATGAGGGCTTGTGTAAGCCATGATTCTCACGCTCAGTATGAGTCAAGCTATGACGTGGTTGCGCCTGCGTTCGGTGGATGCTGTGGTGGTCAGTGCGCCCACTATGGGGCACCTTGAATGTGAAGCATGGTTGCGTGCATTAGAACGTGTAGGAAGCGAGTAGTGGGTGTGAGAGTGATTGTGGTCTCCAATCCAGCTGACCTAATTAATCAGGACTGCCCGATGGGAGGGACACTCTTGATGCATTAAGTGCTCTGTACTAGGGATGAGTGAGAGGCGGGACCGAGGGCTGGTTGCATTGCAAACATTCGGGTCAACTAGTGGGTCAACGCGTTCCAAACAGACAAGACTGAACGCTCGCATGAGTCAGGTTGCCGAAGGGCATTGTGAGGTTTTATGCGCTGAAAGTTAGTAAGGTTGATTCAATTAGCCAAACAGACGTGGAGCTCAATTTATGGTGCATAATCAGTGACAGGTGAGGGGAGCATCATTGCTACTTAGACGCAATAGAGTGACTTACTTCAGATGAGTAGCCGGATTTTGGTAAGGAGCAGACTCGCAGGGAGCGTGACAGTTTGGCTTCCAGATGACCGGTGTAAAGCGACCGGCTGCAGTTGGTGGCAGACAGGTTCGAATTGGACAGGCGAATCAAGGAAGCCAGCACCTCCTTGAACGTAGGTCGCATAGCTGGGTCCATGGTCCAACAGAGTAACATCAATTCGTAGACTGAAGAATTGGCCAGGACAGGTTGTTCGTTTCGGTTTCCGGCCTCCAGCCAATCATGTATTTCAGCATTTGATAGGCCAGGGTATGGAACTTGCCCGAGAGTGAACAATTCCCACAGGAAAATTCCAAAAGACCATATATCGCTCTTCTGTGTGAACCGGGAGCCATCGAAGCATTCTGGAGCCATCCAGCGGTAGGGAAAGCGCTCCTATGAGGTGTAAGGAACCACCAAATAGAACAGTCGTGACACGTGTACCTCAAGTAGGCTTGAGGAGTGCCAATGATTTATGGCAGAGCGGACTGCATTATTAAACAAGCTGATTTGAAGGCTCGCGCCACATCATCTGAAAGTGTAACTTCACTAGTGAATCAAGAAGAAATACAGAGAAACAGGGTTGTGGTGGAAAGACGAGCGGGAACAGCAAAGTCGTAGAGCAGCCTAGACGAATCATGTCGGTAGTAGGAGTCTTTCCCGTATTGAAACATGCCGGCACTGCAGTGCTGCGAAGGCAAGTGCAGATGGGATAACATTGATAAAGTAGAGCCATTGCGAACCGGTTCTCGTCGCCGAAGCAGTGTCGCGGTAAAAACCTTATTCAACCTCTTTACGTAAGTCGCTCTAGAGAGAGAGCAAACAAAGTCTTACCCAGTTGTCTCGGTTTATAGGAAAAGCGGAAGCGGAAATTAATGCAGTAAGTGCCCCATATCAACGAAATGACGTTGTTATGGGGACGATCTGCCTCCATCCGACAAGCGTAGTGAGATGATACTTCCCCCGGATGTTGAAACGACAGTGTCACCCAAACAAGATGCACGAGATGTGTTTTGTTGAGTGACGCGGTAGGCGTCTTAGTCCGTACTTCATTGCTTCGATGCATCGAAGCCTCCCTCTCAACAGTGAAGTACGCAGATGAAATTGAAACCGCTCTGGACACATCCAATTACTACCGGATTCGGTTTTGTAGTCTGGACGAAGAAGCGCACTCCTACCAGTGTCTAAGAGGGACCACATTAGCACAAAGCGTCTAGCCAACGAACACATGGTTGTGACAGAGAGGGGACCACTTATGGGCCCAGAGCCATGAGCACATCCCGTTAGGCCTAATCAACCCGGACAGATGTAATTTTCTCTGATTCACCGAAAGCCACAGAAGGCCGATACGGTTAGCAACACAAGCTCACGGACAGGACATTGTATACTCGCGGAGAGTGGAATCTCAACTATGAACATGCGTGATCGAGTCGCAATCATTACTCGCAAGAAAGGAGTTACAGAGGTAATCCCCCTACCCTAACGATTCATATTCGTAATCCCAACCCGAACAGTGATCCAGAAATGCACATGGCCTGTAGACAAACATCGGTGTGCACCACAACAATTATCTCCATCAGTAATCACACGCCCAGGGTGAATGACCACGAGGATAACCGATGGACGATGATTGTCATCACCCAAACGGTAAGGTGTAACACGGAGCTAACGGTCGACTGGTCTAGGTTAGCATGAAAGGAGAATGTTCTCAGCCAGTAAACACGGAACGAAGCAGCAGAGTGGCACAGCCATTTATATGAACGGCCTTTACATGGGCCTAAATATTGCATGCGGTACTCGTGCAGTTCGTCGACTGACTGTCGCGGACTGGTTCATCAGTGAATCTCCATGTGTTCGCATCCCGTACGCTCCATGAAAATAGTTCTAGAGAGAAGCACACTGCGGATAGATTGGGTGAGTTCCACGTGGAAACCGACAGTCGCTGGGTAGCGCATCTTTAACCTGAGGATCACATAACCGACCAATCGACCGAGCGATGCGGCAAACCAAGTGAATGCGACGGTCAAGTTAACGAGCCATGCAGTAGTAGTAGTATTAGGGGTCAGCCATCAGAATGAATCGATTGACTCGGATGTGTGTTGACTGGATGGTAACAATGGGTAGACCGATGCGAGTGGAACCAAAACCCTGCCTAACGTCGCCCACGGAGCCAGTCGAGGGCGTAGGTTGAGACATGTACACGATCTCGACCACACACCAATCTGATAACGCACCCAAGATCAGTGCGGTCCTTTCGGTCCTCAGTTTGGCGGACGGCCAAAATCCTCCTTAACCCTTTACTGTATGGAGTATCTACAGTCTAACGCGAAAGCTTGCTGATTTCCATTGAAATAACTCCTCTGTTTTGCGTTCAAAAGACAATTTTGCGCTCAAACAGAACGACAGACAATCGAAATAAACCGTAAATATCTGTTCTATCAAGGGAACTTACTCTTAATATGAACAACTTTGTGAAAACAAGTTGGCGGACAATTTTCTGGTATGTTGCCTACAGGCAACAGTATGCAGTAACGGGTTAGACTGTCCGACAGGGCTTTCGCAACATTCCAATGGGTTTCCCAGATGGGTACTAGATGTTACCCAAGGTAACAGTGGGATGCTGACGACAGTAGTTCTAGCGACAACTCAGTCGCGGACATTGCCAGTGGTCACTCTCGAGCACTTCCTCGCTGAACTCATCGACTAGCATCGTATCAGGCTTTTAGGGACTGTACAAACTTGCAGGTCAGACAGACTGAAGCTGCCAACGCGTAGCGTCACTAGCAAATGGGTCGGTGTCCGTGCACAACAGTTGCCACCTGCATAGGTGGGCAAGTTGTTGGCATTGTAAAGTTGGAACTACCAACCCACACGGAACCCAAGCCACTCTGGAGTCAATATACGTTCCAATCGCCCGCTACATAATCACCGTACCACTGGTGAAATAATATAGCGAAGTTCATATCTTCAGGCAGTATATAAAACCATAATTGAGGAAACAGCTAAGCCCGATGGTCACCGGCAATTTTTGATGTTTGGTTTCATCGATGTGAGTGTCAATCTCAGATCGCGTCGTTCAGTAAGTCCCTTTTATCGGTGGATCTGAAATAACACGAAAATCCATCTTAATTGACTGATGAAAAAGCTATAAATTGTTTTCTGATTACGTTTCGCAATTCAAGTACCAAGTGGACGAGATTTTGTAACTGGAAAACTTGACAGCCGTCCACAGCTTACAATTCCTACTCCTGCTGGTTGATGTCAGTTCGCTTTACCACAGCAAATGCAGCCGAAACACAATTGGGCGGTTCTGGAGTGATGAACTCGTAAAATGAAGCAGCCACATCCCCGTGGACGGTCCCAAGATGTTTAAAAGAATGAAAGGTGATCCTATCCAGCGAGATTATTGGTCGAAAAACCTGAATAACGCAAAATTTTCGACTCCAAAGTATCGCCCCCCCCCCGAAGTAACCTTGACCGTCCATTGCCCCACCTGTGAGTTTCGCTGTTGGGTACTAACAACTACGTGGAGAATGATCGGTGTACAAGGCGAGCGCTGATGGGCAGTACGTGGATGTCTCATTGATCAACCTATTTCGGACCTGCTCCCGAGCAGATGCGATAAAGCGGGATCTGAAAATGACTAAGATGGCGATCCGGCTATTCAGGTTGAACACGAATAAAGGGTGACGCTAGGTGATGGGTGCAGTGTTTAGCTTGACAAACATTGAGCACGCCGCCTCAAGTTAGACTCCGGTCTGTGTGCTGCTCAACCAATGACCAAAACAATATCAGAAAGTTAATGTGCATGAAGGAATGTCCGCTCTAACTTAGCTAGGAGATTTCTCGGTGATAGTTATCTGTTGGGCATCAGATGGCAAACATCGATTACAAACGCTCGGTGGGAAGATCAAGCTACTGGCGGAGAGGAAGAATATGATCCAAGCGGCTCTTGTGCTGATAGGCCGAAGTAGGCAACCTAGTTACCTGTACATCCGAAATCGATGTTTTGGCGGGTAACCAGTGTGATACTGTGTCAATGTTTTATTCCGTCAGTACCGGGCATCTAAAGATGTGTGAAACGGGTTGCAATGAGAGACGTACTCTCTTCACTCAAGTTGAAGTGTGCAAATCCTGCCCACATGGAATTAGCATCTGCAGGATTACTATGCTTAACACGCAAGTATCAAATCGAAGACGATAACTGCTCTATTACTCTGCGATCAACAGGCGCACCAATCATTACGAGGCTTGACGGTGACTGTAAATGCAACCTCAATGCAAAGTCAGCGGGTGAGTGTTCCGTGGAGGAACGAGGAGACGAGGTTGTGTGTGCATCCTCAGGGCACAAAATGTAGCTCACACATTAAAAACAACATAAGTACTCTATGAAAAGGTAAAAATTTACCCGGTTTTTCTGAAAGTCACGGTCATCGACGTGCCGTGTGAAGCCGAAGTCGGACAACTTGGCCACCCAATTTTCTGTAATCAGTACGTTGCGGGCTGCAATATCGCAATGTACCAGCTAAATTTGAAAACAAAATTGGAAACGGCAGAGTGTAAACGTCACGTTTATAACGAAGCGCTTGAAACAATGTGATTGTATCGTTTTCTTTGCAATGAAAGACGAGTTTTAAACCGGTGAGCATCGATTCTTCAGAGGGTACGCTTTCTGCCTGTTTAGGGGATGTATACAAATAGCCCAATGTGTTCCCTCAAGCACACAAGCGAAATATATCTAATTTCCTAGTAGTCAAGACGACGAAAAATCGCATTTCATAGTGACAGTTAACAGGACGAATTGTGCTTGATGAGATCCACAATTATGCCTAACAAATACTATACGCAGCGCTGGGTTTAGTGAATTACAAGTGAGCCTAAACAACATGGTTAACTAGGACGCACAATCTCCATTGGAGTATGACGACCGGTGCGTTCCGGTGTGCGACCGATGTCTGGTTGTGTGAGAACGTAGACAGGTCAAATGCGCACATGACCACATGTGCGAAAAGCAGTTGTTATGCCGGTGAGATACGGGGGCATTTGTCTTCATACCAAGTTGAGCTCCCGGCTCACAGTGGACTGGGTCACCGCTTGTGCTCAAGGTCGTAGCGAAGCGAACATGTGCAGTCTGATCACATGACACTTGATTCGCGCGGGCCTCTAAACGCAAAGTCGTGTGCGCTCAGCGAACCAGATGAAGCACATTCAGAGCGCGATGGTCTTCTGCAACTGATAAGCCCACCACCAGACAAAGAGCCATACCGCACCAAGGTGGTTGCGGTGGGATATCGCGAACCAAGATTTTGTGCATGTACAGCTGGCGTGCCGCGAAATTAATCAGTCGCTTAAATAGTTGAGAATACTTATTCTCTCCCGAAGCGCGATCCGGGAACGCACTAGCAGAACGCTAAGTGCCGTCACGAATATGGTGAGTGTGCTGCGTTCCGACCGGTACAGGGGTCCAGATTAATAATAAATGAAGCGAGATGGCGTGGCAAGAATCCTAAAGAAACTAATCTTCAAGTAGCTACCGAGAAACAAATATGCACGCCAACAAAAAAGCGGCGCAACTGCGGCTGCTCATTGAGGACACCTACGCCCATATGTTCCATTGAGAAGCCGGCGACCAGGCAGTGCGTGTCTCACTGTCCAGACAAATTCACCTGTGTTGTGCGGACAGCTAGGTTGGGCGCACTGACCGAAGTTCATGTATCAGCTTCAATGTACACATCCCCAAACGGAGCGAGATGGGATCTGTGATGAAGTAATAGGTTGAAAAGGGAAACCACTCATTCTACACATCAGCTATTGTACCGTAATACAAGTCAGTCAGGTGGCAGTACAAAAAGCAACAAAACAAAGCAAAACAAAAATTTATTATGCTGTATAACATGCATTACCGACGAGAACGCGACTGGAGGAGGAGACTTAGAGGTATGGGGCAGGATAACGGACCTCATAACACAGACGAGGTAGGCTCCCAGCCATGTCATCAAGCGGATGTGTTCGTCATTTGCACACCAAACCGAGAGCCGACAGGCTCCAACCGTGGACAACTTCGAAGTGAGGTCCTTCATCTTTCACCACGCCATCCGTTGGCCAGCTTTTCTATTCCATCCACACTCCGGATACGCAAACTTGACACGTCGCGGGAGTCGGTGGGCTGGCATGCGCAACACATGGAAGAGCCATCGGAGGCTGGTGCGTGAAATACTGGTGCTGTGCTGTTCACAACATTTGCATACAGCAAACCCAAGGTGCTGAACACACACTCATTGCTCCCATGGTATTCCCACCAGATGTGAGCTAAACAGCGAAGGTATTGGTAATCGAACGCGACAAGCCTCTGTAAGTTTGTCGAGCCAGGTATCACAGTCTTACAGGTGGGATGAATGGACGGCTGCATGGTAGACTCCATCCTTTAGGACAACCGTTATATCACGTCGGTGTTTTAAATGGCGAAGATAGGCATAAAGACCTCGCGCCTTCGCCAAACGGTTCGTGATCTCAATATCGATTTCAGAGGGATTGCTACAGTTGTGCAGGAAGCTGAGTTTCTGGACCACGTCTAGCTGGTCACCGATAAGGGCCAGTGCAGGGGAATTTCCTGCAAAAACTGAAGAAAGACTTTGCATTCCGAGAGTGCAAAGCAAAGTCCAAAACGGTTTGCAGATAGTGCTAAATTGTCCAGTACTGATTGGCACGCTTGAGAGCTGTCACACATTAGGGCAAAATCATCGCAATGTTCTAAACTAAGAAGTCGCTAATCTGGAATCAGCTCCACACAGTTTTCGTGACTCCATCAACAAATATGACAGCGAGCATCCGCGTCTAACACTGCTGGAGATCTTGAAGTGCTCTGCCCGAATTACGCGCATAGAGTGCTCTGATAATGTTTGCGTAATTGTCAGGCACAACTTTCCTAAGCAGTCCTGAAGGAGATGTCGATCCACCGAATCGAAGGCACCTTTGATGAGGAGATGCACGACTACGGTAGATCGCCAATGTAACTGGCGGCGTTCCAACAACTGACGTCAAGTGGTGTGGTCAATGCAGCGTCGAATTTGACGAAACCCGGTTCACTCTTCACGAATTTTGCTTCCATATGTGCTAGGCAACCTATGAATGACGAGAGGAGTAGATGACGTGGCGGTGATGGGGATCAGCCTGATCCAACTATGACTGCCGCATTCTGAACGTGAGCTCTTTCAAAGATCGGGACAGCAGCGGAGCGCTATCAACGGTCCACATTCTTAGGCTACAGAAAGCCATTGTTATGGATCACAAACGTCAACATGGTGCATTCAAAAACAGCTGACCGCTGCTCTAAACCTACCTGGCAGTGCAAACGCCTGACCGCCTACGATGTCATATGGTATTGTTTTGGTTCATCTATCTATATTGCATGTTTGCGATTGATAACAATACACAAAACGGCAATGCCATCCCACTAAAATAAGTCTTCTGATTTTCCTGTTTGGTATAGAAGGAGTGACCGGAGTGGTCCCAGTTGGGGTATCAACTCGAATTAGGATGTATTCATCCAAGACCCTGATGTATATCTGAAAACGGTACTTTAAGAGAATAGCTAGCGAATCGCAAGTACAAAGTTCCCGACGGGCGCAACGACCGCCGCTAGACAAAGGAGCAGTGAGAGACCGCCAGAATGTCATGGTTGGCTGGTTGAGGAACGTTATGAAGATCGCTGTGCACCTGTGAAGTTACCTTGAGGAGTGACACGATGAAATGAGTGTAGGCCACAGAAAGTGTGTTGTTAGATGAGGCGCATTGGATGGGACCGTTATCTGGGTCCGACGGCTGTCCCTGGTGATACAGCTAGTGCCACACAGCTAACTGCTCATGCTCCGAAATAAACCGGTAGGCAGATCCGTCGACGGAGGCAGTGAGTTGGCCTTGGCCATTTCCTTCAGGCAACCAGTAAGAGGTCCAAAATCAATCAGATGAGTGTTCAACGTAGTGTCCTGGTCCAAGAGTCTTCCACTGTGCGTTCAGTTCGATGTCTTCAGTTCAGTCTAGTTAAGCAGAAGTGTCGCAGTTGTTTTATGTAGTTGGAAACTGGAGTCTTGCGGATCATATAGGCGCCAGAGTAAAGACAGACATGGTTGACAGCAATTACAATCCATCTGTCACAAAGTCATACGGAATAGTGGATACTTATCAAGTTACACCGGGTTGCACTACTGCGGTTTCCATGGGTCGGCAGCACGACTGTGATTACCTTCCCAAAGGTGCACTATTCATTGGAGTGGTAAAGACTGTCACAGTGAGTTAGTAGCACTGTTAGATTGGTACCAGCACTTGTGTGACCAATACAGTCGAGTTAACGACTGCAGCCCGGCACTAATCTGGAGCCTGTCGTTATTCGATTCCACTAGATTCACGCACTAACAACAGGGTTAGATAAAGTGGGACTGACTTGCAGCCGCCGGCTCATCTCGGCCGAGCTGAAATCCGAGCCTGAGGAACCTGGATCCAGGCTAAAACGCCGGATGTCTACTCGTTAGCAGTACATAAACGGATAGGGATCCAGAAGTATATGGGGGAGTTTTCATCAGACCGAAGGCGCATTTACAAAACCGTCTTATAAATCGCAAATTGCGATGTAGCCTCCAAGTATGGCTGCAAGTAGTTGAACCGGGGAAAATATGAGGACGAGGGTGTCGAGTATTCTGGTGAAGCTATTGAACAAGTGCCTGGCGGCTCAAGGGGTCACCAAAAGTGGTTGACCAAAAGTATTGTGTGCAGCAGTACGCAACCCTCCAAGTGTCGGTAAGCTGGCCGCGTATGGTTGCCGTCCGCGTGGACCACGTACACCCATACCAATAGAATGGAAGATGAGCCACTCAGCTACGCACTCACACGGCTGGTTGACAGAGGAAACGGCCTCCACCGAAGTACATTACGAAGTACAAACACTTGTGCAAGCAGTTCAAGCATGCTTGAACAAGAGACTAAATCAGCGCAAAGTTCACAGTGGATGAGTACAGCGTCAACGATTGTGGGTAACTTCCCCGCAACTACCTCATTCGAAGCCCATAACCTGTACATACGCTCAAGACAAACCCATTGCAGAAATCTAGAAAAACGTCTATGGATTAGTGCACTCCTCTAAGAGAGAAAATCGGAAGTGCCATGTTGTGACAAGCTACCGGTGGAAAGGCTCGTTGGTGCTGGCGGAAGAACTGAAGTGAAAAACACAATACCCTAGTTATGACAGGTCACCGAGTGAAGATAGAATGATTAGACACATATATGACGGAAAACAACACGGAACAGGGTCGGCTAAATGTGAAACAACAGAGGCAAGTGCTACCTCAGACCAGCAATAGGTGTGTCACAAGGATGCACCCAAGATGTTAGAGAAGACCTCATCGATTCACCGCAAGCCGAAGGGTTGTCACTCGAACTTTAGCATCCGGTGTAAAATAACAATGAGCGAATCAGCCCAATACATCGGGTTTGCCATAGTCTAACACGGGATGTAATAAGATGACAAGGGACAGATGAGACGTTGGAAGTAAGGCCGTGCGGGCCTTTGTGAATGGCAGTCCGTGTAGATTGTATCCACTAAGTAAATCAGTCAGCAGAAAGGAAAAAGCTAACTTTTCACACACGGTATGCGCCCCTGGAGCGTGTTGTGATTCGCTACCTTGAGCTTACTCTGGTTGGATGAACTTGGCTCAATGCTGATTGATCGATCAGCCGACTTTTGCGATTTTATCATTGTCATTAGAACGGCTATTACTTCTTCGTTTACCTCGTACAATATACGTCTGCTGCATCTGCGTTTTTGTGACATAGCAGAACAGTCCTTAATTCCTGCGTCATGTGAACCAGCAAACATGGACTACCAGAAACCAGTATAGCGAAATCGCGCATTCAACCGTTAGAGGATTCATCAGATATGTCGATAGCTGGAGTGCATGTGCTCTATCGGAAACTCAGGTGAGACCCGTTCTCCAAACTGAAGGCTAGTCCGTCGATCGAGATACTACTCACGAGCACAGTGATAGCCTAACAAAACACAAATGACCAAACTCCGCTCCACGCTGATTCATTGTGCAACTGTTCTAAGACTACGAGGAGGCAAGCGTGGTCAAACGAATTGCGATCCAGGTTTGTTCATGAAGCACCTAATAGGTAGATTCCTTCCGATCGGGCTGGACGCCGGAACGGCACTTGTATCAGCTCCGGTGGAATAGAAGACGAGGTCATGAACCGTATAGCAAAAGTTCGAGGCACTTTTGCTAACCTACGCCACCTATAGCGTCGGCGTGAAATCACTCCCTCGTTGAAGGGTAGTGTTTCTAATGTGACAGTAAGTTCAACCATGCTCTACGGTTGTGAAATCTAGGCTATTAGATCAGTAGATAGAAAGAGGCTGGTTACGTTCGACTACTGGTGCATCCACAGTTTGGCTCACATTTGGTAGGAACACCGCGTGGGCAATGAGCGTGTTTGAGGTCTTGTTGATGGCACAGTGAACAGCTCAGGACCGTCGTATCACGCACCAGCCTCCGATGGTTGGACACGTGTTGCGCATGCCAGAACACCGACTCCCGCGGCGTGCGTTGTTTGCGCGCCGGGGGTGTGGATTAAAGCAAAGGAGGTCAAGCGATGACTGGGTCAACAGGAGTGAAGGCCCTCACTTCGAATTTGCTCTCAGTTGGAGCTCGAAAGACGATGAACATGTTTGGCTGGATATACTTGTAGATGCGGCTAGGAGCTGACCTCAGTGACGTTTGTGTTGAGTTTCTTTGTCCCTCCCACTCTCGCTTAGTCACCCCTCCAACTATGATCCCATTTCGCGCACATAATATAACATTTTAAGGCATATAGCCGGCTGTTGGCTCTCCGGGACGAGGTCCATCTGTTACGGGTAGTTCGGCTGATGTGCCTCTGCCGTGTCTTGTTTTCTTTTCCCATGTATTGCCGCCCAATAGCTTAACTGTTTAGCACTTCTACCTAACCTATACAATGATGACGGTGATGGTGGATAGGACAAGCAATAAGCAGTGCATGGAATGAGGAGCGTGCGTTTTCCGACGGAAATGAAGTGCTGTCATCTGTGCGACCGTTGGTGCGTTGAAGTCACTGTATCCAAATATGCTTAGCACTACAAGTGTGAGCAACCTCAGTACAACTGCGTACACGGAGTTGCACCGCCTACAGTGTACGAAGCATGTGACAAAACAAAGCTTGAAGGCATGCAGGTGGGAGCCGCGAGTGTTTCGCAGACGGTCCCTGTCCCATCAACGCGTGTACAGCGCCAGTGAACAGATGAATCTGCGTTAGAGCACCTTAGGTGCTGCATGCTAGACCCGCGAAGATCGCGAGCACCATTGGGGCCAAGGTGTGTTCTGTGCGTATTTGAGATGCGCGACAGTAACGATTGTCAAATGTTCACAAAAGCACAACCTGAAAACGAAGTTCGGCAGATGCATGCATTTCGTATCATCTCATCAGTGCCGATAACGATAACCGGTAATTTTATATAACAGTTTGTGGGTACAGACATACATACAAACAAACGCGAGGAGAAAGGGAGTGTCTTCCTTCAACAACTAGGACAGTCTGGGGCTGACCGATAATTGTTTTTGAACACAAAGCACTGGCTTAATCCGATTAATGACAATCGCCTCGGCAAACCGGAGGAGCCGGGAATTAGTATGGCGAAGCAGGATTCTAAAAGTCTTGTTGACCTCAATTCGGTGACCTGATGTCAATCAGTGCCTGCCGATCGAAGACGCTGGCGGCCTGCGTACACACGTAGTCTGATTTGGGCTTGCTTGCTGAATAAGCCCACATTGAACCCATTTTGGTACATGCTCCTTTATTCGGGAACTCAGTGTTCTATTGGTTCTGCCTATGTAACTATCCCCGCAGTTACATACGAATTGATATACGCAGTGGGAGTTGGCGCCAATAGGCTGAGTTTCCTTTAGTGGAGGCAACGGTAGCTTATGAGTTCGGTCGATGATTACAACGTCGGCAGCACAGAAAGTGCTCTGTGTGGCGGAAATCAGACGTCTCCTAGTCTTCAAAGAAGCAATGTCACCCTTAAAGGGCAGCTCTAAGAATACCTTTTTCTTAGGCACAGTAGGTACAGCAACTTTCATTTCGCGGATTTCGCTGTGCTTCCGGATAAAGTTTCGAGGGTAGCCATTAGCAATTAACGTGTTGGTAATTAGTTCTAGTTCATCGGCTAGACAATCCGTCGAACATATTCGTCCGGCGCGACTAAACAGGGTCTTCACAAGTGTTCGCTTGTGTCGCATTGGTGTAAAGCTGCTAAAATGCAGATACGGTCCCGACCACGTTGTTTTTTGATAGAGAGACCTTTTTACCAGTCCGTTATCCCTGCGGCTGATAAGAACATCCAAATATGGAAGACAGTTCTGTTGTTCGACTTCGCAAGAAACCCTCAAATTTACATGCGAGGAGTTAAAACGCGCCACTAGCTGTGCGATCGGCATTTCTGTTGAACTAAACACCAAGATATCGTCCACGTAACGTTTGTAATAGGGCAACTGCGCTAGTTCTTCGGATAGGCTTCGTTCTATCATCAGCATGAAGAAATCCGTTGTATGCGACCCAGTGGGCTTCCCATGGCTACCCCATCAATTTGTCGATACGGTATGTTTCGGAAGCGAAAATCGACATTCTCTGTGCATAGAAGTAATGGTTCTCTTAAGAATTCAACTGGAATTGGCAACCGACATTGGGAACTTTCTGCTAAATCGCAGATGTAGTCAACGGTCTGGTGTAGCGGAAGATTAGTAAATAAAGATTCCACATCTAAGGAACACATCACCTTATCGGACAAGTTCATTTTATCGAGATCCTCGACAAGCTGGAAGGAATCTTTGAGGCCATATAGATTAAACTAAGTGCTTTGTGTCCAACAACAATTATCGGTCAGCCCCAGACTGTCCTAGTTGTTGAAGAAAGACACTCCCTTTCTCCTCGCGTTTGTTTGTATGTATGTCTGTACCCACAAACTGTTATATGAAATTACCGGTTATCGTTATCGGCACTGATGAGACGATATGAAATGCATGCATCTGCCGAATTACGTCTTCTTATTGTGCTTTTGAAGTTACTAAAGAGAACTAGCTGTTTTAAATGTTCACAAACTAAACATTTTTGTGGTATATATATATATATTATGTAATTCAGCAAAACATTAAGTGGTGCGTGCGTCGTATCCTATTAGGTGATGGAACGGTTAGTTAACTCCAGAAATGTCATCGAGGAGGTGTCTCTTTTAGTGATCAAGAGAGGGCACCTAATATCTGTGCATGGATCAATCTCATTATATTATCAATTGGAGTTGGCGGGTTGCGACACAATTCAACGGATGTAAGATGAGGAACTTATGTCAAGACGACGTTTAATCCCATCAGATGTCAGGAAGTAGCAGTTGGCGCAGGCCTACAATGTGAAATTGGTTACCAAAGTAATTTGGTGCGAAAGTTGAAATGCGAAAGACTTAGCGGAAACGTAACATCACTAAAGTTTTGTCACGAACATCCTCACCTGGAGTGACTCGAGGTATGTCATTGCGTCCGCGACGTGACGCGCAAATCGAAGGAGAGAAGGACTGTCCAGCTGGGGGCAGGCGGTACCGTCGACATTAAACGATCGACCGTCGCCAAGACACTGTTCCGACGCAGGCCTATTTCGACGAAGGAGGTCGCGTAGATTGCCATGTTTCGCGAACTCCATGAGAATCATTGGAGGGCCTGCAAAATTGGTGAGGTTGTCAAATTAGATAAATTTATTCGATAGACACATTACGCGGCAGTACAGACGCAGTTATGTGGAAAGTAATTCTAACATGTGCCCCACTTACTTTTGATTTGATGGTATCGAGGACAAAATGTGACTAGGTGTGAAGTGTTTTTACAAACTCCAGTGGGGAAGTGTGACAAAGTTAGCGAAGCGCCACTACAGAGTAGGTGTACGGACTCAGAAGGGTCAGAGCACTGTAGCAGTAAGGTAGACGACAGTCGATGTGGAGTTGTATTCTGACCATCTAATCTCCAAACAATCGTACGTAAGGCTAGGTGGAAAAGCACCCATCGACAGGTGTCAGATTGGAACAGTAAAACTCGCCAAGTGCGGAGTCATACCACTGTAGAGCAGCAGCCAAGATGGTGAGTTCAGAACTAAAAATGACTCTTGCTGGAACATCGACCGCCTGACAACAAGGTGATGAGACTTCCCCGGTAGCGGTGGTAAGCAGCTACGATGGCATTGAGTGGAGATCGACATTTTGCTGTCATTTGACCACCGCTACGTGTTCCACTTCACTCTCAACAAGCCGTCTAATGTTAACGTTTGTAACGCAACTGTGCGGCAACATTAAAGGGGCCACCGACAGCAGGGACCATCCATGGCGTATGGGCTAAGATCCAGACAGAGGTCGTTCATAATTTAAATCAATTAGGCGGTTGCATTTGTGAGTAGGAATGAGCTCCTCGTAACTCGGAATAATCGGTGAGCTTAGAGTACACATAAGGTGGTTTACAATCGGTGTCGAAATAATTACTCCACTGAAATGAAAGGCAATGCCTATAAGGTAACATCAAAGCACCACAGCCGTTGTGATGAGGACAATAGACCTACACAAATTGCCGGTAACAAATGTATGGGTGAAGTTCAAGTAGTCATCACTGGGAATGAAGAAACCTCTCGTGTTGATAGGGGATACTCACAAAACCTCAGTACTAAACCTGTGTCGTAGTGCAGCAAGCCGGAACACATTAGGTGTGTGGAGATAACACAGAACGAGTGACTGTCACTCACATGGATCCGAGAGATAAAATGGGCATCAGAAAGAACGAACATAAACGCTTCGCGATAGCTGAGTGCGATAGGCAGGATAATGGAAGGGTTCTTGTGAGGGGGTTCAGCTGAGGGAATGCAATGATGACCGTAGTACATGAGCAAAAGGTGCTCATCGTAGGAGGCACATATGGCAGTACAAGGTCGCAACACTGCGAATTTAGACTCACACGTTTCGTAAGAAACTCCGAACATACAAGTAATGCCAGTGTACAAGTAGACTGGCGCCGCTCCGTTAGTTCCAATTAACAAGGGAAACACACGTTCTGAGTGCAGCAATCATAGGGGGCTCGCTACCAAGTTACCTACCCATCCCGCCATTCACAGGTTGAGTAGCACACTTCAAAGTAAAAGTTGTGAAGAGTGAACCGGGTTTCGTCGAATTCGACGCTGCATTGACCACACTACTTTACGTCAGTTGTTGGAACGCCAACCGGTTATATTGGCGATCTACCGTAGTCCTGTTCCTCGTCATCAAAGGTGCCTTCGATTCGGTGGATGGACGTGTCCTTCAAGACTGTATAGGAAACGCGTGCCCGAGAATTAGGTAAACATTATCTGAGCACTCTATGCGCGTAGTTCGGGCAGAGCAAAAGCATATGACAAACTCTAACTGCACCCATAGATCTCCAACAGTGTGAGACACGCATGCCCGCTGTCACCTTTCTTGATGGAGTCATGGAAAATGTGTTTACTGGACATGACCTACAAGGTGTAGAGTTGGTTCCAGATTAGCGACTTCTTGATTTAGAGCATTCCGATGATATTGCCCTAATCTGTACAGCCCACAAGCGTGCCTATCAGCACCGGACAATTTAGCACTAGCTGTTAACCATTTTGAGCTTGACTTTGCACCCTCGAAATGTGAAATCTTTCCTCTGTAATGGCAAAAATCTCCCCTGCACTGATCCTTAATGGTGATCAGTTAGAAACGGTCCAGAGATTCAAGTACCTAACTATATATTAGCTTCTGTGAAATAGACGATAAGACGGATAAGATGAATCTCTGGGTGTGCGTCTCACCAGTGCCATCACTAATGCAATGATGTTGTCACCTTGAATGGTGATGGAACGTCTGTAATTAAATTGTCCAGCTCGGTGAACAAAACCGAAAAGAATGAAGTTCCTCACTCAGAAATTTGCGTCGGCTGGTAACTCTTGACTGCCGGACTGGTGTCCAAAAGACGATGAATACCTTTGGTTGGATACAATTTTTGACATGACGTAGAACTGACGTCAATGACGTTTGTGTTGCGAGTCTCTTTGTCCTTCCGCCCCCACCGCTGCGCTTCTTCCTCCAACGTACGTCTCACACTGAAAACATACTAAGATACCCAGGTGCATACTTCATGTGCTTGTATTCTGTAATGTTTAGTAGATCGCTTTTCTCACATATCTTTTTGTACTGCGGCATAATCGCTGGTGTTTCTCCTTCTCAGTTAGCATGTAATTATCATAATACTGACTGCCTTCGAGGGTAGACAACACATGTTGGAAATATCGAAAACGATAATCTAAGAATGGACAGCTGGAGGTGATCAGATCACGAACCCTTGTTTCTAGCCAATGCTGTGCTGAAAAACCTCTCTCAGCGATTTCACAACATATAGTAACAGTGCAGTCGAAGGGTTCATCAGGGCCTGGATATAACTGCGTTTCGCCCTTCTCGACCTCGTACTACATGCGAGGTGCACGGACTGCAGTCATTCTCACTGTGCATTCGTTTGAGGGGGGTGAGCACCGTGGTCGTTCCGAAACACGAATACAAGACTGTATATTGTCTTAACTATGTACAGCAGCTTAGCCTAGAAGCTAGCAGCAATGGCTATATAGCCCAGTTTAACTTTAAACTGGATGTTTTGTAAACTACTTCGGACGCACTGTAAAGCACTTTGGACGTTTTGCAAATCGAATTGGACACGTTATACTCTAAGCAGAAAACTAGCAACTTGCTAGCAAGCAAGGAGGAGTAGGGTGATCCTCGTGATCCTCGACCAGCTCGCTTAAAGACAGTGACTGAGTATCCCCTCTCCCCATGTGCCTGTGCATTCAAACATGAACCTGTGTAGCTGTGCGAATGTTGGAGAGTTTGACTCCCGAATCGTGTAGTCTGTAATGTTTTAAACAAATGTTACCTAGCTTTGTAGGGTCATTGTGAATGGATTACGATGCGCAATCTCGAAGTGGGCCGCGAATCCTAGTGAAGTAAATCTTGGCCACTTCGATGACTGGGACCGAAACTACTAAAGCAGATGCGCTCTATAGGCGTTCCTGTAGTCTATGTGTGTGGGCGAACTTATGTAGCTGCACGCAAATTGGAACAGTGTAGACTGTCATGACGACGTCAAAATCAGTCTAGCTTATGTATCTACTGGCACAGTTTGGTATCAAGAATAGGCGACTAAACGATGTGCATGCCACATTGTGCTCAAGCGAAGGCAGGACTGTGCAAGCAGTAGGCGATTGTCGTTCGTCGGTTGTTTCAGTCGTTTGGTGCAGCACAAGGCTAATGAAGTAATGCTGGGTTTGCCAAAGTCATGGTAGTCTACACTGCTCCAACAGTCCAACCGCTGCATTAGGTTCGCCCACACATTCACACACAACATGCGAACGCCTATACAGAGGAACCTGGGTCATCATCATTATACATGTCAGCTAGAGGTGGTGAAACACCCCCGCTATTGTACCGCAATACATAAAGGAAATATATTCACATATACAATATATAAAGGAAAAATAAATATGACCGTTGCATGCCAGCTGAGCTACCAGCAACGGATAGGCATCGTTCCGGTAAGCTACCAACCAGCTGCTAGACAAAAAGACAAAATTATTGTTTTACCCTACGAAATGAGATCGTAGATGGAGGGGGAGGCTAAAAGGGATGGTGAGGGACAAAGAAACTCACAGCAGGAACGCCACTGAGGTCGGCTCCGTGCCATGTCAGCAAGTGTATCCAGCCAAACGTGTTCACCGTCTTTTGGACCCCAACCAGGGAGCCGTGAAGCTCCAACCGACACTAGCTCCGAAGTGAGGGATTTCATTCCTCTGGACCAAGTCATCGCTTGGCCACCTCTCTTCTTCTTCCACCCACATCCCCGGTGAGCAAACAACGCACGTCGAGGGAGTCGGTGGGCTGGCATGCGTAACACGTGGCCGAGCCATCGGAGCCTGGTGCGGGAAATAACGGTGCTGAGCGGTTCGTTCCCCTTTCTTGGGCCGTAAACAAGGCGTCGAACATGCTCGTTACTCACGCGGGGTTCCACCAGATGTGAGCCGAACTGCGAAGGTACCGATGATCGAACGTAACTAGCCTCTTCATGTCCGCCGATCTTAGGGGTCAGGTTTCGCAACCGTACAGTAAGGTCGAACGTACCGTTGTATTGTACACCCTACCCTTCAGGGCGAGAGTAATGTCGCGCCGCCGCCATAGGTGGCGAAGGTTAGCAAAAGCACTTCGAGCTTTCGCTATACGGTTCGTGATCTCGTCTTCGATCCCAAGGGCGCTGATACAACTTCCCAGGTAATTGAATTTCTGAACGACTTCTAGCTGATTCCCACCAAGGGTCAGCACAGGTGGCGATACCTGCCAATCTTGGAGGAACGCTTTGCACTTCAATGATGCAAAGCAAAACCCGAAGCGACTGACAGTCAATGTTAATCTGTCCAGCACGGCTTGGCACGTCTGGGAACTGTCACAGAAGAGGGCAATGTCGTCTGCATACTCCAAGTCAAAAAGTCGTTCTCCTGGGAGTAGCTCCATACCTTCTAAGTCATGTCCTGTAGATGCAACCTCCATGACTTCGTCAATAGCGAAGTTGAAGACGAAAGATGACAGCAGGCATCCTTGTCGCACACCGCTGGAGATATTGAAGGGTGGCGACAGCTTGCCGTAAGCTCCCACTCTGTCCGTGCTACGTGCATATAATGCTTGGATAATATTACCATATTTCGCAGGTACACCTTTCCTGAGTAGACAGTTCCAAAAGACACATCGATCAACTAAATCGAAGGCACCTTTGATGTTAAGGAACACGACTACGGTGGGCCGCCAATATGTGTGACGGTGCTCCAACAACTGACGCAAAGTGAAGATGTGGTCAATGTAGCCACGACCACGACGAAACCCGGCTTGCACCTCACGAATCTGACTTTCACGAGCGCCAGTCTGTGAAGAACTATGGAGGCGAGTAATTTGGAGGCGATAGAGATCAGACTGATTCCTCTATGGTTGCCGCATTCCGAGCGCGAGCCGCCTTTGAAGATGGGAACAATAACGGAGCGGCTCCAGTCGGTTGGGACAGTCTCCTGCTCCCACAGTTTCACTAGTAATTCATGTAAAGCATCAACAAGAGCAGAGCCTCCGAATTTGAAGAGAGCTGGAGGAAGATCATCTGGCCCCGCGGCTTTGTTTAACTTCAACAAACATTCGACTTCTGATCGAGAGGGTGGATCCAAAGGGATAGCCCAAGGAGCAGGGCGATCACTCGCCGGAGAAAGAATAGAATGAATGTGTCAGCTTATACGACGTAACGCCGCTTCGCTGCCGCGCGACCACCACCAGTCGCGCGCGGGCTGAGTATACCGCGAGGGCGCCCACCCCTACGCGAATTCGAAACGGTGACCTTATGGTTGGAAAGCAAACGTGCCAACCACTCGGCCACCGGCCGGAGAAGAATCGGACAATTCAAGCCGATTAAATTGCTTTTCAAAATGCTCAGCCCAACGCTCCAGACGTTTTGACAAATTGTGGATAAGCTGTCCACTCTCGTCACGTATAGTTTCACTAACACCAGGTCTCCTGCTGCCCGTTTCCCGTATCAGACGGAATAACTTACGATGGTTGCCAAGGGCAGCGGCCATTTCCATCTCTGACGCACGAACAGACCACCAAGCTTCGCCGTCTCTCTTCAGGCTAGCACGGGGCTTTTCCCTGAGCTCTTTGCGCGTTTCATTGTGCTTGCTTCCAGCCGAGATATGCCGGCGAGCGTCGACAAGTTCCAGAGACCGAGAAGAGACCCAATGTCCATGTTGGCGATTAGATATACCACATGAGGATTTGCCCGCTGCTAGTAAGGTCTGGCAAACATGTGATCAGTGACCATCAATCGTCTCCAGTGAGCAAGTACTCAACTCGCATGTCAGCGTACTTCGATACGCATTCAGAACTGGCTTCGCCAGTTGGCTAGTGTCAATGCGCTCACAGCGTCGCCATGGGCGTCCGCCAAAGCGCATCCGCATGTCAGCACATACAAGTGCATGATCGGTGTCCACACATGTGCTCCAAATCGAGCAACAATTCTGGATGCAGCCTCTCCAGCGGTGACTGATAGCAATGTGATCGATCTACGCCTAAGGCTGGTTCGAGGCTGGTGACTGCCAAGTCACCCTCCGGCGACTGCTGTGTCGGAAATTAGTGCTCGCAAGAAATAAACGAGCATCTTCACACAAATGAAGTAACCGCTCACCATTATCATTACGGGAGCCTACACTGTGTTGACCGCCCAGATGCAGTTCATCAGTGGACAACTTTCCAACTTGTGCGTTCATATCTCCCGCCAGCACAACAGTGTCTGTGCTTCTTCTGTGGCGAAGGAGCTGGGTCAGTTGGCGGTAGAAGTCGTTCTTCACCGAATCATCGCTACAGTTTGTGGGCGCGTAAGCAGCAATGACGAATAGACACCTATTAGTCCCGCGTGACTTCGAAGCTTTAAACGAGCCAGCCAATCGGACCGCACACATCCGGCTACTGATTGGAATCCAATCAACCAGAGTAGCTTCAGCCCGGGGACTCAGGGCAATGCCAACACCAGCTTGGCCGGTGCTCGAAGCTGCATCCTCACCGGATAGGCGCAATGAGAAAATACTGCTTGCGTCGCTTGAAGGAGATCGCAGAGTGAGCACAGTACTCGGGTCTTGCAGGCGAGTCTCTGATAAGCAGCAGATATCGGTCGAGAGGGTCTCCAATGTTCGGGCAAGTGCTGCCTGTTGACCGATTTGTAGCAGTGTGCGTACATTGAGGCACGCCAATCTGAAGGAGGATTGAGGGCTCCAAATGAAAGCCGATGAAGTGGAATGGACCGCTTCGTTGGACATGGGCTTGTCGACAGGAGAGGAGTGATGCTCCGCGTTCACATGTGAGTTGAAGTTAGAAGGTAAATGCCTAGCAAAGCATGTTGGGGGAGGGCCAAGAATCGGGGGTTGAAAACTGGGGGGATATAAGTGAAGTTGGAAGGCGACGGTAAGAGTGAAAAAGCGTAAGAGGGGGAATAAGAAGATGGGAAGGCTTGAGCAGTAGCAGCCAAACCCCTATCCACTCTGCTCGATGCAGCAGATAGGGCACCGTTGCTTATCCACTGAGGTGGCTAGAGCATCAAGAAATTGTTTGAAGTAAGATTCATAGTATCGCGTGGGCAGGATACTGTCAGGTTGCCCAGGCCTAGACAGGAGAACGATTAAGGTTCTCAACCAAAGCCTTTGGTTCAAAAACCTGACCGCAAGGCAGCGGGTTTGGCGGTGGGCTACAAGGAGTCCGTTTTAAGGAATAAGGTGCCACCCTCATTCCAACTCCCAACCTGGAGGGCCAGGAGGCTGAGTTTGTGTGGCCTCTAACCATTGACCAATCTGGTATGAGTGGCTCTGAAGGTGCAAAAGCACCACCCAGCATAGCTCAATGGAGCGCTGAGGCACACAAACCATCGCACCACGGTAAGGTTCAGTCTCATTGCGATGGGGGAACCTGGGTAACCAGCTTTGATCAAGGTGAACGACACACATAATCAAGTGGAGGGCTTGCACAATCGCCCAATGCTTGCATAGTTTCGTTGCATTCGCGTGAGCCCAATACAGCCTGAACATCGTCCATTTGCATTATTCCCTTACTTCGATAACAAAACCGCTGCAGCGGATCAGCAAAGCAAAAGTGGGTTTGGTGGAGTTATGGTAGCCTTCAGTGTTCCAATGGTCCAGCAGCTGCGCAGAATCGCAGACACACGCACACAAAATACGGGAAGGTCCATAGACTACTGCTACTACTACTACTGAGGCGAAGCCTATCTGCATCAATCAGTTACTGTCCCAGTGATAGACTTGGTTAAGGTTTACCACTCCGGGAAACACGGCCCACGAACACATACTTTCGGCAAATTCATGCATGGCCCCAAGCCTGGGCATTACGTAAATTCGCCAAGATTGGACAAGTACTGGCGTAATATTGAAACAGTAATTATATAAAACGCAAAGAAGATCGGAATCACTCGCGAATGTATGACTGTGCGCTTTCAGTGGGATATGTTATGTGACGTTGCGCCTCGCATGTAGGTGTCGTGCCTTTTATGGGATTTTCTCATAGTAGACACACATAAGTCGCTTGAAAATTCCCATTAAAGTCTTTGGAACAAAGACCATCTGGTGAGCAATTGCTTTCAATGATTTACCATCAGGCCATTACAATCATATAGAGGCTAGAATGAGAAATCGACCCAGTTAGTTCAAAATGACTTGATCACGTGAAGGCCAATGTCAGAGTGGAGAAAACGAATTAGTTCATAAATAATGCCCATGGAAGAGTAAAACACAGTGTTGCAAAGAGATCTCTTTTCGGCAGTTCACATCAGGCAAATCCAACTACATGACTGAAAAATGCATTAGTAAACTGGTGTAAGCAACAATGAGGACGGATGGGACGATTTGAACAGTTTTAGCATGTTCATTTGATGCTCGAATCGATTTAATCAGGTGACATCGTGATCGGGCTAACCGACAGCTAAATAACTTGTGTAAACAGAAAAGGCAAAATTACTAACCAACTAAAATTAGTTACTTACGCAAATAAATAGCACCCGGCTAAGCGAGATACTCCGGGGAACCTTATCATCAGGGCCATGGCAAAGTCAAGGGTTGCACAAGCACCCTATGCTTGCATAGCTCTGGTTGTGTTAGCCGGATCGCGATGGCTTCGGCTGTCTGCAGGAGGCGTTTCCTTAGCCCTTTCGGGTATCGTCTCGGTACGGCGTAATAGACTTTGAAAGCATCTTTTGTCAAAATCTGGTGCCCACTAAGAATCAGATGTTCCATAATCGAGCTGTTGATACTTCTGTGCATGCCTCTCCGCAATGACCCTGGACAATGTTCAGCCATTCGTACCGACAGACGCCTGGTCGTATGCCCGAGGTACTTGGCACCACAGGTGCAAGTAAACTGGTAAACAATGTAAGCTTCGGACGACACTGGCAGTCTGTCTTTAAGACGTCTTAGAGGGCTAGCTGTTTGCTACCGCGTCTGACCGAAGGCAGTCGACCTGGGCGTCTTCCATCTTCGCTGGCCAGGGAAGCTGGAGAGCCTGGACCAGCTTCTTCTGTGAGCATAAGGACGGCTGGAACAATCGAATGCATATTGCTTTAGCTGTCGCAAGCGTACGTAGGCGACTAACTAACTGGGTCGATTTCTCATTCTAGCCTCCATATGATTGTAATGGTCTGATGATGAATCATTGAAAGCAATTGCTCACCAGATGGTCTTTTATGCTAGACACATAAGTCGGTTATGTCAAGTTTGGTGAGCCCCAGTGCCGAAATGTGCCCCAGTAGGGGACCGATGGATGCGCACCACTGATGAGCCCCCAGGAGGGTGAAAGGCGCGTCTGGTGCTTTTTCGGACTGATAGCTTACCTATGCGGCTTGGAATCTAATCGCGATGAACCAAACCGAAGCATACCCAAATGCGGCTACTAATTAGTAATGTTAAGGTAGTCAGTCATTTGATCGGCAGGGAAATCGGATGCGGAGCTGGCTGGGCAGCTGTGAATGATTGGGTCCGAACGGTGCCATATCCGTGGCGCAGACCACTTGCACTGGTGGTTGTATATCCGCGCCAGACCACCTGCGTTGTAAGCATTCGAACGGGCTTGACGGCGGTGCTGCGACAAACCACGATTACTTTGCACGTCCTGCTGCATGTTGAGCAACTCTGAACTCCAGTTGACGATGACAATAGCAGCCCAAAATCCCGACATACTACAGACGTGGTAAGCGAGGTGTTCATTTAAGCCTATGCTTGTGGAAAAGAGGGCGGGCATAAGTCGCAGTGATGGCGTTGGTCCTTAAACCAGGTATATCGTCCTCTTGCTGTAATTCAGACGATGTGGACGGCTGTTGACACGGTGCAGCCGTTGGTGTTGCTAAAATGGTATTGGCCGGGGTGTTTGGCTGTTTTGAC
Organism: Dicrocoelium dendriticum; assembly: GCA_944474145.2. Classification (NCBI taxonomy): domain Eukaryota; kingdom Metazoa; phylum Platyhelminthes; class Trematoda; order Plagiorchiida; family Dicrocoeliidae; genus Dicrocoelium; species Dicrocoelium dendriticum. The sequence goes on along the minus strand of OX104065.1, from coordinate 72,824,538 downwards.
GATAAGTTCGGGGTATCTAGAGAAATGAGGGAATTGTGACATGAATGAAATGATATGTGCGGCATTGTAGGCGAGCGATTCCGCTGGCTTGGATAGACATTAGAAGAAGCGGAGCCGTTTATGATTAACAAGAGCCAGCAGGCCTGCTACCCTGGCAATTCAGAACAGAAGGCGAAAGGAGGCAAGCTGAGATCTGGGCCGAGGGCCGTTCATAAGCCCCTAACGCGGCCGGGGTAACGATTGGGAGGGGACTGCGGGTGGATGTGTATCTACTCGCAAGGTGCTGCTCAGAAAAATGGGAACGTCGGAATATATGGTGGGGATGTAATTGTAGTCAGGCGAGTGGCTATGTGGAAGAGTCTTCCGTCGTTGATGGTGTGACTGCGTATCGTAATCCATTCACAAAACGAGTGCTTCATAATGACCCTACAAAGCTAGGTAACATTTGTTTAAAACATTACAGACTACACGATTCGGAAGTCTAACTTTCCAACATTCGCACAGCTACACAGGTTCATGTTTGAATGCACAGGCACATGGGGAGAGGGGATACTCAGTCACCGCCTTTGAGCGAGCTGGTCGAGGATCAAGATCAAGAGAAGAGTTTACTGCGGCGCCTGCAGTTTACACAATTCGGTTGTATTAGCATACTACAATATGATTTGGGCACCGTCTAGTCACCCTACTCCTCCTTTCTTGCTAGCAAGTTACTGATTTTCTGCTTACAATTTGCTGTGTCCAACTCGATTTACAAAATGTCCAATTTGTTTTGCGAAACGTCCAATGGGATTTGCAAAATGTCCAAGTTGGTTGGAAAAAGATCCAATGTGTTTTGCAAAGCGTCCAACGTAGCTTGCAAAAGGTCCAATTTGGTTCTCAAGTCATCTAATGTGCTTTGTGAAACGTCCAATTTAAAGGGCAAATGGTACATTCGAACCCGCTTTATTGCTCACCATCGGGAGATATTAAAAGTGTGCAATAGAGCAGGGTGGGCAATTAACCGAAGTTGCCATTTTTTCCAAAAGAGAAACAACCATTAATTTATTGTACAGTATGTCACTTGAATTGTAACGTGCTAAGGTGGATAAAATACGTACTTGAACTAAAGCCTACAAAAGTCCTTTATTCAGTAGAGCATGACCTACAATTTAAAAATTTATATCATAAAGCATCTTACCTGGATAGCTATAGAAACTGGAGCTACTGCACATTTTTGCTGAGAAAACAGTCCAACCTCAGTTGCATATTATTTTAGGCTGCTAGTCCAGTCACTTTTGCGCTGATGAAGTCATATTTGGACAAGAAATCTTTGCCTAGTCCATGCAAAAGTCCGTAGCTATACAGATCAATCACACAGTTCTTTGCTCTTGTATGCGACACGCGCTGATTGCTGTTATTCACGGAAGCATCCAGCACCTCATCCTATGAGTCGCTGCCTACCTTCTGTTCCAGTCGGTTCTCTAAAATTGTACTGACGATTTCATCTTTAACAGTTGTCACATCTAAGGTTCATTCAACATCGTTGTCAATGGCGACGAACACTTTTGCATTGATGACTGCGATTGTGCAAGAGCTGAACTCGTCCTCAGCGAAAGTGCATCGGATGCCAGTCGACTGAAGCCAGTATGCCGAAACGAACAGAAGTGTATCGAGCACAGAAATCTTGCCGCTGACATCCACCGCCAAAGAAGAGCCAGATAACATTTGTTTTCGATGAGATAAAGAATTCGGTTCACAACTTCCTTCCTGTAATGGATTTTCAGACTCATATTCACAACTTGGTCCATGGGTTGAAGAATGCTGGTCGGGTTTGCCGGCGAAAATTCCATTTGAATGTTTTTCAGCCTTCTACCTGTAGATGCGCTGTGCAATTATCCAAGAGCAACATCATTTTGCGGCCACTTTGGCATAGCTGCTTGTCCGGTTCCAGGGCCTACTCGGTGAAAGGTTCTTTCGTTATCCACGCATTTTGTTAGCGCTGTAGGTTACGGGAAGTGTGTCCACGTTCACGCCATTCAAACATCGTGGTTTCTTAATTTTTTCAAGCAAAAACAAGCTTTATTTTATCCGTGCCTGACGTGTTCGAAAAGCACAGGAAAGTGATCCGATCCATAGATTTTTCGATGCGATGAGCCTTTCGGCACAAAAACACAGAGCCATCTGGAGTTGCTTACTAAAAAAGACCTGTTTCGTCTGCATTGCACATGTCATCATCAAACGCAGTTGAAAGTTCAGACATTCGATTTTTCGGCTTATTTTCACAGACTGCTCTGACCGCGGCACTTTTTCGCCATGCGCACGTTTATACACAGTTGGAATTCCACTCTTTCATCTTTGCAACTATCCTTCTCTGGCATGGGTTTTTCCAAAACCTTTTTTCTGCCTTTTACTTCAGAAACCGGCCTGTAACTGTTTGGTAATGCTTACGAACCGATATCATGCAGTCTTTCAATGCAGTTCCAACTTACTCATCCTTTCCACATCGATTCCTTTTCTGAGAGCTTGCAGTGCCATGTGACAAATTCTACCGGAGTTCCTTTTCGCTGCAATCCACCTGGCTAGGTTAAGACGAGAAATATGCAAATCACACGATAACTTGGCTTGCGAGGTTCCCGGTGGATAAGTGTTAATTTTGTCAAAAACGTCCAACTATTCTGTCAAGGACAAATCCTTTATGTTAGTGGCCATACTTGTGTGTAACCAATAGAGTACTGACAAATGTGGAGCGGAATGATTACCCGAGTTTGATCAGCTCCCGAGTTTTGAATAGGCCCGAGGGCTTGCCTACAGCCGTCCGTGCATTTAGCTTGCTCGTGCACTGAATGACGAAGGTAACCATTTCTGAACTGTCAACAACGCAGCCATCTTTGTTGTCCTTGACTTGATCGAACTGGCCAGCTGTGGGGTAATCGTAACAAAAGCTAGTCGGAGCGACGGCGTAAAACTGACAAAGCGACAAGAGCACAGTCCACGCAGCTGGGCAATTAAACGGCGAGACGGCGCCGGCAATGAGCAATTAGACGGTGAAAATTTAGCAGATTTATGAGAAAAGAATTTTTATTTTGTAAAACTGGGTACTAAAGCGAGGTGGGATATAAACCGGGTGGGCAATAAAGCGGGTTGGACAGTATACTAATCCTCGCCTGCTGTGCTTAGGAGTTAGTGATATGGGGGTTTGTTTAAGTACATAAACAAATAAATAAACCGTACATTTATCGATGGCGCGGGATATGGTTCAGCCAAGTGGTCTGAACAATTTTGTGGCGGGATCGCATAAGACGGATAATTGATGGAGTTGTTCAAGGCGGTTTCCGAAAAAATCTTCTGGGTGAGGGATCAGTTCAAATTATTAGAAGGGCGAAGTCATTGACAATATAATGGCACCAAAGTATGCCGGTACGCCGTACGGACGCTTCACTGCAGCGTATGCACCACAAGACGTACGTGGGTTAAGGATACTGAGAACGTCGCCCGGTCCTCTAAGCAGGCTGGAACCTGTACCAGCGGATTAAAAGGAAGGCTAGTGATCCTTAAGACTATGGACCGGCACTTGATGATAATAATAAGAAAATAGATATGGTTATAAGTTTGAAGTAGGTAACAGATTCACTCGTGGAACCATCACCTGGTGATCTGCTCCTATGCGATTAGTTCAGCGAGAGGTTAAATGTGCGCGAACAGGTACCATCTGGCTGTCTGCGGATGTTTCTCAGAAGTAGATAATCACCGTCGGAGGTGTTGCATTCAACGGTCTGGTTAATTGGATCCAAGCCAATAAACCCCACAGGCGTGGTTCAACTTCTAGCCTCCAGAAGAATGGATAGAGAGCGACAGAAGTGGTGGTGCGCTTTTCGTTTCTATGGTTTCAGACCGGAGGCCGTCGACAATGAATTTTATCATCCGATCTGTCTCATCCATATAACCAAGTATGTGGCCATTGTGTTCGGAAGTGACATGAATCATTAAGTGAGCAGTCAACCGGAGACCGAGTAGATTTTAGGAGGGCGTTTCAGGATTGATGCCTATCGGAAAGAAAGTGAGACCGGTTAACTCAGTCATGTGTTGACCACAACCGCCATCCTAGTAAAGCTATCACTAGCACAGGCGTTTGGATAGCGCCACATAGGGCTCACCGGACGAATTTATGCCCTGGACTTACGCTTGATTACACTGCCATCAGCCATAAATAAGGTAAGTGCAAGCTGTTTGGTAGAACTATTAGAACTCCGATCATACCTTAGTGAGGGATTGTTTGGTATTCCACAGCTGAAATAGAAGTCCGCTAATAACGGCACTATCAGAGTGAGCTGTGGCGTTAACAATCAATAACGAATAAGATAAATGTCGATTGGGATAGTAAACAAAGCACAAGGAGGAGGGTACTGGGGTCCAATTGCCTACGAAGTGCTTATGGAATTCACTAGGAACAATGAAGAGGGTTCCACCAGGTGGTCACTTTCATTGTCCGTAACACAGAAAAGTAGGTTAACTAAGAGCCTACAAACAATTTGGGATGCCGATAGATGAACGGGCAAAACGAAAGGGAGAAAACAAGTGTTATTTTCCTTGAAGCAAGGACCCAGGAGGTAGTTGCCATGGTGCTAAACCTGCCGGCTTGGACTTTATATGATGCGTAATGCTGAACGCTTCAGTGAGTCACCAGTATCGCTAGTTCGTACATGATTGCCTTAAGTCTCTCTTGGGACCCTCTGATTCGCAACTAACCAGTGTGAACGTGCTTTGTTGCGGTGAACGAAGGCGCATGGAGGGCGCATGAAGTCACATCCCTATTATTATTGAAGAAATGTATCGACGCTCTCATGGTGGTGGTTTTGACCGCTTCACCCAACTCTACTTGGAGTAACATTTGTCTATGGTAGAGGCTGTGCCGGTTAGAACTCTATACCACTCCAAGTGCATGGCCTACCATAGTGACATTCCTTGGCTTTAAGGTCACCTGTGGTGGCATTGATCGTGTTTACTCTTTGTGGTGTTAATCGATGGAGGACGCGGTAGAGAATCTTCTTTCCCGTTGTCACCCATAATAAACGGATTACACCACATCTAACCTTGTAACCAAGAAGGTTATGGATGCACCAGTGCTTCTGAGCAGACTGATGAAGAGCGCTGTACGTTCCAACATGCGGTGTATACCCAAGTGTTAGTTGTTGCATAAATGAGTGAACAAGGTATCGAGTTCACACAATTATTCAGCAACAATCACTCAGAGTAGTTGATCGATTTGCTTATCTGGGTGGCGTACGACATCATGGGGTTGGTGTGCGTAGGAGGCAAATACCCTTTTACCGTCGAGACCCAGGTGGCGTTTTGAAGCCTCAACCATCTATCGTGACGGTATACCGACTCAAGTGAGATTGTACAATGGTACAGTGCAGTTGTCATTGCCGTGTGGAACGGATATCGCCACTAAGAATAGAGGTCACTTAGTGATTGGTGCGTCTGAACACAGGCGTGTAAGTAACGTTGCTCGTGGACAGCGGGTCAACCGAGTGAGCGCTGTTGATGCTAGCCAGCTGGTGTTAGTCTATCGGTGCACCACTGGATCCCTTACATTTGGTTTGGTTATGCCCTTCGAATACCTGCGCCCGACTACCCCTGGGTGTCTTACTTTTAGACGCTGCACTCGGTTGGATACAGAGATCTCAGATTGGTCTAACGCTGAGATGGGAAATAGGTGAAGATAATTACTTGGGGATTAAGTCTGGTTGACAAAAAGAGGTCGTCTTCTCGGGCTTGGGATGGGTGACAGCAGTGCTTATAGAGCTTAGCTGAGCCAGTGCATTGTTAAGCTCAGTGTCCCTCTTGTGCTCGCTAGGTAACTGACTGTCGATGATCCTTAGGTGTGTCCCCTCTCATTCAAACTATTTCCAATGTGCACAAGTATGCTTGTGTTCTCCTCTAGGACGCTTACAATCCTTTTATCAGTATGTTGACAATGAAAATTATGACAACTGGGTCTAGTGTAATCCCGGTGCTCGGTTCACTGCTGACCTGTGAACTGAGCCGAAACGATCCCCGTGTGACACATTAGAGCTGCACTGTAATTTAGTGCATGGTTAATGCAAGCTGTGAAAAGGGGAGGTGACTGATGTCAGACGCACTGAGACGCGTCTGTGCTTAAACCAAGATTTCGACTTGGAAACAACTTACGACGGTTGATGACACAGGTTAGCGAGTACGTGCACAGAGGTAGGCAGTTTATCTTTTTTGACAGAGAAGACAATTTTTTCACAGTTCCACATCACACACACACATGGCAACAGAGATATAGTAACCAGGGTGGAATAAAATGTTCAAAAGACGGCGCACGTGGCAAATTGACTGTGCTAGACACAACACGCATTGTTGAGTACCAACAATGAGTCATCCGACCATCACAATGGCGGGGTATCATCTAGGGCCTAGTGTCGAGTTGGTGCAGAGTTGAGCAAAGTATGCACAACAGTATGGTGAAAGACCAAGTGTGTGCAGTGCAGAACACACAATCACTTCTCTCATACAACCATATCCACATTGCCCGCGTTTACAATGCCCGGCTACAGTTCTATGGTAGTGCAGAACAAGTAACCCCGTAACAGTATGCGCGCTTGGCAAGCGTCAACCCAGTGACCATATTGGAAAACTTTAAGTGCAGGTGAAGTAAGAGGCGATAGGAAGTAGCTGCGCAGATCTACTTCAGACGGGGAACTGCAGAGAATCAGTGAATGACACATCCCTCATCAAACTGCCTCAAAAGGCATGAGGTTAGCGTACAAAGAAGTGGCACTAACCTGAAGGGCCTGAATTATCGTGACAACAAAAGGGCACAAATAGACATAGACCATATGACGCGTTTATTCATTCACAAATGTGACACATAACCAACTTGAGCTCAACGAAGTCACAGAAACGATGGATTGTTGCGGGAATAAGCTCCACCATGAAGTTGTCTCCGTCACGGAGATGCGCGTTACAGCGGGTATACAAAGTCTTCGGATGACACATTTGTAAAATCTTGGTGGTCAACCCGCAAATTCCATGTCAGTCGAGGTGAAGGCATACTGTGTGTAGCATCGCAAGGGAGTAGCAACTTCCGCGGTCGGGAAACGGTACAACCATGACTGCGTTGCAGCATGCGAAAAGGTGGTCTGAAAACTAACGACTGTATTTATCAACGACATCGCAAAGAGAATAGATTTAGGGAAGAGGACGCTATAAAAGCTGGTCGTTGTTGCGTGCCCGAATTCATCAATGAACTGTCGACTTACTACTAAGAGGCTTCGGGAAGCTATTAGCGGTTAGTGGAGGATCAACGCCTGCATCAGTTTGAGAGGTATTCCGTGGTGAACACCGCCACCTTGTGTTGTGTACAGTACATACCAATTTGTAAAGTGAGTGACGCGGTGGCAATATAAATTCGTAAGTACAAGAAGCAGTGTCTCTACCAGATCAATTGAAGCAAAGCCAGCGATATAACAACTCCAGGATGCAGATGTGAAGGTGGACGACCCGAATGACGCTTACCAAAGTACATCTGTGATGACCATCGAAGTAATGCTAACTGCGTGGACCACTGAAACGAAAAATGCCGATTGGCGTTTAAAACTCCATTGTGAACGTATCAGTTAGTGAATAAAAAACTGGACCGGTTAATCTTCGTTTCCTTTGACTCCTCTATGCTTTTGACTCTCATTTAATTGGTAACTTTGACTAGTTTGAGTTTATTCACAGTTTGTCCCAAGTTGAACCAAAAGGAGTCCATTTGTACTGGGCACCGGTGCCACTCGCCCTCATCTGGTCAAAATAGTCCAGAGTTGTCCAATCCGCAGATGCAGAGGTTGAAAGACACTTTTTACAACTAGACCCAAGCAGAAATCTAGCGGCACCCGCGGGAAAGTGCGAGACCACCGGATAGTTTTTTCGGGGCTCATAACTGATGCGCATTCTCTCGGGCTCATAGCGCAGTGCGAGGAGTAGGGGAGTCGAATTACAACGAATCTAGTCATTTTTTCTACCGACACCATCTACCTGAAATTCGGTTCGCAGAAGCCGTGCCCCAGTTTTAAGCTTATTCGAAGAGAGTTGATCTTTGATGAGCACTCAAGTGTTGACCTGTAGACAGTCTTAACTTCATACCTTACTAACAAACATGCTAAAGTGCATGGTGATTGCGTGGTCATCCGCTGGCGCTAGAAGCGCTCTGTTGAGATGGCCTCCCTGCCTCAACCACAAACCCGGGACGGGCTGCTTAAATCTAGGTGTGTGACAATGGATACTCCACAAGAAGAATACGATCTCACGGTTAGTTAAGTGAATTTGATTGGCCAGGAAGTGACACGTACCATTACGTCAAACAGAACTACGAACGATTCCTTTTAATCAGATACCTGTCCCATCGGACCACAGGGTAAAGCACAGCATGTCCACAAGGGCAGTCATGGACGGCACACCACGTTGGACATACCAAACCGTTACGTAATCAGAGCGGCTGTCAGAGTAGGTGCCAACCTCTCGTACTGTAAGCAGCCCAACTCAACCAGTACCATTCTCATGAAGTGATAGACAGAGAGGCTGAGAAAGTAAACGTCTGGGCAAAGCTACCTGCGGAGTTTGGGCTGTTCAACAGCCCTGATATGGCTGTCAGTGTCTCTATTTTCTGGCAGCAAATCATCCTCTACCCATTTCTAACCTCGTGCCATTCTACCTCCGGAGAAGAAAATAAAGATTTTCGATCAGCAGTGCATGTGCCTAGATAAATGCATTTTATTCATCCGTTTTATTGATCGAATGAACTAATCTGCTGCTCGCCTTGTGGACACACTGGCGCCATCTAACAAATGCGATGCTTAGTGGGCAGCGATGCGAAGGAGATACATGGTCTGGGAACGAGGAGGCTAAGTATCACTCCCTAAGAGGAGAAAATCCCCAATGTCGCCAAGTACACGTGATATTCAGACGGGTGGAAGGTGCCGTTGCAAAAACGCATTTCAGCACTTCGCAATGCGTCAACCGATGACCAATCCTATTAGGGGTAGTGCTTAGAAAGTCCGAGAGCACCATCTAGTGTGGCTCACTTACTCAAGAGAATACGCGCCACGTCAGAGTATAGTCAAGTTGCGACAGTATCACTAAATTCCGCAAAGAGACAACGCAACTAATGGATACAGTAGGCCAAACAGGAGGTAAACTGTTACTTTCCGCTTTTGAACGACAATCCTAGCCGAATCCCCGGCAGACACCCGGAAAAGTCTGGTTGTAGATTTCTACACTTGGCAACTTGCAGACAGCGCACAATACTTCCAATGGAGGAAGCTCAACACAGTAGAGCAATAGAGCAGCTTGTCATCTATAACCAACAGTAAATTCCAGCGGTCGGCGGTGGTCGGACAGAAGGCGCGTTTCTAATCTACTGCCTTCATCGTCCAACACTTAGAGTGAAGGAAGATATCTATCCTGAATGATTTCCCCTCACCGAAATTCATATAATGAGGGTATAGTTACAAACGAGTTTACCATGGGTGAGTCAGTAACATGAGGTAAGGCTATGGTTTGTCTGCTTTTCGAGCAAAGAAAAATGCTTATGCCAACAAGCTACAAAAAGTTAAGACCGTTGCCGTCGACCTTTTAAATGGTTAGCCATGCCAATTGTAACAAATCTAGGCCAGAAATTACTATGCATCTTAGCACCCATTAGCTTATCAACACTTGTCCACACACTAGGCAAACAAAGATAGTCGGTTGATTGAACTTTCAGAACCGGTGCAAGAGAATGGATCATCAGGGTCTTGAAGAAAGCTTCAATGCTTTGCAGAAAGTTAAGCAAATATGTGTGGACCAAGTCGGTTTGCTTAAATAAACAGTCCGTGAGCTAATGCAAACGCATCTGCTTGCGACCCTACAGACTGACGAGCCTGCTAAGTTTCATCCACACAAGACCATAGTACCCGGCACCACCGGATCTTCGATCAGTGTAAAGACGTGTGGAGGCTACCCAAGCAGCAGCCTTCATTGCAGACCCGCAGTGGAGAATGATAGACATGCGAAGCATGCGAAGGGATGAGAGGCGATCCTGTTGAGTTGGAAGAGTAAAGATAGACAGCGAGGTCCGATAGCTTAAACTCGCAGGAATGAGGTATCCTACCCCAACTGTGAGAATATCCGCATCGTGCCATCGTTCCGATAGTCACAAGTAATCAACTATGATCGGAGCACATTAGTGCGCTTCACGAAAGCGGCTCGGTTTGACTGAACAACTTGGGCTGAAGTATGAACTGCCGGTCACATTCAGCAGTAAGGCTGTAATGAGAAAGACAACCAAAGGTGAAACAGCACATGATGAGCAAGAGAAAAGGGGAACATAAATCCGGAGAGGTAGGAAGAAAAAACCGATAAAGTTGGCAGTAAACCATTGTAATACCTCGTCAGAAAATGCCTGATTTGACCGATACTGGGGTAAACGCCCAGGAGAATAACATGCGTCCATTCGGTCATTCGTCCCCATCCCTTTCCATCGTACTATGGGGGCTGTAGCATCAATCAGCAGCAAGAGTATCGAAAAAGCGAGTGGTACGGACGGAGTACATGTGAGGCCAGTAGCACTGGGTGTCAACAACATTAACAACTCATGGATACGGGTTAAGCGTGATCCCAAGTGCGTGAAATCGTTGGATTGTCCTTGCTTCGAAGGACAACCGGCCCTCTGGTGAATAGGTCAATAAGAATAAAACCGCTACTCTATAGATCATAAAAATCTAAGAGGAGAGTTCGGTCTGGCCTTTGCAACTGTATCACAGATCTCTCTGGTTAGCGAGGAATCACACGGCGATGTTTTCAATTTATAAGCAACACTACGATAGGGTGGGGCTGACTGAATTAATACTGGCTCCGGATAGAGGAAGACGACTACAGAGGATCGCAGGAAAAGCTAGCAAAGCTTTCCAAGAGTAAAGCCATGACCAACGCAGCCCCTTTTAATGTTTAAGAAAGGCGTGGCCCACGGACTAGGCATTTTCACATGACAATGACCAGTTAAAGTGAGGAGACTGCCAGGCAATACGAAGGTATTCGAGATGAGACTGATTTCAAGGGGATTCATGCATAAAACCGGTGAGCCTTTTAGGAGAGCAATGCTAATCGACGAATGTCAGTGTGATGGTGCACAATATGTGCCACATTAGGTCGAAAAACCCGCGGACAAACGTGTCATCCGTCAGTGAGAGAGGGAAGTCCGTTCAGTGCAGTTGAACAAGTATGCTCCGAGTACCGAAGTGCGATGGACTCAGTTGCCACGACTCACATCGCAAGAATAACAATAAATAACAACAGCAAGATAGTGAGGTTGAATGCACATAGACTGTAACGAAAGTGGAGGCAGGAAGTGCGTTAGACTAATCAAAATGAAACGAAAATTGACAACCAGACGCAAGAAACCGAACGCAAGAAGATAGTTGATTATGTGACTGCGCCATGTCTGATACGGTTTTCAACCATTGGTGTGGACTATGCCGAGGCCTCCATCCACGAAGACGGTACCCACTAGCCTGACCAAGTCTCTCAGTCAATTTCTTCATGCGCCTATGCCTCTACGACCATAGAATCAGGTAGTCCGTCCCACGTTGAGGGTGATGGTTGTGTTCGGTTTTAGTAGGTACCGAAGGTGTGTTACGGAGCACTTGTGCGTGAATCTCCATCATTCGAAAAAATGGAAAATGCCTTTCCAATTGGCCGACGATTAACCACTGCGGTGATAAATGTCGCAGCAAACCAAACGGTAATGATGTTATTGGCGATGGTGCACGCCTTCTTGCAAAGCAACCTCAAGTGGACATGCGCATGTTAAGTGTGGTCCGACATCCGTGTCGTCGGTTGAGTCACGTCCAGGCCTGCCAGACATGCACCGTCGGGACTGAGCACAAGGTGCGTCGTTGTTCAGCGTTAGAGGCCTGAGCTGCGACACGTGACGTTTCGTTTGAGCAAGCAGTGCGCACATAGCCTTGACAGCGCGGAAAACCAGGCCGCATGCCGCGTCGAAGTCACGTGAAGTCCGCAAACGCAGTACAGATCAGGATAGACCAGAATGGCACCCAGGTCTCATTAGTTATCGAGGCCGATTCCGTCCAAGGAATACGACAGAACAACGGCGCCAAGCTAAAAGAACGTACAGGTTAGTATCAGAGCGACGTATCAGCCAGTCTGGGCTTGGTCTTTGCAGATGTAGAACGGGTAGCACAGGCGAGTTGAACAGGCCTCTCAGAGACATGCAGGGTTGAGGCAGTCTCGAGGACCAGTGGTACTTTGGGGCACTGTACGTGTCGATCTAGTTGGGGATAGTCGTCGGAGTTAAAATTTGGCTGCATCAAAAGTCCGGCATCCCATTCTCCTAGCATGTGTTTTCCCGGAGATAGACGCAGCCAACAGCGATGTCACAACAGATGAACAGCGAGTTCCAATATCCCCACCATTCCTACCAAAAAGTGCCGCAGTAAAACTACAGGCGTCAACTGCTTACTACCCGAGTGACATGGGCGTATGTATCGGCGTACAACTGTGAAACCATGTGCATAGATCACTGCCTTAGCCGTAAGAACCTCATCAGCACAAAAGCACACAAGAATTAACGAAGCACGGAATTAAGTACCGCCCCAAATCTAGCGTCGATCATTGGCGGTTCTACGAATGCTTGTATAACACGTAGGCGAATAAGCAACCAATTGTAAACAAACGATAGAACATGGAGAAATATTTATTGAAAGGCTTCTACACTAGCCAAAGCGAAACGGGTACCATAATGAGGTCAAACTGTAGGGAACTGTTGCTGCGCGTATGGTGCGCAGCCGACAGCGAGCAGAGCGATCGCGTTCCATTCCGAAATGGTGCGTGTGTTGGCTCAAACAGACGAGAGTAACGTACGGACAAGCGAGACGCTGAATTTATCTACGTAGCTAATGAAACAAAACTTCTAAGATATTCTACATAACCGTCTAGCAATCAATCGGGGACATATCTGGGTCGCTGCACTCAAGAGCGTTGGTACAGCATACAAGAGCTGCGAGATAACGCTGTAAAAGACAATCAACAAGTAAAGCAGGGCGAGGTCTTCAAATTCGGCCGTACTTTGTGATTCCTGTCCATCGGATTTATGAACACACACGCTCACATTCACTAGTTTGACCAATTTGTTTCAACTCATCAGTTCTTCATTGCGCATATCGCGTCATGATTACCTACGCTCGCGACATTTTAAAAAGGTCTGCGTCTTTTCACCAACGAGAACCTAACACCTTTTCCTGGTCAGTCTGTACGGGACAACTGGAAAAGAATCAAAATTAAACGAAGTAGTTCCACAAGAAAGCACTGCGCAGGATGGCGGATTGTACTTCGAAGGAAGAATCGTGGCCGTACGAATATACCTAAATTGATCCGTGTAGACATCCGTTCGGTTGTGAGCAAAGTAGAAGAGCTTAAAAGTATACCAAGCTGTCGCGAATACGCCCAACTTGGTATCATTATGCTACAAGAAACATGGCTACACGATAACGTAGAAGATACACTTGTGGCACTTGACGGATTTACTTTGCAACGCGTTGATCGCCCATGTGCACAAAGGCACCGTGGCGGTGGGTTTATCACGGACATAAATCTTCCATGGTGTAAGTCGACAAAAATAGTTTTTCGTCATTACGCGCAGCGCATTAACTGTTTACTTGTGAAATGAAGGCCTCGATACTTGAGTGATTATCATTCGATCCTATTAGCTAACATTTAGATTTATCCCAGCTGCCCTATAGCTGAAGCTGCAAAATTTTACGACGATTTTACAACCACGGTCATCGAACTAGATTTTTCTGTGCTTTTGTCGATGACTTCAATAGATTCGACACTAGTTTTATTACCAATCTTGGACTGAAGAATGTCGTGCAGTCTGCAACAAGGTTACAAGCAACTCTAGACTTAGTGTTTGTCAATGACTTAAAAACATTTTCTGGTTGTATCAAAGCACCGCTTATAAGTTCGGACCATGCCACCATAAAGTTGTCTCCCATAATCTACGGCAAAACGAAGTGCGGAATTGTTATTCGCTACAAAGATCGCAAGTTAATGCAAAGACCATGTCTTCTCCGAAACATTGAGCTACTACGCGAAACTGTTGCCTCTACAGACTTCAATATATTTTACAACTCTGATGTATCGAAGTACTGTGATCATTTAACCAGTTACTTAACTTTTGCTTTGATAGTTATTATCCTGTGGAAACCACTTTTATTCACGGAGATAGGTCTTAATCTCCGTGCCTTAAAAGACTGCGCAGACTCCAAAGAAAGTCTTACAAGTGCAAACACGCCGCTTCAGTAAAGTCCTTATCGGCTGATATAAAAAATGAAATGTGCCGCCTCAACCATATTTATGTCCAAACTATACTTGGAAAGAATAATTGCCGAGAAATATGGAAAATGATGAAGAACCTGAGTGGAGTCGTCAGAAGTGTCACACACACACTGCTCTCGATGTGGAGGAATTAAACCGCAACTTCTGTGGTCATATAAATGATTCAGCATTGCACTTACCATCTTTACCGTTGCAACTTTCCCCACAAACCACCCATCGATAGTGTAACTGTTTAAGAGGAATTAACACGGATACAGTCGTTCAAAGCGCCTGGACCAGACAGACTGTCCTCTATAGTCCTCAAGAAATGTGCTAATGTCTTAGCAGAGCCTTTTTCTGAACTCTACACTATGTGCCTACATCAGCACATGATAACCGACTGCTGGCGAAGCGCCCGCTTTACACCTGTGCACAAAAATGGAACTTGTAAGTACCGGCCAATTGCTTGTACGTCTGTGGCTTTGAATACATTAGAACGAATCATATTGATAGAATGCTTGTCCAAACCCACTCGAATGATCCTTTCAGTTCGCCTATCGCAGTTCAAGGTCTACTTTGAATGCATTAGCCTGTCTTGTACACTCCGTGCTTTCATCATTCGATAAGAAAAACAAACCCACGCGGATCTACTTCCTAGATTGCAGCAACGCTTTCGGTTGTGTAATCCGCGAGCTGCTATTACGTGACCTGCTAGTTTCCAGAGTTCAACCTTCATTAGTATCTTTTCTTACAGACTATTTTGCCAAACGTATGCAGTTTACCAAGATTGGGGAGAAAAGCTCTTCCCCACTTGCCACAAATTCAGGTGTTCTTCAGGGAGCTATTTTGTCCCCATTTCTATTTTCCACCTACATTAACTCTATTCCCGCTGCCAAAGAAGCCATCCTACTAGAGTACGCTAATAACGTGATCTTTGGTGTACACAATCGCACCACAGATTCACCGGCCAACTTGCAATGCTTCTTGAACAACCTCACTTCCTGGTCCAAATTTCGCTGTCTTTCGCTCAACGCATCTAAGTGTAAAGCTGTTATTTTCTCGTTAGTCAGAGAAAACTTATCAACAGCTCCTAACGCACACCCCGCATCTTAGTATTGACAGTGTCAGTCTAAACTCCTGTACAGTAGTGAAATATCTCGGAGTTATACTAAGCCAGGATCTCACGTGGTCGCTTCACGTGAATGAAACATTCACTAAAGTCAGAAGACTAATGTTCAACGTCTTCCGACTTAGCTCGTCATCCGTGCCTCCTTACTCAATTCTACGGTTTTTCGCCGCTTGCGTAATACCGCACTGGACATATTGCTCATCTGTGATATTTCCCGGACTCTTAGACGGACAATTCAAAGCGATCAACAGGTCGCTGATGCATCTTTGCTTGATGCAGCGAAATTTTTATGCTAGTATTTAGTAACATCCTTGTGTCCCATCATGTTCGGTCCTGCAAAAAACTGACGTCCAAGATACTCACTGAGGCCAGTCACCCTCTCCCTTGTGTATTGTTGGAATGTATTTCAACTTCTTCGCTCAGACGAACATATAAAGCCATTTATGCCCGCACACGGGCTTACGGTACCTCAGTTGTTCCCTACTTGTCAGGTTTTCTGAGGGATCAAGATGTAGTCAAACAAGACCTTATTGCCAGACTGAATCGATGATATCGCCACTGTCACGTTTTTGAATTGGTGGTGCACCATATGCATTTGTTATATTTTTAATTGTTTCTAATTGTAACCTTAGCATGTGTGTTGTGGCTGAAAATTCACTCCTCATGGGTGCAAAAAGCGCATTGTTGACTTGAATCATCATCAATACACGCTAGCTGAGGGTGAGAAGCACACCTGAGTTATTATGCCTCAATACAAAAAGTGAGATACTACACATTACGGAATACAAAATCGAAAAGTGACGCTAAGTATCGTAGTATGTACGGAGTGCGAGATCGTGGTAGAAGAGGAAAGAGGAATGGGAGGGGTGGGGACAAAGCAACAACACAAGACGCCAATGAGATCGGCTCTTCGCCATGTCAACAAGTGTATCCAACCAAACGTGCTTGCCGTCCTTAACACCCTAGCCCGGTAGTTTGGAGGGACCAACCGAGGCCGACTTCTAAGTGAGGAACTTTATACGCATTCACGAAGTCATCATTTGGCCTTCTCTCTCCTTTTTCCATCCACGCCCCTGGCGCGTAACAATGCACATCGCGGGAGTCGGTGGTCTTGCATGCGCAACGCATGGCGAGCTATCGTAGCCTGGTGCGTGATATCATGGTGCTGAGTGGATCACTCGCTCTTCTGCACCGAATATGCGACTCCGAACACGCTCACTGCTCACGCGGTGTTCCCACGAGATCTTAGCTAAGCGGCGAGGGTAGCGATTGTTGGACGTAACAAGCCTCTTTAAGTCTATCGATCTGATGGGCCAAGTATCGCAACGGAACAGGAGGGTTCAACCTAGTGCTGCACTGTAAACTCTGCTCTTCAGGACCAGCGTGATGTCGCGCAAACGCCATAAGTAGTAGAGATTGGCAAACCATCATCATTCACTACACACGTTAGCTGCAGGTGGAAAACACCTCAGACATTGTGCCGAAATACAAAAAAATGGAACAGAGGCACGCCGGCTGAGCCACCAATTCGGGATTTTGTTATACGATTTATGAAATTATCTACTATCCTACCGACGCTCATATACCTACCAAGGTAGTTAGATTTCTGGACGAATGCTAACTGATCACTACCAAGGATTAGTGCGGAGGTGGATCCCAAAAAATCTTGGAGAAGGACTTTGCGTTTAGAGGGTGCGAAGTATAGACCGAAACGATTAATAACCCGTGGTGGTTCGCATATTTGTGAGTTGTCACAGAGACGGGTAATGTCGTTGGCATACCCTAATTCAAGAAGTCGCTCACCTGGAAGCAGCTCCACGCTTTGTACGTCGTGTTCAGTGAACGCAGTTTCCATGCTTTCGTCCATGGTGAAGTTAGAAAGGAATGGTGGCAGCGGGAATGGTTATCTCATACCACTGGAGATATTGAATGGTGGAGACTGTTTGCATTAACCATCACACTGCTCAAACTATGCGCGTACAGCGCTGTTACATTTACGTATCTATTTTGCACAGCTTTCCTGAACAGACAGTCCCATAGGGCGCGCCGATAGACCGAATAGACGGCACCATCGATGTTGGGGAACACGACTGCGGTGGGTCGCCGATAGATATGGCGGTGGGTGAACAAGTGACCTAACGTGAAAATGTGGTCAATACAATCTTTATTTCGAATAAACTCGGCTTGCTCCTTGCGAACCTGTTTTCACGGGTGCCAGGCAGTCTGGGAAGAGCGACAGAGGCAAGTGAGTTAGAGGTAATTGAGACCAGACAGATCCCTCCAAGACTGCCGCATTCCGGACGTGAGCATCCTTTGAATGTCAGGGATATAATTCAGCCTCGATTATCGTTCGTCGCCTCACTGCAGAACGGGAATCTCGGATTAGGGAAGAGCAGGCTGGTTTTCGCCCAGGACGTGGCTGTATAGACCATATATTTACTTTACGGCAGGTGCTAGAGCAGCGCCACGCATACCGCAGACCGACCATAGCTGTGTTCCTCGATTTCAAGAGTGCGTTCGATTCAGTCGATCGATCGATTCTGTTCGAAATACTTGCGCGGAAAGGTGTTCCCACGAAATATGTGAACATCCTTCGTGCTCTATACTCGAACACTAGAGGCCGCGTCAGGGTCTATGGTGCCCTATCGGATAGCTTTTCGACTACAAGTGGCGTTCGATAGGGTTGCCCGATTTCCCCGTTTTTGTTCAATTTCGTCGTGGATTCTATCATGGAGTGTTCCCTTGCGGAATCTCACGTTGTAGGTGTTGAAGTGCTGCCTGGTGAACGGTTAGTTGATCTAGATTATGCGGACGATATCGTCTTGCTTTTCGACGAGGTTGGGGCGGCACAATCAACCCTGAATAGCCTATCCAGAGTGGTCCCATTATTTGGTACGCACTTCGCACCTTCAAAGTGCAAAGTGTTGCTGCAGGACCACCATCCACTCGATGATCCCTTGACGCTTGCTAAGGAGGAACTCGAGGTGGTTGATCATTTCACTTATCTTGGCAGCTGCATCAGCAATGATAGGCGCATAGAAACTGACGTGAGCTCCCGCATTGCAAAGGCCAGAGCTGCCTTCTTGAACCTGCGTCATCTTTGGCGACAGAAGGGAGTTTCCCTCCGTCTGAAAGGCCGTGTATACAAGGCCACAGTGAGGGCCGTTCTGCTGTATGGTTGTGAGACTTGGCCCCTTCGGTCTGAAGATCTGAGGCGCCTTCAAGTCTTTGATCATCGTTGTTTGCGAAGCACTGCTGGTATCGGATGGCACCAGCGTGTCCGCAACGATGATGTGCGTAGGCGAGTACTAGGTGGTGATGATCATGCTAGCTCCCTAGAACAACAGATAGCACTGAATAAGTTGCGTTGGCTCGGGCGCGTGCTACGCATGCCTGATCACCGCTTACCCAGGAGGGCCTTGTTCAGTCTTCCAGGTGTAGGATGGCGCAAGGCTCGAGGTGGACAGAAGTTGACTTGGCAGCGGGAAATGAAGTTACTGACAACTAAACTGGGTGCCGTTGGTCCGCCTCGTCTTCCAGGCTGGAGTCCACGTGACTCACCTTGTGCTTGGCTCGAGACTTTACAGGACATGGCTCGCAACCGACACCAGTGGCACGTCTGCTGTCGTCTCCTAATCGGATTGTCTGTTTAAAGTGTGTTTGGTGCTGAGTTATCTGCGGGGTAATGGCTGATTATGACGCGTGGCAGTGAAAGCCGAAAGGAAGCTGTCTCGCCGATGCCGCCTTATCTTTGCACGATAGCCAGCTGTTTGTGACGGAATGTTGTCTACACAAGGTGTAGGCGCCTTGACCCTGAATGTTTGCTTAGGGCATTAAGGTTTTCAGGTAAGTCCCCCTTCTCTCCCTCTTCTTATTCTTTATTTCATAGGTGCTCATGGTTGTATGGCAGCGAAGCATCAGTTCAAATGGCTGATGTACTGCTGTTGATGATGATGATGATATAATGCAGCGGCTCCACACTTTTGGGACATTCAAGAAATAAACGGCGTACAGATGCGGAACTGGAAAAGTTTCTCACAGGCAGCTGAGCCGGCTAAGAAAAATCCACAAAAGTACTATAAATTTGTTATCATTGGACCGATATCCCGAGACAGACACCCAAGCTCTATTTATCGTAAATCCTGAGGCAGGGACATTTTTATTGTGCAGGTCCCTGGTAGCAAAGTGCCAATGACCTTGAAATGTTATGACAGTGCATGAACCAAAGTGTTTTCAGCACCTGTATACACTCAAAAGCAATCGCAGTCGCCAGCTCTATGGAGTGCGTACACTGGAAGACACCTGCGATAACACGGATGTTGACAAGCATCGGGGTAACTGCACTTATGATCAGGATTACGAGGAGTCAGTCTTACGACGGTGCAACTCGGTATCTGGACGTAAACTGCAGCACAATGAGGTCGTGAGAAACCAAAAGGGAACGGGTCGCGAGAAAAGTGCATCTGATGCCGGTACATAAAGGTCAGACTACATGAAGACTGGTTAGAGGACATCATTGCGGCCAGTAACGACGGTGCCACTTCGCCGAAGGTTAACAAAAAGGAAGGTAACAGAAGAACAATGTGTGGCCCTCAAAGAGTGGAAACAAAGTCTGGGCACCGACCGAAGGTACATCACCCAGAAGCAGAGTGGTCACTCATACTGCGTTTATATTTGAACCAATGCATCATTACTGTTATTATTAGCCACAATTGGTTCTCTGCCATATGTCGTCACTTCGAGTTCATTGACCCACACTGTTATCACTCTCGCCTATCTGCTTGTGCATTATCGGGAACAACGCTGGGAACCGTCCGGGTTAAGTCGATCCAGTCGACCGGTGACCGAAAGGATTGTGCGTCTGTGTCGTAAACCGAAGGTCACCAGTTCAAACTGACGTAGTTGCGTGCAAAGCGCGCGAAACATCACTACGGTGTGCCGGCGTACCCATTATTACTATTATTATTGTGTTAGACCGAGGCCAAGATAAACTGCGGGTTCAGCCTATGCCATTATCCCCAATTGATAGACTCATCGGTGAAATGCGGGTGGAGTTTGATTGGACTTCCGTTCTTTGGTTCCGGTATGGTTCCTAAACTCGAACTGTTTAACCCCTTGACCCTGACACGTAGGATGAAAATAAGGGTTTAAATGTTAAAAATTGGCCGTCATAAATGTCCAAGGGAGTCGCAATAACACTTCACGGTATCAACGATGATTTACTGCTCTTGTTTAAACAAACGTTATCGCAGTTCGCTAGAAAAATGTTCTCGCATTAGGACAGGGGTCATTGCAGAGGGACGTGAGGGCGAAGTGACCACGCAGGATTAGTCCGTGTTACAGTTACTGGGGGTGTAATTCGGAGTTGCAATAAGCGTCCGACTGAGAGAACAGTAAGGGCTATCACGCCCGTAACCCGTCTACGCGGGTTCACCAATACTGAATGAGTTTACACAAAAAAGTGTGGAGGAAAGAAGTGGCAGAGAAATAGAAATCACCAAGTAAGCCATCTGTGTGGTTAGGAACACATCAAGCAGCCAAGTGAAGCAACGTCGCGACACGCACAATAACATTGGTGGTTCCAGCAAAGTCTGAAAAGTCTAAGGAAAACCGCGGGCGACTGGAAGCTTGATGAAAGCATATCAAGAGGTATAACAAAGCAACGTTTAGCATGGGCGGCCAGTAATGCCCAGTGGGATATAGTCCGTCAAGAGTAGACAGGAAACGAATGAGCTGGAAGGTCGCGACTCCAGCTTGGATGCCGCTGCGCTTCACGTAAAATACGAAAAGTACACTTGTAGGTCAGCGGACGAAATATAATATAGCAAATAGTAGGCTCACTGACATTTGCGCACGCGATGGCACTTGTATACACATTTTGTGCTTCCAGTCCTGACAATCCTAGTTGTAGAGTGCACGTGTATTTTTGCCCGCGGTGAATCAGCAGAGAGCCTAGTGTGTTTGTAAGGTGAGGATGAGCACTTCGTAGACAAGGGGATACGACAACGAGTGGAGTAGGAAATAACGCCAAAAATGAGAGGATAGCTGACGGGTAGTGATCCAAAGAGTGACACTAACAAGGGGCAATTCCATGAGGATGATTGATCCAGAAGGAAGGCAAATTTTGAGCCTGAAAGTCCATGTGCCATGCTTCTTCGCGGAACCGATCCACGTCTAGTGCCCCGGTGGTGTGCGCATCGTTGTCTGGTTTCGAGTGCTCAGCGCGTTATCCGAATACGTGGGTGAATAGGGTTCGTGCTCAGATCACGCGTAACTTTCGGTTAAGCACAAATCCATTACAACAACCCAGTGACCCAGGTAGTAGTTGATCAGAGGGAATCTGCTTGATCCCACCCGGGCATTAACGAAGATACATATGGAAATGGAACAATACGTCTACGTCCGTCTGGCGCCGGTTGCTGAAGGCCCTAAACACCACAGCTAGTACGTAGAGCGTAAAAGTAGATCACTACTGTACCAGGCAGTTCTCTGCGATGAAACCGATGCGGCGATAAAGCATGAGGTTATGTAAGGCCGTGCGATTGTCTACTGCTTTGTGATGCGATCCGAGTGTAGACGCAGTAGGTTCGAAACTGGTCAAAACGAAACGTAATCTATGTTTCACGCCCCAACTAGAGAACGAAGTGTGAATGCCAGGCATCCGGACAGCCAATGTTCTGTACTGGCGGCGTGGTCCCGATGTGAGATTGCGTATTTTCGGGGGTTGATATATATATATATATATATATATATATATATATATTCAAAGGTCTACGAATAGACATAAAGCCATCAGAAACCAAGGGATTCAAAAGAAGGTACAGAAATAGTAAAAGAAAACACAACACAACAATGTCCATGGCTTGCCGAAATACCTCTCCGTGGTGTCAGCTGGGTGGTTCGGGATTTTCCCGTTCCAGCAAATGGTTTGGCGGCAGTGTTCCAGGACGTGGTGGGTTTTCGCCTGGCAAGCGTTCTCCCTACAAAAAGCCACATATGTCCGTTTAACAACAGTGTAACGTGGCGGACGTGACTCGCCACTAAATAAAGTCACTGCCCCTTGCTGCATCCTGGCGAAGCATTGTATTCCAGCAACTTTGTGCTGTAATTCTGGGGAGCATTGGGCCCCTGTTTGAAAAAGGAACAAACGAAAGGCGTATGAAGTGAGCAATCAGTCACCGGCTCCCAATGGGTGCGATTCTCTGAATTCGCTCCGCTGCCTTGCGGGCAGGCTATTCAGCTAAAGGCTCGGAGTGGTGTCCCCTAAGCCAACACCCCACTTCGGCTTGGGCAACCGGGTAGTATTTCGCCCTCTGACGAAACCATGGGTTGAGATACGAAGGCACAGTTGTGGAGAGATAGCTGCCTTCAGCATCTCAGAGGGAGTGCACCAAGCCGTAACGATTGCCACTGGAAATTTGTTTTGGAGAGCTTTCTGAGTCAGCATTCAAAGAAGTATGTACAGCGGAGGTGGGATGTGGAGACGGATGAATTTGAAATTACCTACATGCGCGCTAATTAAAGCCATACGAACTTCTCAAACCCAACCAAGCACATGTTGGTGCTGATTCCAGTAGTGGAGGTTGGTTAGTGGCGACTTGTCTATCGTTACCGTCAGGCTTGGAGTTTGGAGCTGTTGCGACATACTTGAATAACTTTATGTTTTCCAAGTAAATGTACAACTGCGTCGGACATTCATCAATCGACTCTGATCCATGGCGTTCGTTAATGGCCCGAAAGCGGCGTACAGCGGTGAGGGGCTCCTAAATTCTCATCCTCATCATCCTCATAATCATCATCAGCAGGGCGGCCGATTCGAAATATATCGCTCCAGGCCAGTTTCTTCAGCTTTTCTGTCATACATCGTAAATTGTCGTCTTCAATTGTTTAATTCGGTATTATTTGTGATTCTGAATTATCCAGTAATAAATTTTAAACCTTGTTCGGCAGCAATTCTGTCATTCCAATCTGCTTGACTCGCGTCCGTCCTCCTCATATTTTGCTCGTGTCCTCGTCTGACCAGTTTATCTTGTTCTTTTGATTGTTAAAGTCGTTTTGTGCTATAAATGGTGTAATTCACTCACATTAGTTATTTGGATTTAGTTCAACATAACTACCTGTACTAGTATGTTAGAATTTCTTTGATACTACATTACGCTGATTTACTCGTATCGATCCGTGCCTATTTTTGAAATGGCAAAGCAGACACCTTGTGGTATTTGCTCCAAAGTCGTTGGACATCGCGCAAACGCGATTACATGCAGTTTATGCAGCTTCAAGTTTCATATTTCGTGCATTGGTCTGCCTGTGGATCAAGTCCGCGTAATTCAAGGGATAGCACGATCTTTTGAAGACCATTTGTAAGCAATGTCAGTCTAAACTTGGGCATAATGGAGCCGAAAAGCCTGACAAGTGGATCAGTAGAGCAAAGTGTGCTCAAACGCGCAGCTCGATTTGTCCTGCACCACAATCAGCGAAACAGCCAACACCTAATACGGCAGCAAATCTATCCGTGGAGCAAAGTGCTAGCGCTCCGGCAAATTTGGCTACAAAACTTACGATTTCTCCCGTTGACACTAAAGCTCTAATTTGAAATAAGCAAATTGGTGATAACGAATGACAAATGCAAATGCCAAAGAAATCAAGTACAATGTCTAGCGACATGAGGCGCCACAACCTTATGGTCTTTCACGCACCTGAATCAATTGCTTTCAATCCTCAGGTGCGCTATGAGCATGATGTCGAGTTTTTGTAAACTTTGATTGCCAGGCTGGTCGACATGGATGAGGGCGTGCTCAAAGTGAAACAGATCGCTCGTCTCGGAAAGAGAACTGAGGGCAAAACCTATGAGGGTGAATTTTGTTGAAGAGGCAAGTCCTAAGTTAATATTGCCCACCCTTAATAGGCTGAAAGGTCTAAAGATCTACGTGCGCGCTGACTTAGACCCAGCAGACAGAGAGAAACTCAAGTCTGGGATGATTGAAGTAAAGCGACGCATGGACGATGGATAAACAAATCTCCATATTGTAAATTTTCAGGTAGTTAACCGGATTCCTCCGCGAATCCAGGTCAACAGGTTTCTGATGCTTCAGGCGCGCCCAGCGGTTCCTACCGCGGCCTGTGCGTAGCCTTTACTAACATCTTCAGTCTGAGGAACAAGCGCGATAAGCTGTACTACTTTGTAAGCTCTCAGCGATCAGGCGTATTAGGCCTTGCTTAGACATGGTTAGACTCCGACGTAACCGCTCAAGAAGTGGAAATCAGCGGCTACTCATGCTTCCACTGTGGTAGATCATCAAATGATCGCGATGGCGTTCTGGTTTATATCAAGTCTTCTTTGTGTGGAGACTATTGAGCGCACACAGAAGCGCTGATGGCCTATGTGAATAGTTATGGTGTTCGATTCACCTCAGACACTGCGAGATGCCCGTAGGCGTGGTATATCGCAGTCCACTGAGCCGCTGCTTGGACTGGTTGCCGCATGTCCGCAACCATATGAGTCGTCAGCTGTTCCTACTCATTAGCGATTCCAACTTACCCTGAATATGGTGGCCTGAGGCTGAACTTCATCCCGGCCAATGTGAAGTCGATAGGCAGTTTGCGAACTTGATATTTGAAACCGGGGCCACACAGCACATCAACCAACCGACATGCATAACTGCGCGCGCGACTCCATCGTGCTTAGACCTGCTTTTGACCAGCTGTGAGCAACGTGTGTTTGACATTCGTCTTAGAACCTTTGGGAGCGAGTGAACACACGATGACCATAGACAGCTCGGAACTGCCGCTGCGGTATTCTCCCCCCGCTGGAGCCAGCCTTCAACTATTGGAAGGCGGACTTTAATGGCCTCATTCGAGCAGCTAGCCAGATGGCTTGGTCTTTACCAGAGGATTCGTATATTGAAACCAGTTGGACTATCATTAAAGAGGGAGTGAAATCGTTGTGCGCCCGATTTATACCCCTCAAGTATCGGAAAGTTGGGCCATTCAAATCATATTGGTTCGACAAGGAGTGCAGCAAACTGACCCGAAGACGACGCCGACCATGAAGCAAATTAGTGTTATCTGGTTCTGATGAGGACTACAAAGCGTACAAGGTACAGCGAAATCTCTGCAACAACGCGAAAACAAAAAACGTAGAGGTTTCGAAGAGCAGCTTGCAACCACCGCAAAAACTGCCCCCAAGAGGATCTTCGCCTACGTGAAGCGGCGCCTGAGGCCTGCAGGCAATGTTCCAGTGTTGGAAGGATGGACAGCCCTTAACCTCGAGCACAGATCGTGCATCCGCATTGGCGCAGCACTTCGCCCCGTATTTGTAAGTGACCAGGTGTCTGTAACGAGTTTGACGAGTACCGCTCCCGATGAACTAGACAGCCTAGACTGCAGTAGTGAAGATGTACGCAAGATTCTAGCAAGTCTTGACGGGACGAAGCCTTCTGGGCCAGATGGAATTCACCCATGGATTCGCATTCCCTATCGGCCATCATCTCGCCTTGTGCAGCTGAGCTGTTCAACAGGTCACTATCCACTGGAATATTATCGGGCGACTGGAAACGCTCAGTCGTAAAGCCAATACCGAGAGGTGGTAACCCAAGCAAATTGGATAACTACCGGCCGATCTGCCTGAACGCTGTTTTGCCGAAGACGCTCGAGAAACTCGTGAAGAAGAGCCTTCTGCAGCTTCTCGAGTCGAAAAGCTTCTTGACGCCCGTACAGCATGGTTTCGTGAAAGGTCGCCCGTGCATCCTCAACCTACTGTTGACGAGACACGAATGGTTACCAGCGCTGAATAAGGGCAAATCGGTCGATGTCATTTACATTGACTTCAGTAAGGCTTTTGGCAAGGTAAATCATGCAGTGCTCCTCGACGGGCTGTGGGTGTGCGGTGTTGGTGGCTCGCTGCACCAATGGATCAGGAATTTCCTTGTTGATCGAAAGTGGAGGGTCCAGGTGGACAACCATTTAACGGACTGGTATCCGTCGAGCAGTGGCGTGCCCCAAGGTATTCTCAGGCCGATTCTGTTTCTCATCCATGTAAACGATGTGCCTCAGCTACTCCAATCACCTTGTGTGTTGTTCGCAGGTGACTTAAAGGTGTGGAGAGTAATTCGCACAACCAATGATTGTGACCTACTTCACCTTGACCGCCTCTCCACGTGGTCTGCAGAGGTCAACCCGGTCAAGCCGTAATTCATGAGGCTGGATAGGTTTGAGCACAGTCGAACCTACGCGGTGGCTGGTCAACCGTTGCATTCCGCGCCTTTCGTGTGCGTCCTCGGTGTACTATCACGCTACGACCTAAAGTCCATGGACAACACGAATAGGCTTTACCAAAACAGCCTTCGTATGTTTTGGGCGCTCAGGCGCAGCTTCAGCACTTGGTCCGAAGAGATTGCCACTCGCCTCTTCGTTTCAGTAATACAACCAATGCTAGAGTATGGCTCTCCCGTGTGCTGTCCTATCACCCAAGGCGACGTAGAAAAGATTGAGCGAGTACAGCATGTAGCCACCAGGCTGATTCCCAACTTACGAGGTGTGCTGTATGAAGACCGATGTAAGAAACTAGGGCTGTACCCCCTAGCTTATCGTCGAATGCGCGTTGGCCTCATCATGAGGCACCGGATATTACATCTGGGAGATTATTCCATCTTGAGACCGCTGCTTCATCGGCGCACACCAAGCAGCACACGAGGACACCGGTACAAGCTTGTCGTACCGGATTTGAAGCGGGTCGCTTACCAAGTCGTTTTCAAACGCAGAGTGGTGAATGTATGGAAGGACCTGCCGCAGCACGCAGTTGAGGCAAAGTCGGTGTCGGAATTTAAGAAGTTGCTGGAGAAACACTTAGCCTACGCAAAATATTTTGAGCGCAACACAACGTAACGGGTCATTGTCCGAGTGACATTAGATGCAGGTACACAGCGCAAACTATACTTGCTGCTTCCAATCAGTAAGCATCATCATCATCATCAACACTATCCTCCTCCTTCTCCTCCTCGCCGTTAGTGAGTAAGGACGGTAAGTTAGGCCTTGGACAACACAGCAAACACTGGCACGCAAGACTGTAAATATGGGGAGAATGCCACCGACTATGTGTCGTCGCGCGTTTGTCGTTTTAAGAACACATTCAGCAAACTCCAAGGTGGAGATTCAGGTCAGAACTTCGCATTCGGACCTCAATCAGTCTCTCCCCACTGGATAGCGACTTGTCGTAGGCCATCGCCAGCAGTAAGGGTGGGTTATTCCGTCAATCGATGTTCGACTCAGTTCACTGCTGTCTGTAAGCCAGTTCTGCATCGTCTGGTGCGCAGTGAAGCGACATGTGCTGGCACGTGCTCCACGTGCCTGTTCAAACAGTTGCACGCAAAAGTTGAGTAGAATGCGGGCATTAAAGTATTAAAACGGAGCACATGCCATGGGAAACCATTTTATGGTACTCGAGTGGAGTGCTTAATTTTGGTCGACGGTGAGTCCCCACAAATGACCGACAGGAATTGGCTGTAGCGACGATTCCGGTCGAAACACTCGCCTGATAAAACTCACACGGCCTAAATGTAAGCACCTGTCAGAGTCAACTTCGACGTTGATGGAATTCCCAAGCTAATAACAAAATGGTTATACAGCACGAGTGAGAAACAGATCTTACTGGAAGTAGTTAAGGAAGCAAATAATCAGGGTGCCGGAAAACTCACCATCATGAGTACAAACTCCCAGCAAACGGATAATGTGTGGATGCGCCTCGAGAACTTTCATAATCTCCAGTTCCAACATTAGATTTTTCAAGCCATCATGGTCGAGATTGTCTAGAAAAAAAACAACAGATAGAGGTAACTTACACAAGCGTCACATCGAGTAAGGTACAAGTCAATGGGAAATGGTTTCGTCTGCTGCATTCGCCAATTTACAGGAAGAACCAAATATTAGATGACGTCTTGCACCGTCGGACTCAGTAAATTTTACTCAAACATGGAGCCTCTTCTAACCAGTTCATAAATACAGTGAGAGGTGAGTCTCAATATGTTGATATTAAGGTCACTCGTGCCGATCGCAAAGCAATTATTTGGAGGCATCCGTATCCGGAATTGCCTGTCACTGTGGTCAGCCACAGGACGCCTGCGCCTACAGAGGGACTATGGGTGGCTTGCGCTGCACCACCCACAGCTCCAACCACACCCCGTATATCCTGTGTAAACCCGAAGAAATAAGTCCGGTCGGGATGTGGATGGGAACCACGTTTCATCAAAGAAGCCGGCTCACACTCTTTCAAAGGCAAACACAGGCACGCTGCATTTGGGAATCAATCGCACACAAGGCGGTGGCTGGACCGTAGGCAGCTCCACAATGAGTGCATGGAACCAATCTTCGAGACTAACACGGCCACAAGGACAGTGCACCCTGTCCTCTCCAGCAACGATCCCCTGTTTCCTGGAGCCAATATGGAAGATGTAGTGGGTAATAGACATTTAGGCGCCTTGTCAACATGCACATCAAGCACAACCACACCAGCAATATCAAGAAACAGGCAGTCATTTGAAACGACAAAGTGAAATAAAATAAATCGGATAATGCATGCAGATATGTCGAGATTTTAATAAATGAGCACATGAAATAAAATGATTACGGACAAATCCGCATTAGGTTCAAGACGTCAGAAAAAATATCTCAAGTAAATGTCACAATCGCGAAAATGTTATCAAATTTAACTACAAGTACATGCAGTCATTTTCCTTCAGAAATGTTAAGAGAGCAAGAACGAACAAGATTTTGCGGGATAACCTGAATTCAGATTACTTCGTGTCATCTCATTCAGCAGCTTACAGCGAAATCGTGGAAAGGGTAAAGGAATACAATTGAAAAAGGGTCAATAAGGAAATCAATAAAAAACTGAGAAAATCAAGGTCACCGCCAATGTCACCAGGGCAAGGCAAGATTGGCCACAAGGTCGACCTGCTCGCAAAGGTTAGATTTCATTCGTCGGATGGCAGAGGCTTCAGCGAAATGAAGCAAGCTGGCGTTGTTCTGTCTGCTGATAACGTCACGTGGGTTTCCGCACAAGGTACAATCGAGCAGATGCTGAGCGATTGAGCTGGTTGGAAGTTTAGGGCCACTATTTGCCAGGTTCCGTGGTACTTGTTCCATGATCCTAGTTGATAGCCGTCTCTCGGTTCGGCCAATGTACATGCTACCGCAAATACAGGTGAATTGGTAAACACATGAGGCGGTAACCTGAGAGTGAGGCCTATCCAAGTTGGATTCATGGAACCGCTTCTTGCTTTGATGTAACAACACGAGCTCAGCTGCGTAGTAGCACCTGTTTATGGCTTGGCGTAATCGGTAGCACAATCTTCTGTCGTTCTGTTCCCCTTTGTATGGTTGCGTGATGAAGACCATTTTCTTTGGGACATCCATTCGTGTTTCTTTTTTAGCAACCTCATTCCCATACCTGGCGATGAATTTATTCGGATAGCCGTTATTGCGTAGGTTAGATTCGATGTATCGTAACTCAGCCTCCATTGACTCTTCAGAGCATATTCGGTGTGGCAAAGCGACTCGAGCTTGTACGGGCGGAGCTTGTGGTGTACATTCTAAAAGACGCTTTAGAGTTTGTTGACAAAGTTCGACACTTGAATGTTCAAGATAAGCACATGGTATCATTTGATGTCTGTTCCCTTTTCACGAACGTCCCTTTGGATGAGACACTGAACATCATAAGTATGTATGCGGACAAAGTTGTCCTGCCTGCACATCGATTGAAGACCTTATTCAACATTTGTACGAAAGATGTCCAATTTTGCTTTGATGGGGATATGTATCGTCAAATTGAAGGCGTTGCGAGGGGTAGCCCTCTCGGACCGATTCTAGCTGACATCTTTATGGGTTATCTAGAGAGTAACTTATTACGCGATGTCATTGGAGCAACGCACCTTTATACGAGGTAGGTCTGCGATACTTTTGTTGTAGTTGATACCGTCCAGCAAGCGAAAGTCCATTTGGAAACATTAAACAAACGCCATGCTAACATCAATTTCACTATGGAAAGTGAAGCAAAAGCTCCCTTTCATTTTCTTGACGATGCACTTAAAAGAAGAGCAGATGGTTCACTCATAAGGTCGATTTACCGGAAACCGCGCTGGATCGGACAATACATACATTTCAACAGTTACTGTCCAATGAATTATAAACGATCCCTAGTTCGAACTTATTTTCTTAGGGCACACCGAATATGCTCTGAAGAGTCCATCGAGGCTGAGTTACGATACATCGAATCTAACCTACGCAATAACGGCTATCCGGATAAATTCATCGCCAGGCATGGGAATGAGGTTGCTAAAAAAGAAACACGAATGGATGTCCCAAAGAAAATGGTCTTCATCACGCAACCATACAAAGGGGAACAGAACGACAGAAGATTGTGCTACCGATTACGCCAAGCCATAAACAGGTGCTACTACGCAGCTGAGCTCGTGTTGTTACATCAAAGCAAGAAGCGGTTCCATGAATCCAACTTCGATAGGCCTCACTCTCAGGTTACCGCCTCATGTGTTTACCAATTCACCTGTATTTGCGGTAGCATGTACATTGGCCGAACCGAGAGACGGCTATCAACTAGGATCATAGAACGTGTTCCACGGAACCTGGCAAATAGTGGCCCTATACTCCCAGCCAGCTCAATCGCTCAGCACCTGCTCGATAGTACCTTGTGCGGAAACCCACGTGACGTTATCAGCAGACAGAACAACGCCAGCTTGCTTCATTTCGCTGTGTTGTGTCGCCGCGGACGCCTTCACCCCACGACCGCAAGAAGAAGTCCAAGGCGAGCCAGAAGGAGACTTGTATACATGAAATCACAGTTGCTTATATAGTTTTGAAGGCAAAGTGAAGGGAAGCTACTAAAGTACACTTGAGCCAACCAACAGAAAGAAAAACGTCAAATGCAACGGTAAATAGGAAACCGTGTACTCAAGAGCGAATCGCGTCTGTCCTTAAAAATAGCATCATTGGACTCCAAGCGTAAAGCGAACGTCCATTTACAGTGACGGGCACTGGCCAATCAGAATGACGAAATGAAACGTTTAAACAAAAGTCACGAAACAACGAGAATAAGGAATATAGACCCAAAAGTTGAAAACTAGTACAATAATGGTGCGACAACTAAATATTCCTTTAACATAACCAAGTAGAACAGTGATGAGAAGAAAAAACCAATAGAATATGTTCTTGCAAATGGCGCTGCTGAGAAGGACATGACGATGAGCGTCCATTAACAATGACCTGGATGTACCAATCGGGCTAACCCAGTAGAGCGTTTAAACAACAGTCAAGAAATAGAAAATAGGAAGAGTAAAGAATAGCTATCTAGCTCGTTCACAATAAATGAATGTCTAATAGCTGTTCTCCTAATACGCTGAACGCTCTGCCATCAGACGAATGAAATCTAACCTTTGCGAACAGGTCGGCCTTGTGGCCAGTCTTGCCTTGCCCTGGCAAGACATAGGCGATGACCTTGATTTTCTCAGCTTTTTATTGATTTCCTTATTGACACTTTTTCAATTGTATTCCTTTACTCTTTCCACGATTTCGCTGTAAGCAGCTGAATGAGAAGACACGAAGTAATCTGAATTCAGGTTACCCCGTAAAATGTTGTTCGATCGTAACTACAATTAAGTTGAGCGACGTGTGTAAGTTAATAGCAGATAGCTCACGTAGGCAATAATAAGACATATAGGAAACCCACCACGTGAAACAAAGCGACCCAACATGCAAGCAAGCGGTTAGTAAATCGAATGCAGCGTACCTACAAACGCTGCGCCGGTTCTGCCTACGTTCTCTGCGGGACCCGTCATCACTACAATGGTGGCCCCGAGTGGCCTCGCTCTTGGTTCACTAGGCCTGCCTGACTCAGGAACTCGCGACCGCATGCGCTAAAGCACCATGCGCTCGATGTCGATGAAGTACAACCCATCGGCGCCTGCCGCTTTTTTTCCGCATGCATGAGGTCTTTCTCCTGCACGTTGGCAACTGCCTTCGTGATCAGATCGCGCCATGCAAGCCGATCAACCGCCTTCGATTCCCATGACCTGCAATCAAGATGAGGATGTCAGAGACTCACTTTGATCATGTCCTGGTAACGAAGCTTCGGTTTCTCCACATGCCGCTTTCCAATACTCAGCTGATCATATAATAGTTGTTTCGGTATCCGCGTCGACTCCATATGACTCACATGATCGAGCCAACTCAGGTGTGGCAGCAAAGGTATGCAGTCCACTGCATACATTCCACTTCGGCGCATGACTTCCGCGTCCGCAACTCTGTCGCACCAACCGATGCGCAAAATCCCTCGTAAACACTGTTGATGGAATAGCTCGCGATATCGCACATCCCACCGGTACATCGTCCACGTTTCACTGCCGTATGGAAGAACGGACAGCACCATGGATTTGCACACCATCAACTTTGTGCCAACGTTAAGCTGGTGCTTGTTGCACACTCGGTACTCTGGCTTCCCGCAAAGCAATACAAGCATAAAAACAGCTACGGTTTAATAAGTTGAATTCCTAATTGGTAACGTGAACTTGCTTGGTAATCGTCGGACATCAAGACCAAGGGACGATCATCGATAAAAGCGGCCACAACAATTTCGATATGTATGGGGATTTGTACACTTAAATGAAATGCTAATAATAATAACAGTCTATGCAAACATTTTTGTAGTCTCCCTAGCCAAATATAAACTGCAATGTGATAGAGTTCGGAAACACAAAAGACGCACATCTACCAGTAGTGATATCCACAGCGATGTGATGGGCTCTAGCCAGTGTAGCTCCAATAAAAATTGAGAAACTAAGCTGTTTGTCAACCTATCGGTTTCGGTCAAGAGAGAACAGGTACACTAGGACCGCAAGCGTAACGCGTGGAACAGTCCCTAGGTGGTGTGCCTTTTCTGTTTAACACGGGACGGCAGCTACACCGTCCAGTGGACACAGAGGCCGAAGTCAGCATGCACTCGATCTAATCGCAAGATCGCAGCAGGTAGTAGCACATCAACAACTAGTAAATCGCTAAATAAGTGTCCTCGCGTTGCAACTACAAATCCTTGGAGCCACCATAAGAAAATATGGACTGAAACATAAAGCAGCTTCTGTGAAACTGCAAGAAAGCGGGGTGATTCCTGCGAATGTCAAGAAGAGACACAGCGTCGACATTTAGCACATCTTGGATCAAGGAGTAATGCGGAATTATGTGGGAGCGGTCGAAAATAAACTCACTCTTCAAGGTTTTTATTGCAACCGTGGTTGTGAGGGCGGACCTAGAGCGGAACGCTGGAGAGATTTCGGAAGGATTCCATACAGCGATCCCTTCGTACACAGCACCAAATGATCCTTCGCCAATGAGTTGCTTCGTCTTTATGCATGAACGAGAGACCTCCCATCTCTGACCACCGGGAGGCAGGCGCTGACTATTAGCTTTTAGACTGCCAATCCGGTCAATATGGTTGGTTGAAATGAGCGGTCGGAACACAGTTCTTCGTCTTTTGACAGGCTTGTGGCTCTCTGGGGCATCTGGATACTCATTAGTGGATAAGATCGAGCTGGGAGGGTCATCGGGTGATACAAGTTTAGCCTCCGAAGCTTTGTCGAAGAGGGAACTTGGGTATAAAACGTTTGGCCGGAGACTAATATTCACACGTGCGAATTTGCTGCTGATCTCACTACCATGAGAGTTAAACACGGCAATCACAGGCTTCCGGAGTGATCGAATGCATATCAAGAGGGAGGATAGTAAGGTGGCTAGGACCAAATAGATGAGGACGAATACGAAAGCCAGTGGCCGGAAGTCCGGAGATGTGCCTGTATGAATAACAAGGATGGAATTACGGTATAACGTATGAGATCAACTGTGCAATCGGATAGGATTAAAAGTCTGTTAATTATGAAACAGGCATGAGCACACCGTTCATTGGGGACTGATCGTCAATTCAAGCGTGCAAGTCAAAATACAGATAAGTAGGATTCATCGACGGATGCGGGTCTAATCCCATGCTGGCTACTAGTTCAAGCAACCGAGAATGGTCAACACCGTATGCTAGACAAGAGGTTACCTACCTGAACTGATTTGGTTTGATGTGCTGATGCAACCAAATCCCACATGACAGATTGGCCTTTTGGTGTTTTTCGAAGAACACTATGTAAATAAATTAACTCCACAAATCGGATGCGGTTCAATGTTTCCATTACAATAAAAACTAAAGTCAAGAGTAAGCTACTGCGTCAACAGACTACACACGAGCAGGTGGTAGGCAGCCACGGTTTAGAGGTCAACCAGATAACATGCTACACTTTATCCCAATGTACGATCGGCAGAATACAATCCAAGCAGATACGTAAACCGACCGTAACGCAACACGTTGGAATGAAGCATGGGCATAGAACCGGAGCCATAACGAGGCACACAGTGCGAATGACCGCCTAACGTTGTAAGGAGGATTGGTATTTGAAGACCTATGCAGCAGCAGAGAACCGTCGCCAAAAGAATGGTTGGAGCTTCTGGGAATCGAATTGGTTGCATGATTAAAGAATGAGCGTAACCGGATCCGAACGCAATGTGTTATGAGTCGTACGAATCGCATATGAGATATTGAGAGATATTGGTGTAACGACCTACCAAGTTAGGTGAAACAGCACGGAACATGAGAAGCACACTCAGCAATGCACAAAACTGGACCACGTGTGGTAAAGTACAGACCACTCTCTCATAATCCGGTGCAACATCTTTATGAAATTTACCCAATACTGAAAACCAATCGTCCGTCGCGACCAGACTGGAGCTTAAAGTGGTGTGACGGTTTGCGTACCTTTTGAGCCCACTGACTGGGTGGTGCCCCCGGGCTCCTTGAGAGCTACTCCTAACGGGTTGGTTAGTGGTTAGAGGTCTGAAAAACTCAGTCGTCTGGTCCTCCAGATTGGGCGTTGGGATGGGATGGCGTCCATTTCTGTAAAACTGAATCGTTGCAACCTCTCTGCTGCCATGCGGACAGGCTTTTGAGCCAAAGAATTAGGTTGAGAACCTTAATCGTCCTCCGGTCTAGGCCTAGGCGCCCTGGCAGTACATCAGTCCCCGTACAACCATGATTACTTATCCAAACTTCAACCATACCCTGCATCGGCCGTCACGCAGATTATCAAGAGTTGTCTTATCTGTTGCAGCACAGTGGATAAGCGAAAAGCTGCTACTGCCAGCGCCTCCCTTCTTCCTTTCCGACTGTTTTTATTCTCTTAGCGACTCCCACTACTAACCCTCATTCCACAATTCCCAGCTTAACTAATAGCAGCCGCAATGCCGCTGCAGCTCGACCATCAGCAGCCATCCTCCCGCGTCACGCAGTGCACTCATATTTACGGTATCCCCTTAGAAGGCCGAGCTCTCCCGTTTCATTGGCAAACGTTCAAAGTTCGCACCCGAAGACCAATAGGTCAAATGGGTGCACTCGCAAGCACGTTGGACACACAGGGTGTTGACGGGTGTTGCGTATCCAAACATATGATCAATGGTCTTCACGGGGTTGTTGAATTAACTGCGCCCGGCTTGTCCCCTCGCTACTGGTTCCATGCATCCGGAGATGCTGACGCGGAAATCACTGGTCAAGCTGGAGTGGGCATTGTTTTCAGCTCCAAGGTTGTCATCGTCAGCTGATTGGATCCTTGTGAACAGCAGTTTGTGTGCAGCCCGTGTAGAGACATCAACTCACGAAGTAGTACAAGACGCTGTTTGCTTGTGGTTTTCATTTATGCCCCCGCCAACTGCAGTTCTGATGCTGTCAAGGGCACCTTCGACTACGAACTAAACACGCGGCTTTGCAAGGTTACCAGTTCAGATATCGTTATTTTATTGAAGGGGATGTGAATGCACAAGTAAAGCGGCTGAGCTCTTCAGAAGCTCAGCTAGGTGGAACTTACGGGCTTAACTCCGAACGGAAGGACAATGGCGGGTGTCTGTTGCAACTGTATCAAAGTATCAGCTGTTTCTTAGCAGCCCCTCTTTTAGACAGTGGGCGTTGAAGTGCCGCTTGGTGTCCTCCTGTAGCTGGCCAGCGATGGACCCAAATAGATCATACTGAAATAAGTTACAGTTGGTGTGGATGTGTTTCGGTGTCGCTACCCCCAGTTGTGAGAGGAGCAGTACCGAAACATCTCAATTTCGGATACGGTCCTTGTGATCGGAATGGCTGAGGTCTACTTCAAAGAGAGCCAAAGTCAAAATAGTGATTACGCGTCGCAATCCAACCACACGGCCGGTGCTTGCTGGTGATCTAAATGCCCAAGTCGGAGTATCATCCTCTAATGAGCTTCATTTGGGCGGTCAACATGGTGTAGGCTCCCATAATGATAACGGTGAACGGCTGCTACACCTGTGTGAAGGTGCTTGTCTCTTTCTCGCGAGCACTAACTTTCGACACAGCACCCGCAGAAGAGTGACTTGGCGCCCACCAGCTTCAGGCCAGCCATGGACGCAAATCCATCACGTCGCGATTAGTTATCGCTGGAGAGGCAGTGTCCAAAACTGTCGCTCGATTTGGAGCACCAGTGTGGACTCCGATCACGCTCTCCTGCGTGCCGAACTGCGGGTGCGTTTCTGCGGACGTCCGCAACATCGCACTGAGCGCATTGACACCAGCCAGCTGGCGAAGCCAGGTGTCTTGAATGAGTACCATACTACGTTGGCGTCTTGGCTGAGTAAGCGTCCAATAAACATCGTCGAAGATCACTGGTCGCATATCTCTCAAACGTTACTATCAGCAGGCATGTCTTCATGTGGCAAAGCAAATTGCCAAACTGTACACTGGGTCTCTACACAGTCATTGAAACCTCTGGATGCTCGGCGAGGTATTCCGGCTGGAAGCGAATACAATGAGACTTGCAAAAATCTCAGGGTAAAACTGCGTGCTATCCTGAAGAGAGACTGGGAAGTCTGGTGGTCTCATCGTGCGTCAAAAATAGAAACAGCAGCTGGCGTTGGTAACCATCGCAAGTTATTCCGTCTGATACGGGAAATAGGCAGCACGAGACCTGGTGTTAGCGAGACACTATGCGGAGAGAGTGGACAGCCGATCCACAGCTTGTCAAAACGCTTGGAGCGTTGGGCCGAACAATTTGCATGGTAGTTTAACCAATCTGAGTTTTCGCTTACTTTTTCGGATATTGAGCGCCATTCTCCCTGGGCCGTCTCCTTAAATCTGTCATCACACGCAGAAGTCGAAGGTGAGAGCAGACTATTGAAATTGCCTAAGGCCGCTGGTGCAGATAGAATTCCTCCACCTCTCTACAAATTCGGAGGACCTGCTCATGTAGGATTTACACGAGTTGCTAATGGAACTTTGAGAGCAGGAAGGTGTTCCGACCGACTGGAGCCGCTCCGTCATAGTCCCAATTTTCAAGGGATGCTCTCGTTCGGAATGCGGCAACTATAGAGGGATCAGGCTGATGTTAACTGCCTCTACATTGGTTGCCTCTGTCTTTCTCCATAGACTGACTGGCGCTCGTGAAGGCCAGAACCGCGAAGAGCAAGCCGGGTTTCGTCGAAATAGAGGCTGCATCGACCAGATCTTCACTTTGTCTCAATTGTTGGAGCACCGCCATTTTTATTAGCGACTCACTGTTGTCGTTTTTCTCGACATCAAATGTGCCTTCTATTCGGTGGATGGATGTGTCATTTGGGACTGTATGCTGAGTAAAGGTATGCCCGAGAAATATGCAAATATTATCAAAGCACTGTACGCGCACAGTTCGGGCAGAGTGAGGGTTTATGACAGACTGTCGCCACCTTCCAACATCTTCAGCGGTGTGAGACAAGGTTGCCTACTGTCACATTTCCCCTTTAACTTCGCTATTGATGAAGTCATAGAAACAGCGTTCGCCGGACACGACCTAGAAGGTGTGGAGCTACTTCCTGGTGAGCGACTTCTTGACTTGGAGTATGCGGATGATATTACCCTCATATGTGACAGCGCCCAAACGTGCCAGGCTGCACTGAACCGAATAGCACTGGCTGTCAGTCATTTTGGGCTAATCTTTGCCCCATCGAAATACAGTTATTCTCCGGGATTGGCAAGGAACCAACCCTGCGTTAATGCTTTGTGGTGATCATTTAGAAGTTGTTCAGGAATTCAAGTACCTGGGAAGCCCGTGGGATCGAAGATGTGGTTACGAACCGTATAGCAAAAGCTCGAGGTGTTTTTGCCAATCTCCACCACCTGTGGCACAGACGCGACATTACTCTCGCCCTGAAGGACAGAGTTTATAACGCAGCAGTCCGTTCAACTCTCCTATATGGTTGTCAAACCTGGCCTATCAGGTCGACACACATAGAGAGGCTCGTCACATTCGATCAACGCTGCCTTCGCAGCTTAGCTCATGTCTGGTGGGAGCACCGCGTGAGCAATGAGTGTGTTCGGCGTCGCGTATTTGGTGAAGGGAGAGCGAGTGAACCGCTCAGCACCATTATATCACGCACCAGGCTCCGATGGCTGGGCCACGTGTTGCGCATGCCAGCACACCGACTCCCGAGAGGTGCATCGTTTGCGCGCCGGGCGTGCGGCTGGAAGAGGAAGAGCGGAGGTCAAGCGATGACTTGGTCGAGAGAAATGAAAACCCTTACTTCGACGTTGGCGTCGGTTGGTGCATCCCGACTGCCTGGCTGGGATCCTAAGGACGATGAACACGTTTGGACACACTCGCTGATATGGCTTGGAGCCGGCCCCAATGGCTTTTGCGTTGTGAGTTCCTTTGTGCACTCCCTCCTACTTAGTCTCCCACTTCAATCACGATCTAATTCGTTAGGCATAATATAACTCTTTTTGCGGCACGGTAGCCGGCTGTTAACTTTCCGGAACAATGCCCATCCGTTATTGAGGACTCAGCCGGCGTGCCTCTGCTTTTTTCTTCTTGTGTTTTGTATTGCGGCACAATAGCTGAGGTGTTTTCCACCTGCAGCTAACGTGTATAATGAATGAATGAATGACACGGCCGGTAGTCCAAATCCAAGTTTACAGGCGGCGTGCTTCTATGCTGGATTGCCGTTCGTCATGGAATACTTGCGTCGACCCTGGTCATGCCATGGTACATTGTCATTTTTCTATGAACTTTACAGGGAGTACCAAGCACTTCCCGATTGGCAAGTGACAAGCTTTCCAAGTCCACAGTATTCAAGCAACCTTACATATATACCGAACTTTCGCTCTCTTATCCTAATGACACTAAGCTTCAGCGGAATAAGATCACGGCCGCTATGCACCAGGCGGGAGCTCCTGCTTGTGGTATTATCAGTCGTCACTGCACCAGTCACCGGATATCTTGCTAACAAATTGTTGATTTTGCGCTTAGAATGTAAGCTGTCCAATTTTGTTTTGCAAAATGTCCAAAGTGTTTTGCAAAACGTTCAATGTGTTCTGTAGAACGTCCAAAGTGGGCTGTAAAACGTCCAATGTGATTTGCTAAACGTTCGATTTAAAGTGAAAAGGGCATACTTGTGTTCGAATAGCAAGGCACACAATAACGTCCTAATCAACCTAGAACTGTACTCACTTTCGCTTGCGTTGCGTACGGCTCGAACAGAAACCCATAGCTCGCCTGGCATATCGGGGTTGCCATAGCCGTAACTCGACATTTTGTAACTCGGGCTACCTAAATAAGTTGGATAGCACTTATCTTTGTAGTGTTCACTCATCGGCGGAGTTGTTGGCGTTTGGTCGCGACGCGTTACACCTATGCGACCCAGCTCACATCCATAACTGACCATGCCATTGTATGGTCCCCCACTAGAATGCACATCACCACTTCATGGGGGAATGGTTACGGTCTTGGTTCGCGTTTGCCCACAGCGTTTCATTTACCCAGTGCTATAAACTTCGTCTATCAGTGTAGAACAACACTGACACACGACAGTTCGAGTATGCTGTTGAAGCGGCAGTGACAGAAATGGAAGTCACTTGGCAACCGATCACTGCAAGACATTGAGGGTTGGTGAAGAACTTGATGAAAAATGCGCACCACCATAAAACAATGCAGTATGAAGCAGTTGGGTTAAAGAGCACTTCCGTTAGTTAACAACAACTCCAGGTCGGTGTGGAATAGGCATGAACTATATGATAGGCCAAGTCGACGAATGCGATCATCCACATCGAAGCAGTGTGCCCCAATGTCATCGTCACTCGCACCCCATCCGGATCAAGGTTGCCTGCACAATGACATGAACGGCACATGCATCGATACGTGTGGCCAACATTGGGCGTTCTGAGTAGGTCTCTCAACGGTGAGCCAGTGGGGTAGAGGGGTGGACCAAGAGAGCAGTCCATACACGTTCAAGCACGACCTATTTCCTTGCCACTCTCCGGTCCCTGTTGTGCAGTGCACTATCTGGGTGACTCATCGGTGTAGGTGTGCTGAGACGATGTGTAAAAGGACAAATAGGAGCCAAAAAGGGGGAGGCAGAGAACACACTGCGGAACAACGAAGTCGATCCACACATGCACACGTATGCACAGAGCTTACCCGCCTCAGTCAAGCTGGTGAGGTTGACCTCCACAGTTCTATAGAGATGGTGGTAACGACAAAGGTATGTGCCAGTATTGTCCTCGTCCAGATGAGTAATTGTCACAAACACGGATGGAGAAAGTTGGTACTTGGTGGCGATCCTCCCTTTTCCATCGACGAAATGGATCGGTGTTGACTCGGAAACCTAGAGGAGGAGGAGGAAGTTGTAGACACAGTGGCGCGTCATTGCCTTGTGACCTTCTGAGGCTGGAAAACGGGGTTACATCCATTGTATTAATGTGATTGTTGTACCCTATAGTGGGACAAGTAAGTTTTCACCTGGACTGAGCGAAAAACGCACAGGTAACACTAAAGTGGTGCGTGTGGATGCCAATGAACGCTGAATCAGCTGTGGAGGTCCAGGGCTACAGTCAAAGCACTGAGAAACGGTGATTTCGGTGGACAGTTAGCCACCTACGCAAAGTTAAAAGCGTGCCTGAAGTTCAACTTCGAGCTCGACAAATTGGAAGATGCCACACTCACTAGAAGGACGAGGGGGGGGGTTAAGATTGGGGTCAATCCACACCAGTTTACTGTTCAATCGAAATGTGGGTTAGATGGTGAAGACAACTGCGGTTGAGATCAGCTAACTAGTCCACCAGAAACAAAAGCAAATCCTGTGGAGATGGTGTGATGTCGCTGGGCCGACCAAGGTGTAAACTAGATGTTTGAGAAATCAGGCATCCTAATAACCTGGGCTGAAGAACGTTTAGGGGTTTTTCGGCTGATCGTTGCTTCCATTTTTGTAATAGCTGTTGGACGCCAGGCGTGGATTGGCGGAAGTTTGTTGTAAGCTCCGAATATACAAGTGCGAAAATATTCCAAATTGAAAAACCTGCCTCAGGACTGGAACATTCGTTGCGGATAACTTAAGTGACGGTAACAGTTTGTTTCATACAAATCAGTAATCAATACAATGCTTACGAAATGGATTAAGTGCATACAATATTGGTGAGTCCATAAAAACCGCTCTTATAATCATACTTTGAATGAAGTAATGGGTCTGACTAAACTATTTTGGAACAGCTTAAGGGTCCATATCCAGTCAAGGACACAAATCCGCGAATTGTAATGCGGAAAATCGAAGGCAAGTTTCACACCAGTACCCAGCATATGGGTTCCTATAAAGGAGCGGGTAGTAGGTAGCGGTGACATTGGACGATAATGATGAGAATATTATACAGATCACAAACTGCTGCTTGTTTAAGGGGACTCGATTGTGCAAGGCTGGATCGGTAGCACCGTTTACGGACGAGACAAACGATTCTGTAACAGCGCACTGCCAGATGGAAACGTAATAGAGGTTCACCAACAGGAATTGCATAGACCGTCTTCGAGAAATCCTCACGCCTGCTAGTAACTAATGACGGCAGCCAATTTTTATAGCATGTATAGTAAATTGGACTGCATCCAGTAAGCGAGCCCAAATGGCACTATGCTGACAAGCTGTGATCATGAGGCTAACTGCTCACCTTTAGAAGCTCTGGTTGGCGATCGTAGCATCCCTTCGGTAGACACATTTGACTGGCTGTGGAAAATTTCCCAGTGGAGGACACGTGTCCCAGGTACCATAGCTCCAGCTGATGAGTCAGGCGAGGTAACCGACACATTAGGGTAAAGTTATTGCCCGGATGAATAGCGGAAGTAAGGGGAAAAAACTCGAATTCACTCCAGTTAGCCGGATGCAGGTGAACTTGCGTTAGGAGTGATGAGGGGACCGGGGTAGTAGAGGAGGGGGGTTCATAGCCATTGCGGCGCGTCTCAGGCTGTTGGCGTACCGATGATTTGGTGGTCGTGGGCCTCGGTGTGCGGGCAAACGTGGTGAACCCCAAAGAAAAGTCATCCATTATCACAGGATCGGGTAAATCATCGAACCAATCAGATCCTTCCTTGGACTCACTGTGTGTGAAAAACGGGGTAACACGCAAATCTAATCAAAATTACAGATTGAAGGCGGAGTAAGTGCGACACATTGCAAAGTGGTGGGAGAACAAATTTAGCGTCTAGTGAACACAAGGTCAGCAATCGAACGCACCTATCAGAATTGCGGTGGTTAGTTTGACGGCCAGCATCAGGATGCGTGTAGCTGAGGTCCTGTAGTGTACCGGAAAACACGTCCTTTCAGTATTTTGCAACATTGGATTTTACCGTTGTTTTAACCTTCCAAACATCCACTTGCTTTACTGACGGCAGTTCCGTTGACACAAATTGTTTAGGTGAGTATCTTGCTGCACCACTTCTCACTCTGGTTGATTCGCTTCCTATTTTTGTATCCTGCATAATACACGTTGGGTTTACTCGCGTCCAACTTCTATACTGTCCCGTATTTGACACGGCACTTATGTGTCAATGATTACCGACTAGTATCCCAGGCGCCACCCAACAGTCCCATGGAACGCGAGTGATACCCATGACAGTGAAAAGTATCACCAAGATTGCGAGTAATTTACCAGTCATGAAGAATGCTGTTTTAATCCTCAATACGCTACAGCATGGCGCATGAATGAAGAAAATGATGGTAGCCGAGTCGTGTTAAACTATATATGTGTGAAGAGTAAGCCAGTTTATGCTGATTTAGAAGGCTGCGTCGGAAGAATTATGTTATGGGTCACTTTGGGGGATTACAGTGCAGCAACAAATTGCAAATAAAGGGCATACAAACAACACGGTTGCCATAGTACCGAGTTT
The DNA here is from genome assembly GCA_944474145.2 of Dicrocoelium dendriticum. Taxonomy (NCBI): domain Eukaryota; kingdom Metazoa; phylum Platyhelminthes; class Trematoda; order Plagiorchiida; family Dicrocoeliidae; genus Dicrocoelium; species Dicrocoelium dendriticum. Next base: position 72,780,771 of record OX104065.1, on the reverse strand, counting down.
TCGAAATGGAAGAATTAACCCGCTAGTCAGTCAAATTCACAAGAATCATGGTTAACTCACTTTAGAAAGCGGAACTACAATGCGCTTTAGGCTAGTATGACCCGTCGGAGAGCACGATTCTGTATGTATCCAGTGGCAGAAAGCTAGCTTTGTTACATTTCCGTTCGAGATGGCAATCAGAGGTAGCCGATTGCCGATGGCTGGTTGTGGCCACTACAAATTGGTTTTCTTTTAACGTGAGCCTGCAACGTAACCGGCAAAGTATCCCATTCAGCGTCACCTGATGCACAAGATCCGATGGATGCCGTGAACCGTTCGGCTGGTGAAAGCTGCCAAAGCGTCCTACTATGCAGGGTATCCAAATAGAACCAACAAACTGAACACTGGGAGCGCCCACTTAAGAGTTGCCACAAGTTGGAATCTATGTTTCTAGCCGCGAATGCGTCGAACTCAAAGTCCTCTGTCCACGGCACACAGTAGCAACTACGCTAGTTGCACGGGACACAATTCTAGGTATATGGGAGTAGCAGGATCAGGAAGTTTGGAGATCGAAGGGTTCCTTTCCTCTGTAGTAACTGAACGCGAGACCGTGTGGCGATAGGGCCGCTAAGTAAAGATTTTCCCTGATTGCTTCGGGTGACAATTTGCGTAGCTCCAACTTAGTCAACTTGAGTTCCAAATGGCGAAACGCGAACGAAGGTCAAAACTACACATGAAAAAGCCATGATCATAATATTGGTGGCCATCACAATGTGCTTAGGTGACGTAAACGAGGAAAGCACATGAGGCGACAAAAGTGATAACAAACAGCTTACTCCGCCTCTTCCCGTTCAGGTAACGATCCATCCAAGAGCAAATGTAACATATTCTTCAGAACTGTAAATTGTGCTTGGATTCGGTTGCCATTGGGAACGGAAACTACGCAACTGAAGCGTGAACTGGTGCTAAGGGTCTGAACTGTGTAAGAAGACTCATAGCACACGCCATTTAAAGGCCGATGAGATTCTTCTAATGTATGGCAGTCCAATATACGTGTCTATATAACAGAATGTGAAACAGTGTGAGGTGTTATGAGCATACAGTGCGTCAAGGACCCACTCATCATTTATGATATTGAACAGATATAGTGATCGTGTATCGAAAAGCATAACTGCGTGGGTGAATCGAATTTACTGCGCCGTTTGTTACCCCTCTTCTATGCACTGGGCGGAATAATGAATGCCGCTGCGCTAGCTGCTTTATCTGGGCTGAAATTTGTCAAGTGACAGCGCGACAAATGCGTCGACCTGGTTTGTCCGGATCCTGAAATGGAGCAAGCCTACAGACTTGACGTCAACGGAAAGAGTACTGCGTAATGTAATGGATATGGCATCTTATTCTCAAATGCATTGTTTTTCCCAGAACCTTCGGATCGTCATGCATCAATTTTTCCCGAACCAGGACCAATAATTCATCAATGTAAACTGGTGTTCGTTTCACTGCAATCCATGACTGGCCTCGCCCTGAATTACATTCATTGGGAAGTGCCAGCAACACTGAGACTCAAACACGGAGCGCATGGGACACCAGCTGACGCCAATACTCCTAAGCCGTAGAGTTACAGGTGACGCCAGTCCTAACCGTGGTTTAGAAGTGGAAACTGCCGCTGGCATCCCAGCAAATGTAAATAAGCAGAAAATCAGTTATGGATTGCAGTGTTGCGAAGGAGCAACTCCAAACACTTATCTACTTGAGACACGGCCCCAATGATCGAATCGACCGACGCTCACTTCACAGTGAATAGCGATACAAAAAGCAAGTAAGTCGTCGGGTGTACCCCGTAACGGAGCTTCGCTGCCGCGCGATCACCACCAGTCGTGTGTGGGCAGAGCATACTGCGAAGATGCCCGCCTCTACGCGGATTCGAACCGGTGGCTTCATGATTGCAATCCAGGCGTGCAGACCACGCGGCGGTCACAGGCCAAAGAATAGTGGTATAGACGAAGACTGCACGTCGCAATCTATTCAGGTGGCAACCACTATAAAGTGACCACCATAAAGAAACAACCAACGCACCCAATCTGGGATGCCCAGACTGGTATGACTGAGTAACTGAACGATAGAATACCCAGCAGCGAAACGGCTTTCCTCACGGCAGTAACCGACTGCCAGACGTTGTACAAGCGAACAATGGCATTTGCAAAAGGACGGCTGAATGCACTTACGGAGAGTGGTGCACGGTTAGGCTGGCATACGTCCCGTTCGTATCTTCAAAGCGCAAGCTGTCGTTGCGGAACTGGGCTGACACAGTACTGATCCTAAATTGCACGAAGTAGATGATTAGTTCCTGCATGCAGTCTATCGTGTTACTATTTCTGGAAGTGTTAAGAGGGAAGCGCGCGCTTGCAAATACAAGATGGTAGTCATCCAAACCCACAGGCAACTGTGGAGACGGTGTGATATCAGCATTTCGTTCGGAGGTGGGACCTAAGGTGCCGCACTATGAGCGATGTTTCCTTAGGGATCTGGGACAATGACTGCCACACAAAGAAGCCACTTCCGCAGGACCGCTGTGCTCACGAACCACATCCACGCTTGATCGCAAAATTGAGTGAGCGAGTGACAACGCTTATCAGACAGTGTTTGGCAAACTACGAGACGCTATAGCAGTTTTTCGACACGTTCCATTGGATTATTGCTTGAACGCTGCCTTAGGCTCATTTCTCAGTAGTCGTGGGTTAAAGACGATCTTGTCTTACCAGTCTACTTCTTGCTCGGAACACATGGACCAAGGCGGATAAGGAAGGAGGTCCCACTAGATGATTTACTTAAGCTTTTCTCAGGCATTCGACAGTCAATCACTCAGTTCTTCACCGCAACCTTTGTGCCTACAATATCATTGGTTCCGCCCTCAATTGGTTGGGAGGTTATCTACATGACAGAACAACCAGGGTAAGAATCGCCGACACCCACTCCGAAACCCTGTGAATCTCCAGTGGTGTGCAGCAAGAATTCGTCCTCGGCCCGCTACTGATTTTAATGTATATCAAAGACTTCACAGCAAATACTTAATCCCCGATGCAGATAGGTGTCGATGATCCTAACATCTATTCGTTCAAAATCCGACGATGCCTACCTCCAAAGCAATCTGGAGCGCATTCACGAAAAGGCGGAAATGAAGTAGCTTCCATTGAACCCTGCAAATTGCTACCTAATAGCGCTGCGCGGCGGCTCCAACTATAAGTATCCTTTAGAGCAACACGCTCTACAATAAGTGATCAATGAAAGAGACTCAGGTATCAAGGTTCAAGAAAGTCTAGGCAATTTGCCACAAGGTTCGAGAGCAGCAAATGTGGCGAATTGGAACCTAAGACTTCCTAGGCGAGCACTTGGTGCATCTGAGCGACGGCTATTACCCCTGATGACGAATTCGTATATTCCTCCTTATGTTAAGTATGTGGTTCAGGCCCGGTGCTTAAAGTTAAAACGAGACATTCGCCTCTTGTATCAGTCCGAAATAGAGTAGTCATCTAGGCAACAGGTGGGCTATCCGGTCTCAATTATGCGACGTGTGTTCGTTTGGTCGTTATGTTCGCCTCGGAATACCGACGGCCTAGCGGGGATGGCCATTTTACATACCGGATACTAACAGACAACGATCATCCATGTAAGTCACCGCTGACTCTAACTCCAAAACAACCGATGCCGAGATCATGATCTGAAACTATCAATTCAACACTCCTACTTGGACTGCAGAAAGCAATTTCACTCTTTTAGAATTTGTTCACACTGGGCTGGAATTCATCGCCAATAAGTGTGGAGAATGAACCAGACATCGTGACAATCGAGGGTCTTTCATCTAAGTGATACACGCTACAGAACAGCATGATAAGGTGCCATATATAGACGACTACTAATAATTCACGTTCTAAGCAGGCACATTGTAGTTTTCTTTTGCATTTACCTTTCTGTAGGCTTTGTAAAGCTATTGCATTTTATCCCATCATATACTACTGAATCAGTAGACAGATGGGACAGGAACTTTGGACACATCGCATTGCAGTAATCAGGGCATAGCTGAGTAATCAGAGCATTTGTCGCGTTAATGGAATGTGAAGTGCAAATTGACTCCAGACCGCGATTTGCCTTTAGCGGAATCTTCGTCAGTTCGGTCACCAATACTGTGTCCGAGGTAGATAAATCCTAAATGACGGCTTTAGTGCGCAACCAACCAGAAGAGTACCAAAACAACTGGATCGAACAGGGAAGCCTTAACATGCATCGTTGATGAGTATGCAGGTGGACATATATTGTTAATGCCATGTGTGCATGGTATTCTGAAATCTTGTACACAGCATACTCTGAGAGAAATCCATGACAGTAACTGTATTGAGGTTTTCACTTAAGGCTACGTGGCTATTGTGTCCAATGACTGACTTAGTTGAGGAATACTAGTCCAGGCACAGTGGAGTGGGGTGAAGGCAACAGAGCAAAGATGGATTCGCATTTGTAATGGTACAACGCAGATACAGTGTTGAGCATTTGTAACAGTGCACCAAATACCTCATTACTTGAGGAAGTCAAGCGAACGCAGGTCGATTGGTATGCACGCTTTGTCGGAAAATTACTTTTGGATTAAAGACCGATGGGATGATATATGTGGCTACAAACCAAATTGGTCGCAGGTATGCGCTATCGAGCAGAAATGGAAAGCCAGAGGCGTACAATGTGGTGCAATGCAGCGCCCCTGGGGTACAAGGGAAACAGGTTTCTATAGAGTGATAGGGAACTACAAACGGTATGAGTGCAACTAGACGCGCAGTCAAACGGCCACTACAATCCATTAGAGTTCGTACACCACGCGATAGTAGAGCTAGCTAGGTGGGTTAGCAGTGCGAACATTACTTGGTTATCTACCCTACACTTTGCATACAGAATAATGCGAAACGTAGAACACTCTCAGAAGATAGAGCAGGACAGAGACAAATACCTGTACAAAATAGTTCGGGACCATGTCGAATAACAAATAGTTGGCAGCCAGGTAAAACACACGGGCAAATGCAGGACAGCAACCTTTCACCGTCACGGTTCGCAGTCAACTTTATTCTACATCTAATGTAATCCAAGAACATGCAGTTTTCTAAGGGACACGCTCTTTATCAGGAATAAAGGTTGAGCGTACAGCCATTTCAAATAACACAGAAACCACGCCACTGAGAATTTGTACTTCGCACGCCTTTGGATGTCCTTGGTCGAGAGTCATACAAATGGACGAAATAACCCAAAATCACTCAGTGAACCATCCAAATGCTCGATCTCATGGTCGATCCTATGGATTCTCATCCAGAAGAGAAACAACTGCGAACCCGTGTTAGCGTTTTGGTGAGCAAGTTCATGCTCCAGGGCCGTCAATGACTGATGAAGGGAGATAGAGGATAAGCTATACAGGCAAAATCGAAGGGGGACAGGAGGAAGAAGCAGAAACGGTAGGCCGAAGATTGTGTCACGTCGGATGTCTCTAGACGCCAATGTGGGCGATTTCGGAAGGAAGATACGCATCAATTCAGTATGCACGAAAGGGGACCAACAATTTATTCACAAGCTGAGATCTACACTAAACGGAGAAATACAAAAGGTACTGGCACGATCATACTTCTTCGGTTAATATGATCCTTAATGGGGGTTCTTACCACTTTGACTTAGATGAAATTAACCTTGAAACAAGCTACTGAAGACTAGCGACGCCGGTAAATCCGACGACCTTGATGACCAAAGTGAGGTGACAACAATTGGCTTACTGGTCACTTAAAATCTATCAATACAGAGTGGCCGGTGTAAACTAAAGCCTCCCGAGAATAATAATTGACGCTATCAGTCGAGTTGTTACGTAAACTTGGCAATTTGGCTACGAACGATTCATCCCTAATGTAGGTGACATTGTCAGTGCCCTGGTGTGACGGAGCAGAGCGATGGGAGCTCAAGAACAAAATGAACGTGTGAATGCTGCATTTATTGATCGCAATTGTACGTGAATTAATACGAGCCCCTTTCCGTGGATGGCTGCTGAGTGGGCTCTCTTGGTTCTTGGGTTTTGTAATGATGAAGCTACGGCCTCTGGCATGCCTAATGTGTGAACTGTGTTCGAGAAAATTGTGAAGTGCAAGACCCGAAATACTTTTCGATAACCGGTTGCACATGAGCGATCGGGGGATTATGAAACCACGGATGAAGGCAGCGTTTGCATTTATGCCCCATCAAGAGAAAAGCGGAAATTATCAAAACAGGATCCCATTCACAACTTTCATACTCCTATAGTAGCCCGAAAGTTTCCCGGTTTGCCTGTGTGAAATTCTAATGTCATTGTACATCTAGGCGAATGGTGCGGTTTGTTGAGCTCGAGTCCTTGAGTCGAGCAGCGCTCTGCTCACTGTATAAAATTTGCCAAACAATTACAAGCTTCCATACAACCCGATCTGCTTTTTGCAATCCCTATATCCAGACTCCCGTCAAATTGGTAACCACGACTAGGGCAGAACCTCAAAACCGGACATTTCGATTTTTCCGCCGATGAGTCCGTTCAATGTAATTTTCCATATTTTCCGCTCTATTTTGCATACGGTAGCACTTTTGTGCTTATGGTTTATCATGGATCCGGTAGGCCATAATGCAGTGTCGCTCTCAGTTAATGTTGTATCTCTTTCTGTCTCACCTCTTGGGAACATAGATCCTCTTTAGTAGACTGATCAACCTGAGGCAGTATGTTACAACCAGAAAATCACCACATACAACACTAATTATGGTAAGCTCACGTCTTATTTCCTTAGAGATATCTATGCTGGTTCGAGACGTCATCAATTCCCAAACAGAAAATCGCTATGAGGCTCTCAAGGAGGCCACGATTAAGAATGTAATCCCATTCGACAAAATCCGCCTGCAGGAGCGTCTTAGGGATCTGCAGTCCGGCGACAAACTGCCCTCAACTCTTTTGAGAGAGATGCAACGACTCTTCGGTCCACCTACCATGGATGATACATTGCTAGGCGAACTATGGCTACAAAGACTACCGGAAAACACGCAAACGTGTCTCATGATAGTGAACTCCGTTTCGCTCACTGCTCTAGCTAACCTGGAAGACCGCGAGGTCCTAACCACAAGCAGACGCCAGCAACATTAACGCCTTCGCGTCCCAGAGCACTTCAACTGCGAAAGCCCTGCAAATGCACGTTGCGTCGCTTAGTTGCCAAGTCCAACAGCTCACTATGAGCCGTCACCGTCATAACCGAACCCAGGCACTCTCAAGAGGCTACAAGCCTACCAACAACCTTACTGTTGATACCATCAACAGTACGAGCCGAGTTGTAACAGTGACGCAGTCAGTAAATGTGTTGGGCCTTGCAACTTGCCGGGAAGCAGGGAACCTACTCGGCCCGTAATGGCGGCGGACGGGACCGGCCAAATTCAATTCGCCTCGTCCGCGTTAGAAATGTAAGATATAGAGTTTCTAATGGACACCGGGGCCGATTTAGTGACAAACCCCCTAACTCTGATGTGGTAGCCCCACCCTCGCCGACTACGTGCCGCCAAAGGTACAGCAATCGCAACTTACGGCAAGAAGTTGCTAACTCTCAAACTATGCCCACAGCGAACTTTCCGTTGGCCTTTCACAGTATAGTAGCCGTGACTCGCTATCACAGGCATAGACTTTCTTCAACATCTCGATTTTATTATCGACGCTAAAAGTCAAAAGTTTATCAACTCTCGGGCACAGCTCAATGTTATCGAGGCTAACGCCGACGCGACCGCTATCACTCCCATTCGTGTCTCACTTCAAGCTTCAAAGCCTTTTATAGATATATTCAACCAGTATCCTAAGTTCGTTCGCACTTGGAACGACTTACATCCTGTGACGTCAAACGGACATAATCAAAACGGCTAAAGCGAAATTCGAGAGAATGCTCCAAATCGGAATAATTTGCCCCTCTGCGACTCCATGGGAATCGCCATTAAATGAATAAATAAACAACTAGTATATGCCTCCGCAGTGCGAGTCACAGTTCAACTATGTGGACGATTGGTGCCCCTGTAGTGACTACAGTGTACTCAACAAAGTTACCGTCTCGCCTAAGCACCTAATTTCACATGTGTATAATGTAACCTCAGCTCTAGATTATAAGTCGGTCTATAGCAAAATTGACCTCGGGCGAGCATATCATAAGATACGCGTCGAGCTAGACGATATATTTAAGACAGCGGTTACTAAACCGCTTGCACTTTTCGAGTACCTCAGAATGCCTTTAGGTCTCAGCTGCTCAAATTCTTCAGTGTTTATCCGTATTTAGATGACATGCTCATCGTCGGCGCACCTTACGATGAACATCTTCGTCACCTTGAAGCTCTTCTCACATGATTGACGCAGCATGGGGTTACCGTCAATCCCGACAAATGCGAATTTGGCCACAACGCCATAGACACGACGCCCGCCGCTGCTATTCAAGCAACATCAGACAAAATCCAAGCAAAGGACTATTCTGCACCTAGCTCCTCAAAACAGCTTCGCCGATTACTGTGTCTGGACAAATATTATCGTCGCTCTATTCCTAACTGCGCAAGCATTATGCAACCTATGACCGACTTGTTAAGCGCTTTTCGCACATTCCAGAAGACGCTAAACTGCTTTCGAGATGCTCAAAGTCCTCTCCAACAGTGCTTCTAGCGCATCCAGACACAACCATATCACTTTCTCTCACAACGTACGCACCAGAAACCGCTGTCGATGCAGTTCTTTAACAGCTGAGCGACCATCGATGTGTACCTCTGGGTTTCTTTCCAAAACGTTTGCAACCTGCCGAATCGCGTCACCGCACCCTCAGTAGGGAGCTACACGCCATCTAGCTAGGTATCCAACACTTTTATCACTACCTCGAAGGTCGACATTCCCTACTCTTCAGTGACTACAAATCATTGATTTACGCAATCAAGGGCACAACAATTCAAATAAATCTTCCTATCGTTACTCCGAACGTCACCCTGGACCCAGGTTAGTCACATCGGCAGGGAGCTACAGATGCCATACTTCAGTCCAATACTGAACATCGAGCGCATACTCGCATCACAACATGTCCCAGTGTGGGAATACATAAACCACAATCTTTAAGACTTGGCAGTGGGGGTAACCACGAATGTGTTTGTTAGTTACTTCAAGTAGCAAGTAGAAAATTACGAACGTAATAAGGAGACGGCCGTTGTCCTCAAGGAACGACGGGGATGGAAAGAATGATGCGTATGAGCAGTAAGAAAAAGCTCGGAAAGTATGCAGTAAGTGTCGCCGATTTACTCTGTTTGGTGCACTGCACTAACGTGTGCGTACTCACGTAAAAGCAAAAAATGGTTTCGTCGGAACATGTCAGAGCGTAAGTGATGGAAGGGGTTAACGTCACTGGGAAAAGCCGCGCAATGTTTCAACGCAAGTGTCTAAGAAAAACAACGGCAAGTAAAACGACAGGTGAGAACAATGAGCGAAGTATGCAACCTCAGTCACGATAGCCCTTAAGTCCCGACTGAAAATCGAGTAATTTAACTCGCATTTGATTGCGTTTTCATGACGGCTACTGAGGAGTGAATCCGGTTCTACCTACTATAGTGGAGCATAGTAATGCGTCCGGGTGTAACGACCCCACTGTATCACTACAAAACGACGGCGGTAGTTCGCAGGTTGTCGGAGAAAACGTCCTACGACAACAACTAGAGAATTCTTACCTTGGTGGAGGCCTCGGGATGATGCCCAACGACGGGTGGGGACCCTTTCATAAATGGTGCAGTCACGCAGTCAGTAGTGTTCCTGCCTTCCGTCTCATGAGACTGCTTGTTAATTCTCGTTATATTCTGATCAGTCTAATGCACCTCATTTTTGCTTCCATTTGCCTTACATTCTATCTGCATCCAACCCCAGCCATCTGAACTCGACTTGACGATCGACGACAAAACGTTAGGCGACTCAACGGTGATGCGCCACGTACCCGCAAGCAGAGCAACGATCAGCCAGCCAGCAGGGCCACAAGACCGGTAACCCGAAACGAGGTATATTGTGCTAAACAAACATGCGCTAAGGTAGTAAAAGTAAGCTTGATATGTACAAATTGCACTAAGCCGGTATCATACGAAGTGTGCCAGTCTGTTGAACCGCATTACCGCAATGTACTACGCCGGGCTCACTTTGCTTCTGCCCTAAATGTACGGCGGTTCCATGTGTAAAATGCATACTAGCATTTACACTGCATTACGACATACTAGTCGCAGAAGCCGAACCTCGTCTAACTGAGAAAGTTGTTCCCTAGAGGCGACAATAGCACAGCTCGCACTTCATCCGTCTCCACCAATTGCTACATAGAAGCAAGGAAAAGGCCAGGTCTTCGCATGGCCACGCAGTAGTAGAAATCTTGGGGATCACGAACCAAGTCGTCGTCGTGACCGATGGAAGCATGCCTAGCCCCATCGCCCATATCCTCGTATCCAATGTATCGACTGACGCAACATCGGTCACACCCACCCTTGTGATTGCCCCAAGAAATCCGAAGCGCCCTAAAGACCAATCCATTTATGCAACCGTTGCTGCTCGATATAATCAAAGTGCGACCTCAGTAGCCACACCCTATACAGCCGCAACACGGATCTAGGACCGGGTGCACCCTGCGGACGTCACCAAAGCCCTCGATAACCATGACACCCACATCATCGAAGACCAGGCGGAACTACTGTGCTTTCACACTCATATGCACTTAAGTTCCTGAGTTCAAGACAAACTCCTTAATGGGTAGACAGCGGGATGATTTAAGGCAATGGAACTTCCTACGTGAAAGAATCGGAGTTCAAGCCAGACCGACTAATATAATGCGCATCACCAGAGCTCCAACCTCGGTTCATTACGGGGAGTCCCATCTAAGGTGAGTAACATTGGGATTTACAGATGATATCAAGACGGTTTTTTGTCGGCATACCACCTGCAGGTTGAAGATAGTGGGATGCGCAATTTTTCGGAAGGTCCATGGAGCGAACGCCAGCGAAACAAAAATACTTCACACGACCACTACACTGAGAAAGCAAAGGAGTCATGTTCGTTCATGGCGTGCCCGAACTACCAGCATCTAGGGACGAAGAAGCCCATGCAAATGCCCTGGAAGAATGGCGTTATACTCGTGATGCTCTCTGTGCAGGTGACGTCATACTTCCGCCGAGTACACTGATGCCCGTTTCGTCACACCACAAAGGCGGTGCCCACGAGGATAATAAAACTAATGGTACAGTCACAATAGAGGGCGGCGAACTCAATCCACAGCCGGCAGATACTACGCAATACACTTACTTTAGAACCACGATTGAGGACAGCAATTAGAAAATCGGAGCCACACGTTATCGCGGAAACAACGCCATCTGCGGCTCAATATAACAACAGAGGATCAGACACACAGACCCTGCAAATGATGTCCTGGCTACTCTGGTTGGATGACTGTTGGATCATCGCAGCATCCTGCTTCAGCTCCATTAACCGTTGTCATTCGTTCGTCACTTCCTGCAGTGTGATCTCGGGATTGTATTCAATTCTGCTCAGTACTCTTGTTCGGGCATCAGCATCTTTGGTTGTTTGAAGATCACACACATTAATAAAGTATTTGTAGTGATCAGCTGTCACTTTGTGAAACAGCGACCGTTCACCCTCACAATTTACGCGACTCGAATAAGTAACCCAGTCTTCATCGTCTCGCTTGGTCATTGTCAGGCACTTGTATCGGATATTGAATGCTGACGACTGCTCTCCAAATATCTGGGACAAAGTAGCAACCGCTTCACCAAATGTTAAATCAGTGCTCTTTTTAGACAAGATGAAATTCATAAACATTTCATGCTTGGCCGCACCCAATTTCCGCAGCATGAGGCGAACTCACTTGTCCTCTGAAGCACCGGCTAAACCAACGCGAAACAGGTCTTCGTATTTATGGAACTACGATGCAAAGGTAATACCGGCATCGGCATCGTAACGGAACTCCCAAACTTGCTGGGTCAAGATTTCTGCGGAGGGGCAACTTTCACTTGTTCCTGTTACCCAGCCTGCTTGTAGTGACAAATTCTTGGTCCGAGTTTCGATCAACTTGGCCTGGGCCTTCTCAAAATGCGCCTGCTGTTGCTGCAACAGAGTCTGCAATTGTTCAAAACTGACTGACATCTTGGCGTTCTTCTGACTCCTGTCGCCACTGTTGTAAAGCTGCCTTCGTAACTGCTGCACTGCTGCTATTCTGCGCCTGCGAGGCTACAACCGCCTGATTGCTCAGTCACGCGCCCAACCAACCGACGGAATACAGAAGGCCAAGGCTCGGTAAACAGAGTCTATTCTACACAATAGGTCACTTCTATTTATTGGTGAATGAAACATGCTAATTTTGGAAGCGTTTGGCTCTCAGCCAATGTGATTTAATTCCGTCCCACGGATTTTCCATATTTGACAGAATGGTTCGCCCCCGTTGACTCGGGCTTGTATTTGCTGGCCAATCAGTTTGCACCCGATTCCCAAATTTGGCAAAACAGTCGAAGGTCGTTCCACGCTCGTGCCAGTGACCCACCCGTTCAGCTCACATGCGCCACGGTAAGCGTGTGCGCGACCTCGTATCTGGACATTGGCTCCGCTTACTTCTCTGTTAGTTGCAGTGCAACTTCTGGCCACCAAACCATATGACAGCGATTGTCTAACCCCCAAAACTCACTCACATATGCTTCACAGCAGAAGCTGTATTAAAAAGGTTGCTATGTATCGGCAAACACAGCTCACTTAAGGTTGGTAACACACCTGGAGCTGCCAGCGGCGGTAGGAGAGCTTATCTGTACCGTTGGTTCGACTTTTTCAACACAGTTTTGACGAAAGGTACGTGCCGGACATGTGGAAACACGGGATGATTACTCGTATTCCCAAGGAAGGTAGTCGTTCCGGCCCAACCAATTTCCTTCTCGTAATCTTACTACCGATATTTTCAAAGGTCATGCGAGATAATATTTCTGATGCGCCAACGGCCTGCTTGGCAAAAATTAACTGTCTCGCACCTGAACAGCATGGTTTCCGACGAAAGCGATTGTGCACAAAAATAGAAGTAAATCGCCAGCTGTACGCCGTAACGGTACTTCGCTGCCACGCGACTACCACCAGTCGCGCGTGGGCAGAGTATACCGCGAGGACGCCTGCCCCTACGCTGATTTGAACCGGTGACCTCATGGTTGTAAACCAGATGCACATACCACTCGACCACCGGTCGATTGTGCACAACTATACTACTAATACGATCCAGCTGGGCCGAAGCAGTGGACTCTGGCACAGGTGTTGTTGTGATTTCACTCGACTTAACAAAGGCGTTCGACCGGTTAGACCATGACACCCTGTTCTACAAACTCCAGACCTTTGTTATTGGTGACCATCTCCTAGGATAAATTAGAAGATTTATTCTACACGAGCGCTTGGAAGTACGAGTGCATGAATGCCTGTCAGAGCCCATCCAAGTTGAATGCGGAGTATCCCATGGATCGATACTAGGGCCGCGGTTATTTCTTACTTATACCAACGATAGCACACGCCTTTTAATCTCAAACTGTCCGCTATAAAGCGGACATCAATGGTGTGGAGGGCGATCTAAACATCCGATGATTTCACAGCACTAAAAGCCGATATGGATAAGAGGTATGCGTGGTCAGTCAAGAAGCTACTTCGATTCAAGGTGGACAAATGTAGAATGCTGCACATACGGAACGCAGTGACGTGTTCCTCCAAACTAAACAACCAGGAGCTTCGCGCCTCTAATGGCGAGAAGGATCTGGAAGTTTTGGTCCAGACTGACCTCGGATGTTCGAAGCAGGCTGAAACGGAGTCAAAGGGGGGCATACAACTACACGTGAGTCACCCAAAAAGACCATGTGGATGATTCGACCCATCAGTTTTCCCGCAGCTTCTCGGTTCATACATATGTCCACATGTGGAGTGCACAATACAGGCCTGAGAGCCATGGCTGAGGATATATCTCACAACTTTACGGCTACCCCAACGCCGGGCAGCCAAAAATGTCAAAGGTCTGTATAATTTACCGTATAAGCAAAGGCTTCAAGTGCTCGTGGTCTTCAGCGGACAATATTGGCGATTGTGCGAGGACCTAATTTTGACATACCAGATTTTACGAAATCCCTATCACACGTGACGCCATTTTCTAGAGCTCAGTCACAACCGTAATTTGAGAGGCCACGAACTCAAGCTGACGGAGCAGTACAGCTGTTTGGAACGCATACGCTTTTACAAGACGTGGAATGCCATACCGGAATCTATCATCTGTGCTCCCACGCTGGCAGAGTTTAAAGCCCGAGTTGGCCGTGCACTCATTTCGCTGCACCATCTCACCTTACTCGTTACGCATGGATAAACACAAGGGCCCGGACAACTAAAATGCATTCCCCCTTTTCACCTCCCTTATGGATTCAGCAGCACGCGGTACGAGTTGTTACCAACGTCTTATTTGTCGTCACGTCTTATGGATTACATTGGACAAACAGTATATACTACGTATACTGCAGTGACTCCACCGGTTTGAGCCGAACTTTGCTGACAATTATTCTATATTTTGTACTTTCACAATAACCATCACACTGGACCTGTTAAACGTTAGCTCCTTTACCCGTACAAAACCCTAGTTCCATTATCTGCTGTTGACATTTATTATTATTCTTGCGATGTGAGTCGTGGCAACTGGACCCACCGTGTGTCGGTGCTCGGATCATAGGAATTCAAGTGAACTGAACTGAGATGAACATCTGTTAGATGTACTGTTCATGCTTACGGAAAGCCACATTACGTCTTGTGTAACGCAAATGTAAGACAGTTTGAGCACCGTTGTGCATAGGATAACGTGCATTTTTCTGCTACCACCCAATGACTAAGAGTGAGTTGGCCTTAGCTGCAACCATATAAAAGTGAAGGGTGTCATTCGCGTAAACAACCTGTCATAGTAATTTTGAGCAAGTCTAAAGCCTAAGGTGCGTCAGTAAGACGCATGTGTTCGTGATGCAGTCGCTTGGCATGGCGCGCAAGGGATTTCGCTGCTCGACAGCAGTCCCCACCGAAGTTTACCAGTTAGATTGCGATATGTTTGCGCTACTCTATTTGTCGCTTCGCTTTCAAATTGATGAGCGGGATATACGCGCTAACAGGCTGAAAACTGCTGAACCACAGAACGCGCTGGTAAAGTCTGACGAATATCCAAGCGGTGTCGAGTAGACCGACGCCGTAAAGCACGTTTTGACTGGTATGCGCTTTGTTCGCGTCAAAGAGCAATATGCCCCCAAAGAATCGTGCTGACGCCGCAAGAGCTCCAATCCATGTACAAGAACCGTGCGATGAGGTCGGCTGGATTATTTACCCACGCTACTTGTGAGCAAGTTGACAAAAAGAGAAGTGCTCATCTTCGCAAACAAATGGGTTCCTTCAAATCCACAAGAAACTAGGAGTACGAGATATCATGTACCATCTGAAACCAGAGTGTATAATGATGCAGTCCGGTCGGGGTACTGTTATTGTATTAGGATAGCTAAACGTCAGTTGACGATGTTAGGGGGTTTCTGCTGCAAGATTATTGCACCCAATGACAACGGTACATTCGTGAGCAAGCATACTGTATACTGAATATTGTGCTGTTGGAGAAAGCAGAGGTCTAAATCTGTACAACACCATAGGTATATGGTCAGCAATTGCATAAAAAGCATCTGTCACCTGTTGAAAGCCGAAACGTTCTTCAAGTGCTCACACAGCGTTATAAGATGTCTGAAGTGCAGTACCTCTGGTCTCAAAAATGTGGAGCGTCATTATCAATGTGCAACCATTGGCTGAATCGAATGGCAGTAAAATGGGAATGCAACAAAGCTTTGAACTGCTGCACAGATTTGGTCTGCATGACTTGTGCTGGCAGACTGTTTCAAACATCCAGCACTCGCCGTTCGTAGCCTATCCGGCACCACAAGCTTGTGCCGTGGTCCGCGTGTGCTGCATAGCTGTCGTAAGTGGAGCAACAGCCACAACATGGAGAAGCCAATGAGATAGAATATGAAATAGTCCACGATGACTTCTACTTGTAGCCGACGATAGGACAAGGTGTAGCGGCCTAGTTTCCCGCAATGGTCTTCGTAAGGCAACTCTCGTAAACTCGAAATGAGCCTGATGGCGACGTGCTGGATCCGTTTGATATCCTGTGTTTCGCCTCGGGTGAGCCATATGCTGGCATTGGTTTTATTATAGAAGAGACAAGTGGCGAGCTCCCTTAACTAAATACAGAAGTTACATTTGAAAACCAGAAGTCTATGCAGTCCGGTACGATATATTCTGTTCATGTTGTCTACCAACTTCAAATGATGGTCCGAGAGTATATCGAGGTCAGTGGTTCTCAACCATGTTTGGCTGTTACCCACAAAGAAGGTCCAGTCGAAACAAGCACCCTCAAAAGGGTTAGTTTAGAAAGCAAAGTACCTGTTAACTACTGTGTTATTGCATTTAATTACAGAAAATTAAACCAAGACAGTTTGTATTCGTATAAGGAAAACACGACTAAGTAATATTCTACTAGAGCAAGAGGTGATAAAATTTAATGAGACGGTTGATATGCTTAGTTCTAACAATGTATGGTATATCCGGTGCGGTTTCGGCTAATGCACATCGTAAGTCGTGCTCCATGTTCACTCGATCGTTTGCTTTGGTGTGTGCTCCCTGATCAAACATGAACAGATGTCAGTGGCTTCTCAGTTGTTTCAACCAAACCTTTCTAGTTCGTCTTGGATGACAGTTTCCCATTACCACTCTATATCGATGCGTCCTAAACACTAATTGTCTGTTTCACCCATTCTATCTTGTAAACATTCACTCGCTCATTAGCTGGTCGGCTGACCTGTTATCCCACCTTAGTATTCACTCAACTCCGTAATCCGACCAGGCGAACGACTGTCTAATATGACGGAACAACGATCGACGAGCGAGCCGATAGAGACGCCATCAAGCTGTGCTAATTTGCAAGCTTGTATTCGTAATTTAGGCAATCAAAGTTATCCTCGAAACTCGGCTAATTCACTGACCACTTACTAATGCTTAGGCACGGATAGGTAAGCAACAACGATCAGATAGTTAGTTATTTGGGATTTGCTAAAGGTACTTTTGCTATTAATTTTGTTTGGCGATATATTGATAACCCGATTCTGGTACTTATATTTTTACCCCATACAATTCCATTTTACCACTTTGGGGGTAATTGTCTCCAGGTTGAGAACCACTGATCTAGGTCAATTGCAGCGGACCGACGATTCCATGGTTAGCTTGAGGTATAATGGCAAAATGCTTCTAAAAATGTTTTGTAGAAAGCAGAAGCCACGATTAAACTTTGCATAATAATCTGCCTCGACGCGGATAGATTCTTGTGCAAAGTTTAATCGTGGCTTCTACATTCTACGAAAACTATACTACTCACAAAACCATCAGATGCTTCTGAAGATGTTTAGTTGGACTATGTACACAGGGAATGGTAGATGTCCGTCTGTATCTGCCTGCATGCGACTGTTTTAATAACCCGACACACGTCTGCGCCATCACCGACTTCAAAGCGCACTCGCTTTCCCTGCGTTGCTGCCGATCCAAACAGGATACCCGACTAGCCTGGTGCATCGGTGGAATCTTGGCTTAGCTTAGACACCCTGTACATTGGCTTAGTAAACTATCCCAACACAAACCATTCATGGTTCTTATTTACAGTAGAGTTGTGGTGACCGGATGCCTTCGCGTTCCGCTGTATTGCTAACTATAGTACCCGTCACTACGCCTTCACGAGAGGCGTTGGAATGTAGCTGTTGGCAGTCTAAGATGTAGGGTTTTGTCATCAACAACCTTCCTCTTGCCGACCTGAACGGGTTGACCGAGTGGAGGACTTTCGAAGTCCACATGGACAGGTGGTTGTGGTCTTCCTGAAGTATGTAGCAGTCGTTAGAGATGCTAATAACTATCCGCCATCTATCTGTCATCCGCAAACGGGACGACCTAAGAATCTGATGTAGATAGTTAATATAGATCAAGAACAAAATAGGACCCAAACACCGCGCGCTGGAGTACGACATTAGTAGGAGGATACCAATAAGTTAGATGGCTATCGAGCTGTACCTTCCAATTTTGTCCAATGAGAAATCCCCTGATCCACTGGTGCATCGATTCACGAACATCGCACATCCTTTACTTGTGGACCAGGATGGGGACCCAAAGATGAGGAGTGCCAATGGCTTAGGACTCTTGAAGACATGGTCCGCAACCGGAATCAGTGGAAAAATTGTGTACAGTATTGCATTGATTCACATGTTTAATACTACCAACATTGAAAATGACAAAAAAAGAGAAAAATCGGCATGTGACAAACAAACTAAAAATGCTTTGTTCTGTATTTTTGTCAAAATATTCCATTTTCTTGCGGCATATTAGATGAAGTGTGTTGCCCATCTTCAACTAGCATGCCACGTGATTATAACGCAATGACTATCCCATCCACTGATTTCCATGGTTTTTATTGGCTATATGTCTAGTTACTAGACCGCTGAGATTACTTTACTTGTGGAAAAGGATCTCGAGGCTTACTATGTCTGTCAAGCATTTTAATGAAGTCGATGTAGATGACGTCGAGAGAATTCCCTTGGTGTACTGCCTGTAGCCACTTCTGCTTCGCCAAGAGCAAGTTAATAATGTTTGAGCAGCCTAGCACGAAACTGTGACATGCCGAAGTTACCATATAGTTCGATTAAAACAGATGCTGTGGACCATTGTTCACCATCTTCTTGGCAACCATGGCCAAAATAGGTGTTGAAGTGGTTTGTAGCTGTCCACTTTGAAGAGGCCACAGCTTTTCGGAATCGGCATTACTAATGAGCGTTTCCAATCGCCTGGCAAGGAATACTCGGGTGGTAATTTTCTGAATAGGTTAGGAAAGAGTAGGCAAAATGACGGCCGATAAGGACGAGAATCAGTGAGTGGATGCCGTTACGCTCAGCAAATCAAGTGTCGTCAAGTTTGGCGAGTAGTCAGTACAACATTCCTAAACCGCAGTAGAATAAAAGACTACATAGAGATTAATGGGAAGCTCAGTAGGCTATGAAAAGTGTCAATGTCTAGTTAAGCAAGCTTTAAGTTTTCCAAATGTCCAAAACTAGCCGTGTGCCTCGATAAGCTACGCACTCCAAGTAAGCGATAGTTTCGCCCACCAGACACCGAGCAGCCACGCGGACAGTCACGACAAACGCACTCGCACCGAGCTGAAGTGACAAGGCTTAACGAAATTCGAAGAAGTATGTGCCGGTTCAGCTAATTAAAACAACTGTACAACAAGTAGTGGAAGATAAAACAAGGAAGTACAGTCGAAAAATGCAAAAGGTTTAGAAGCGTTACACCGCAACCCAGACAATCCAGCTCTATAAATGCGGCACACACCCATCTCAGAACGAACACTTAGCAATTTGCAAATATGGAAGCGACACTGGCCGTCAACAGGGAAGCACTTTCGGTGCTGTGGGTTAGGGACTGTCCATCCGAACCCTTTATTCTTGGTTGCTCACCTGCCGGCGTCAGGCGTCGCTTCAACCAAAACTTCTTTTCGCAACAGGTTCTGCAGTGCTCGCTCGTTCTTGTACTGATGCAAACATTCTGCCGCCTCCTGTACGCTACGGAATCGTACGAAGAGCTAGAGAGGAGGAATTTGTCCTACAATCTGAGCTGCATCAGAGCCATTTTACCACACTCCTTGTCGAACCAATATGACTTGACTGGTTCAGCTTCCCGACACTTCCGTGGAACAAACCGAGAACAGTGTAATGCCGTTCCCAATTTTATATTCGCCCAAAGTATACCGCAGTTAAAGTTAGTGGTATAGATCAATCCGCATAACACAACTGAGCAAAAAATGCCCGCCATGGTGACCGTAACTTATGCCCCTGGTCGTCCCAGTTGGACACATTTGGGACAAAGTTTGGTCAAGTAAAAAATATTTCTCAGCGCACTGTTAACATACACCCAAATTGTAAGAACGCAAGATTACAGCCTTAATGCAACACCGATAAGTTTTTTGAATGAAGGAAATCCGGCACAACTGTGCATCACTGAGACGGTCAGTGGCATGAAAAATGGTCTATCAAGGTGCCCAAACGGCCACTTGTGTCAGTCAATCCAAACAACCGCTCCTGGGAATGCGCTAAACTGAATATGGATCTAGTTTGCTGGGCGAAACACACTGTGTTGCTCACAACAGAATGATTCAGCCTCCACGGCGACATGTGATTCTGCTATGCTTTTCCGGCTCATCTCATTTCGGCAAGCAATATCCAAAACGTAAGAGAAAACGTTGGCCTTCACGAAGACCTCAAGGGCCCCCAAACGGTGCTTTAATGCATGAATTGGGAAAAGGAACGCGATACATAACACATGTGGATGTATTTGCTAGATGTCCAATAATATTGGAATAGGCAACGCAAAGCAATTGTTTTTGGATTACGAGTAACCCGTGAACAGAATATCTGGTAGTTGTGGGGTACAACGCGACAGTAAAAGTTTCGAAGTCAAACGGAAGTAACAAGTATTATTAGATGAAATATGCAGAATCGACAATAGAGCTGAATGATACTGTACTTTTTACGAAAAAGTTCCTATGTACCATATGTAAGCATGCACTTCACTATATTCGCGAATAAGCTGAAAAAATAAAATGTAGCTTGGATTTGAGTAATATGCAAAATGGCTGCATCAAAATTGCAGACTTACAAACGTGCGGCAACTTATAATTCTAAGCTTAACACCTAACGCAAAAATTAACCGAACGCCGAAAGCATTAGTACAGGTTATAACCGTCACCCAATGTATGACTTTAAAGATAAAAGGCGGTAATATTCAAGCCACGAAATTGCATTCACTGTAGGGGTTGCGTAAAGAACCTTGAATAAGTGTGGATGCCATGGTCAGTTATGCGCAGTTACTCATAACTTGATATATTATCTGTGGCAGCTTATTTGTTTTCGACGGTTAAACAACTTAAATACCGGTTGCTTTATCACTATTCGGCCTAAACCTTCCTATTCTAGGCAGCTCAATCCTGGTTTCAAGGTTGCTTGGTGGCGGTCCAGTGCTCGAGTACAAAAGACAGTGGCAAACTTCAGAAATAAGCGGTACTGCGCATGTTGGATCCCGCTGTTAAACTTTCAGCAAACTAACCAAGTGCGTGGGGGAATCTCGATCACATATGACCCATGAGTGCCTAAAAGTAGGCGGGCAGGCCTCCATAGGGCCACCTGGTACCAAGCTGAAGTTAGGATTATGCTATCCGCCTGGGAACTCAGTCCTTACGAAGGTTAGGCCAATAATTTGTAAGAGGAAAATCAGTGATGCTAATCTCGGAATGGATAATTGACCTATGAAAAACCACTTGGGGTATAGCAAACAAACGCGGCTTTCATCACTTGAGCAATCCTTTAAAAGTGGTCATGATTGGTAATTTTTATGGAGCTATCGTACAGCGTAACATAAGCCCACAATACTAAAGGCCAACAACCGTCCATTTGAGACGGAAATGAGTGGTCCATCTCGTCAAGAACAAAACAGTTGTTAATTGACCATCAAGTAGTCAGTGTCAACACGAGGGTCATAGAGAAGTGAGGGTAAGCAGACGTATTCGGGTAAATTCGAGACCTGTCGAAGGCGTGTAGGCCACGCAAGCGGCGACACTTACGTTAAGTGGGTTACACAAGGTCAGCTGAGACGAAGTTTGATACCAACCAGGCTGGGACAGTGACCATAAAATAGTTCGCGACTGTCTGTGGAGCAAAAAGGCGAGTTGAATAAAGGTGAGTGGGAAAACGCATAAAGTGCAAGGTAAACTTTGATTACGTACGCAGTCGGGAAATTACGAAGTGAACTAAGTACGAGCGTAAAGTTGCCTTGCAGCAACAGTGACGGAAAAAGTGACTACTAGCTTTAATTTTACTTGTTCCTTCATCATGCACTAGGGCACTTCAAATAAGCCCTATATCGCATAGCACTTTGTCTCCTTCAGATAAATGCTGCTCCACCTGATCCGATATCAATCGCACATTCGGTGATCTAGTCGCTCGTCTGAAGATTTTGCCTTCTGTCGTACCACGACCCATTATACAAAAAATTTATGGTTCACATTTACAACCTACTGACTGTAACAGTCCAATGCCTTGCTGGTAATGCTAGCAAACGGGGATCCAATGCTATACGTGACACGTCGGTGTGCAACCATCCTACACGTTAGTGTATCAAAGCTGAATGCAGTTTCGCCGCATTATACACATACTCGACTATTCCTAAGTTATTGCTTCACTTTGGGTAGCCAAATGACTCCGACGGAATGTCATAAGGTAAGCCGCCTTGAAGCAACCGTTGGGTGTCGTAGACGTGCACCAATGTATAAACTAAACATGAAGGTTCATTACCACTCTTAATTTGATTCTCAGACGACCAGAGGCCCATTACCATAAACACTCGCTTCATTAAGGTTGGCGCATTTAAAGATAACTTCTTTTAGTCGGGCAACAACATGCAGATGTCTGTAAAACTCAGCTTATCCCATAACACGGTTGATCGATCATCGCACGGGTAGTGACCACTACATCGCCTTGAGTGGATTTTTCTGTGCCCATGGCCGAATTGCTGATACACATAACAGACGAATGTCAGGCACGCAAAACGTACTCTGGTGGGTTATGATAACAATACATGTCCGGCGAAAAGTTATTCAACAAACTTCATAATGCAGTACTGAATAATTAAGACTATACAAACTTTTCTGAGTAGCCAAAAATCCTTCCAAAATTGTCTAACTAGGACGACCAGTTGAACCAATAATGCTGACTCAACAACAGCCCATCGGTCACTCCCGCTTACTGGGTGCACGATTTTACCAGACAGCTTACAAGTGATGCCTGTGTTGTGAACAGTGAAGTAGAAGGTTTAACGTTACATTCAAATAATTCACGTCCTTAATTCTTCTGAGTAAGTTTTTCTCTGGGAGTAATTGTATAGCTTACATAAGACGGCAGGACCACACAATTGTGCCGCAGGAGCTTCGCCCATCAGTTGGTCAATTTTTTGCAGTCAAAAAACATAGTAGTCGCACAATGAAGAGGCAACAGCATACTAGACAGTGGCCGGAAAAGTACAATACTGTTTGACTGACGGGCACCAAATAAGAGGTAGTTTGGTATATAAGAGAAAGTTTAGTGAGACTCGGGTAAATTCCTGGGTTTCTGTGTAAATAAACAATAGTACTCAACATACGACAAAATGTCTATAATGGTTAGTATTTCACACATCACATAAAAACTGGGGGGTAATCTACATGCTGCTACGGCAAATAGGGCACACTTGTATAGCAGTGCTATGGCTAAACAGCACAATCATAAGTTTCGACACACGAGTACGAAGAAGGAATAATAAGAAACCAGGCAAGACGAACATATTTACAGACTTACTTGTACCAACTGATTGGGAAGTAATAATGAGCCCGTCGGACCTGACCAAGTAACAAAAGGAGGAGTGCTGGCTGTGGAATAAAAGTACGCAGACAGGAGCAACGGTTTATAATCAAAGTAATTGACAACGTCTGTCCTTTTCATCCTCGGGTGCCAATAGACTCTGTCTAAAGCAGTATGAACAGGACTGGTGCGTTTACCAGGCAACTCCTCCGACGCATCATATGGCACAGTATTCATGTGTATGTTAGTGTAATCACTGTCCAAATCTGTGCAGGAAATATGTAACGTGTTGTTACCAACCGTTTACAAACAGAGAAAAATTTCCACAAGTATGGACACGACGAGGAGAGCTAGCGCATGAATAAACCCCGGAATCATTTGACCTCAAGTCAAGGATTTCAATATGCGTCGAAGAGATAAGATACTTTCCTCTCCTAGTGCACATTTTCTGAAAATGTAAAGTAGTTACCTTGGGTAAATAGGGGTTGAATTGTGCATCCAAACAGTTTCACACGAACAACGGCGCCTGTATGAAGTATAAGGGCTTCTAAGAACGGCAGAAGGTCTTGCTGCGCCGAGCGTAACGATTTGTATCAAAAGATGCAGTTGGATAACAAAAATATAGACCATATCATAGAAACGCCGCAGAAAGTCCTAACATCGGCGCGGACATAGGGAATCCGAAACATTCATCAAGGTCAGTAACGAGTTCACGCAACAATGAAACGACGGAGAAAAACAACATTAACGTAGGCGGCAACTTGAAAGTTGTTCGATGTAGCAGTTGCTTATCAATATTTCTGTTGACGTTTGTATACGGTGTTACTGTTCTTGGTTTTTTGGTCCCTTGGGGACTACGGTTGCACTCCAGAAAGTTTTCTTGTACGAAGTCAAGAGTTCAAGATGTCTTCGACCTTAACCTAGAGGGTTATTGGTATCTCCTATTCTGTTTGCTTTTCTATTTATTCCTCGTTGCTTTTAGAGCAGCCACCTTACAAGCGTTTTTACGTATGGATAGTTCCTCAAAACGCTGACCATCATAATGATGTCCTACTCGTCACGAAGTGCAAGTCCGGCGCACTCTCCGTCCAGCTCTAAGTATCACAATATGAAGCAATAGTTTTGTTTTTCAGCTTCTCAGACTGTTATAACCTGCGTTTGCCATGGACTCGGAAACCATCCAAACCCTTGACCGGACGCATGCTACAATTGACATCAAATAAATATTCATGGTAGCACGGAAGTATTCTACCATGCGAACATTGGGATGTGTGTGGTAGCTCGGAGGACGGGAGACATTCAAACTTAAAATTGTTCTACTATGGGTTTATGCTTATTGACAAAAGCAGTGAGCAGTTCTATGCGGTAAGTGGCCACTAAGCTTCCCGTGAAACCTAGTAAGCCGGAAGCTGTGGGACAGTAAGTGATTAGTTCGTTTTATCCGCCATTGTTATTGAAGGCCAAGCAAACAATGTGCTAACTTGCTAATGTTGCACGAGTACGAAATGAAGAAACACTAGCACGCAAATATATATGCTAAGCACGGTTGGGCAAACATGTACCCTGGTGTTCCATGCCAACCTAGGATAAGGCGCAAGCATAACATTTTAATGCGGAGAAGCCTATCAGTAGAGATTCAAGCGTCTAACAAGTTAAGGTCGTAAATTTTGCATATCACCCATGCGAAATGGTTAGCGCAATATGCTCTACATTTATCGATTCATGGGAATGGTACAGCTACGGCAAGTATAAAATTGGGCTGACCTAGTATACCTTCCCGTCCCACTGCTGACCCTCCGGCAGGCTATATTTGCTTTGTCCCCAACTCTTATAAGCTAGCTAGAACCGTCCGGCAAAGTAACTTCTACTCAACGATTGCAGGCCGAACGACATACAATTGGTGTCATCTGGGCTGTTCCGTTGTAACCCGTTCTAGCAGTGCTCCAACATGCTGGCTTTTCACCTGGCAAGCATTTTCCAATGAATAGCCGCAAATGTCCGTTTAGCAAGCTGTGAATAGGCGGATGTTACTCGCCACAAATTAAAGTCACTATCCGTGGATATCTGAGTAATGACATCCAATCTACGGACATCAATCGCCTATTCTTTCCTGACAGTCATTGTCAGCCACAAATACATCACACCTCTTACAAACACAAGCAACAAAGCTACACCTATGCAAAGTTACACACATCCACGACACCTTCACACTTATGACAAGCAAGTCGCATTCTTGTACATTTATCTTCACACTTCGTTAGCAGAACATGATCACGTCTGTAAATGCGTGCCTTGCTTTACGGCAAATAAAAGGTTATATTCTTTTAAACCAAATCCTTGACCCCAGATGCTTAGTGTGGTTCTCTCTACCCCACAGGAGTGCAGGACGGTACTGCCATCGGCTTCCAAGCTCACAGGTAGCAACTTTACGGGGTAATTCACCTTTCGTTTGCGGCCAGATTAAAGTGAAAGGAAGCCAGCAACGATCTATAAGCCCGGCCCGAGACTGGCGAGCAATGTCACCGCTTGGTAGGTTAAAAGGTAATTAGTCCGAGATACTTCTCCGCTTTGCAAGCACCTAATATACCTGTGCACGACGCAGGAATGGTCGTGCCGAAGTACTTTATCTGTGCCTTTTACAAGCAGCTTTACGTGTAGTGCGAGTAAGTTAGCGTGTTAAAAATCAACATAATGTGTTGTGCATTCAAGTTCACGTGGGCATCAGTTCATCCTCTCACTGAGAGCTTACATGCGCGCACTATCAGTGACACTCTCCTTGTTATTGGGACATTAGAAAATGAGATTCCTTGGACGTAAACACAGGGCTAGAGGTATGCGTCTATGAGGTACAGGTGAGCTCTTAAGTAAGTGGACATTGCTTTTAACAGAAAGCATACAGGGAAGAGAGGTCAGTGCAACAGCTCACCAGCCGTACGCCTGACTGTAGCTGGTCAACCTAGGATTAGATGTTTGCATATGCTACCCCAGCGTTCTTGTAACCGAGCTTTTGTCGGAACGGGGTACCATTGGTTCGTACACTGCCCCTGCCGGTAGCTGGTATCCCTGTGCCAAATTGCCAACGCTTGTGCAACAGCCCGAGAGGTATCGTGCGCACAATTGGAACACAGTCTGACGCAGAGTACCAGTGGTAAGTTTAGACTTTACGCAAGTGTACCCTCTGATCGAAACAATATGCCGCACTAAGCTAATAATAAAAATAATAGTAATAATAATAATAAGGAGCAACTTTCTCTTCAACTTAAAAGCTGCGGTAATAGTTGACCCAGAACATACAGAAAAATATAAGGTCATGCGTTTCCAGAGCAATGGCACCTCGTCATCTTATTTTTGTCCATCATTCTAGCAAGGTATTTACCCCATACATTAGTCACATGCGATGATAGTGGGCAAATTTGCAGTTGGAGTATGTTGTAGACACGGAGGGTTAGTAACGGTGCGTGAACCGACGATACCACATTCATTAGATTTTAGCTGGGCTTCAATTGAATGGATGTTAAAATGAACTTCACCAAGAAAAAATGACATATTGGTGTCTAGGCAGAGGTAGCTTCCCAGCTTACTGCGAAAGGGTTGCGCAGTCTCGCATTATCTGTGGTGAATGGTAACCTCTCCCACAGTGAAGCATACTTAGGTAGCTGAAAGTTAGACGGCGAAGTTGTATTCCCTCGTGGAATAATCAGGGAGAGGTCTTTGTTATCCAAGGCACTCGTGTAGTTGAGCTGCAATGTTAAGGATGAATCCATTGTAATGTGTATTGCCATGACTCAAATTGTGCAGCGGTCTCCAGTTGTTTTAGTCTTTGCAGCCAAAGCAGATGAAGCTGGAGTTGTTGGCATTGCTCTTGAGAGTTGAGGGCAGATGTTTCCCAATACGTGCTCAGTGAATGACGGTTGAAGGCTTTCTATCGACGTTCTGTTTGATTTCCTCACATTGCCTCAGCTGATACTATAATACGCTTGGATGGGACGATTAAGGATTTTAAAAGGTTCAACCGTAGCCGTGCTTGCACGCATGTTGTGAGAGAGGTTAACGAAGGCTTGTCTGGCTCCTACTATCTGGTACTCAATCTGGTCTAAGCACATAAATGTAAAACAATATCTGATTGCAAGATCACGGGTAGACAGTTGTGCACAGATGTGTCAGCTGTTGCGTGCGGCAGATACGTCGGGTGCAACGCGACCGCAACATAGGATACTTGGCGGATGTACTTAAGACGTCAGCAGCCATTAGTCACACAAAGTATCAAGCGAATTACTGTATTCTTGAATATATGGTAGTACATGCGGAAGCTGAAATCCTCTGTACTTCTGGACAAATATTATATCGCCAACAAACAAATACAGCAAGCCATGTTTGTAAACCGAACTGCTATCATTGACAAAATGAAGGGAAATTAATGTACCAAGCGCACCTCCCTGTTTAAGCCCACTAGTAATTGGACGCAAGGAAGACCCATAGATGCCTAAGGTGACTATATTATCTGGACGGTTCATGTATGATGGCCAACCCATTAAAGTGTTGTGGACTTCAAAGATTTCTAAATGCTTCGGTAACCGTTTGCGAGGTACCCGGTCGATGGTTTTCTGTATGTGCAAGCATAGAAATACCATGGCATGGTTTGCGTCAATGGAGCCCGGCCTGTAGTTAAGCTAATATGGCTACCAAATGTGTACGATCGTCAGCCAAGGAAACCATGTTAAGGCCAGTCTATCAACCCTAGTGCGTTGACGAATCCCCACACACATGTTTACCAATTTCAAGAATAATCCGGCCATTATAGCTTGTCCTGTAATTGTCAATCGCATGTTTTGCACAGCCCTTATGGTGGTGGCCGAGAAATGCTTTTCCACTGACCAGAAAAGTACTTGGATCTTAGTGAAACGGCAAACATGAACCAAAGGCACAGTGAAATATCAGGCCCTCCAAGTTTCCTGGCGGAGAGGGGATGCCATCAGTTTCTCGAGTTGAGCACTGTTGAATAGAAAGTGTTGTTTCGCAGTGGTTGTGCAGCACAATAGGAATTTAGATGAGGTCTTAGTGTAAGTATAGCGATAGTGTCAAGTGTCATGTAGATGGAGGAGAAAGAGCTAAATATGCCTAGATTTTAGCCACCATTTTCGCGCTCAATGAAGGAGTTTGTTGGTTCTTCGACGAAGAAATCAGACCAGCTCCTTTGCTTTACATATCATTCATGGGGTATCTTGCTCTTCATGTATGCTCCCCATCGTCTGTTAGCGCTGGAGTTCAGAGATGAGCAGGTGCATCTTGGAGTCATTGTAAATTATCCTATTCCCATTTGGCGCGGGATCGGTTTGCTGGATTTCTGACTAATTGAACCTGTGGCTAATTCTTCTTAAACGTCACTGATTTGTTTTGCTTTTTACGGCAATGAGCGTACTAGCTTGCTGCAACTAATGATAGAAGTGCTCAACGGCCGTGCATGCACCGTTAGAGAGCAAAAAGACCTCACAAGCGCAGGAGCGCATTATTTGACATTAGGGTTTCCAGTTACTACTGCGGCTTGTGTAGTAAGAGGGAGACAATGGCTTGGTGATCAGTTTAACGGCGAACGTTAAGAGGATCACGCTACCGTCGCTACCAGGGATGTTCTCTGAAACGTCTCTCCGAACGTTGGCCATACCCCACGTAAGCCTTATGTCGAACGTATTCGTCGACCTAGTTGGTATCGTACTCCACTGTGTCCCACCAACTCTGACTGAATAGCTGACGTCTGTGTGTAGGCAAGTAGGTCTGGGAAGACCAGTGTGTCTTTGGTGTGTTGAAACCACCGACAAGTGTGCTTCATCTGTGAGTCAAATCCGATGCAAAATCGCAGGCTGAGGTGATATGAGCAACATTCACCGTTGATGAATTTGGCTGTTGCAAGTAAACCGAGGCTACAGAGCCGCAGAACCAGACAGAATCAGGCACGTTTGCCAGCGGACGGTGTCCAAACCGTTCAGCTGTACATAGGTAATTGGGTTACATGAGGCATCCTCCGCCTTTTCTTTTACAGCCAGCTTTTCGAACAAGGTACTACAGGAGGTAATTGGATTACAGGCTAACGTATCGGCGGGTACCGCGCTTCGGTAACGAGGATTGCTTGCAGCTAATTTAAATTTGCAAGCATGCTTGGGCAATATCTTTTGTTGATAAACCATCTGGTGTCAATCAAACGTAATGAGAACATACCTTAGGGGGAACCAGCGTTCGCTTCACTGCTGTGTGAGTCAATGTAATCGCCGTTTATTTGAGCGGTAAACATGTGTGGGTGCATGGGGAACGAGTCCGTTACTAATAAGCTTGCGGGTAGGGGTAGTGTGTCGTCTGCCATCTCCGGTATACCTTGTGAAAGGAGAGGGTTGACGTACCAAAGATACATTGCGGTTGACTTGGCACTGAGCTTACGTGGTCATGTGAAGACATTGCGGAAATAACGGGTGCATATAGTTGGCAGCTGCCGCCTATGTACGGAATTTAATTAGTCGCGGTTTTATTCACATCAATATATACATAATAAAAAATGTAATGCATTACCTCCCGGCATAACTGCCTAAACTCAGTCACACGAGCGCGTTACAGCACCTTGTCTCATAATATCACTGTAGCCGTTTACTTGAAGTGTGAAACCAAAGACATAGAAACCGTGCTGCGATAAGTCAAAAATCATATACCCTACGCCTGCTCATTTTCGTTGCAGTCCGGATAAGCTTAAGCGAAGAAGAACAAAAGTGAGTTCCTGCGACCACAGGGCTAGCACCGCCGTTGTCGCGTACTACTTCAGCGCTTGGACACTGTGACGGCGACGGAAGTTTTTAACTGTGTGACAGATTGCAAAGGGCTGCCGTCCAAGCCTTGCGCGTTGTGATAGACCAACCGCTTGTTTAAAGGCCTGTCTGGCGGTGCCGCGTCTTGTTGTCCCCTAATGGGATACAAATAACAACGTATGGCTCGTACACAGGTACTCCAAGCCGGTGATCCACGCCAGCCTGAAAGTCACCAGCGGCTGAGAAAACGGGACCATTTAAGTGATAATAAAAGCAGATGGAACCACACTAGTGCATCCAGTGACTTGGCTGTGAGCCTCAAGGCTTCGTCAACCGCATAACTCGACAACGAAACACATCACTTTTCTACAAAAACGGCCGTGTTGGTTGGTTTCACACCAGCGCCCATGGCAGCATGGCGGGTCCAAGAGATACTGGTGGGGCACGAAGTTAACTCGGGTAATTCAGGTAAGCAAGGAAACCAGCGAAACGCTGTTTTCTAATTCACCGACGACCTTGCAGCCTGTTGTGAATACTTTACAGCGGGAACCGCGCACGCTACATCTGACATGGAGAAATATTACAGGCAGCCAAGCAAACAGCTATTTTCGCGCGTAGGGACATACATTGCTGCCGACTTGCTAGCTAAGACAGGCTGTCATCAGAAAGCAGCGAGATCCTGAAGCCACTTTAGACGAGGAACTTGACTCCTCAACGCATGCTCACAATGCGTTTATGGTGTTTGCAGCAGCACGTTACCCAGGCAGCGCCTATGGTGGAGATCAAGTACTTGTTCTGTCCAGCGTGGATTTAAACAGCAACCTCTTCACTTGATGCCAAACCACATGCTCAACGGCGTAATACCAATGTTATGGATTTACGGGGGCGATAGCCGAATCATCTTCCATCTCAGTCTCCTAGGAATGGCATCGTTATGAACACCTTTTTATAGTGCTGTCGGGCACAGGTTCGTTCCCGGTTTTCGCGCTCCAATTCGAGTGCTTTGCTGGGAAGTTCTCCGGAGGTCCATTTTAGCATATTGTAGAGGAAACGTGTTGCAGCTCACTTGTAATCGCTTTCTCTAAGCATAGCTGGCTACCTACTGTAAAGATAATACAAACCGGAGCTGGTTTGTAATTCACGGGACAATAAATTGCAAACCTAGTGTAGTGTACCAATAAGGTTTCGTTCAAAGGAACACCTAACATTGGATGTCGTTGTAAGCTTCGTTCTCAACTGTACATTCGCTTGCGGGATAACCGTTGCCTAGCGTCAACAGTGGTCGCCCTGCGTGACAGGCGGTGTGTAAGACGACGAAAGTGATATTCATGTAGCGGCTACATGTATGCACGTTGCGTAGATCAAAGCCTGCTCTCTGTATGCGATTCATCTATTCCAGCAAGTGTATGTAAACTGCTGACAACAAAAGGCGGAATAGCTGAATTCAGATTGTCCGGTCGAAATATTGTTCTTCCTTACTCTATGGACACTGGTATTTGTACGTTGTGTAGTTCAACCTATTGTGCTCGAACTCCTAACAGTCCCTAATGAGGTTGGCAAGCACACCCTTCGCTTTCAACGGACCGACGAGATAGATAACAGGAGAGGTAGTCACTGAACGCCAAACCGGATGCATTTTGTAATGTCGAAAGTGAGCAAAGTGAAACAAGCGTGCATACGGAACGATTTAACAGAGAAAAATGAATGGCAAGACGTACTACAGAATAGCCAAAAGCAACACCGCAGACAACTGAAATTTCATTACTCTGGTATTAAAATGTTAACCAATGTTCCATGGTTTGTTAGTAGTAGGGGCTTTATTATGTGTTGTATAGGTTCGTCGCCGTTAAACACTGGCAGACCTCCAGCTTCCATGCAGGAAATCGCTAGCCGGCCGTTTTTTCCTATTGGGACTCCTTAGTAGTGCGCAACCGCCAAATCCTACCGGATTCGAATCACCGAACTTTCGCTTGCGAGCAGCGACTTTTGTTGCTGCGCCATGGGCGAACGCAGCGGACTGCCATGACTGATAGTTAATTGCGATACAGCGCGGTTCATTCTCCACTGTCTTGCAGGTTAATGTGCAGAGTCCAAGTCTGGCCCCAGAGCAAAGACTTAGTTTCTGGCCGCCACAAATCGAGGTGGCATGTAAGCTGCTAAGGCGTCTACTGATTATTTGTCCCCTGCAAATTAGCATGCAAGACAGTGGCTTATGAGTCGCGCGATATCGCAGTTAGATATCGGTCATGGCGGTCCCCTGCGGTCGCTCGTGGCTCAGCGACACAAGTCGCGGTCTCGCAAGAGTAAGGTCGTGGTATCCTATCCAGTCGGATTCGGCAGGTGCGCGCTACTGGCCCGTCCAAATATGAAGAAACGGAAGTCTAGCGCTTTCCTGAATGTGTGGAGTCTGCCTTCCTGTGTCTAACTGCATGCTATTTAAACTAAGCATACCGGGATTAATCTATGTATAAATCTTGTACCATACACCTTGTTTTGTGAAGGAACGTTTATTCGTCTCAAAAGTTTAAATTCTTTGCTCAGGGTTGTGGTTGAACCTATGATTGTGTGATCACGGCTGAGGTAGCACGCGCAGTCTCCGAAACTGTAGCAGAAACACCGTGTTCGATCTGTCTGCTAGTTACGTAGAAGAGTAAAAGCCCTGTGCCCGGATCAGCCCTACTTCGGTCAGCCTCCGCCTAGTACAATACAATTCCCACATTAGCCCGGATCGTATAGTCGGGCAATGGCGGGTTGTTACATCCAGATGAGTCAGAACAATGACGGGGCAATAAAGTATATAGTAAGCACCGGTGCATACGGGAAACGAATAGAAGCAAACAGCAAACCAGCAGTTACGGTGAGTGCGGAGTAAGATAATAGCTAGTGAACTAAATGTAGATTAAGCGGTTTTATTGAACACAGAGGACAACATAAGTAGGCGGCAACGGGCGAAGCGTTGAAGGCTGTGTCCGTCTAAATCAGGCTCCACGGTCTGCGCCAAGTAGCCCAGCATGGTACCGCAAGTGTCCACCAACGCACGTGATTTGGCATTGGCAAGCTGTTGCATTGCGGGGGCTAAGAAACAGGCACTGAACAACATCGCGTAGCCATAGCCGCATATGTAAGTCATCTCTGGAATTCAGGCCAGATGTTCACCGGGTTTGAACTGCGGCGCATGATTAGAGTACGCCTGTAACGTGGGATTGTTTGAGTGCTGGGATTGTCTGCGTGTTACTGAGTGCGTGTTAGTCCCCAATACGTGCAACTGACCCAGGCGAGTTTGCCGTGCAACTATCGTGTGTGTGAATTCAGTGCCCATTGGATTTTTGCTTACTGCACCCTGGTTGCAGTTGATTTCCGTAATAACTGAAGTTGCCTACAGTTGTTGCCTTCTACCACTCACGGATTCTCGTTAGCTGCGAGCCGTTAGTGCGGTACACCAAGAATACTGCATAGTTATTATTAGGGATAGATAGCCTGTGGGTGATCAAAACTTTATGCCCTTAAACACCATGTAAACTAACGCAGTGAGTAAGGTCCATTATTGCCTTCCGTACAAATAGCCATACCGCATAAGTGACTGAAAATGATTCGCATCACAGCTGAGATGGCAGTAGCTGGATACAAAGTGAAATACATGCGGCACGGGAATAGCAGCGGATTCTTTACATGATGACCTAAATGCACGTTTGTACAGCAGTTGCCGTGTAACTTGACAAACAAGCCACAACCATGAAAAGGAACAACATTACTCTCGCCAACACATGATAGAAAAGCACCATGTTTGTCAGTGTCCCCATAGCAGCTGACTTGACCGCTTTTTCTCAACTTCACCAGCAAGATGGCAAAGCTCGTGTACGCCCAGTGGAGAATCACATTTCTGATGGACCCTAAACGCTCAGGTGTACAGACCATCGTAGCTACTACACTAACCTACATAGATGAATAAGTCAATGTACAGACATATAGCGCAGAGCTATGAAATGTCGGCATTGCATCTCTGCGTCTGTCACACGTCCTTGGTAATTGCAAACTCCGTGGATGTCTGTTATATGTTTAAATGTTACTAGTCTTCCGCTGTATTTGATGCTGCGCAAGCAACCTACATTTCGTTGTAATCGTAGTCGCCCATCGACCTTCCGTGGGCGCGTGGACCAATTGGGTACACGTCATGTACTACGGTTTTCCCACTTTGCGCCGTTAGTCGACTGCAGTCTCCTGCATGGCATTTTCCACAACTTCCTTTCAAGCCAACGTAGGTTGCAGGCACAATAGTATGTAGAGAAACGAACTGGAAAATGTAGAGCAAAGTGCTACAAGACGATTTTGGTAGGAACATTTTCCGGCAGGGACGAAACGACTTGTGGGGTACCAAACGTAGCCTAAATCACCCAATTATTTTCACGTTGGCTGTCAAGTGACGCTGCTGCCAAGCTGGAAGACACCCGCTTTAGCCTGGCTGTCGCTTACCGGCATCAACCTACCACACGTCGCAGGTTCACTTATTTTGCCGTTATGGTGCCGCGGCATGTACTTTAACTGTAGTGGCTTAGTGCACCGTATGAAAAGAATACTTACTAGATGTTACAGAGCGTACTATCTTCGGAAGTGACGTCTCCCTGTTAAAGCTGTTGGACACCTTTGTCAGCTTGACGTGCCTCGGATGCTAACTAGATGGAAATGCTGCGAGGTAACCTCATCATGCGGCGTTATTCCGAATAAATCAACAACTCAGCGCCCACGAAGATAACATCTTTGTTCCCATCAACCTGTTAACTTTTAGGGTTGGGTAGCAGATGCTGGCATTTCGGACAAAAGAATGCGGTGGGGATTTTTCGCGCAGATAACGCACACCTTAATATTGCCATGGTCATTGCAATAGTTATGGTTTCGCACTGAATGCCTTGTAATATGGCAGGTTCATTGCAGCAAATCGTCCGCTATTAAACAAGTAAAGCAGTACGTCCCTTTGAATCCCAATTTGTTCGGCAACATTTTAGTGCCTGCACTTGGATAGTATCAGAGACCTCGGATGACTTTGTAGTTATCTCTGGCATGAAGCAAGTCTGTGTCTTAGCTCCTGCCCTGTTTATTATGTACCTTCATACAATGATGTCAGTGCTTTTGATGCGTCTTTTGCTTACGGTGTTCGTGTGAAGCACCGTAATGATAGTGGGTTGCTGAACATCGGTCGTTTCGGTGCCAGAACACCAGTCTTTGAGCCAACTATCCGTACATTGTTGTTTGCTGACAACTGTGCGTTGTGTTCACACAGCGCGGATGAGTTGCAGCACATGACTAGTGCCCTGGCTTTAACGGCGGCCAAATTCGGGCTCACTCTCAACACAAGGAAAACGGTCTGCCTTTTTCAGCCTTCACCGGAGATGCAATCTTCAATATTGCCGCCAATCAGCAATGGCGCTGAAGTATTAGCAACCACCGCCCCCTCTGCCACCTTGGGAGTGTGATGTCGACTGAGCCGCGGATACACATGGAGCTGCGTATCCGCGCGTCGTAGGAAGCGGAGGCATTCGGGAAGCTAGAGTACCGAGTGTGGAAAGCTCCTCAGCTAATCGTTGGCACAAAGAGCAGGTTGTACGAACCTGCGGCACTGTCCATTCTACTATACGGCAGTAAAACGGAAGCTGTACTGGCGGGATGTGCGAAATCTCGTGCTGTTCCAATAACAGGTATTGCGACGGAAGCTGCGCATCGGTTGGTGCGACAGAGTTGAAGACGCGGAAGTGTTGCGCCGAAATGGAATGCATGCGGTGGGCTTCATACTTTTGCTTTGACCATAAGGTGGTTCGGTCGTTTGAGCCGTATGGATTCGACGCGGATACCGAAACAACTATTACATGGTCAGCTGAGGACTGGGAAGCGGCATGTGGGGAACCCGAAGTTACGTTACCAGGACACGATCAAAGTGAGCCTCTCACGTTCTAATCTTGAGTGCGGGGCATTGGAATCGAAGACGTTTGATCGGCCTGTATGGCGCGGTCTGAGCACGAAGGCAGAGGATGGAGTGCGAGAAAATGACTTCGAACATGCAGCGAGGAATCGGCAATTACGGAAGTGGTAAGCACCGATGGATTGTACTCCATCGAGGTGGAGCGCATGGTGCTGTTGTACATGGGTTGGCGAGTGCCTGACTCAGACAGGCCTAGTCAGCCACGATCGCGGCGACTCGGTACCACTAGGAACGACGACGGGTCTTGAGGAAGACGTAAACAGAACCGGCGCAGCGTTTATAGGCACGATACCTTCGATTTACTAACCGCGTGCTTGCATGCTTAGTCTTCTATAAGCTTTCACACATAGGTTAATCCGGTTGTAGTTGTTCGATTACATTTTCTTGCATGGGACATTTCCATAAAATGCACATTCTGATCTCTAGAACTTATCGCGGATTCTTTTATAAAAGACTTATTTCATATACTCCTTAATTTAAGATATATGTCACCGTTTCCCTTTGCATTACTTAAATTTTTTCTTTATTACCTTTCTCTCAAGTGATTGGTTGTTGCTTGATAACCCCGGTGTGGCTGCGCTTGATGTGCATGTGAACAAGTTGCTTACCTGTCTATTAACCACTACCTCGTCCTTAATGCCTCCAGAAGACAGTCGCTCGTTACTGGAAGGGACGAGGTGCAAGGTCCTTGTTGCCGTGCCAGGCTTGAATAGTGTTTCCATGCTCTCAGTGTGGAGCGGACTACCGTCCAGCCACCGCCTTATATGCGCCTGCTTTCCAACTACAGCTTGCTTTCGTTTGCTTTCGAAAGAGTGTAGACTGGCTCCGCTGCTTAAACGTGGCTCTCATCCGCTTGCCTCCCAGTCTTATTAATTTGGGTTTACCCTGGAGATGGTTTTTATAGTTGGTGCTGTCTTTGATGCAGCGCAAGCCATCCATGGCCATTCTGAAGGCGCAGGCGTCCTGTGGCTGACCACAGTGAAGGGCGAATCTGAAACCGCATGCCGCCAACCATCCCTCGCACCTTCAAGTGCCCAAAGCAAATAGCATCTTTATTGCGGGAAACTTGAACTCACATGTCGGTCGTTTTCTGTAATGTGAAACACCTCAAGTGCTGTATAGAGTTTATGATATTCGCTGAGTGAGGCTGCTTAGTCTATGTGCCTACCACCAACTTTTTACTGTAGCACGATCCTCCAGCACCCTTGACACCCCTATACCACCTGGCATCCTTTAGCAAGAATACCGCTGTTCCCTAATTGGCCACACTGTCAGAAGACGCAGGTGGCATAGCAGCATACGAGATGGCGGATCGTAGTGGTCAATGTGCTTTGCTACCGACTATGCATTGGTGTGTGCAGCTGTTTGCATGAGTTTGTGTGGCTCAACTAGGGCCAAGGAACACTGACTGAACACCGCTAAGTTGCAGGTCCCAACGTTGGACACGGTTTAGCAGCAGCTGTTACATGAAATTCTTACTCTGTCCTGTACTACGTATGCTGAACAACACTGATTAAATATGCCAATGTCCCCGTTATCCGCTGGTATGTCCAGCTGCGGCATCGTTCCGTACGCAGAAAAATGCTGGATCTATGCTGGATTGCGGACAAGCTGAAGGGTAGTCTTCGCTCTGACTGCGAATCCTGGTGGTAAAAACGCGCCGGTGAGTTGAAAGCCGCCGTATCGGCTTAACAGGTTCGCGGTTTATTTTGTTACAACAAAAACAC
Organism: Dicrocoelium dendriticum; assembly: GCA_944474145.2. Taxonomy (NCBI): domain Eukaryota; kingdom Metazoa; phylum Platyhelminthes; class Trematoda; order Plagiorchiida; family Dicrocoeliidae; genus Dicrocoelium; species Dicrocoelium dendriticum. The sequence continues at coordinate 72,742,732 of OX104065.1, read as the reverse complement.
CGGCCACAATGTACAAGCTGTAAGTCAGACAACCTGTGGGGCAGACGGCACTACAATCATCAACATACACAGGAGATTGTGTCGCCGGGCGGATCATATTGTACTACAATTTAACCAACCAGCGCAGAACCCTTTGCATCCTCTATTTCTCTCCGCTTTTACTTGAACTATCCCCAAAGCTCGTCAAACCGAAGCACGGATCCGAATAGCTCTCCAATGTTTAAGACGTCCTGAATATCCGGCCAAGTCAACTTGCCCCAAGAAATAATCATGATGGAAACGTACTGGCCGGCGAAATCCTATATCGCCCACAAAGATTTAAACTGAAGGGAGAGTTCAAAAGTCAATGGGAGAGTCGATCAGTGTCTCGATTTGGATGGAAGGCTTGTGCATGAATGACGACAATTATCGCGGAATTCTGTTGAACTCTATTGCTTTCATACTCCTCGTGTCCAACTAACTGCGCAGGATTTCATTATTTGTAAATGTCATTTCCCAAGAAGGACAGGTCAGTTAACATCCTGGCCGAGGATTCCTCGACCAGAGGTTCATCCGCATCGCCAGCATCCTCATTACGCGTCAGCTGAGGGTGAGAAACCCACCTCAGCCAAAGTGCCGCAATACAAAGTTAAGGCATTAAGCAATCTGGACTTAAAAGCTATGACTGAGTAACATAACGCCAAGATCACGTGTGGAATCGTCGTTTTAGAGGAAAGCTAAAGAGGAAGTGGGGTACAACGAAACTCACTACACAAACGCCACTCGGGCCGGCACTTTGGCATATCACCAATTGTGTCAAACTGAACGTGGTCATCGTACTTCCGTTCATATCCAGGCAGTAGGTAAGCACTACCAAGAGCTAACTTCGATACAAGAAACTCTATTCCTCTCAAGCAAGTCATCGCTTGGCCTCCCCTCTACGTCCATCCACATTCATGGCACGCAAACAGTGCACGTTGCTAGAGTCCGTGGGTTGGCATTCGCAACCTGTGGCCAAGTCATCGGAACCTGCCGCATGATATAGTGGTGCTGAGTGGTCCACTCGCTATTCCTGCACCAAATACGCAACGCCGAACACATTCATTGTTCGTGCGGTGATTCCACCAGGCATGAGCTAAGCTGCGAAGGCAGAGCGGACCGAAGTTAACTAGCCTCTTTGCGAGTGAGGATTTGATGGACCAACTTTCGCAACCGTACAGGAGGATCGACGTGCGGCTACATTTCAAACTCTGCTCTTCAGAGCGACAGTAATAATACGCCGGCGGAGTGAGTCGACGACTCTGTTGCCAGGATAGATCACGATGCCGCAGTTCCGGACACCGTCTGCTACTTGTGGAACCAACCCAGTGGCAAAACTGCAGAGGTAAGGTGAACCATAGTTACGGTAGCAAACGCAGCAGGTGACAGCAAACGACAAGGAAACTTGTCGCAAGTCCTGCCTTTGCCCATGAGACAAAAGTTACTTCAGTTTGGTTACGAAATTGTCGGGTGCACCTTTCATTAGTAAATGGTTCCACAACGTAGATGTATTTAATGAAGCAAATGCCGCATGAATGTTCAATAGTACAACGATCGTTGGCCAACCGTGGACGGGGTGCAGTTCAGGAAATAGAGAACTAGTTCTCACCGCCATTTTTATTGGCACCTTGCTGTAGTCGTGTTTCTAAACTTCAGAGGCCTTTGGTTCGGTTGATCGATGCGCACGTTGGGGCGGGCTACACAGGAGTGATATGCTCGCGAAATACGTAAACATTATCCGAACGATACACGCGCGTAGCTCGGGAAGGTTGAGCATTTATGGGAAGTTGTCGCCATCCTAAAATATCTCCAACGGTGTGAGGCAACATTGCCCGCCGTCACATCACGTCTTTATCTTTGCTACTGACGAATTCATGGAAATGGCCCTTGCCGTGCACACATTAGGTGGCGTGGAGTTTTACCATGACGAATGACTTCTCGACTTGTAGTATGCTGAGGATATTGCGCTTACTTGTGACAGACCAAGAACGTACCAACCTGCAATCATAAATGTGGCGGTGGCTGTCAGTTGTTTCGGCATGTGCTTTGCACTATCAAAATGAAAAGTTCCCCAAGGTTGACAGGGACCCAGTTCAGGAAAGACCATTTGCGATGATAAATTAGAAGTCGACGAGAAAAGCAAGCCCCTTGGCGGCCATGTCAGCGCCCGTGGGATCGAAAATGTAGGCACGAATCGTATAAAAATGCTTGGGGTGCTTCGCCAATCACTGCCATCAGTGGCGCAGCGTTATATCATTCTCGCTTTGAGGAGCAGAGGTTGAAATGCAGCCGCACGTCGATCCTCCTGTACGGTTGCGAAAGTTGGTCCATCAAATCCCCACTCGCAAAGAGGCTAGTTAACTTCGGTCCGCTCTGCCTTCGCAGCTTAGCTCATGCCTGGTGGAATCACCGCACGAACAATGAATGTGTTCGGCGTTGCGTATTTGGTGCAGGAATAGCGGGTGGACCACTCAGCACCACTATATCATGCGGCAGGTTCCGATGACTTGGCCACATGTTGCGAATGCCAACCAACGGACTCTAGCAACGTGCACTGTTTGCGTGCCATGAATGTGGATGGACGTAGAGGGGAGGCCAAGCGATGACTTGCTTGAGAGGAATAGAGTTTCTTGTATCGAAGTTAGCTCTTGGTAGTGCTTACCTACTGCCCGGATATGAACGGAAGTACGATGACCACGTTCAGTTTGACACAATTGGTGATATGCCAAAGTGCCGGCCCGAGTGGCGTTTGTGTAGTGGGTTTCGTTGTACCCCTCTTCCTCTTTAGCTTTCCTCTAAAACGACGATTCCACACGTGATCTTGGCGTTATGTTACTCAGTCATAGCTTTTAAGTCCAGATTGCTTAATGCCTTAACGTTGTATTGCGGCACTTTGGCTGAGGTGGGTTTCTCACCCTCAGCTGACGCGTAATGAGGATGCTGGCGATGCGGATGAACCTCTGGTCGAGGAATCCTCGGCCAGGATGTTAACTGACCTGTCCTTCTTGGGAAATGACATTTACAAATAATGAAATCCTGCGCAGTTAGTTGGACACGAGGAGTATGAAAGCAATAGAGTTCAACAGAATTCCGCGATAATTGGCGTCATTCCCGCACAAGCCTTCTTTCGGAATCGAGACAATGGAAGACACTCCATGAACTTGGAACGTTATCCTTAGTCCAAACCGCTTAGATGATTGGGCTGCTGGCGCCATTTTTGTGCAATTTACCTTTATCGTGGTTGCAGGTTTCACTGAGCGCCCCAATACCCATGTTGTACGGCGTCAGTTCTATGTCTACCATTACAGTGCGTCTCGTAGGGCGCTCACTCGGTTTCCGATCTCGTAATATGCGCAGGTTCCGACTCTCGGTGTTTAGTGCTCGGCGCGCATGAATACGATAGCATTTGTGGGAAATCGCACGAGAGGTGTCGGATGTGCTTCGGATGTTGGATTGCTGTATTCTACCAGGAGCCTTTGGCTCAACAGCCGGCACCACAATTCAGTGGAAAATTTGTTGTTTATCTTAAGGGACTCCGCCAAGTGTCCCAGGCCCACAAGTCGGACAAGCAAAGAAGTGGGGAGCAGATCCAGCTTGGACACGTGATTGCAGGCACAGCTTGGGAACTGCTTGACGACCGTCACACGCAGAATTTGAGGTACTGAAATGATGCTTATACATTTCGTGACGGTAGTCTGTTACGCACTTGCGACCACGGCCAGCCGCAAGTGGAATTTTGGCGGGTATGCACCAAGTTGTTCAAAGACTGCCTAGCTTGAGACGGGCAGTAGCAAACCACCAAGCACCCGGAGGTGCCTGCCCACCGGCAGAGACAATGCGTGACGCTCCTGCTCCACGCCAATCGACCTGTGGGCTTATACCCGTAGACTTGTTGTCTCACGTGTCTGTTTTACGGAAACAGGGCCACCGGCCACCTCCAAACCTCCGAAGCGAATGGACTAGGATACTGGCAGGGCGCCCATACCTGACATTAGAACGCTTCGTGTCAGCGGCCAAGTGCTTGGATTAATTGTACTCCCGAAGGCAGTGGGTCTAGCACACGGACGGTTCACTGACTCAGGCGATTTGTGTCTTGGATGTCAGCAGGGCGAAAAGCGTAACGCAACTTCCATACCGAGGTCTCGCCGCGAGGCGTACAGTACATGGGCCCACGGCACAACCGCAGCAACGTTGGTTAAACGGTCTGTGTCGTTCCAGCCACCACCATCCTCCGTGCACCCATGCTCTCCTGCCACGTACATGCATGCAGGTGCTGCTGCATCCAGTTTTGGATTTGCCTTTCACCGCGACCAGCCACAGGGCGTCTGCTTCTCCGGATAGAAAATGAATGGCTTGCTTTTCACCACCCACAGCTCCAACCACACACTCCATGCCCAGTGTAAGCCAGGAGTAAGAAGACCAGGAAGCATGTGGATGGAAGCCACTTTTAACCAACGGGGATGTGCATACTCCTTCACAGGCAAACACAAGCACGCTCTAGTTGGAAATTCAGTGCACACAATGCGGTGGCTGGACCGTTGTCCGCTGCACACTGAGTGCATGGAACCACTCTTCGAGCTCAGCACGGCCACAAGTACCGTGCACCCGTCACCTTCAGCAACAACCGGCTGTCTCCTCGAGCCAGTATGGATGAGGTAGTGGGTACTAGACACATAAGTACGTTGCCAACATGCACTTCAAGTGCAGCCACACTGGGGATGTCAACCAATAGCCCCTCACTTGAAGCGGAAATACCAAGTTAAGTAAACGGAATGAGGCAAACAGGTACAACGACCTAACTTCACTATTGAAGCGTATGAAAAAAAGTGATGGCAATAAAGGGCGAAGGGTTCAATAAATCTGAAAATGTATATTTCGAAAATGCCACAAATGCAAAAATGTTATCGAAGTTAGCTACAATTAGCTTCAGAGACCTGTACGATTTAATAGAAGAATGTAGGTAGCATTTAAGCTGAGATTAAAATCGGCATTAGCACAATACATACACACAAGTTCAAGTTCAGGTGGGACTGGAACGACAGAATGAATCCCGGAAGGGTTCCTTCTTGAGCGGGTCGTCAATACAGGAGTTGCTAGGGACGCTGCAACTTCTTGATCGGTTTACATGGAAAACACCCGAAGAACACTCTGTTCCACCAATTTAATGCCCACGCTCCTTATATTAGCTATCCAAGCTATGTCAGTTACGTGAAGTAAGAGAGGAAGACAAGTCGAAGGGAAGAGAATAAGGGAAATCAGTTAAAAGAAGAGAATAATAAAAGTGGCGAGGAAAAGTAAAGAAAATAGAATCAAAGTAGGAAGCTGGGAATTAGTCAGGAAAAAGGAAATGTTTCGTGTTGACGCTCAAACCCCTTAACCGTAGCTTCCTTTACAACCTTTTCTGGACGCAGGTTCCAGCGCTCGATAACACGACGCGATAAAACCGTGTCTCCGCTCTAACTCGATCGGACCGCGGTTTGTCCAGCTTCCTACAATGCCCGCGGAGACCAGACAATCTAGCAGGAGTAAATAACCAGGACAAATCAGGGCCAACCTCCCCAGTCAAAATACGGTAGGTTAGGATTAGGTCCCCTCTAATCCTTCGATATTGCAATGACTGCATCCCCAAACTAAGTAGGCGTTGGTGGTACGTTAGTCCCCGTAATCCCTTGACCAACCTAGTACCTACACGCAACACCCCTTCTAGTGACATTTTGTCCCGGACAAGGCATGGTGGACAGGCCTGGACACAATATTCTAGGTGAGGTCACATAAACGTTGAGAAGCGCTTCACAGACACCTCAGCGGTTGGGGTCGCGGAAGAACGGCGGATAAACCACGGCATCCGGACCCCTTTACTAGCCGCCTACCTCCAGTCGTCTCCAGAGCCTAGGGTGGAACAGTTGACGACACTTAGATCAACCTGCTCTGTCACGTGAGGAAGTTCACTCCAATCGAGCGCATAGGAAGCAGACGTTCCGATACGCAACACTGAATAATTTGCCCGGTTTATGGGCAGCAACCGCAAGACAGACCATTCCCAGAGTCTATCCATAGCCCGTTGAAGAGCCACAGGACCTCCAGGGGTAGCAACAACATTCCAAATCTTTAGGCCATCAGCAAATAAAAGCGATTGTATCTCAAGCTCCTCCGTCAAGTCATTCACGTAGACTGAGAAAAGCAGCGGACCTAGGACAGAGTCTCCCGGAACGCAGCTAAGTACAGCTTGTCGAAACGAAAGAATGCTGCCCGCACGAATACACTGTTCCCGTCCATCCAGAAACGCTGAAACCCACTGGAGAGCGCGACCAGAAATTCCATACGACCTCAGCTTCAGTGAGAGTCGCGAATGGGGTGCAGTGTCAAAGGCCCTGACGAAGTCAATGAACATCACATTCACGGCATGTCCACTGTCTACGGCTTCCGCCCAGCACTAACGAGCTACCAGCAAGTTCGACTGACACGAAAATCCTTTGCGAAATCCATGTTGCTCAACGCTGAGCAAGTTAAACCTATTTACTTGGTTCTCCACTATATCTCGTACTAAATTTTCAACTAGATTAACGACCACGCTAGTCAAGCTGACAGGCCTGTAATTAGCCAATAGACCATTGTCATTGCACTTGAAAATCGGGCAGACAACAGCCACCTTCCATTCGGTAGGCAATATAAGCTGTTGAGTGACTGCTGAAACACATAAGTCAGAGGTCCACTGCGTTGCAGTGCCAACTCTTGCAACAATTTTGGATGAACAGAATCTGGCCAGGAAGCTTTAGTTGGGTTTGCCTCGCTTAGCAACCGGAGCACTTGGAACTTAGTTACAGGAATTTCATCCAGACAACAGTCTTCAGAGATTCTTGCAGCTAACTCTTTGCATGGCGCAGTTGTTCCGGGGACAAAAACGCTTGAGTACTGCTCGCCAAGCACGCATGCCTTGTCATAGTCGCTATAGGCATGGGTCCCATCTCCTCGAATCAGTGGTGGTATGGGCGAGTTTGCACTACAGAGTCGTCTAACGTAAGCGAAGAATCTCTTGGGATTTTTAGAGGCAGTATCATCTAAGCCCTTTTCACACTGAAGCCGGGCCAACCTGATGTAGCTTGCACTCATTTCGAACCAACCGATGCTTGTCAAACATGCTGTACGACGGAGCTGTTCGGTACGCTCGCCAGCATCTAGACTGCTTCTTTAGCAGGCCCTCCCCCGGGCATTCTATCCACGGAGACTGCGCTCTCGATTCCCTTCTTCTTAAAAGTGGGAGGTGAGGTGCATAAATGTCGACGAGGTGGGCCTTAAGGTTTTCCCAGGCTATGTGGAACAGTGTCGGTCTCAGTTATCGCACAAGGTGATGACCTAGCTTTATCCCGCATCGCTTGGAAGTCCGCGGCCCAAATGTTCGGATACCAACTGGTAGTAGCTTGGCAGGGCCTGATAAGGGTACACTAGAAAGACAAGCAAAATGGATCGCTAGCGCCGCGAGGCGAGTCGTATTTAATGCCCTTTACAACATCAAGTATCTTAGCAAATACATGATCTAGGATGGACGGCTGCTGCTTTCTCATGCACCTAGTGGGGAGGTCCACCAACTGGTGTAGAGGTACACGCAGCATTAAGTCCAGCAGTTCTGTACCGAACGATTCCAGCGCGGAACTGCAAGCCAGATCATCCCAACATACCTCTGGGAGGTTGCAGTCTCCCAGCACCAGACATTTGTTTGCAGAGTGAGTGCGTATAAACTCAAGGATTCCATTTGGGGTGCTCATAGGGCTTCTATACGCTAACACGAACGTATCCTGAACCGAGGAAGGGCAAAGCAAGACTGTGTGAGCCTCAACAGATTTGTCATGAGAGTGAAAATCGCTGGTACACAATGCGTTGATGTGATAACACATAACGAGCTACACCACCCCTTGACGGCCAGTGGAGCGGTCAGCACGGCACAGTGCGTGGCCAGGCAAGTATACTTCGCCATCTGTGATTTCATCAGACAGCCACGTTTCAGTGAAAGCAGGTATATCTGGACGAGGTACGTCTACGTGTAAACCCACCGCGCACAGCTTGTTCCTCAGGATACGCACGTTACTAAGTACTACTTGGAGAGCTTCGACAAGACCAGCCCTGGGTCGTGCGCAAGTAGTATAGGTTCTGGCAGGGCGGTAAAGGACCGCCGGCTGACCACCTGAAAACCCACCAATCGGAGACCTTGCTCGCCAGCTGCACGCCGGGCTTTTGGGTCTCTGATGGCTTCCTTTAATTTTAACCTATCCGCTAACGGAAGGTCTGGTTGCACACTAACGGTGGTACACTTGAGCTTGAAGGCAAATCTCAGTAAGGCCCTGCGCCCTTCTGGGGTGGAAGGGACCACCCTAAGAAGACGGGGTCGTGGATTTGGTTGGCCAACCGGAACGTTCCCCAATCTGATGAGCTTCCTGACAGTAACGCCAGGGAAGCCTGGTGGTAAAAGCCTGGTCATGCAAACTTTAAGCCAACCAAGACCATCAAGCATGCGCTCAGTAGGAGGAGCGGCAGTGGATTCAGTGACGTTGCTAGAAATCACACTGCTATCTGTGTAAAAATCGCATAGACGAGGTTTAGTTACTTCGCATGCTCTACCATCAACGCCACATGATTGTTTGGCAGGAAGCGGTGGGACCGAAGACCACGACACCTCTTGTCTCACGGAGGGAATTGCAACACCACTTGGTGTTTCCAACTCAGGCGCTTGTTTCTTGTGCAATTTAGCACCTTCGGCTTTGGGTGCGGATGGCTTGCACGCTTTCCTTGGCCTCTTACGCTTATTCTGTAATGGCCCAGGAGCCCGTGACTCGTTTTTCATTTGCGGTGGGTCAACAATGCCGCCCGAGGCATCTGTGTCAGTTATATCTACGTGAACTGGAGCATTCGGTAGGTTGAACGCCTCGTCAAAGGTTGGACTGCCAGCAGGACGGTCCGTTACAGCGTCCAAATTCGCAAAATTTAGGGATTTCATAATCAAGTCCACTTTAGAGTTGTGCGAGTCAAGAGTCAACAAAATAAATCGGATAATGCACACAGATACCGCGACATAACGTTTCACCAAATGACCGTATAAAATCACGGTTACGAACGAATCCGCGGTAAATAAAGGAGGTCAGAGGACATATATATAGGAAATGCCACAAACGTAAAAAGCATATGGAGGTTAAATACAACTGGCTTGCGCGACGTGTGAAAGTTTATAGAAGCTTGTTCAGGTTAAAATTAAGCTGCGAAAGAAAAGCGTTCTCACAATATTACAAACACACCACCTGAACTATAGAGAATTAGCAAAGAAGCACGCGGTTGGTAAATCGAATGCAGTGTTCCTACAAACACTGCGCCGGTTCTGTTTACATTTCCTTCAGGACCCGTCGTCGCTTCGGTGGTAGGGTCAAGTGGTCGCGTTCTTGGCTGATTAGGCCTGCCTGAGTCAGGCACTCGCCAACCCATGTACAACAGCACCATGCGCTCCACCTCGATGGAGTACAATCCATCGGTGCTTACCACTTCCGTAATTGCCGATTCCTCGCTGCATGTTAGAAGTCATTTTCTCGCACTCCGTCCTCTGCCTTCGTGCTCAGACCGCGCCATACAGGCCGATCAAACGTCTTCGATTCCAATGACTCGCACTCAAGATTAGAACGTGAGAGGCTCACTTTGATCGTGTCCTGGTAACGTAACTTCGGGTTCCCCACATGCCGCTTTCCAGTCCTCAGCTGACCATGTAATAGTTGTTTCGGTATCCGCGTCGAATCCATACGGCTCAAACGACCGAACCACCTTATGGTCAAAGCAAAAGTATGCAGCCCACCGCATGCATTCCATTTCGGCGCAACACTTCCGCGTCTTCAACTCTGTCGCACCAACCGATGCGCAGCTTCCGTCGCAATACCTGTTATTGGAACAGCACGAGATTTCGCACATCCCGCCAGTACAGCTTCCAAGTTTTACTGCCGTATAGTAGAATGGACAGTGCCGCAGGTTCGTACAACCTGATCTTTGTGCCAACGATTAGCTGAGGATTTTTCCACACTCGGTACTCTAGCTTCCCGAATGCCTCCGCTTCCTTCGACGCGCGGATACGCAGCTCCATGTGTATCCGCGGCTCATTCGACATCACACTCCCAAGGTGGCAGAGGGGGCGGTAGTTGCTAATACTTCAGCGCCATTGCTGATTCGCGGCAATATTGAAGATTGCATCTCCGGTGAAGGCTGAAAAATGCAGACCGTTTTCCTTGTGTTGAGAGTGAGCCGGAATTTGGCCGCCGTCAAAGCCAGGGCACTAGTCATGTGCTGCAACTCATCCGCGCTGTGTGAACACAACGCACAGTTGTCAGCAAACAACAATGTACGGATAGTCGGCTCAAAGACTGGGGTTCTGGCACCGAAACGACCGATGTTCAGCAACCCACTATCAGTACGGTGCTTCACACGAACACCGTAAGCAAAAGACGCATCAAAAGCACTGACATCATTGTATGAAGGTACATAATAAACAGGGCAGGAGCTAAGACACAGACTTGCTACATGCCAGAGATAACTACAAAGTCATCCGAGGTCTCTCCAAGCAGCTGCGGCCTCGATCGCATACCACCATGCAGACATTTCGTTAAACTTACAAAGTTACGCGGGCATCCAAACTTACCCAGCACCAGCCACAATGCCTCGCGGTTCACCGTATCGGATGTTTTGGTGAAGCCAACCAACTGCGGGTCCAACGGCTGTTGCCGTACTCTGCACTTCCCCTGCAGCTGACGAGCCGCAGCTACCATATCAACGGGTTCCACACTGCTCTTCCGCCACGTTATGTTCCACAACCTGACTGACGAGGCGATTGAGCAGGACTCGGGCATTTGCCTTGCCCCCACAACACAGCAAGTTGATGCCACGATAATGCGTGCACCATCGCCTGCTACCTTTGCCTTTGTACCGTGGTAGCACCAAAGCATCCTTCAGCTCAGGAGGCACCTGCTCCTCAATCCATATGCGTTGCATCATGTGGTGCAGCGTAAGCACGAACGCGGGTCCACCGCGTTGCAATACTTCAGGCGGGATCACCTCGGCCCTGGCACACGTGCCGTTTCGCAGCTGAGCCAGGGGTCTCTGCGTCTCATCTAGTGCCGGCGCGCCCGCCATACTCGTCTGCACATCGTGCTGCTTAAGTCCGTTCAGTGTAGGCTAGTCGACATCTGAACGGTTGTGCAAAAGACGGTCGAAGTATTTTCGCCAGATCTGAATTATGTCTGCCGTCTGTGTGCAGGTACCGCCTGAACTACCATGGCACTGCCTCCTTAGCGGCTCTAATCTCGGAATATACACCGCCTTCAAGGAGTCAAAGCATTCCCTGTGTTGGTGACCTTCAGTGTAGCATTCCAACTGTCACGTTTTTTCCGTCCACCACGCACTTCCAATGCAGCGGAGCTCTCGGGTCCGCCGCCGTCGAAGTTTGCTAAACGGAGTACTCTTCTCCAGGTCACTGCGGTCTGCCACATATGCAGCAAATGCTGCATTTTCCTCAAACACCAATTCGTCAATCGTCGCGTTCTTCTCATCAAACCAATCAGGCCGCTTACAGTTTGTGCTCCCGATGGTATTCTCGGCAGCAGTTGTCACCTGGGCGCGAATGTGATGCAACTGTTGCCCCACTGTGGCTATGCAGTCCGCATCACTCACTCGTGCAGCCATCGCCTTCTCCAGCTCAGTACGTTTCGCCGCTATACCGAGGGAGAGAATGATACATTACGCCGATTCACGGCAGGAGTGGAATATATAGATTTGCAACAATATGTGTATAGTATGGTCGGCACCAATTTGTGCTCAGTGCTACATTCAGCTCCACGCAGTACAGTGTCATTCGTACTTCACGCATATCAGGCTGACGTACGATGACATAGCCAAGCAGGTGTGAGTGACCACTTCGTGTGTGTGTCCAACTTGCTATATCACTCGCACCCTGTACAAACCGAGTGGCCGTGATCATCAGGCCGCGAGTGGCACACAGTGAGAACAGCAGGTCACCGTACGCATTCGCTGTACCAATGTTATGCACACCGATAACATCTGTCCTCACCGATGCGTTGCGCCCAACGCGCGTTGAAATTACCCGGCAGAAATGGTCAGTGGATTCTCAGCACAGACCGTAGAACCGAGGAAAGCTGACTGTAGAATTGTTCCCGTGTGTCATCTGGATAACTTACGTGCTTATATTGTGTCAAATGTACCTCTTCCGAGTGTTAGGCGAACATTCATCAGTCGTGCGTCGATGCTTGTTTGTTCTCTCCGGAGCAGGCCATGGAGGCCTTCGGATGTTTCAAATCCGCCCCAGGTTCACGTGGTTTTTATGTGGCGTTGCGCAAGCAGTAGAATGTGTAGTCTGCACCTGCTTCAGGCAGGTTACATTGATCAGCAAGCCGAGTTTCACGGTACCGCAATATCGATGTGAATAATCACCAGCCCTATCGCAGGCATTGTAGGACATCGTTCGGATCACTCACGGTACAATGTGCACGGTAGTATGCCCGCGTTCCAGCACCCGATGCTGAGTGCGTGGCGCGCGTGCATACAATTGCATTGGTGGGCAATCGCACGCGAGGTGGTCATTGTGCTTCGGAAGTTAGCTTGAGGTACTCCGCCCGAAGCCATTGGCTCAATAGCATCACTCACAACGCAGTAGGTGGCTTGGAGTGAAGGTTGCGGGAACCCACACGGAGCCTTCGGCAATATAGCCTGACCCACAACGCAGTGGGTAGCAGATCCAACTAGGAACTTTTATAATAGAGAGCTATTCTCAATTGCTTTACGTACATAACACGTAGAATTTGAGGTGCTGGAACGATGCTTGCATAATTTGCGACTGTAGTCGGTTAAGCACTTGCGACCACGGCCAGACGCAAGTGGAATTTTGGCGGGTATGCAATCAACGTACCAATTGTTCAAGGACTGCTTAGCTTGAGGCGAGCAGTAGCAAACCACCAAGCACCCGGAGGTGCCTGCCCACCGGCAGAGACAATGCGTGACGCTCCTGCTCCACGCCAATCGACCTGTGGGCTTATACCCGTAGACTTGTTGTCTCACATGACTGTTTTACGGAAACAGGGCCACCGGCCACCTCCAAACCTCCGAAGCGAATGGACTAGGATACTGGCAGGGCGCCCATACCTGACATTAGAACGCTTCGTGTCATCGGCCAAAGACTTGGATTAATTGTGCTCCCGAAGGCAGTGGGTCTAGCACACGGACGGTTCACTGACTCATGCCATTTGTGTCCTGGATGTTAGCAGGGAAAGTGGCGAAACCAAAATCCCACCCAGCGGTCGCCACAAGGTGGCATCCAGGACACGAGACAATGGCGCAACTGTAGCAGCAGTGGGTAGGCGGTCTGTCTGGTTCCAGCCATTATCAGCCTCAGCGCACTATAGGCTCCTCGCTGGAGTCAGAATTAAACCCCGTGCACCATACACGCTGGAACCACATTTAGGGGTAAAGGAAGTGTGGAGACCCACGAGTTATTATGTCCTGAATGTACACTGATACAATCCAAATGCAGGCACTAAAATGTTGCCGAACAAATTGAGATTCAAAGGGACGTACTGCTTTACTTGTTTAATAGCGGACCATTTGCTGCAATGAACCTGCCATATTACAAGGCATTCAGTGCGAAACCACAACTATTGCAATGACCATGGCAATATTAAGGTGTGCGTTATCTGCGCGAAAAATCCCCACCGCATTCTTTTGTCCGAAATGCCAGCATCTGCTACCCAACCCTAAAAGTTAACAGGTTGATGGGAACAAAGATGTTATCTTCGTGGGTGCTGAGTTGTTGATTTATTCGGAATAACGCCGCATGATGAGGTTACCTCGCAGCGTTTCCAACTAGTTAGCATCCGGGGCACGTCAAGCTGACAAAGGTGTCCAACAGCTTTAACAGGGAGACGTCACTTCCGAAGATAGTACGCTCTGTAACATCTAGTAAGTATTCTTTTCATACGGTGCACTAAGCCACTACAGTTGAAGTACATGCCGCGGCACCATAACGGCAAAATAAGTGAACCTGCGACGTGTGGTAGGTTGATGCCGGTAAGAGACAGCCAGGCTAAAGCGGGTGTCTTCCAGCTTGGCAGCAGCGTCACTTGACAGCCAACGTGAAAATAATTGGGTGATTTAGGCTACGTTTGGCACCCCACAAGTCGTTTCGTCCCTGCCGGAAAATGTTCCCACCAAAATCGTCTTGTAGCACTTTGCTCTACATTTTCCAATTCGTTTCTCTACATACTATTGTGCCTGCAACCTACGGTGGCTTGAAAGGATGTTGTGGAAAATGCCATGTAGGAGACTGCAGTCGACTAACGGCGCAAAGTGGGAAAACCGTAGTACATGACGTGTACCCAAGTGGTCCACGCGCCCACGGAAGGTCGATGGGCGACTACGATTACAACGAAATGTAGGTTGCTTGCGCAGCACCAAATACAGCGGAAGACTAGTAATATTTAAACATATAACAGACATCCACGGAGTTTGCAATTACCAAGGACGTGTGACAGACGCATAGATGCAATGCCGACATTTCGTAGCGCTGCGCTAAATGTCTGTACATTGACTTATTCATCTATGTAGGTTAGTGTAGTAGCTACGATGGTCTGTACACCTGAGCGTTTAGGGTCCATCAGAAATGTGATTCTCCACTGGGCGTACACGAGCTTTGCCATCTTGCTGGGGAAGTTGAGACAAAGCGGTCAAGTCAGCTGCTATGGGGACACTGACAAACATGGTGCTTTTCTATCATGTGTTGGCGAGAGTAATGTTGTTCCTTTTCATGGTTGTGGCTTGTTTGTCAAGTTACACGGCAACTGCTGTCCAAACGTGCATTTAGGTCATCATGTAAAGAATCCGCTGCTATTCCCGTGCCGCATGTATTTCACTTTGTATCCAGCTACTGCCATCTCAGCTGTGATGCGAATCATTTTCAGTCACTTATGCGGTATAGCTATTTGAACGGAAGGCAATAATGGACCTTACTCACTGCGTTAGTTTACATGGTGTTTAAGGGCATAAAGTTTTGATCACCCACAGGCTATCTATCCCTAATAATAACTATGCAGTATTCTTAGTGTATCGCACTAACGGCTCGCAGCTAACGAGAATCCGTGAGTGGTAGAAGGCAATAACTGTAGGCAACTTCAGTTATTACGGAAATCAACTGCAACCAGGGTACAGTAAGTAAAAATCCAATGGGCACTGAATTCACACACACGATAGTTGCACGGCAAATTCGCCTGGGTCAGTTGCACGTATTGGGGACTAACACGCACTCAGTAACACGCAGACAATCCCAGCACTCAGACAATCCCACGTTACAGGCGTACTCTAATCATGCGCCGCAGTTCAAACCCGGTGAACATCTGGCCTGAATTCCAGAGATGACTTACATATGCGGCTATGGCTACGCGATGTTGTTCAGTGCCTATTTCTTAGCCCCCGCAATGCAACAGCTTGCCAATGCCAAATCACGTGCGTTGGTGGACACTTTCGGTACCATGCTGGGCTACTTGGGGCAGACCGTGGAGCCTGATTTAGACGGACACAGCCTTCAACGCTTCGCCCGTTGCCGCCTACTTATGTTGTCCTCTGTGTTCAATAAAACCGCTTAATCTACATTTAGTTCACTAGCTATTATCTTACTCAGCACTCACCGTAACTGCTGGTTTGCTGTTTGCTTCTATTCGTTTCCCGTATGCACCGGTGCTTACTATATACTTTATTGCCCCGTCATTGTTCTGACTCATCCGGATGTAACAACCCGCCATTGCCCGACTGTACGATCCGGGCTAATGTGGGAATTGTATTGTACTAGGCGGAGGCTGACCGAAGTAGTGCTGATCCGGGCACAGGGCTTTTACTCTTCTACGTAACTAGCAGACAGATCGAACACGGTGTTTCTGCGACAGTTTCGGAGACTGCGCGTGCTACCTCAGCCGTGATCACACAATCATAGGTTCAACCACAACCCTGAGCAAAGAATTTAAAATTTTGAGACGACTAAACGTTCCTTCACAAAACAAGGTGTATGGTACAAGATTTATACATAGATTAATCCCGGTATGCTTAGTTTAAATAGCATGCAGTTAGACACAGGAAGGCAGACTCCACACATTCAGGAAAGCGCTAGACTTCCGTTTCTTCATATTTGGACGGGCCAGTAGCGCGCACCTGCCGAATCCTACTGGATAGGATACCACGACCTTACTCTTGCGAGACAGCGACTTGTGTCGCTGAGCCACGAGCGACCGCAGGGGACCGCCATGACTGATATCTAACTGCGATATCGCGCGACTCATAAGCCACTGTCTTGCATGCTAATTTGCAGGGGACAAATAATCAGTAGACGCCTTAGCAGCTTACATGCCACCTCGATTTGTGGCGGCCAGAAACTAAGTCTTTGCTCTGGGGCCAGACTTGGACTCTGCACATTAACATGCAAGACAGTGGAGAATGAACCGCGCTGTATCGCAATTAACTATCAGTCATGGCGGTCCGCTGCGTTCGCCCATGGCGCAGCAACAAAAGTCGCTGCTCGCAAGCGAAAGTTCGGTGATTCGAATCCGGCAGGATTTGGCGGTTGCGCACTACTAAGGAGTCCCAATAGGAAAAAACGGCCGGCTAGCGATTTCCTGGATGGAAGCTGGAGGTCTGCCAGTGTTTAACGGCGACGAACCTATACAACACATAATAAAGCCCCTACTACTAACAAACCATGGAACGTTGGTTACCATTTTAATACCAGAGTAATGAAATTTCAGTTGTCTGCGGTGTTGCTTTTGGCTATTCTTTAGTACGTCTTGCCATTCATTTTTCTCTGTTAAATCGTTCCGTATGCACGCTTGTTTCACTTTGCTCACTTTCGACAATACAAAATGCATCCGGTTTGGCGTTCAGTGACTACCTCTCCTGTTATCTATCTCGCCGGTCCATTGAAAGCGAAGGGTGTGCTTGCCAACCTCATTAGGGACTGTTAGGAGTTCGAGCACAATAGGTTGAACTACACAACGTACAACTACCAGTGTCCATAGAGTAAGGAAGAACAATATTTCGACCGGACAATCTGAATTCAGCTATTCCGCCTTTTGTTGTCAGCAGTTTACATACACTTGCTGGAATAGATGAATCGCATACAGAGAGCAGGCTTTGATCTACGCAACGTGCATACATGTAGCCGCTACATGAATATCACTTTCGTCGTCTTACACACCGCCTGTCACGCAGGGCGACCACTGTTGACGCTAGGCAACGGTTATCCCGCAAGCGAATGTACAGTTGAGAACGAAGCTTACAACGACATCCAATGTTAGGTGTTCCTTTGAACGAAACCTTATTGGTACACTACACTAGGTTTGCAATTTAGTGTCCCCTGAATTACAAACCAGCTCCGGTTTGTATTATCTTTACAGTAGGTAGCCAGCTATGCTTAGAGAAAGCGATTACAAGTGAGCTGCAACACGTTTCCTCTACAATATGCTAAAATGGACCTCCGGAGAATTTCCCAGCAAAGCACTCGAATGGTAGCGCGAAAACCGGGAACGAACCTGTGCCCGACATCACTATAAAAAGGTGTTCATAACGATGCCATTCCTAGGAGACTGAAGTGGAAGATGATTCGGCTATCGCCTCCGTAAATCCATAACATTGGTAGTACGCCGTTGAGCATGTGGTTTGGCATCAAGTGAAGAGGTTGCTGTTCAAATCCACGCTGGACAGAACAAGTACTTGATCTCCACCATAGGCGCTGCCTGGGTAACCTGCTGCTGCAAACACCATAAACGCATTGTGAGCATGCGTTGAGGAGTCAATTTCCTCGTCTAAAGTGGCTTCAGGATCTCGCTGCTTTCTGATGACAGCCTGTCTTAGCTAGCAAGTCGGCAGCAATGTATGTCCCTACGCGCGAAAATAGCTGTTTGCTTGGCTGCCTGTAATATTTCTCCATGTCAGATGTAGCGTGCGCGGTTCCTGCTGTAAAGTATTCACAACCGGCTGCAAGGTCGTCGGTGAATTAGAAAACAGCGTTTCGCTGGTTTCCTTGCTTACCTGAATTACCCGAGTTAACTTCGTGCCCCACCAGTATCTCTTGGACCCGCCATGCTGCCTTGGGCGCTGGTGTGAAACCAACCAACACGTCCGTTTTTGTAGAAAAGTGATGTGTTTTGTTGTCGAGTTATGCGGTTGACGAAGCCTTGAGGCTCTCAGCCAAGTCACTGGATGCACTGGTGTGGTTCCATCTGCTTTTATTATCACTTAAATGGTCCCGTTTTCTCAGCCGCTGGTGACTTTCAGGCTGGCGTGGATCACCGGCTTGGAGTACCTGTGTACGGGCCATACGTTGTTATTTGTATCCCATTAGGGGACAACAAGACGCGGCACCGCCAGACAGGCCTTTGAACAGGCGGTTGGTCTATCACAACGCGCAAGGCTTGGACGGCAGCCCTTTGCAATCTGTCACACAGTTAAAAACTTCCGTCGCCGTCACAGTGTCCAAGCGCTGAAGTAGTACGCGACAACGGCGGTGCTAGCCCTGTGGTCGCAGGAACTCACTTTTGTTCTTCTTCGCTTAAGCTTATCCGGACTGCAACGAAAATGAGCAGGCGTAGGGTATATGATTTTCGACTTATCGTAGCACGGTTTCTATGTCTTTGGTTTCACACTTCAAGTAAACGGCTACAGTGATATTATGAGACAAGGTGCTGTAACGCGCTCGTGTGACTGAGTTTAGGCAGTTATGCCGGGAGGTAATGCATTACATTTTTATTATGTATATATTGATGTGAATAAAACCGCGACTAATTAAATTCCGTACATAGGCGGCAGCTGCCAACTATATGCACCCGTTATTTCCGCAATGTCTTCACATGACCATGTAAGCTCAGTGCCAAGTCAAGCGCAATGTATCTTTGGTACGTCAACCCTCTCCTTTCACAAGGTATACCGGAGATGGCAGACGACACACTACCCCTACCCGCAAGCTTATTAGCAATCGACTCGTTCCCCATGCACACACACATGTTTACCGCTCAAATAAACGGCGATTACATTGACTCACACAGCAGTGAAGCGAACGCTGGTTCCCCCTAAGGTATGTTCTCATTACGTTTGATTGACACCAGATGGTTTATCAACAAAAGATATTGCCCAAGCATGCTTGCAAATTTAAATTAGCTGCAAGCAATCCTCGTTACCGAAGCGCGGTACCCGCCGATACGTTAGCCTGTAATCCAATTACCTCCTGTAGTACCTTGTTCGAAAAGCTGGCTGTAAAAGAAAAGGCGGAGGATGCCTCATGTAACCCAATTACCTATGTACAGCTGAACGGTTTGGACACCGTCCGCTGGCAAACGTGCCTGATTCTGTCTGGTTCTGCGGCTCTGTAGCCTCGGTTTACTTGCAACAGCCAAATTCATCAACGGTGAATGTTGCTCATATCACCTCCGCCTGCGATTTTGCATCGGATTTGACTCACAGATGAAGCACACTTGTCGGTGGTTTCAACACACCAAAGACACACTGGTCTTCCCAGACCTACTTGCCTACACACAGACGTCAGCTATTCAGTCAGAGTTGGTGGGACACAGTGGAGTACGATACCAACTAGGTCGACGAATACGTTCGACATAAGGCTTACGTGGGGTATGGCCAACGTTCGGAGAGACGTTTCAGAGAACATCCCTGGTAGCGACGGTAGCGTGATCCTCTTAACGTTCGCCGTTAAACTGATCACCAAGCCATTGTCTCCCTCTTACTACACAAGCCGCAGTAGTAACTGGAAACCCTAACGTCAAATAATGCGCTCCTGCGCTTGTGAGGTCTTTTTGCTCTCTAACGGTGCATGCACGGCCGTTGAGCACTTCTATCATTAGTTGCAGCAAGCTAGAACGCTCGTTGCCGTAAAAAGCAAAACAAATCAGTGACGTTTAAGAAGAATTAGCCAAAGGTTCAATTAGTCAGAAATCCAGCAAACCGATCCCGCGCCAAATGGGAATAGGATAATTTACAATGACTCCAAGATGCACCTGCTCATCTCTGAACTCCAGCGCTAACAGACGATGGGGAGCATACATGAAGAGCAAGATACCCCATGAATGATATGTAAAGCAAAGGAGCTGGTCTGATTTCTTCGTCGAAGAACCAACAAACTCCTTCATTGAGCGCGAAAATGGTGGCTAAAATCTAGGCATATTTAGCTCTTTCTCCTCCATCTACATGACACTTGACACTATCGCTATACTTACACTAAGACCTCATCTAAATTCCTATTGTGCTGCACAACCACTGCGAAACAACACTTTCTATTCAACAGTGCTCAACTCGAGAAACTGATGGCATCCCCTCTCCGCCAGGAAACTGGGAGGGCCTGATATTTCACTGTGCCTTTGGTTCAGGTTTGCCGTTTCACTAAGATCCAAGTACTTTTCTGGTCAGTGGAAAAGCATTTCTCGGCCACCACCATAAGGGCTGTGCAAAACATGCGATTGACAATTACAGGACAAGCTATAATGGCCGGATTATTCTTGAAATTGGTAAACATGTGTGTGGGGATTCGTCAACGCACTGGGGTTGATAGACTGGCCTTAACATGGTTTCCTTGGCTGACGATCGTACACATTTGGTAGCCATATTAGCTTAACTACAGGCCGGGCTCCATTGACGCAAACCATGCCATGGTATTTCTATGCTTGCACATACAGAAAACCTTCGACCGGGTACCTCGCAAACGGTTACCGAAGCATTTAGAAATCTTTGAAGTCCACAACACTTTAATGGGTTGGCCATCATACATGAACCGTCCAGATAATATAGTCACCTTAGGCATCTATGGGTCTTCCTTGCGTCCAATTACTAGTGGGCTTAAACAGGGAGGTGCGCTTGGTACATTATTTTCCCTTCATTTTGTCAATGATAGCAGTTCGGTTTACAAACATGGCTTGCTGTATTTGTTTGTTGGCGATATAATATTTGTCCAGAAGTACAGAGGATTTCAGCTTCCGCATGTACTACCATTAATACAAGAATATGCTAACTCGCTTGTTACTTGGTGTGACAAATCGATGCTGACATCTTAAGCACATCCGCCGTGTCATATGTTGCTGTCGTGTAACACCCGACGTAGCTGTCTCACGTAAGAGCTAACACATCTGTGTACAACTGTCTACCCGTGAGTTTGCAATCAGATATTGTGTTACATTCCTGTGCTTAGACCAGATTGAGTACCAGATAGTAGGAGCCAGACAATTCTTCGTTAACCTCTCTCACAACATGCGTGCAAGCACGGCTACGGTTGAACCTTTTAAAATCCTTAACCGTCCCATCCAAGCGTATTATAGTATCAGCTGAGGCAATGTGAGGAAATCAAACAGAACCTTGATAGAAAGCTTTCGACCATCGTTTACTAAGCAAGTATTGTAAAGAATTTACCCTAAACTCTCGAGAGTGATGCCATCCACTCCTTCCCCTTCCCTGTTGGCTGCCAAGTCTAAAACATAACTGGAGACTGCTGCACAATTTGATTCGTGCCGCTATCCATTACAATCGATTTACCCTTAACATTGCAGCTCAGTTACACGCGTTCCTTAGGTACCAAGGACCTTACACTGATTACACCACATGGCAAGACAACCTTGCCGTCCAATTTTCGTCTTACCATGTATGCTTCAGTGTGGAATCGGTTACCATTCACCACAGGTCATGTAAGACTGTGCAACCCTTTCGCAGTAAGCTGGAATACTACCTCTTCCTTGACACCATTATGTCGTTTTTCTGTGTTAAAGTTTATTTGGACTTGTATTCGATGGAAGCCCAGCTAATATCCAATGAGTGTAATACCACCAATTCAAGCAAGGTAATTAGTCCTCCGTGTCTAAAACATGTTCAAACTGTAAACTTGCCTACTATCATCGCATACGAGCAACATATGGGGTAAATACCTTGCCAGCAATGCAGACAAATTTAGGTGCTAACGTTTATTGCCCTTGCAAGAGCACGACACTAATGATGCGTGTATGTTTCGTGCCAAATATTGCCACAGCTTTACAGTTGAAGAGAAATATGTCCGTTATAATAATTTCGCTCTTAATAATGCTAAAGTTCATGCGCTATATTCTTTCGATTGGAAGGAATACTAACGTTAATCCTTAACGTGCCACTGGTACTCTGCATCAGACCGAGCACAATTGGTGCACACGATACTTCTCGGATTACTTCACAAGGCTTGGAAATTTAGCCCAAGGACACCAGCCACCGGCAGGGGCTGAATACGAACCAATGTTAACTCTTTTCAAACAAAGATCTATTGCAGGAGCGCGTAGGTAGAACATGCAAACACCTCATCCTAGGTTGACCAGCTACAGTCAGGCGTACAGCGGGTGACCTGTAGCACTGGCACTCTCATCCTTGTACGCCTTCCGTTAACAACAATGTGTCCACTTACTCGAGAGCTCACCTGCCCACCTGGACGCATGCATCTAGCCTTGTGCTTACATCCAGTGACTTCCACTGGTTAATGTCCCATGAACAACGGGAGTGTCAATGATAGGGCGCACGTAAGCTCTTGGTGAGAGAATGAATTGATGCCCGCGTGAACTTGAATTCACAACATATTATGTTGATTTTGTAACATGCTAACTTAGTAGCACCATGCATGACGTTGTGTGTAAAAAGGTATATTACTTAGTAACGTCCACAGCGTGAGGAACAGGTTGTGCACGGTGGGGCAGCTTGCAAACAAATTGCTTGCATATATACTTGATTTCACTGACAAGTGGTTGCCTGAGGAAATTACTTCCGCTGACGAATACCTACCTGGTTGCCCAGTGTGCCACACTAACCTCCCCATTTACGTTTAAGGTGGTGGTGTTTTTATTTACATGAGTTATCACATGGAACTATTGAAGACCAAAGTTTTAAAAGCTCTCGACAAATCTTTTGAGGAACCCGCGGTCTTGAGTTGCCTTCTTCGGTTCAGTTTATCGTTCTATTATTTTATATAATCACTCTAGACGCCTCTAATGAGCTTATAGAGTTTATACGCGCTCTGCAAACAAGTTTCTGACGCTGGAAAATTTAACCATGCAGGCTTTTTCACGGACCTATCTTGCAATTCTTCCTTGTGCTCGTTCGGTACGAGACTGCTGGACATGACGCGGCAGGCACCACTGCACCAATTCGTGGACCTCTCACCTGGCACATAAGTAAACATCAGCCGTCAATTTATACCTTGGTTTGCTAAGTCACCTAATATTGTAAACAACTAAATAATAGTTTTCTTCTCAACACGATGAATCACTCCAGTACAGGCAGGATGAAATGGTCAACAGAGCCACTGAATCATTATAAGGATTTATACATTGAACGGCAGGAGTAAGCGTTGGTGATACACACGCTGCGAGAAATTGTACACAATTTTCGCCTAGGAACGTTGCGAGGACTACGGGCTGTTTATTGGTGTCACAGAGAAATGTAGCATCAAAGCGCATTAAAATCTAGAATTGTTTATGCAACGCATACGCTGGGCGGGGGTAGTTTAAATGGTTTTGTCGACTGAACTCCAAGTTTCTGTGGACCAAGTAACCTAACAGAATGTTTGATTAGCACTCCTGTACGAAAGATTGAAGTTTTGTCCGTATACCGCTTTTGTACCGAATTTCGGATACTGAGACCACTGCTAGTGTAAGGCAGTGAACAAAGACATTATTTTGGTGGCGAGTCACAACTGCCACATCGCATTGTTACCGAACGGTCATTTGTGGCTTTCACAGGGAGAACGCTTGCCAGACGAAAACCCACCACGTCCTGGAAAACCGCTATGGATAACATTTTTAAACGGAATTAGACATTGACAAGGCTACTTTAAGTCCGATATTCCGCAGGGCTAACCGCAGTCATAGCGCATGTTGTTTTTCACTGGCTGAGCGAAAAGCTCTACCAGGATTCACCAGTAACGATTGGAGCCGATGGTATTGGATAATGAATGGGCTATGGGAAGTGCGTGGTAGGGCTGCGTAAGTAAACCATAAGCCCAAAATAATGTAGGTCGGATATTTCGTATACATTGTCTATATCCGAGCAAATAACACAGAGCCTAGTGGGCGTCACAGGCAAGTCCACGTGGAATAATAATCGCAGGTAAGTAGAAGGCTTGTAGTAGAGTTAAGCTTTACTTGCAAAGAGGTTTCGAAGCTAAAATGAATTTAAACCTAATAGTTAATAACGGTGGAATACAGGGATCGAGAAGCTTGCTGTATTCTTCTTAATACAACCTGGCAGCGCAACTTAAGAAATGTTTGATCATATTTGTAAAAACTGCAATAATGGAACTGGTTTCGTTCGATATCATGGACTGCACGGATAGTTAAAAACCTACATTGTCCCGTAGTTGCTTTTTCGTTTATTATTTCATGCGTAATATTTTAAGTAATGCGCTTCCGTTCCAAAGGTCGTTAAGCATACCTTGTTTTACATCGCTAGCAGCATATTTTAGGACTTCGGTTTTCGATTCACCGCTGGCTTTGTAATGCGACGCGCCATTGTTTTAACGCCTCTCTGACAGCGCGGCGCGCTTCATATCCAGAGGTTAATGGGAAACTGGAGTCTGAGAATATCTTGCATGCTAAGTAAAACAAGGGAGGCCTAATGACTTCTGCACGGAAGCGCATTAAGTAAAATAAAAGATTAAGCGACGCGACATGTGGTTTTAACCCTTACCTGACCATTGTGATGAGACTGGGCCTTACCCTAGTGTGATGGTTTGTGTGCAGCAGTGGTCCATTGAGCTATGCTAGATGGTGCATTTCGCCCCTGCAGAGCCACTCATACCAGATCGGTCAATAATTAGATGTTAGACAAACTCAGTCTCCTGGCCCTCCAGGTTAGTAGTTGTCGTGTGGGTGCCCCGTTACTAAATAACACGAGCTCTCTTTAGTCTAGTGCCAAAATCTTGCTACCTTATGGTAAGCATTTTTGAACTAAAAGCTTTGGTTGCGGACCCTAATGGTTCTGCCGTCTAGGCCTGGGCAAACTGACGGTATTTTCCCACGCAATACGATGAACTTTTTTGTAACGATTTTTTGACGAGCTGTTTGTCACAGAAAATAAACAACGGCCTTTTATCTGCTGTATCGAGCAGGGTGCTGCCTACAGAAAAGTTAAGAATGCGTTGCGATCCCTTTGGGACTAGCCGCAACGACATTTACAGAAGCATCACAAGCGGAATAAGGAAAATTAATGCCTCAACCACTTTGTGTTGGGGTGAAGAACTACGAGCTGCTTTTCAATTTCAGTCGCAAGCCTCCGCCATCGCTGGTAGTGGCTGTCGCTGTTGCAACCAGCTACGAAGGCGTAGAGCAACTGCATTTGCAATCGAAATGTAATCAGTTACCTCCAAGTTCTGAGGTCCCTAAACCCCGTCCGGATACCTGCCTCACTCATCATCGTCTGCTCTCAGCGATCCTCGCCAAGCGCAAGAACGGCTTCTACACCCGAGTTTTCGGTATTGAGTTCGGCGCATTGGTCACCGTCCTCTTTTTCATCCGCGACGAGAGCGCCCGGCATGCCAGAAGTCCTAGAAGTCCGCTTAGACCAGCGAGTACAAACGGAGTAGTAAGCCCCAAAGGTGCTCGTTTACCGTGCCAACTTTTCTGGCGCAAACCTGCTGGCCGTTCCCCTGATCTCTGGGTTGGTATGGAAGAAACGTGGTAAGATGCATATTGAAACGGGAAGCGAGTTGTTTTGGTAGACCATATTGTTTTCCAAGACAGTTCTGTGTACCTAGTGGCAGCTAACAGGACAGGTATCAAACTCACGGGTTGGACCACAGCAACGAGTAAGCTAGGAGAGATGATGGCGACACCTCAGGTGGGAGTGGGTTTCTGTGCCCGTTTCCATGCCAGGGTGGATTTGTACAACAAAACCCCGGTAGCGACAATTCCGGGCTATCGTTTACCTCGATGAACCACTCTGAGGTGTCCCGTGCTGTAGCGAAGACCCGTGCCGAAACTTGTTCAACGTGTTTCTACTGAATAACCGTCTCTTATCGGCCTTGAATTGCAGGAAATTTTGAATAAATGCCAGCGCACTTTCGCTTAATCAGATGACACTATGGGAAGATGCAACTTCTTACAGCACCACAAAGACACAGACGACGCGTCAAGAACTCGGCTACCTGGCAACCGCACACCGCTCCAGTTCCAGTGGGAATTAGAAAGCATTATCGTAAGTTTGTTATGACGCGAGGTTATTTGGTCGTCAAAATCGCCTTAGGCCTCGCCCATCATGCTCACCAAAAGACGAAGAAAGCTGCGGCTGTATAGATTATCGTAAGCTAAACATGGCAACTCAAAAATCGTTCTTTCCACTATCAAGAAAGGATGACACACTGAGCGCCCTCAGTGGCTCACGTTGTTTTACTGCATTGGACCAGGCTCTGGGCTCTTAGCAGTTCCAGCCACACCAAGTCCACGGGGTAATTCTCCGCTTATTGTCCCGTCCGGTCTCTACGAATTTCTGACCATGCAGTTCAGTTTAACAAACGCCCCCGCAACTTTCCAGCGCTCGATGCACACAGCACTAATAAAATAAAATAAAAGCATACAGTTATAGACTTCTGCTAGATGCTGTGCCCGCAATCAACTAGGTCATTTTGTACAATAGTTCCATGCACTTGCATGGATAAACCGAGTAAGAGAATTAGTATTTCTTAACCGGGGGTGCGCGGGTTAGCACAGCTTGTCAGTTTTCACGGTATAGCACCATCAGACATTCCGTTGATCTTCGTGCATATTTCATCAGTCGATTTCCTTTCGATTGTGGACTATTCTTTGTAATGCATAACACAAGGGCGTTGTTATATCTATTTCACTATAGGGCTGGCCAGGGCAATCGTACCAATCGCTTAAAGCAATTGATTTTACTTTTAGCGGCGCTTTATTGCGCATTCAGCCTTTACGCTTTATGGCACGCTCGTAGAAAAGTTAGCGTTAAGCTCAGAAGGGGTAAGAGAAGGTGAAAAATGATATTAAACGATATTAACAAAAAGGGTTAAATATTTTATAAAAGTTAGACGTAATAGTGCCGCGTAAAGTGTTAATAAAATTTGTAGAATAAAAATGTTTTCAACCCCTCTTATTAATAGGTGACCCTAAGCATTACGACGCTGAGCCAACAGAGGAACTAGAAAAACCAGCTTGTGATCTTAAGCAAAAACTATAATAGAAATATACAGCGCTAAGCTTGAACGCATGATATGATGAAATATAAATAACTGAATGATACGAAGTCGTTTGCGTTATTTGATGAGTGCTTGTAGCGACATTATTTTTTAATGCTGAAAGCGGCACATCTGTTTCGCCAGGAAATACCGCGTAAAAGCGAATGAAAAAGGCCTACGGATTGGCGTTATCACTGTTAAATAGGATGGCGTATCTAAACAGGTGCAAGGTAGGTCATGATTACCAGTACATATTAGGTGTCACGTGGTTGGTCGAAACTCAGCGTTTCTAAGCCTACACGATAATAGAAACAAGTGAAGGAAAAGTGCGCCAAACCGCTGAAGTCATAAAAGAATATACCTGGTACTCCAAACGTTTTGATGTGGCTTACTTGGTCCTAAGTCGAAAGGCCTCATCTTGTGGATTCCCGTGGATACTGAGAGCTGCAAACCATTGTAAAGCTAGAAACCACACCTATCATAACACTGGATGCTGGCGAATGTAGCTGCGGCATTACAGAGAACAGGTCTGTACGTGTTAGGCAGGACGGCTTGTGCTTCAGCACGCTTATATCAGTCTAGCAATGCTAACTATTTTCAAGATAGTTAAGGTGAGATTTATGATTTCGTACAATTTTTCATAACCACAGAAGTGCGGTTCTCTCAACAAACACACTTCGGAGGTTTGTCGCCATGAATAGGCAAATAAATAAATATATTATTCTCGATTTCATCGGGCTATACCACCTCAGGTATGATCAAAAGATACAAACAATTATGTGCCGCAACAGATTTGTTACAACGCACGTAATTGGCTGTGGCCAGAAGTTGTGCAATTTGCAGAAACAGTCGAAGCACTCATGAGGATCAAAGTCAACAGCGGAATGCCAGTAAAATGGTTTCAAGTGTGCGTAACGTAAATACATAGCACGGTAAGTGGCGTGGGGACAGTATATGAAGACTGTGGGTATCTTTGTTTTGCGTGACAGTACAATATTGAAAAATGACTAGTCGGTATTCCAGTGTGTAACGGTGGGCAGAGACTTTATTCAGTGGCGAGTCACGTCCGCCGCGTCACAGTGTTGATTAACGGACTTTTGTGGCTTTTATAGGGATAACGCTTGCCAGGCGAAAACCCACCACGTTCTGAAACACTGTCGTCGATTGCTATGAAAGGTCATGTACAACTGGCAAAGCTTCTTATGAAGCATTTTGTTCATGCAGTTATTCGCAGTCGAGTGGCTCCTCTGTTGGCTAGACAAATGGTGCAGTCATGTTCCAACATGGACATTCAGTTCAGTCGAGGAGGAAGGATGAGTTTGAAGGTAAGTAGAATTTCCAGTGTATTGGGTCTCACCTACCCTGATTATGTATATTTTCTGTGGTGTGAAGAATTCGGCTCCAGCTACCCTCACTGGACATCGGTGGTTCAGACGTTGGGTGCGGATGGCGGGTTTTGAAGTGAATCCATGGTCCAGGTAAGTCCTTGTGGATTATTTCGTGTCACCTCAGACGGAGGTAGTTTCTCAGTTCAATCCAAGTCCTTGAAGATGTTCACGACATCAGAGAAAAGGGAGAGAGGAACAGGCCAGGTATTAGAAAAATAGGCGTTACTACGAAGCGTGCAATTCACTTCTGCTTGTATGTGCGGTGCTACACCAAGTATGGTTATGAGAGTTAGCGTTTTCAAGTGAAGGATTATTGTGTTTTTCCTGTTAGGGCAACATATGGGGAATTTTATCCTTTATGAGGCTCCGCACTTCTGGTAAATAGGTTTAACACAAGTGTTCTCAATGTAGGCCTAACAGATGGTATGGGATGTGGCTTTGGCAATAGAACAGCTACCACGCTAGCACTTTATTGGACCGGAGCTGTTCCAATAGGCCAAACAAGTAAATGAACGATAATGCTATCCGGGCAGAGTAACTTATATGCAAAAAGTCAGAGATGGTTGTCCACGCACCAGAATGTATGGCAGATGGGGTCCTCGGAGCGACGTAAACGATTACTTTCGCATAGCTGTTTAAGGTAAGGTACAGTGGTAATTAACCCGTTCTGGATATTCAGCTAGACAATGAGACGGCTATTATGCCGCGCGGCTGGCCTTCTTGTCTGCCTGATGGAACACGAAATCATGCATCAAAGGTGGCATAAGCGGCTATAGGGACGGATTTGGTTCTTTATGCTGTTTGCTAACCAGTGTTTCCATGTTGCGTGGTAAAGGTACAACAAAGAAAAATGCTGTCGAATATTAA